>CM034312.1:59069102-60269102 GCA_019925795.1 Dendrobium chrysotoxum
CCTTAATCAAACTAATTTTAAAAATTAAAAAAATACTCAAAACTTCAAAAATTCTTAACTAATACAAAAAAACTCCAAATAGAGAAAACTCAAAGGCATTCAACTCATATTGAGGTAAAATATTTATAAAAAATATTAAATTTCTAAAAATCAAACAAATTTAAAAAAGTCAACTTTTGGTCAAATTTAGTTCAAAATCAAGTCAAAACTTCAAACATTCATAATAAAATGTAAAAAAATACAAATTCAGCATACATACAGTCTAACTAATCGTATTAAGGTCTAGTATTTTAATAAAATATTAGCTTTCCATAAATAACTCTTAATTAATTATTAACTTTTGACCCCTTTAGTAAATCATTAAAATAATCCAGAAAATTCAAAATTTAAGAAATCATTTAAAATTCCAGAAAAGATCAACTTAATATTAAAACTAGCAACTAATCAATTTGAATAAAATTTATCAACTCTCAAATACTTAATCGATTAAAATAATTAACTATACATTTATTATTGAGTAACCGAGGCCTACAAGGCTATTAACTTAGCCCCAAGGAAGGTGAAATAAACTTCACGGCCTTGGTGTGAAACAAAGGTGGCACTCAATAAAACCTTTAAAAAAGACTTTAAAGTCAATCTTAAGTCATTAAAAGTTAAAATCAAAATTAAATCCCTTAAGCCTTTCAACCAACACGAATATCAAACAACTTCAATCAATTACCCTACTTAGGATATATCAAACCCACACAGCCTACCCCACACACTTTAGATGGTTTGCTAGGACAATCAACTCTAGTATTAGGCTAGGTCAGTGTTTACTTTTCTGCTACCTACGTGTGCCAGGTTTTTCATGGTTTTTACTGCATGATGATTGTTAGTTTTGAGTGATTGATTGATTATTTATTTTAATTTTTGCATTCTGTGTTGATTTGATTGTACTCTAGATCTACCCTTAGGTTAGGGATAATTTGTATTAATTTAATCTTATGCAGGTGGCCATGCTCGTACAGGGCATTTAAAATTAAAGGGGGAAAATAAATAAAACTTTAAGAATTAACGCTGTCTTCTGCAGGTTATCGAGAAATCACTTAAGTCCCCCTTTAAAATTAAAAGAGCATGGCCAAGTGTGGTTGTGATTGAGTATTTTTAAATTTCAAATATATAACTACTTGGGATATTTATTAACTGTTGATTATTAGGATAACCCTATAGGATCGAGTCTAGATTTTTGAATTTTGATTAATGTAATTCGATTTCAATTGCGTTGTACTATTAAGTGCTTTGAGAATGGGATGTTTAAACATCCAATTTAGAATCGCATGAGGAAGGGACATCCCTTAGGGGGGAGTTCCTCTCTATTTGGATATCCAAATTATGATGACTTTCAAAGTATCCAAAGAGAAAAGATAACACCCCTATTTAGGGAGAGTTTCTTTTCATTTGGATATCCAGACCTGATGATCCAAGGAGTTTCAAGACGACGAAGGAGTGAAGAATGAGAAGACACATTCTCAAAGTCACTTGAGTCTTAGGAATAGAATCCAGGTTGTAGTTAGTGGTACCCGGCCACTTTACTTTTCCTACAGACCCTAGGTTGTAATATTAAGTGGCACTTTCCACATGGACTTTCAGTTTAAATTCTTATTTAATTGATTTGATTATTTAAATAATTTGTTTGATGTGTTGATTGTGATATTAGGATTGCCTACCTTTTGTAGTTTTTTGGAGATTTTTATATGTCGTATTTGATTTAGCCTGGAACTCGATCGGAGGCTCGTCAGGGCACATTGAAAATATTTTCTACTTGAAATCAAAATTAAAACATTTTAACTCACATAGAAACTCTAACGCTTTTAAGAAGTAAGCCCGGACCACCGGGAGTTTTTCATGCATTCATATTAAATTTTCTCTACCTTGTTAGGTACCTCCCGACTTACGAGTTCTGGCAGGCCACTCGACCTATTAGGGTGCAATCTTATCAAGGGGATGTTGTGTAATCTTTAGGATAAAATCTATTTTTAAGTTGATTTAAGCATTTAATCAAGTCAATTAGCATGCATTACATTAGATACAAATTAAAAATTGAGTCTAAATCTTTAATTGCATTTTTAGCTTAAGCATTTCACCCAACATAAGTCAAGGGGTCAATTAGGAATCTGCTCTAGATATCGACTCCAACTCCTTAAACCCAATCTTAAATAACATCCTAAACCAATCTTTCATAAAAGACCGGACATATGATTTTGAAGCATTTAGGTGGTTTAGCTGGTTTCCCAATCCAGGCCGGGGTAAGTCCAGATTTGCATTGCATTAACTAGGATCCGGGTCACTGATTTTCAGTACCCACTTTAGACTTAGGATATGAGGTAGATTTTTAATCTTAAGACCTCAATCTTCGGGAATCTAATTCCTAACTTTTAATAAAATTGACCATTCAAACATTAAATCTCTTTCAATTTAATTCAAACCCAACACTTAGGATAGGTTGGGGTATTTTTTGAAGTAATTCAGAATCTCAAGACACCTCCTACCATTCTTCCTTTGACTCTGGAATAAGTGTTCAAGTTTGAACTAATCCCATTTGAAGATTCTAATCCCTGCCTCCTTTGACATCAAACTTTGAAAATCTTTAAATAAAATTCATATCACTATTTTAATCGAGAGTATTCATAGGAAAATTTTGATTTCCTACGATGTAATTAACTACGAGGGCTTACGCTTATAGGAGATTTAGAAACCCAGACCTGATTTTCAAAATCAAAATTTTTTAAAACCCTTAATTAATTATCTTTGGGAATCAAACAAAAATGGTGATTATTATCGTCATATTTGAGTAATTAACAATGAATGATGTTTTCTTCCTATGGGATGATATATCATTTATTGATATAATTTTGAATATGAAATCAATGATAAGTTATCCAGATTATCGTAGCCAGATATTTGATTGAATTTCATTTTGATCCTTTGGGATAATATTTGGTTCCCTCTTGAATCTAGCTATGATATTCAGGATTAGATTTCTAATTCAAAATTTGAACCTATTAGGAGATTTTATCTCTATCTTTCGAGGCAGTATATCATTACTAATGGATTTCAATTTCAGGATTAAAATTTAAATGTCAATTTTTTAAACTATTCCCAAAGATAACTAACCTTTCAAAACTATACTTTTTAAATCAAAATAAAAAAAATGGTGACTCTACTAGGGACTATCTCTCTCTCCATCTTTAATAGTGATATAGATTTTATTAAATCAGTAGTTTTAACTACTTTTCTTTCGTTAGTCCCTCTACCCATTTCTCCCTTGGGTGAGTGTGGCCAACTCAATTAAGACATGAAAAAAGAGGTGAGTGTAGGAAACCTCCTTCAATGTCAGGATTTGACGTTTTGCCTCCAAGTTAATTGGTAGAGAAAAAGAGTCAAGCCAAATCCTATTTGAACTTTTCTATAAATGTTAGAAACTCATGTGCTAAGATTAATCAATAACATGCTAAGTTATATAACTCATAGAAAGTCCCTCAATTTAAAAATTTCTAACATCCTCATTGAATTCTAAATCTATCTCAAACTCCAAATGACTTATGACCAACATTAATATATATAAGATTGTAATCCTTACGATCTAATATATATGATTAAGTGTAAAAGTTATTTTCAATTTGAAAATTCAAAACTTTTGGCAAAGTTTACCTTCGACATTTCAATCTCGAATTATTCGTCAAAATGAAAGAGTCAGGTTGACTTCTTAGCATTCCCTTATTTAAAATTTTGGTGAACCTTTTGTTGAACTTAAGTTCAACATCTTGAGTTCCAAAATAAGGAGAAATACTGCTAGATTTTTAAATTTTTTCTTTTCCAAATTATTTAATTCTAGCGAGCATTGTAATGTATCATCCTACAACAATCGTTATAGTTGTATATATACAATGCACCTTTAATTTTTCTGGTCGATTCAATCTTTGACATTTCATTTAGAATCACTTCTCAGAATGAAAGAGTTGGGTTTACTTCTTAGAATCTCCCTCTTGGAATTTTGTAAACCATTATGTTGAACTCAAGTTCAACACTTCGAGTTTCAAAAATAAGGAGAGATGCCGCCGGATTTTTGAAATTTTCAAATATCCCTTCGAAATCATTCAAGTCTAAATTTTATTGCTATATATGTTTCTATGATAATCGTTATAGTTTTAATATATGCAATGCCTCTTCAATTTTTCCGGTTGAATCAATCTTTGACATTTCATCTAGAACCACTCTTTGAAATGAAAAGAGTCAAGTTGTTTCTTTAAAGATCTTCCCTTGAATTTGTAGATCGTCATGTTGAATACAAATTCAACACCTCAAGTTTTAAAAATAAAGGGAGATGCTGCCAGATTTTTGAGTTTCTGAAATTCCTTTCATATCTAATCTAATCTTCGTTGTCACATGTATTACTACAATATTCTCTTGTAGTATAACATATACAATATAAATTTGATTACTTCTAAATTTAGATTCAAAGATCTAATCTTTCTACCAAATCAAATCTCTGACATCTTACCCTTAAACTATTCAGTGGGGTGAGAGAGTTGAGTTGAAACTTCTTAATTTTCTTGAAAATTTTGTTAGCCATCAGGCTGAAATCAAATTCAACCTATTCAGTTTTAAATACTCAAGAAAAATCTTTCAATTTTCAAAATTTCAAATCTCCATTCAAATCTATTTAAGTTAAATCCAGAGCATCATTGCTATAAGTCTTCCTACAACATTCTCTTGTAGTTAAACATATACAACAATAATTTAAATTTTCTTCAAGCTAAAATTGATTTTTATATTTTATCATCGTATATCATATTATAGTTCTTATAATTTGATTTACATGATAAAATATAGAAATTTTTTTGTCAAATTTCAAGTTCAAAATTTTGATTCAAATATTCTCTTTAAAATTTCAGACAATAAAATCCTTTGCAATGGCTGGAAAACTTCTATTCTCTATTGACCGTGACCTCCAAGTCGAAGAGTTAATTCACACTAGTACTATTCAGTTTGGAATGGGTTTCAAGTCCTTAAAACTATCTGTAAATTGTTGGACAATCATTAACCTCACTGCTGAGGGCGAGAATGGTCAAGTAGTTGAGTTAGCAGTGGGGGCATTTAGTGACCTTCCCCCCATGCTAGAGTTGGCAGCAGGTGCTACCCTTACACCTTCTACACCCTTAGTCCAAAATGAGGATAAGAAACCTAAAGTCAAATCCACTGTTGAGAAGGGATCTTCCAGTTTTGTAGCACTGTTTGGCACCAAGAGTGCCAGGAAGAACTACTTAAGAAGGGTGAGGAAGAAAATCACCAAGTCCAAAAAAATAGCTAAATAGAAGGTTTTAAGTCTAGTTGAGCCTGAGGCTGCCGAGGAGTTGGCTGTCGCAGCTATTGCAGGGGAGGAGAGGGTTGTAAGGATTGCTAGCTCTCCACCTAGTCTGGTTGACTATTCTGTCAAGAGGACCACAAAGGAGAAGCATACTTTAAGAAAAAGGATGTTAAGGAACATCATTCATACTTGTGCTGGTGAGACAGGTCAAACTAAAGAGCAGTATGTGAGACTTCTGAAGGGGGTGATCTCACATAAACTTGAGAAGGAAGTATTAAAGGAAGAAAGATCCGAAGCAAAGAACCTGACTCCTCAGGCAGTAAGGAGAATTAAAAAGTTTGTCAAACAACCAGTGACTTAAGTACTAGGGGATAGATATCACTGGGTGCCCCGTCTACAAAGATAGAGGAGATAGTGTTAATAGGAACTGGTAGGGGTCACCCTCTCAGCAGTAGACCTCCAGTTCCCCCTTTAAGATTCTCAAAGTTGGCCCCTATGATAGCCAAGTTAAAGGAAATTGTTAAAGACTTGCAGTTAGTTGATGTTAAGGGCAAGAGGCCCATGCTTTTGCATGAGCCATATGTACCAATGAAGATAAGCAGATTTGTTGGGATCCAAATAAAAGATACTCCTGTCTCGTTACCTATTGATATCCCCTGACTCCTCATCCAGGGATGTGAGGATTCTCCTCAGATTGATGTTGGAGTTCCCACCAGTTAAACTCCTTCGTCGCCTATTAAGTTAGATATCCCTCACCCTATTGAGGATGTCACCCTCGAGACTACTGACCCTAGGACAGTTAGAGGGGAGGGGATAGTGCTAGATGATGATCAAGAAATGCTAGATCAGTTAGTAGCAGAACCTACTACTGATGACTTAAAAGATTCAAGAAGTTCTTACCAAGTTAGGCAATGAAGAGTTTGAGGAAATGATCAATTACAAAGGATACCTGCCCGTCAACACTGAGTCAATTGAGGGTAGACTAGTCGATAAGGTGGTCTAGGAGATCAAAGATATACTTAAGAAGAGGGCAAAGCCTTTGATCTAGAAGCTGATGATTTAATAAAAGAGGATTCAGTTGAAAATATTTGTATGGTTGAAACTCGAGCATCAAATAAAGATGTTGAGCCTTCAAGACATCAATCTAGTAAGGAGGAAGCCTCTGCAGCTATATATTTAGACTCAGATGGCTCAATTAAGTTGAATGAAAAAGATGAATACATCAAGAGTCTAGAAAGTAAAATTGAGCAAATGATGTTGAAAATGGAACAAATGCAAAATCAGATGGTTAAAGCCCAGCAACCTCAGTCCGAGCAGTTGTAACCTACAATACATATAGTGGGTGAGCACTGTAGGAAGATAGAATCAATGCCCAAGAACTCCAGAAGTTGTATCCCTAACCTCTTCAGCCGATAAAGATAATTGCCAGATGATTGAGACCCATGTAAGGGAGGCCTTAGCCCACTATCAAGGGACTGCATATATTCCAAAGGGTAGACCTTACCCTGAAGAATATGATTTAGTCTCTTATCCTAAAGGCTTTGTGCCACCTTCATTCAAAGTTTTTAGTGGTTTATAAAACCCAAGATAGCACCTGGCCCACTTTCGAGCGAGCTGTTGCAACGCAGGAGGGTCAGATGCTCTATTCTTTCGCCAGTTTATGAGTAGTCTGTCCGGTATTTCTTTTAAGTGGTACGCAGATCTACCAAATGGTTCAGTGAGAAAATTCATAGAGCTCAAGAGTCAACTCTTAAAGAGATTCTCAAGAGCTCAGTAGCGTGTAACCGTTGGAGATCTCGTCATTAAAAAATAAAAGCCGAGCGATTCTTTGGTTGAGTATATCTTGAGGTGGCAAAACCTCTTGATGAACTGTGAACCCCAGTTGCAGGAGCAACATGAAGTGGAGATTCTTTTAAAGAATATCTACATGCTTATTGCTTTTCTCCTGAAGGGTTTCACTGTCAAAACCTTTGAAAAACTTTTGAATAAGACTAGTAATCTATAGGAAGAGGCTTCTAAAATGCCATTCCTAAAGAATTCTACTGAAGAAAACAAAGATAATAAACCATTGAAGTCCTTTAAAAAGAGAACAGTGGTTTCAGCTATCGATAAGGGGAAGAAACCAATGAATTTCAGTCTAGTAATCCTCCAATTCAATAAAATCAAAAGTCTCCACCGTTTTAGGTAACTTCTCAACCAACCAGAGATTCTTACCTGATTTCCCTTAAAGAGAGATTGGCTCATCCTTATACATTTAAAAGGGAGTCAGTGAGAAAGATCTTCAAGAGTCTTCAGAAGAAACCAAATTTTTGATTGCCGGAGGCCAAGAAGCCGGAAGAGGCAAATAAGAAGGATGATCCAACTTTTTGCCCCTACCATCGTATGTTAGGCGACACAATTGAAGACTGCATTATCTTCAAAAACTGGCTCGAAAAGAATTTTCATCAAGGTAATATCATAATTCCAAAGGAGTACCTGGTCGATCCGGATTAGGGGTCTGTCAAATCCATTTCAAGTAAGAACTCTAACTCTTCTCTGTCCATTGATGATTATTGGGATATATCACTATCACGGGCATTTAATAAGTTGATTAATAAATCTTTTTATGTTTCTCAATAGTTACTGATGAGAGCCCGGGACCTGATCTGGGAGGTTGACCTCGAGGCTTTGCAGGAGATCGTTGGGACAGTTTCCTCTCCAGTTGTCTTAGGAACTACTGTATTAAATAAAAATGAAAAGAATGAATCTTTTGTATAGAGGAAATTTGTTGATGAGAGATCTGTACAAGTTATGGATGGTGGCTCAAAATCACTATCTCCATTGAAATTATCTGACTTTTACTTTGCCCCATCAAAGGCAAAGGGTCAAAAATTAAATAAAAAGTCTAATCCTTCTACAAATATTTTGATGATTAATGTCAAGAATGTAAACTTAAATGACTCTTCTGTTAAAAATAATTAAGAGTAAGCTGAGATCAATCAAGAAATTCAAACACTCACCTCCCCAGATTTGACTCTTCTAGGGAAAGATGAATATAATGTCTTATCAGATGATGAAACCTCTAAAATTAACTTTCAAGGGAGTCCCATCATAATAGACTTTTTAGATTCAAACTCCCACTCATATAATGATAATCAATCGCCTAAAGAGAGCATAGACCCCCCTGTAGTTTGTTCTTCTGATGAGATCGTACAAATACAGCTACGTGGTGGTAAGGTCTTACCTCCTAGGCTACCTCCTCAGGACAAAGGAAAATAATTTGTTTCCATTCATCTGATTCAAATCCCTGCTCAATAATCAACTCCACTTCCTTCAAATCCACTGGGTCTTGATACTAATATTCCAAGTGTTGATTACAATGTCTTAGCTCACTTTAGGAAGTTACCTGCTAAGTTGAGCATTTATGATGCCCTTGTCCTTTCAAAAGAGATGAGGGAGACTCTAATTAAAGCACTTCTCGACCCAGAGATTTGCTTAGCTCAATTAGCTTCAACTTTGAAGGAAGAAGTTTTGTACTTCGAGGAAATCCTAGGAGCTACCTTCTCCAATAAAGATTTACTCCTTAGAATTGCTGACCATAATCGTCTACTTTACACCACCGTAAATGTGGGCAAGTTTAAGTTATCAAGAGTTCTCGTTTATCCAGGTGCATCGGTCAATGTGATGAACATAAAGACTCTCGCATACCTTAGAATTGATACTAGCAAGCTCTCAACTGACAAGTTGGTGCTTCGTGGGTTTAATCAAAAGGGCGAGAAGGCTTTAGGTTCAATTATCCTTCTTATAGAGATAGGAGAATTAAATACTGAAGCAAAATTTTATATAATCAATTCGACGATGTCCTTTAACATGATTTTAGGTAGGCCCTAGATCCATGAGTATAAGATGGTTCCTTCTACCCTACATCAGTGCATCAAGTACCAACAAGATGGCATTGAATTTGAAATTAAGGGTGATCTGCAACCATTCTCTATTCAAGAGATCAGGATCTACGAAGATGCGGCATACGATGTACCTAAAGGGTCTACTACTTGTTCTAAAGTAGAGATCAATGTTAAGGAGGAGAGAACAAAAAATTAAGGTTCAAAAGTAATTCAAAAATTAAAAAAAGAAAAAGTCAAAAATTAAAAGAGACAAAAGTCCATTAGCGAAGACGACGTCGAGCATGTGGTCTTTAGGCCTCTAGGTTATTTACCTCAAAGAGGTGGGAGGATGGCCCAAAGAGCACACGATCGAGGTCGCCCTTCCTTTGAAAAGAGAAATCCCCTAATATATATCATACTTGAAACAAGTTCTGATGAAGAATCAAGAAAGACGGGTGCTAGAATTGCTTTTGACTATACAAAAATCAATCCTCCTCCAAAGTTTGATCTCACTTTAGAATCAGACAGTGATCAGGAGGGTACTAAATCCAAAGTTTAAAGTGATGAGCTTAAATTGAGTCTATATGAAAAGCTTAATAGGGCAGTTGAATCCTTAACCTTAACCCCACTGTCTGCTAACAGGGTCTCAGGGTTAGTGATTAAGGATGCCCCTAACTTAGATGGAGAAGTAAGGAAAGTCTAGAAGTTCTTCTCTAGCTCCTCCTCCTTAAGGAACGAAGATGATGTAATCCTTGAGGAGGCAAATTTTAATGAATTAATGGAATTACCTTTTAGCTACTTTCCTGTTGGTGTTAAAGCTCTTATCTCTAAAAGTTTTTTCCCAAGTTAATGGACTAAGGGTGAGGCTAGATACCACAAAAATATCTTGAATTCAAAATTTAATAAACATTGGATAAGTGGTATCGGCTTTGGTACCGTTAGGTCATTTGACGACGATGAATTTTGTTTAATGATAACTAGTTATCTTGAATCTAAAAATATCCCTACTGAAGTCATCGACTCACTCGATGGACTTTGTTTGGAGACTTTAGATGATTCTGATGAACTTCAGGTTCAGGATGCACCCCCTGAATTTAAAGAAGAAATTAAATTAATAGTTGACAAACTTAAAAAAAATCAACCTTGGAATAGAGGATGACCCTGGCCCCACTTTCATAAGTTCTTTGTTGAGTAAGGATGAGTCTAAGGGTCTAATTCAACTTCTATCTGAGTTTAAGGATTGCTTTGCCTGGATATACGATGAAATATTGGGGTTGTTCGTCGATGTAGCAGTACATAAACTTGGAATCCGGCATAATGCCATTCCTGTTAAGCAAGCTCCATGACATATGCATCTAGAGATCGAACAACAAGACATTTCTGAAGTCAAGAAGTTGGCTGAAGCTGGATTTATTCTAGAGGAACAATATCCCTCTTGGGTAGCCAGCATTGTGCCAGTTCAAAAGAAGAATGGTCAAATTCGAGTCTGTGTTGACTATAGAGACCTGAACAAGGCATATCCTAAGGATGAATTTCCTTTGCCAATCCCAAAACTCATGGTAAATATTGCCTCCTCGCACGTTGTTTTCTCCTTTATAAATGGTTTGTCTGGTTATAATCAAATCAAGATGGGCCAGAAGATGAGAGAAACACTACATTCAGAAGTCCTATAGGGATCTTTTATTATAAAATGATGTCCTTTGGCCTCAAAAATGCTGATGCAACCTACCAGCGGGCCATGATCTTTGATGACTTAATCCACAATTAAGTTGATTGTTACATCGATAATTTAGTTATCAATAGTAGAGTGAAAGAGGCTCATGTTTATGACTTAAGGATCATTATCGAGCGGTTGCGCCGCTACGACCTTAAGATGAATCTTTTGAAGTGCACTTTCGGCATCACATTAGGGAAATTCTTAGGTTTTATAGTCAGGCACTGCGGAATTGAAATTGATCATTCCAAAATCAAAGCTATCTTAAATATGCCACCTCCTAAGAGTCTCACTTAACTGAGATCTCTTCAGGGCAGGCTGGCGTATATAAGAAGATTCATTTCTAATCTTTCTAGAAGATGTCAACCATTCTTTGTCTTGGCTAAAAAGGATGCCAAATTCATTTAGGATGAGAAATATCAATCTGCTTTTGAAAATATTAAATAATACCTAATAATTCTGCCTATTTTGGCAGCCCCCATTTCGGGGAGACCTTTAATCCTTTACACTTCGCCCTTGATGAGTCTCTCAGGGCCTATTAGCTCAAGTCAATGATGATGGGAAAGAGAACTCTCTCTACTACCTAAGTTGGAGACTACTTCCAATGGAAATCAGTTATCCATCAATCGAGAAACATTGCCTTGCCTTAGTCTTTGCAGCATAAAAACTAAGGCATTACATGCTTTCTCATCAAGTTACTCTGATTTCCAGCGTCAACCCACTACAATATCTTATGACTTGGCCCACATTGTCAGGTCGTCTGGGTTGCTAGTCAATGATATTACTTCAATTTGAAATCACTTTCATTCCCTTGCGTGTTGTGAAAGGGCAGCCTATCGCTGATTTCCTTGTGGCACACCCGCTACCGATAGAATCTCCTCTAAATGATGATTTACCTGACGGGAAGATCATGAGTTTTGAGGAATCCAATACTCAAACCTGGGAAATGTATTTTGATGGTGCAGCATCCTCTCAGTGGGGCAAAAAACCTCAATCCACTATTCTTGAAAAAGTCAGCGTCTGCCTGGTGTTCATAACACCAGATAAGGGAATGATTTACTTTTCCTATCATTTATCAAAAAATTATACGAATAATGAGACTAAGTATGAATCTTTAATAACTGGACTAAAATTTACAATCATGATGGAGATTAAAGAGATTAAGATCTATGGTGACTTTCAACTGGTGATCAACTATATTGCAGGGACCTATAAGGTCTTGAATCCTAAACTCCTTAAATATCACCAGTACATAATACACTTGCTTGAGAAAATTCCTATTGTAACTATGCATAGGGTTCCTCATAGAAGCAATTCCTCAATGGATGCCCTAGCAAAGCTTGCAAAAGAATTTGCATGTCCAGAAGAAGATTCTATCCCTATAAAAGTGCAGGGTCGTCAAGTCCTGTCTCTTATAGATTTGGAATACCTCAACAAATAATCTTCCTTGGTCCTTTCTACCTCTTAAGCAGTTGATGAATAAGAAGATTGGAGATAACCAATAGTTAAGTATCTTCAAGAAGGTAAGCTTCCCCACGACAGGTCACTTGCCAATCAAATCAAGAAATGTGCCCTATCTTATGCACTAGTCAATGATACGTTGTACCGATGGTCATTCGATCAGATGTGGCTCTGTTATTTAGATAAATGAGAGGCCGTGAAGATTCTTAACAAAGTTCATGCTGGACTATACGGTGCTCATCAATCGGGTCCCAAGATGAAAATGAAAATTAAAAGCTTAGTTACTACTGGCCTACGAAGATTGACGATTGCATAAAAATTGCAAAGTATTGTCATCAGTGTCAGGTTCATGGTGTAGTCTTACATCAGCCGCCTAACGTGTTGCACCCTATGATAGCTTCATGGCCCTTCAAAAGTTGGGGCATGGATATCGTCGGGCCAATTGACCCTCCTTCTTTAACGGGTCATCGCTTCATTTTAGTAGCGACTAATTACTTTTCAAAGTGGGTAGAAGAAGTTCCACTGAGAAATGTAACGTCACACCATGTAATAAAATTTTTTTGTGATTATATCATATATCAATTCGGCATACCTCACAGAATCATATCCGATAAGGGGTCCTCTTTCAAGTCTACAAAGATCAATAGCTTTACAAATCACCATGGTATTGATTGGAGATACTCAATAATCTATTACCTACGTGCTAATGGATTGGCTGAGGCCTTCAATAAAACCCTGGTTCAAATCATCAGAAGGACCCTGGATGACAAAAAATGTCAGTGGGATGAGAGGTTGGTTGAAGCTTTGTGGGCCTACCAGACAACATATCAAACCTAAACCCAATCCACACTATTTGTTCTAGTGTATGGGTCTGAGGCCGTACTCTCTAGAAATTAAAATCCCTTCGCTCAAGACTGTAATTTAAAACCAGATCACAGTAGAACAGAATGTACAACTTCAACTAGAAGAACTTGAGGGTCTTGAAGAATGTTATCTCCAAGCCCAGCAAAATCAAGAACTCTATAAAGCCAGAATGGTTCAAGCTCACGATAAGTTAGTGTAGCCTAGAACCTTTCAAGTAGGCACTTGGTCTTAGTTCTTCGGAGGCCTATCTTAGCCCACCGAAAGCTCAACGGGAAGTTTGAACCAACCTGGGAAGGACCCTTTGTAGTAGAAATAATCTACAAAGGAGGCTCGTATTAGCTAGTGGATTGTAAAGGAAATCACCCAATGCTTCATGTAATTAGGCGATTCCTGAAGAGATACTTTGCTTGATGTAGTTCAAATTTCAAATCGATAAAATTTTAAAATTTTGAATCTATTCGACTCAATCTTATTCAAGTGTTCAAATCTCAAAATCATGTTTTTCTCTTCTTAAAGTTAGATGTAAGTCACCATGCTTTCTTGCTTTAAGATTAGATCTTTTAGTGATGGATAACGCCCTTCGTGGCACCATCCTAAAATTTAAATATCAATCCTCTTTGTGGAGCAAGGTTTCTCATAATATCATCACCTACTAGTGATGGATCATGCCCTCTGTGGCACCATCATAGTCTCAAGTTTTCAAAATCCTAACCCGATCCTCTATTTAGAGCAAGTTTCCTCTACATACGATCATCCATACCTTATCCTCTATGTAGAGCAAGTTTCCTCTATATATGATCATCTAGACTCGATCCTCTATGTGAAGCAATCTTCCTTCACACATGATCACTCTAGACCTGATTCTGTGCTAAGCAATACTTCCTTCTCACAGGATCTTCTAGTTTTCTTTTTCTTAAGGACAGATGTGAGTTATCGTGCTTTCTTTCCATAGGATTAGACCTATTAGTGATGGAGCACACCCTCAGTGGCACCATCCTAGTTTCAAAATTCAAATCTGATCTTTTATGGGAAGCAATGCTTCCTTCCCATAAGGTCCTCCAGTCTTCTTTTCCTTAAGGATAGATGTGAGTCATCATACTTTCTCTCCTTAGGATTAGATCTCCTAGTGATGGAGCATGCCCTTTGTGGCACCATCCTATGTTCATAATCCATACCCGATTCTGTGCAAAGCAATGCTTCCTTCTCACAGGATCTTCTAGTTTCCTTTTCCTTAAGGACAGATGTGAGTCATCGTACTTTTTTTACTTAGGATTAGATTTTTTAGTGATGGAGCACACCCTCTGTGGCACCATCCTATGTTCAAAATCCAGATCTGACCTTCTGTGGGAAGCAATGCTTCCTTCACTCAAGGACCTCCAGTCTTCTTTTTCTTAAGGATAGATGTGAGTCATCATGCTTTCTCTCCTTAAGATTAGATCTCCTAGTGATGGAGCACACCCTCTGTGGTACCATCCTATGTTCAAAATTTAGACCTGATTCTGTGCGAAGCAATGCTTCCTTCTCACAGGATCTTCCAGTTTCCTTTTCCTTAAGGATAGATGTGAGTCATCATGCTTTCTTTCCTTAGGATTACATCTTCTAGTGATGGAGCATGCCCTCTGTGGCACCATCCTTTTTCAAAATCTAGATCTGACCTTCTGTGGGAAGCAATGCTTCTTTCCCTCAGAGTCCTTCAATTTTTTTTTTCTTAAGGATAGATGTGAGTCATCATACTTTCTTTCCTTATGATTAGATCTTCTAGTAATAGAGCACGCCCTCCGTGGCACCATCCTAGATTCAAAATCTAGATCTGACCTCCTGTGAGAAGTAATGCTTCCTTCCCACAGGGTCCTCCAGCTTCCTTCTCCTCAAGGTTAGATGTCTTCTCTCCTTAGGATTATATTTCCTAGTGATGGATAACACCCTCTGTGGCACCATCCTAGTTTCAAAATTCAAAACTTTAAGCCCGATCTCTTATAGGATGCTATACTCCATTCCTATGAGATCATCCAGCTCTCTTTTCCTTAGAGTAAGTATTCTCCTTTTCTTAGGATTAGACTCCCCAGTGATGGAGTAAGTCCCCTGTGGCACTATCCTGGATTCAATTTCAAGTTGTAAAATCAAGCTTTCTTCTCCTTAAGGTTAGGTTCTTCCTTTCCTTAGGATTAGATCCACTAGTGGTAGAGTATGCCCTTCGTGGCACTACCCTAGTATCAAAATTCAAACTCGATCCTCTATAATTAGAAGTTCCTTCTTCCTATAGGATCATCCAAGTTTTTTTCTCCTTAAGGTTAGGTTCTTTCTTTCCTTAGGACTAGATCTACTAGTGGTAGAGTATGCCCCTCGAGGCACTATCCTAATGTCAATTCAAATTTTATAATCAATCTCTTTTCATCTAGAGTTAGGTTTCTCATTTCCTTATAATCACAACCCAAACTAGGTCCCTTATAGCTAGAAGTTCTTTCTATCTATATGACCACTCAAATTCATTTCCTTAAGGTTAGAAAATTTTCATCCCTAAGGACCAGATCTACTAGTGGTAGAGTACGCTCTTCATGGCACTACCCTAGTATCAAAATTCAAACTCGATCCTCTATAGTTAGGAATTTTTCCCTCATATACGATCATTCAATCTTCTTTCCCTTAAGGACAGGCATTTCTTTCCTTCCTTAGGATTTGGTATACTAGTGGTAGAGTACGATGTCCCTAGCACTACCCCAGTATCATTTCAAATTCAATCTTCTAGGGTTAGGATATCCTTTCCTTTAGAGTTAAATTTAAATTCGATCCTTTCCAGTTAGGAGTTTCTTCTTCCTATAGGATCACCCAGGCCTTCTTCCCTTAGGGTTTAGGTTTATCCTTTCCCTTAGGACCAAACCCACTAGTGGTAGAGTACTCCTTCTGTGGCACTACTCTAATATCAATTCAAACCCTGATTCCCCAGGGATATAATTTTCCTTCCCTTAGGATCAAAATTCTAGACTTGACCTTTTAGTTTGGTCAATGCCAATATGTGCAATAGAACTATACTCTATTACACATATTGGGGGTCCATTTGTTGACCTCATTTTTATATGAGGTCATTAGGATCCAACCAAGGTTCCAGATCAATCTAGGCCCTAGAATCCAGTCAAATCTTATGATCAATCCAATCTCTAGACCTATCCTAGACCTTAGGATTTCTAGATCCCAAGATTCCTCTAGATCCTAGACCTTAGGATTTTTAGATCCTAAGATTCTTCTACACCCCAGTCCCTAGGATCTACTCTAAACTTTAGGATTCTTTTAAGCTGATCTAGACTCTAGGATCTATTCTAAACCCTTGGATTCTTCTAGATCAATCCAAATTTCAACTCAATCTAGACTTAATTCAACTCCAGAAGTTCAAACCCAAAATCTAAATCAAATCCAGATTTCCAGACTCAAATCCAGGGCCAAAGGTCTAAGTCCTAAAAGCTTTTTCTAGCAAATATTTAAACACTTCAAAACTCACTCAAATGACCTCTGATTTAGGATCTGTCAGTTGTATACTGATGTGACATGTCTCTAGAGGCAACCCCTAAAATTTGAGCTCATTCTGAGGTCTCTAACCCTAGAAATTGGAAAATCTTCAAATATTTATAGCCTGTGCGACTGGACCTTGCACCCAGTGGATTTTGAGCTTGGAGCTTTCTCTAAAGCCTCCAATCACTTCCAGACCTTTGATTATGATTTATTGAATAATAAACTACATTTTTTTGGACTCATTTTGACCTCCACTTGACTAGAGTCCCAAATAACCAAAATACCCCTATAGGGTGTGAATGGTCACTTTGGACTAAATGAGCTCCAAAATCAAATGCATCCACTTCCAGCAAGTTTCAAATATCAAACCAAATCTATTGGACCCAAAACTAGCCTCTGGGTCGACCCGGTTGACTAAGTCAACTAAGGTTGACCAAGAAGGCCCTTAAGGGTTCAAATAGGTCATTTTGACCAAATGACTTCCCCAGACCTTGGGACCACCTCCTTTGGTTTCCAAATGTTATTTCAAATCTGTTGAGCCTATTCCCAAACCCTAGACCCACCTGGTTGACCAATTCAACCCTTAAGCTTCCATATTTTGAATCAAGCCCCAGATCAACCTCAAATCTAATCAATTGCCTCAATGATTTGTACTAGATTGGACACTTAACCCAGTCAATTGTTACAAAGTCAACTTAGACCCAAGTCTAGTTCAATTTGACCTATTTGGGTCAAAATCACTTCAATCATCTAAACTCAAGCTCTCTAAATCTCAAACCCTCAAGCTCATATCAATAAAGATTCAAATATATTCAAATATGTTTGAAATCAAATTACCTTGATTTCACTTATTAAAAACTTATTCTATAGACAAACCCTTCATTATACACACCCTTTCATTCAAATTCAAATCTTCCTGCTCTAAGGAACCTCAATTCCTTTGAACTCCACTTAAATCAGCACTTGATATTACCCCATATGCCTCCTAAGCAATCATATTGACTGTTGACTAGTCAACAAGTCATTAAAACTCCTTGAAATGGCCAAATCCCTTAGCTTGAGCTAACCCACACCACCTTAAAACCCTTCAAGCCATTCTAATCATCTCCTTAAGCCTCTCCTATGCCACCCCAGCTGGCATGTGGCTTGTGGACCAGTCAAACAGTCAAAATATGGCTTTAGGAGGGTTAAATATAGTCAAAGCTTGCTTTGCAAGCTGATTCACTATTCTTAAGCCATTCCATCCATTCTAAACCATCTCCATAACTTTCTAAATCATAATTAAACCCAGCTCAAGTTTTAAATCAAAGCCTTAATAGCCCCATGTGCATGTAATGCCAAAAACACCTTTCCATATGGATGTCCTTGTGTACCTTGATTCTCCTGCTTCCAACAACGCTCCATGCCAAGTGTCATTCATCTGGAGTCCAGACAAATCAATCCTGGCCTTCCATTTGATATGGAGGAGTTTGAATACGGTAATATTCTATTTTGAGCTCTCATTCACCACCCTAGCCTTCTCTCACTATCCTAATCTCCCCCAGCCGAACTCCTTGTTAGTTTGAAACCCCTTGAATCTCTCATACGCTACCACGCTCAAACCCTGCTGGTCAAAGTCGTTGCCGGTGAACTTCTGGCGAGCTTAAGTCTCAAACTATCCTGAGCTTAAGGAGATCAATCCAAGCCTTATCAAGCTGAGATGCCTTCTCATGGACTACATGTGGACAAATTACAAGTTCAGATATCTCGAGTTCATCCAAATCCATAAACTATACAAGGTAAATTTCTAAACCCTAAAATAGATTGCACTAATTAAATTAGCTTTTTATAAATCATCTTTTAAGCCAAACAAAGGTATCTCCATGATTTATGTTCACCTAGGCCACCTAGGTTTAAAATTTTACTTGATTTGATTAACTGGATTGAACAAACGAGGCGAAAAACCCATTCTAGAGTTCATTCATAAGACATGCTCAATGTACGTTTTATGGGCCATTGATCACATGATCAATGGCCCAAATCAAGTCATCTCGTGGCTTTGTCCAACCACGGACTCAATCCCGCGGTTCTGCTTATGCTCCGGCTCAATCTGGGCCGTTTATCTCAAACCGCGAAATCAACCATTGCGAAGATCTTCCGTCTAGCGCAGTCCTGATCGTCCGTTTATTACCACGCCTGATCAGACGGCCACAGCGGGATGCTGACTCGGTTAAGTTAAAACCGTGTGGGTCTCGTCGCTGTGTAATCACATTGAAATGATTGTAGCCGTCGCTCGCGGGTTGACTAGCCTATCCTGGCCTGCCACGTGGCTCCTGCCGCCGCCGCCAGGACTTCATTTTAATTAAAATTAAGTGTTTAATTAATTTTAAATAAAAACAATTCAAAATTTAATTTAAAAATATTTATAAGTCCAAAAATTATATATTTTATACCAAAATTTTTATAAAATTGAATAATTTAATTTAAAATTAGTATTCATTTAAAATACTAAATATATATTTTAAATTTATTTTAAATATCGAATATCAATTATCTTAATTATCATTAAATATTTTATGAAATTAAAATTTTTTTTTTAAATATACTTTAAGGTTAAAAATAAATATTACAGATAATTCAAGTATTATTTAAAGATGACTTAGTTTAAAATTAAAGTCAAATCATTAAATATTAATTATGTTTGATCATTTAATCCCTTTTATAATTAATTAAATATTTAATTTGATTTAAGTACTTTTAAAATATTAGACATTTAATATTATTTTAATAAAATCAGATAAGAATTTTCTTAAATTTAATTTAATTTAAAAAATATTTATATTTTAGGTAATTCCAAATAATTATTTAACTAAGTATTTAATTAATAGTTAATTAAAACTAAAATTAAATAAATTTTAATTTTTTTAAAATAATTTTAAAACTTTAGAAAATATTTAGAAATTAATTTAGTTTGGTTTAATTTTTTTTAAAATATTAATTTTTTTTAATTTATTTTAAGTATACTTAATTAACCTTAGGCTTTAAGGATTTAAATTAAAATTTAAATTAATTTCGAAAATTTTTAATAATTTATTTAAGTTTTTTTTTTGAAATTTTAAAACTTTAATTTAAGATTAATTTTGAATTTTGAATTTGAATTTATTTTAAATAATTTAAGAATTTGAATATTATAATATTTGATTAACATTTAATCAAATATTATATTATATATCTTAAAATTTATTTTCAAATTATTTAATATATATATATATATATATATATATATATATATATATATATATATATATATATACATATTTGTATTTCTTTTATGATCTTATTTTAAAATTATATTTATGTTAAATATGAAAGTTTGACAGATCTCTTTGAAATTTTAAACATAGGATTAAATGTGTGAATATAAATCATGGGGGAGGATTAGTGAATAATTGATTTTCAATTACTCAGTAATCAAATTAATATGTTGTTAATCATCTTTAATCATTGCATGTATAGGTGCACACACCACTTAAGGCTCTCCTAGTGCTAGGATGTGATTGTGATGAAGGTGTGTATGTTTATATGTACTTGTTCAAGGGTTAGAGACTTTGATTTGAAACCTAACTTTACTTAGTGATATCATTAAGGACAAAAATTAAGGATTTTGATTAGAGAACTTAAAAAAATACCAATAATTAGGATACACATCATTTTGATTTGAAACTTGAACATTTCAAACATACAGACATTCTTAGCCCCTAAGAAATTTTTTTTTGATTTTAGAATTAATTAAAATAATTAATTAATTCATTCATTAATTAAGCCTCTAAACCTTCTAAAAATTATAATAAATCAAATTTATACCCAAAAATTACAAATAATATCTCTAACTGACCAGAAGTAAATCCTTAATTAATGAAAAATAAAATCAACTAGATTTGTCATAAATTTCGAGCTTAATTTAATTTTAAGTGAAATTGAATATTTAATTATTTTAATTTATATAAAAATAATTAAAAATTCTAAAAATCTCTTAAACACTTGATAATCTCTCTTTAGATTATTCCTGAGCTTTGGAGGTGATTTCCAAAAGTTTGGAGGTCATTTGGATTCAAATCATAAAAAGCCCTTAATTAAACTAATTTTGAAAATTCAAAAAAAAACTCAAAACTTTAAAAATTCATAACTAATTCAAATATACTCAAAATTGAGCAAACTCAAAGGCATTCAAGTCATATTGAGGTCTAACATTTATCAAAAATATTAAATATCCAGAAATCAAACAAATTTAAAAAAGTCAATTTTTAGTCAAACATAGTTCAAAATCAAGTCAAAACTTCAAACCTTCATTATAAAATATAAAAAAAAATCCAAATTCAGCATACTTATAGTGTAAATGATAGTATTAAGGTCTACTATTTTAATAAAATATTAACTTTTCATAAATAACTCTTAATCAAAATATCAACTTTTGACCCATTAAGTAAATCATTAAAATAATCCAGAAAATTCCAAAATTCAATAAATCATTTAAAATTATAGAAAAGATCAACTTAACATTAAAACCAGTAACTAATCAATTTGAATAAAATTTTTCAACTCTCAAACCCTTAATCGATTAAAAAAATTAATTATATAATTATCACTGAGTAACACAAGCCTACTCAGCTATTAACTTAGCCCCAAGAAAGGTGAAATAAACTTTACGGCCTCAATATGAAATAAAGGTGGTAATCAATAAATCCTTTAAAATATACTTTAAAGTTAATCTTAAGTCATTAATACTTAAACTCAAAATTAAATCCCTTAAACCTTTCAACCAATACCAACATCGAACAACTTCAATCAATTACCCTACTTAGGACATATCAAACCCACTTTAGATGGTTTACTAGGACAACCAAATCTAGTATTAAGCTAGTCCGGTGTTTACTTTTCTGCTACTTACATGTGCTGAGTTTTCTCTGGTTTTCACTACATGCGGATTGTTATATTTGAGTGATTGACTGATTGTTTATTTTAATTTTTGCATTCTATATTGATTTGATTATACACTAGATCTACCCCTAGGTTAGGGATGATTTGTACTAATTCAATCTTATGTATGTGGCCATGCTCATACAGGGCATTTAAAATTAAAGAGGGTAAAATAAATAAAGCTTTAAGAATTAATGCTGTCTTCTGTAGGTGTTCCAGAAATCGCTTAAGTCCCATTTTAAAATTAAAAGAGCATGGCCAAGTGTGGCTATGATTGAGTTTTTTTAAATTTCAAATTTATAACTGCTTAGGATATTTATTAACTCTTGATTATTAGGATAACCCTGCAGGATCGAGTCTAAATTTTTGAATTTTAATTAATGTAATTTGATTTGAATTGAGTTGTACTGTTAAGTGCTTTGAGAATGGGATGTTTAAACATCCAATTTGGAATCCAAAGAGGAAGATACATCCCTTAATTAATTAACTTTGAGAAATCAAATAAAAAAGGTGATCGTTGTCGTCATATTCGAGTAATTAATAATGAATGATATTTTCTTTCTTTGGGATGATATATCATTTATTGATATAATTTTGAATATAAAATCAACGATAAGTTATCCAGATTATCGTAGCTAGATATTTAATTGAATTTCATTTTGATCCTTTGGGATTATATGCGGTTCCCTCTTGAATCTAGCTACGATATTCAGGATAAGATTTGTAATTCTAAATTTAAACCCATTAGGAGATTTTATCTCTGCTTTTTGAGGTAGTATATCATCACTAATGGATGTTCAATTTTAGGATTAAAATTTAAATGTTAAATTTTTAAACTATTCCCAAAGATAATTAACCTTTTCAAAACTATACTTTTTAAATCAAAATGACCTCCTATCCTGGCCTTCAATGAAATGAATTGATTTACATCTCTAGTCATATGCCTTGAACATCTGTTGTCCATGTACGACATACTCTCACAAGGCCTTGTGTGATAGAACACTTATAAAATCATCAGATGTCCGATTTGAGAACCCAAATAGGTTTGGGTCCCATTCTATGGAAAGAGGATTTAAATACATGCATGTAATGCTATGAATTTTAAACTTTAGGTCTCCACACCAAATATGTTCTATGGTGAATGGTGCAAGTGTGGGAGATATATCCTAGCATGCCACAAGAAAAATATCTAAGATCAGGAAAAGGGTTTACTAATCTATGTTGGTTATGGTGCCTCTTCCTAGGTTTGAATGATGCATGCTTTGTTGATGGTTTATGAAACTCTTCAAATAAAGGTGGTATTTTATTTTGCTCTAAAGTAATGATTTTTTCTCTTAGAAATTCATTAGCCTTTTCATAGCTTATCACTTTCAGTTTCAATGCATGCTTAATACTATCTAAATTACATGCAATAGTTTCAAATTCTTTGAAAACCTTTTTTAAATCAACATGTAATATTTTTTATGAATCATGCTCAGTAGTTAAATCAGAATACTTTTTATTTAGAATATCAAATTCATCTAATAAAGCCATATGATTGCTATCTAGAGTGGAGTGATCTCTCCTTAAGCATTCATGCTCTTTTTACAGTATTAAGAAATCAGATTTGAGGCTTGCATGTAACTTTTTAAGCTTCCTATATTAAGAATGAATTTTTTAAAAAACTTCAAATAATTATTCATATTTAAGCTTACATACGTCCTCTTTATTACAATGATTAAGATGATCATCTGCCATTAAACATATGTTTGTTATCTCATCTTCAGCTTCAATTTCAGAAGAGTCTGATGCTGAGTCAGCCTAGAAAGCCTTTTGGGTCCTTTGCTTTTCTTTCTTGAACTTAGGTTTTTCTTCACCCTTCTCCTTGTTTGGGTGAGCTTTAAGAGTTGGGCAATCAAACTTTAGATGCCTTGGCTTCCTGTATTCAAAATAAATAACATCAAAAGAAACTTTAGAATTCTTAACATTGTTACCTTTATTCCATTTATGATGTTTTTATTGCTTTCTCTTAAAAAAGCTTTTGAATTGTTTAGTCATCAAAGCAATATCATCAATTTTTTATCTAGAAGTGCATTGTCAGAATCATTAGTCTTTAAGGCAACAGTTTCTCCTTTTTCTTCTCACCTTTATCAAGCTACATTTGGTTCACTCCTTACTTATAAGCAATGAGTGATCCAAATAAGTTATTAATTGAATAAATATTCAGATCCTTAGATTCAGTTATGATAATAATTTTTACATCAAAGGAAGAAGATAAACAACGCAAAATCTTGTTAACTTTTTCATAATTTGTAAGCTCTCTTCTTAAGGCATGTAAAGAAGTAACAATCTGTGTAAACCTAGTATATATTTTAGAAATTAATTCACTAGGTTTCATGCAAAAGAGTTCATAACCATGAAGCAAAATGTTTAGTCTAGATTATTTAACTTCAGTTGTTTCTTCATAAGTTATGCATAGTTTGTCCCAAATTTCTTTTTCAATAGAATAAGTAGAGACACGCATATAATCTTCAAATTTTAAGGCACAAAAGAAACAGTTCAGACATTTTGTATTAAGTTGTGTTAAATCTCTATCATCTAAAGTCCATTTAGAAAAATGAATTTCAGTTTTAGTGCCATCTAATAATTTAAAAGGTGCAGAATAACCTTCCTTAACTAGCATTCACATGCGATAATCAATTAATTATAAAAAGGTAGACATACGAGTTTTCCAAAAATCAAAAGGAATAATATCAAATAGAGGTCATCTTGTGATTAAATAACCTTCCGCAGTATTATGATTACCAAAGTTAGCCATTGATCAAAATTCAAAAGTTTTCTAAAACTTAATTTATGAATCCTACTCTCATACCACTTGAAAGTTTGTGAGGGTTGTGAAATCCTATAAAACTAGCTTGAGACTAACCAAGATGGGGGGTGAATTGGTGCTTTAAAAAATTCTTAAACAAAAAGAAAAAAATTTTTATCCTTTTTCAATATTTTAAAATTAAATAACTTATACGAAAGCATATAACAAAATCAAAGATTTCAACCATAATAAAATTCACAGAAAAGTGCAGAAATAAAATATCAAAAAAGTAATAGGAAAGAACACATCGAATTTTATAGTGGTTCGATCAAACTTGTCCAACATCCACTCCTTGGAAACCTCCTTTCCAGGTATTGAACTAATCAGTTAGTGTCTCTCCTTTTGCTCCTATATCAAGGTGGAGAAGCCCTTATAAAATCTTTTTACTGACCCGATAAGGCAGAGAACCCTGAATCATTTTCCACTCTCCTGGTGAAGGTAAAGAATCCATAATCCTTTACTCCCACCTGGAGTTAGTAGAGAATCATGAATCCTTTTACTCCTACATGGAGTAGCTAGAGAACCTTGATCTGATGCTGAAGATCATCTCCACAGAGCAGCCAAGGAACCATGGATGAAGCTTGAAGAAGATGATCGAATCCTTATTTGGAGCAACCTTTATGAAATCCCTCACAAACTCCCCCTCACAAGACTCTCTCTCTCTCCCAAACTCTCCTTCTCCTTCTCTAAGCTCTTTTAGGTTAGAACAATGGCAAAAGATTTCTTTGTAGCAAGTAAGAGAACTTAAATAGGAGGCTTCTGAAAGTAGGCCTAATTTTAAATTTGGCTGCAAAGATCATACAGGACAATTCAAATATCATCCTGTACAATTAGTATAAAATAACCCTTTCAGCCTGTATGATCAGTATTGCCTGTACGATCAGTTCAAGTATTTGAAAGAATCATCCCGTACAATCTTTTGATCATCCTAGATTACTAGTTTACTAGCGTCTATTGATCATCCAGTATGATGTCTGATTATTAATTATCATCCCATGCTGTAGACGGGACATCTAGTATGAAGTAGATGTATCATCCAGGATGATTAACTAAAAAATTATAGTTTTTGTCTTATACGATGGCTGATGATTAATTATCATACCATGCAAATTTTTATCGTACAATATGATCATCTCCAATCATCCTGTATGATTTGATTGATCAATTTAACTATAATTAACCCCCTAATTATGGGATCAATTTAGGCATGATTATCATAAATTATCCAGGATGATATTTATTATCCAGTATGATTATAACATAATTTGAAAAATAAAGTATTACCAACTTGTGATTGGCAGCTATTTTCACAAACTTTACTGATCCTCTTGTATAATATGAATCATCCAGGATGATTTGTTAAGCAAACTCAATTTTTAGGGATGCCCTAATTAGGGTTTCTGCTTTTAACTGATCATCTAGGATGATTTAAAATTATCATGTATGATATGATCAAAAAATAAAAAAAATCTCTAACTCACCAAATTACTCTTCCTAATGTGTGTGTGTAAGGTTACTTAACTTTAGGATCCATCACAGTACATTTGACTCAAGAAAAGATAAAAGATGTATTGTAATTGAAATTACAGACTGACTCAATCTTAGTCTACCTGATCTTGAGCTGATTGATATTCCAAGTGAACTTGTGGACCTAAAAGGTTAGTGAGTAGGGTAAACCAAAATAGATATGTAAGAATAACAATAGTAAAGAAATAGTAATATTTATTATCATCAAAATCACTATACTTAGGCCCAAATTTGCAACAACTAGTGCCATTTGTATTTCAAAGAATCCAATCCAACACTCCAGGACCAAACACATGATATAAGGCACCACTTCATTAGAGACCATATTACCAATGGAGACATAGAGCTATACCATGTAGCCATTGAAAACCAACTTGCTGATATCTTTACAAAACCACTAGCCTTTGAAACTTTCAGCATCTTAAGAACCAGATTTGGTGTAATAGATATTTATGCTAGATTTTAATGTTTTTTATTTCTGTTCTTTTTATTTATTTTATTTTATTTGTATGTTTGATTCTTTTTATGTGTTTATATTTTAATTTTTTAATTTTTTATTATTTTTCCTTTAGTATTTTTAAAGAATCAGATCAATGCTTACTTTAGATATTAAATTCTCAAATGATATTTTGCCTTGCTTTTAATTTTAGAAATTAGTAAAGAGTGTTTAATTCCTCTAAAAATAGTTAAAGGAAGAAAATTTGATGATTGTCACTCTTCCTCTAACTTCTTTAGTGGTGTATTTTTTTTTTGAAGCAATATCTATTTCAAATTAAAAGTTGGACTTTGAAATAGAGATCTATTTTATCTTCCTATAGTAATCTATCTCATATGAATAATGTTCCAAGTTAATGAATCACTTTCAAGTTTTCTTAATCAGGTTATTGCATTTATCATATGGATATCATTCTGTTTTATGGTTTACTCCTCCTGATATTAAAGAGTGAGTTTTTCTTCTTTTATATTTGGAAGATAATCTCACAACTGAGAGTTTTTAGAGATTTTGAAAGGAAGCAAGCTTACAAAAATAACAAGAGGCACAAAATGAGCCCAAAACTAAAAAGATGTGCAATGATTGCCAAATAATTGCAATATACACAAAGTATATCAAAAATTAAAAGATGTCTAATGTGTGCCAAATAACTAAAAAAGAGGCACAAAATGAGCCCACAATGAAATAAGCTTCCTTCTCTTTCAAATCTTTAAATCTTAGAAGAATTCATGCGCCACTTGATATCTTCAAACACTTGAAATTGAAAATCATGATTCCTAGCTCATTACTTCGCAACACTATTTTATCAGATTTTTTTTTGAAACAAAGTTTGAAAAGATCACTTTTTTATCTAATTTTTTTCTAAATTAGATTTCTTTTAAAAGAATTTTGACCTGTAAGGAGTCCAAGCTAGGGTTAATAAGATTAGTTTTTTACCCTTTCTAGATTTTAACGTTGTCAATTCATTTCTTACAGGTTTTCAAATCTAGTAATAAGGTAAATTTATTATTTATTGGAGTTGATCGATTAAAAAAAGGTGTTTTAGATTTTGATTTATGATTATTTTTTTCTTATTTTTGTTTTATTTTATGCTTTTTATATTTTTATTTTTGTGTTGAAACCCTCCTGATCATCACATTCCATCTCTTAAATTTTTCAAGTTTTGCTCACATCATCCAGGATGATCCACATCGTCCTGTACGATCTGAATAAAAATTACAATCTCAGATCTAGTAATTATTAGTGATCATACTGTACGAATACAATATCATACTGTATGATCCACATGGCATAAATCATTAGACGGTTTAATTACAGTCAGTATGATCCTTTATATCACATCATCCAGTATGATCCACACATTCGTACTGTACAATTCACTTAGTCAATGATCGTCCAGGATGACTCCTCAGGATGATCACTTTATGTCCAATCATCTAGGATTAAACCTGATTATACAGTATGATATGATCAACATTTTTTATCGATTATCTAGACTAATTGATTGCACCTGATCATCCAGGATGATCTCATGATCTTACTATACAATCTCGTGTTTTTTTTATAAATAGCTAGTTTTCTACATATTCTTTATACCCTTCCAATCCTTCTTCTTCCCTCTTGAACTCATACTCTTGCAATGGCTAGTGGAAAAGATCTAGAGCGCTTATAAGAAGCTCCTCCAGGCATCTTATTGATCCTCGATTCACTGAGGAATCTGATGAAGCGGCCTACAACTGCTATAAAATTGCTGGTATCAACCCTTGTAAGATTGTTAATAAAAATACTCTGAACTTTCTGGTACTAGATCTATTTGCTCACACCACTCTTAGATTTATTCTTACCCTAGACTTTCCTTTAAACTCTGAACTACTATTCAAATTCTTTGCAAGCCTTCACCTTAATACTGATTTTACTGCACTACAATCATATGTAAATAGAAGGCCTGTAGAGATAACATACTAGGATTTCGATGAATTTCTTCACTTGTCTACCACTTGAGACAAAATCCATAACTTAGCCTCTGATCCTTATTTTAATTGGACCCCTGCTAATAACATTCTTAGGAAAACCAATGTTCACTACCATGATTCCAAAGTCAGCACCTTAATCAATGATACCTAAACCATCTAGTATATTCTTTGCAATATAATTATTCCTAAAGTTGGGAATCGGATTCACATTACTCCTATTCTTTTACGTACCACTTACTACATCATGGCTAACCATAATTTTAATGATGCTGATCTTATCATTCACTATATTAAACATTTAACCTAGATTAAGGATCCAGGTCATAAAAGAAGCCCAATCTAGCTTTAGGATATCTCATTACCTATGTCCTTGAGACAAAATGCAAAATTTTAATTCCCTGCTCCACCTGATCACCCCCCTATAATCTATTCTATTAGCTCTTTCCACGTCCTTCATAGTATTCATCGTCACCCTATGCATGAAGAGCCTGTGGTTGAAGAGGAAGGACCTATTCCTACACTAGTCCTTATCTACCAGCAGCCTCAGATTGATCAGCTGGTTTAAAGATTTGATTAGTGGGAGGCTAAATTTGACTCTTATGTATCCGAGTAGCAGTAACAGTATGAACAAGACTTAGCCAACTTTGATGCCTATGTACCCTAACAGCAGTAGGAGCATAACTAGAATATGGCCTAGTTTGCGGAACAGTTTTCTTCCATTCACTATTTCTTCCAGCCACCACCACCACCACCACCACCACCACCACCACCTGATCAGGATCCTTCCTTTTTCTAGTTTGCTTAGTTTTTTTATTTCTATATTTATACTAGTCTTTACTTCTGTACTTTAGGATGTAATTACTTTATTCTCTTTAGTATTTTTTTCCTTATTTTTGTGATGTTAAAAGGGGGAGTAGTGTCTTATTTAGTGAGTTATTTGCTTCTTATGTTTTAGTAAATTTAATTTGTTTTCTACTTACTTATTTTTTTGTCTTTACTTATGTCTAATATTTTCTTAAAAATAAAAAATATATAAAAACAATTTTTTAAACTCCCCTAACTTTAAAAATTTCATTTTTTAAGGAGGAGTTTCAAAGAATGTCAAAGGACTTTGAAATTTTTAACAACAATATTTATCATTATCAAAAAGGGGGAGATTATTGCAAATCTGGGCCCAAGTACTTTGATTTTGATGATAACAAATATTATTGTTTCTTTACTACTACTATTATTACATATCTATTTTATTTGCCCTGCTCGCTAATCTTTCAGGTCTATAAGTTCACTTGCAATGCTAATTAGCTCAAGATCAGGTAGACTAGGGCTGAGTATGTATGTAATTTCAATTTCAATATACTTTTTACCCTTCTTGAGTCAAGTCATGTATCTTGTGGACCCTAAGCTAAGTAACCTTACACGCACACACTCAAGGGGATGAGTTAATGAGTTAGAAAAAATTTTCTATTTTTTAAATTAATCATACAATAAGATATATATCATACTGGACAATCAGTTATATAGAAAATCCTAATTAGGGCACCATTATTAAGTGAGATTAATTAACTAATCATACTGGATGATTCAGATCATACATGATGATCAGTTATAAACATGAAAAATATCCACCAATCACAATTTAGACAATTATCTAATATATTAATTTTACTCTAATCGTGCAGTATAATCTATATCATACTTGATAATTTATGGAAATCATGTCTAAAGTGATCCTGTCATTAGGGGACTAATTATAGTTAGATTACTTGAGCAGATAATATAGGATAATCTAAGGTGATCATACTGGATGATTTGTGATATTTCATGGGATGATCCCCCATCGTCCAAGATAAAAATCATAATTTTCTTTTAATTATATAGAAGACCGTACTGGATGTCCTGAGGGATATTTAGGATAATATTTAAATCACCGATCATCATCCCATATCATACTGGATGATCAGTACAGTATCTTAAACTAATCATCCCGGACGATCATAGAATCATACTGGATGATCTATTTAAATACTTGAACATATCATACAGGGCAATGTTGATCGCACTAGCTGATAGGGCTATTTTGTACTAATCATATAGGACGATTTAAGGATCGTACTGGATGATCAGAAGTGCCATATTAAAATTTAGGGCTTCTTTGGAGGGTCTCTACTTAAACTCTCATATTGTCCTTGAATTAAATCTTTTGCTGTGGAGTTGATCTGAGAGAGAGCTTAGAGATGGAGGAGAGAGCTTGGGAGAGAGAGAAATCATTGTAAGGGGGAGTTGTGAGGGATTCACAAATATTACTCCAAGAAAGGTTTCCATCGTCTTCTTCAAGATACTTTTTTAGATTATTGGTGGCTCTAGGGAAGACTTTTATCAGCATCAGATCCAGGTTCTCTGTCAACTCTAGGAGGGAGTAAAAGAATTCCAAGGTTCTCTACCTACTCTAGGAGGGAGTAAAAGAATTTCAAGATTCTCTGCCTACTCTAGGAGGGAGTAAGAGAATTTAAGGTACTCTACCTCACCAGGTTAGTGGAAAGATTTTATAAGGGCTTCTCTGCCTTGCTATGGGGGCAAAAAGAGAGACACTACTTTTAGTGCAATATCTGGAAAGGAGATTTTTGGGGAGTGAAAGCAGGTCAAGTTGACCGAACCGCTAAAATTCTAGTATGTTCTTTGTATTTACTTTTTCATAATAAATTTCTACATTTTTCTGTAATTTATTCTGTGTTTGAAATCTCTAATTTTTGTTATTGTGAAGCTGATTTTCTTCCACATCAAGGGTTAAAGAATTTTATAAAATAACCAATTTACCCCCCTCTTGGTTAGCCTCAGGCTAGTTTTTAGAGGTTTAACAACCTTTACAAACTTTCAGAAATAACCTCTCAACCTACCCTTCTCTACCAAGTGGATTGGATAGACTCTCTTAAGCAAGGAGAAATAACTCTCAAACTCTAAATAACTCACTCTAAAGGAAAAATAATATTTTATTAAGTGAAAATTATATATTATTTTATTATCTTAAATTTTAGTGAAAATATTTTCTTAGTTGATGTTGTGTAGGAATGTCTCAGCAAAAGAAGAAAATTTTACAAGTATTGAACCAGCACCGTAGTGCTTAAACTATCAATGCTACAACATCTAGAGTACCCTAACACCAGATCAAAACATAGTAGTGTTGAACTCTTGGGAAATATTTTATTTTATTTAGTGCCTTGATGGAGTTAAGTGAAAGTTCATGCAGGTTTTTAAACCTAATAGAACTGTCTCAAGGCTAACTAAGAGGGGGGTGAATTGGTTAACTAAAAAAAAATTCTTAGAATTTTCAAAAAACATTTCTAGAAAATTTAATCGATGATCCTAAAATTTGTAATTATTTGAATATAATTATCACAAAAGAAATTCCAACCCTATTAATATAAAGCGCAGAAAAATAAAATGCAGAAAAAAGTAAAGGAATAGAAGAACACCAAATTTTATAGTGGTTCAATCCAATTAAACCTACGTCCACTCCTTGAAGACTCCTTCAGGTATTGCACTAAACAATAGTGACTCTCCTTTTTCCCCCATAACAAGATGGAGAAGCCCTTACAAACTCTCTTCCACCAATCTAGTGCGGTAGAGAACTGATGCCTTTTACACTCTCTAAGTGATGGCAGCATACCGTCACATCTTTTTTCACCCTCCTGGTGAAGGCAGAATCGTTATACTTTTTCACCCTCCTAGTGAAGGAAGAGAACCTTGGCATCCTTTTTTACCCTACTGGTGAAGGTAGAGTACCCGATCTACTATAAAAATCTTCTCCCTAGAGTCTTCAAAGAAGTAGGGCAAACGTTTAAAGAAATAATAAGAGATCCTCACCTTTGGGAAACCTTGTGAATCCCTTATAATTTTCTCTTACAAGATCTCTCACTCTCCACACTCAATCACTCTCCCAAACACACTCTCATTCTTTCATTCTAAAGAGAAATTCATAGTAGAAACATTGGTAGACAATTTCTAGGACTTATTTTATAAAAACCTCAAGAAAAAATCAACCAAAAATGAAATTTCAATGTCAAATAAAGTCAGATCGTACTGTACGATCATGGATTATCTGTACGAATAGTTCAAAAATCTTAGGATGGACTAGTATAAACTTCATTTCATACACTATCAGTCATCTATATGATTTTAGATCGTCTATAAGAATAGTTCAAGTTCATCTGGATGATCTAGTATGATACATATTTTATACACAGTCAATTATCTATACGATTTTAGTTTGTCTAAACAAATAATATGAGTTCATTTGGATGATTTTGTATGAACTAGATTTCCTACATTGTCATTCGTCTGTACAATTTTAGTTCTTCTGTACGAACAATTCAATTTCATCTGGACGATCTGGTATGAACCAGATTTCGTATACTATCAGTTGTCTATATGATTTTAGTTCATCTAAACAAACAGTATGAGTTTGTCTGGATGATCTTGTAAGAATCAAATTTTATACATTGTCAGTCATCTGTATGATTTTAGTTCGTCTAGATAAATAGTTCAATTTCATCTAGATGATCTAGTACGAACCAGATTTTATACACTGTCAATCGTCTATAGAAACTGACATCGTATAGTATGAATAGGATAAAAAATTCAATTTCCATTTTAATTTTTAACTCTCTTTCCCTGTACGTGTGTACAGTTACCCAATTATAATCACACTCTCTCAGACTTAAGAAAATAAAAATTTACAGACTTTATTACATGAAATCCTATTCTAGTCTATCTTCAAGTCTTTAGTTGTCTGGAGTATGATTTCCATGAAATGTTAGTACATAGAAAAATAAAGAGAAATATATCCAATGTATATCAAGAGAAACAATAATTATCAGAACAATAATTATCAGACTCAAGAAAATAAAAATTTACAGACTTTATTACATGAAATCCTATTCTACTCTATCTTCAAATCTTCAACTGTCTGGAGTATGATTTCCCTGAAATATTAGTACATACAAAAATAAAGAGAAATATATCCAATGTATATCAAGAGAAATAATAATTATCAAAATAATAATATCCAATGTATATCAAGAGAAATAATAATTATCAGAACAATAATATTTTTTTATCATCAAAAAATTGCATAACACACAACTCAATTTTAATTTCTAAGTTGTAATAATATCCCCATTTTTGATGATGGCAAAACTATTATTATTTGTATTAAAATTAAAAGATATTTTTCTCCTTAGGTCCCCCTCAATGAAAGCTTAATTAAAATGAAGGGAGTAAATACACAAAATAGAACAAACACAAAATTAAACAAGATAAAAATACAGGACTATCATATGTACAAGACCAAAGACCAACAAGAAGAAAACACACATGATAATAAATAAACAAACAAACACATGATGACTCCCCCTGAACAAACAAACAATCACACTATGACTCCCCCTTTTGACAACAACAAAAAGGTAGAAATCCCAAAAGAAAATAAGTTTCATTGGACAAATCGAATAGCTGAGGAAAAAGTTAATTTAAAATAGTTGGCAAAAATAACCTTAAAATATTAATGCAAAAAAGAAAGACTCATATTTTCAATCAAAGAACAATTAGGATAAGAAAAGTCAACCAGGTTTAATATTCGTTCTAGATATATCAAATAAAATAATTATTACAAAAATGATTAAATAAAGATCAATTAGTTTCCAATTCAATAGTTGAGATTATTATTGAATGTATGGATTTTTGTATAAATTAGAGAGATAGGGGAAACAACTGAATGATACTTAATCTTTTGATTGGCGACCATTGTGCATCATTTCGAAGTTTGGGCTAATTTTGGGTCTGTTTTCATTTATGGCGAACATTGTGCATCTTTTAAACTTCTGGCACACTTTATGCATCTTTTTAAAATTGGGCTATTTTTGTGCCTCTTTTCATTTTTGTTCATTCTGATATGAACAATTATTTAAACAAAACCCAATAATTAACCAGAAAATAAACAATATGTCATTTCTTTTACAACAATTTTTATTAAAACATAAGTATCTATAAGAATATGAAGATGATCTTCTAATCCACATCTAATCATAATTTTATTTAAAGTTGATAGTTAAAATTTCACTAGGAAATTAAGTTAAAGTGCAAAGTATTTTAAACTATCTCTTAGATCAACATTACTAATCTGAGTAAAAGAAACTTAAAGAAAATACAAGAGAATTAACACCAGAACAAATATCATTTCATTCATAATTAAAAAAAAAAAACTCAAGACACAAACTAACATAATATCTTAAACATTCATAATCCCATTACATGAAAACTAGAAAAATAAAACATTCATCGATTACACCAAAAATAAAAACTAAAAAGACGAAGGATCCTAATCTAGATGTGGCTGAGGAGGAGTAAACAAGGTAAAGTAGCTATTAATTATAGATACTCAAGTGTTGATAGAGTCGAATTATCCTCGGACCCAGCCCATATCTTCATGATATCTGACATCTTGCTTGTCTAAGCGTATCTAAATATGATCAAATTGTTGATCATAGTGAGACTCAAGATGATCAAATTGTTGAACCATTTCTTCATAGAAATGCTGCTCAAATAAAGGGGCAGGTGCAGGTGCAGGTGCTTCTTCTTCCCTAATGTCATCTCCCTCTTTCCCTTGATCCCGATGAAAAAGTGAAAAAAATGAATCATCAAAAAAATAGATTGGCAAATTACTTAAGGTTTCAGGATGAACCAAATTGTACTTCTTTTCCAGGATGTAGGCAACTAGGTGTCCTAAAGTCACATTCTTCTTCCTCTTAGTGGTAGGAAGCCTAATGTCTGTAAGATTATTAATGTAGTCTACTTCAGCAATCGGAGTGTTCGTCATTATGAGATATGTGACAATAAAAAGAAAAGGAGTAAGGTTGATACGATCACTAGTTTTAGGAATAATCGATGTTCTCAACACATGCTGGATGATCCATGCATTCTGTTCTAAGGTGTGCATACGAGGTTGAAGATAGACTGAAGGTGTGATCATTAAGGGTTTGATTTATAATGGACCACTCAAAATCCTCTCTCGATGTCATTGTGTGTGCCCTTACACCTTCAATTCTAACGTGTAGGTATGTGCCTAAATCCTCCTTAGTTATTTTTACCCTCTATTTAAGTACAAAAGAAGACATTTTGGTATGGTTATCTCTTACCCTAAGATTTTCCAGAAAAGAAGAGTGAAAGGCGTGGATTAGGGTGAGAATTAATGAAAATTGAGTAGAATCGAATAGAGGCATTACTGAGAAATTGATGTTTTCTTGAATCAGAAGTCGAGAAGGTGTGATCTTTACCTCGATGAAGCGGTCATAGGCATCTTCATTCTCTTTTGAATGAAAGTTTTCATCTAATTGACTCGAATGAGAAGAAGAGCCTCTTGAGTGTCAAGCCTATTTGCCGCTAGTGCTTGCCATTTAGCGGATTTGAAGACAAGAAGGTTTGAAAGCGAAAGCGATGGTGACATATTCAAGGAATTGCTCTCAATTTAAAAAAATTAGGCTTGATTGTACAGTACGATATGGGGTTCATACGTATAATCTTTAAATCATATAGTACAAAAAAAATTTCGTACATACGAAAGGAAACGGTCAAAAATAGTTGTGTTGATGAAACGACTTTTCATAAACATAAATTATGAGGAGTCATATCATGCAACTTTTGACCAAACCGATCATACAGATGAATACCTATTCATTTGGAATGAACAGGCAATAATGTTCATACCTAATGGTTAAGATCGATCGTCCACACACAAATTGACAACTCGATCGTATAGACAAACTGAAGTTCATACAGATGATCTTTGAAAATAACCATCTTCATCATTTTTGTACAGACAAAAAATATATGGATCGTATAGATAATGATGTCATCGTATAGTACAATATGTTTAGAAAAACACAATTTTTATCTCACCCACTTAGAAAAAAAATACCATGTAAACTCTATTGAATTTATACAGTACGAAAGTGATTCGTACAGTACGAATGGAAAAGGCACTTAAGATATGATAAACAAAATACTTTTCCAAAACAAATCAACCAAGATCTGTGAGACACAAAAATAAAAATAAAAGATAATACTAATGAGAAAATAAGAACAAATTTGAGAAAATAACTAATATTTATGAAATACAAATAAAGAACAAACCAAAACACCAACATATATGAAATACATCATGCAATTTGCAGAATTTCAATTATTTAAGCATGAAACACAATGACACCCTATCTGGTTCTTAAGGTGTTGAATGTTTCAAAAGTCAATGGTTTTGTAAAAATATTTGTAAGTTGATTTTTAGTTGCTACATGATGTAGCTCAATTTCTCCTTTTGGTGACATGATCCCTAATGAAGTGATGCCTAATGTCTAAATGCTTAGTCCTAGAGTGTTGGATAGGATTCTTTGAAATGAAAATGGTATTTATATTATCACATAAAATTGGAATAGTGCCAATTGAAAATCTTAAGTCCACTAGTTATTATTTTAACCATAGAACTTGTGCCACACAACTCACTAAGGCTATGTATTCTACTTCCATAGTAGAAAGAGCTACTGAATTTTGCTTTCTACTAGACCAAGAGAAAAAGGAGTTTCCTATGAATTGATAAGTCTCAGAAGTACTCTTTCTATCAACCCTACACCCTACAAAATGTGAATCAAAATAACCAATAATTTTAAAAGAGGGGCTATGCCTAGGATACAAAATTCCTGAATTTTGAGTTCCTAAAAGATATCTCATAATTCTTTTAACAGCAGTCAGGTGAGATTCTTTTGGATTAGTTTAAAATCTAGCACACAGAAAAATAGTAAACATGATATCAGGTCTACTTATAGTTAAATAAAGTAATGATCCAATTATCCCTCTAAATTTTTTTAATCAATAGATTTATCTTTAGAGTCCTTATCTAACTGTACTAAGGAACTCATCAGTGTGCCTATTAATTTAGCTTTATCCATTTTATATTTCTTAAGGATGTCTTTAATATATTTTGACTGACTCAAAAATGTGGCATCTTCTTTTTATTTTATTCTAATACCAAGAAAGTAACTCAAGTCTCACATCAAGCTAATTTTAAATACACTACTCATTATTTTTGAAAAATCATCACAAAGATTTTTATTAGTGGATCCAAATAAGATATCATCAACATATATTTGAATAATGAGCATATCATCTCCTACTTTTTTTAAGAAAAGGGTGGTGTCCACACTTCCTTTAACAAATGATCATCCTAGTAGGAATATGCTAAGCCTTACATACCATGCCCTAGGTGCCTGTTTTGTTGCAAATCTGGTTTTGATGATGACAGACATGTCTCTATTATGTTTTGCTTGGCTAACCCATTTCAGGCACAAAAGATCACAAGCAACTCAAGATCAGGTCCAAGTGTGTCTAATATACTATTTTCCTTTTTCTTGAGTCAATTGTAATGTAACTGATCCCCTAGCTAAGTAACCTTGCACACACACACTCAGGGGGAGAGCTTGAGTGAATTAGAGTTTCTGTTCAAATTTTTATTCAGATCATCTTGGATGATAGTCACATCATCCTGGATGATCAAGTAAAAACAGAAACCCTAATTAGGGCGACCAAGTTAAGAGGGTCTGATTAAGCAGATCGTCCTGGACGATCTTTGGATCGTACGGGATGATATGCTCAAATCAGAAATTCTCAGCCGCCAGATCAAGTTAGGCAAGTTTTTATTTTTAGATATTTGGTCTGATCGTCCCGGACGATACGTGTATCGTCTCGGATGAATCAGTACAATCATGCCTAAATTAATCTGGTAATTAAGGAAAACAATTTGTATTTGATTGATACGATCATATCGTCCTGGACGATCGCAGGATCGTCTCGGACGATTATGATCGTTTAGTGCATTTCAGCTGTACGACCCGAACTGTGCTCAGGATGATTTTGGCACATTTTAAACTGATCATACAGGACGATACCCTTATCATCCTGGACGATCAAGTCATTTTTTGGTCGTCCAGCACAGTTTGCTCTGGACGACCCGAACTGTCTTCTGGACGATATTCCTCAATTTACACTAATCGTCCTGGACGATCACAAAATTGTACGGGATGATATGAACAACTTTTTGAACTGATCGTCTAGAAGAGCTAGATCATCCAAGCTAAATCAACTGATTTTGAACTGATCGTACAGGACGATCTACCGATCGTCCTGGATGATCTTTGCCGACCAGTTGAGATTTAGGGCAAATTTTAAGCCCTCCTATAAAAGAACTTTTTCTTGAAATAAGAAAAATCTTTTGTCACTTACCTTTCCAGAGAAACCCTAGAGAGAGATTGTTTGGGAGAGAGAGAGGATCTTTTGAGGGGGAGTTAGTGAGGGATTCACTAAGGTTGCTCCAAGCACGGATCAGAGTCGTCTTCTCCGATCGTCATCTTTCGTCGTGTCGGTGTTCTTTGGGAGAGGATCGTCGGCAAGTAGATCCAAGGTTCTCTGCCTGCTTCAGGAGGAAGAGAAAGGACGTTGGGTTCTCTACCTGCTTCAGGTGGAAGCAAAAGGAGGTTAGGTTCTCTGCCTCACCGGGTGGTGGAAAGGAGGTTCTTTGTACAGGCTTCTCCGCCTTGCTGTGGGAGTAAAATGAGAGTCACTTTTTGTTTAGTGCAATACCCAGAGGGGAGGCTCCGGGGAGTGGACGTAGGTCAAGTTGACCGAACCACTATAAAATCTGGTTTGCTTTTCTGATTATGTTCTGCACTTTACTTTTTTGATATTAACTGCTTGGGTGAATATCTGTGATTGATCTTTTCATTCTTGTTTACTTGTTTCCACAGCAAAGTATCGAAAAGATTTTTTCTGTTCCTCGTGAAATTTTTAAATAACCAATTCACCCCCTCCCCTCTTAGTTAGCCTCGGGACTAGTTCACTAGGGCTTAACATCCCTATCGAACTTTCAAGTGGTATCAGAGAGGGATTCAAAATTTAAGTTTAAAAACTTTTGAATTTGATCCATGGCTAACTATAATAATCGTAATACTGCTGAAGGTTATTCTACTGCAAGACCACCGTTGTTTGGTAACATTCCTTTCGATTTTTGGAAAACACGCATGTCTACTTTTCTTCAGTCAATCGATTATCGTATGTGGATGTTAATTAAAGATGGTTATGAGGCACCACATAGACTTGTTAACGAAATTAAAACTGAACTCCTGTTTGCAGATTGGACTTTTGATGATCGTGATTTAGCACAGTTAAATGCAAAATGTTTGAAATGTTTCTTTTGTGCTTTAAAATCTGAAGACTATATGCGTGTTTCTACTTGTACAACGGGTAAAAAAATCTGGGATAGATTTTGTATAACATATGAAGGTACAACTGAAGTCAAACAGTCTAGGTTAAACATCTTGTTACATGATTATGAACATTTTTGCATGAAACCTAGTGAGACGATTTAAGAAATGTACACAAGGTTCACTCAAATTGTTACCTCTTTGCATGCTCTAGGAAGAGAATTAACTAATTATGAAAGAGTGAACAAAATTCTTAGATGTTTGCCTTCTTCTTACGATGCTAAGATTACTGCGATCATGGAATCTAAAGATTTAAATACTTACTCCATTGACAGCTTACTTGGATCACTCATTTCTTACGAGCAAGGGGTGAACCAAAGACAACTTGATGCAGGTGAACGAAAGAAGGAGAAGACAGTGGCGCTAAAGGCCAAGATGCTAGCACTTCCGAGTCTGATAGCGATGATGTTGCCTTAATCACAAGGCAATTCAAGAGCTTTCTAAGGAAGAAGAATAAGAATTTTCAAAAGTGGAACAAAGGTAAGACCAGTAGAAACTTTAAAGGTTCATCTGAATCTATTTTTTTTAATGCAGAAAGCCTGGACACATAAAGGTGGATTATCCTACACTCAAGGCTCACCCAAGCAAGGAGAAGGGTGAGGAGAAACCAAAGTTTAGAAAGGACAAGAAGCGGATTCAAAAGGCGTTCTGGGCAGACTCTGTATCCGACTCTTCTGAGACTAAAGCTAAAGAGGAGGAAACAAATCTAAGTCTGATAGCTGATGATCACCCTGGTCAGTCAGACCAGGAAGAGGTATGTGAGCTTACTTACGATCAATTATTTGAAGTATCTAAGAAAATTCATGCATCGTATAGGAAGCTTAAGAAAACTCATGCTAACTTAAAATTGGATTATTTGACTTTACAAAAAGAGCATGATGTTTTGATTAAAGATCATTTAACTATTGATAGCAATCACATATCTTTACTTGATGAGTTTGATGAACTGAATAGAAAGCATTCAGATTTAATTGTTGAGCATGATGCATTAAAAATATTGCATGTTGAATTAGAAGCTGCTTTTAAAGAATTAGATACTATGGCATGTGAAGTAGAAAGTTACAACAGTGCTTTAACATTTGAAATTGCAAGTTTAAATAAAGAGAATGAATTTTTGAAAGTGAAAATTGCTGCTTTTGAAAAGAACAAAAAACCACCTACTTTTGAACAGTTTTATGTACCGCCACCTTTTGAAAAATCTATTGGAAATTCATCAAAGCATGTTTCATACACTTCTAGGAAGAGGCACTACCACTCACGATGTTTAGTTAATCCTTTTCCTGTTATTAGATGTTATTCATGTGGCATGTTAGGACACATTTCCCACACCTGCACGGTTCACCGTAGTACACATTGGGTGTGGAGGCCCAAATTGCCTGTTTTACAGCACAACACGCATGCATTGCATTCTTCTTTTCATAAGATGGAACCCAAACCTGTTTGGGTTCCTAAGACTAATGTTTGATATTTTTGTAGGTGTGCTCTCACACAAGACCTCGTGAGAGCATGTGGTACCTAGACAGCGAATGTTCTAGACATATGACTGGAGATGCAAATCAGTTCATTTCACTGGAGGCCAGGGCTGGAGGCAAGGTTACACTTGGAGATAACACCACCAGGAGGGTGGTAGGCTCAGGTATAATTGGTGATTCAAAGAATTTTATGATTGACAATGTTTTTCTTGTAGATAGACTGAAACACAACTTGCTGAGCATCATTCAACTTTGTGACAAAGGATACAGCATTAAATTCTTACCCACTGGCTGCATTTTAAGCTTAAATGATGAAGTTGTTTTGCAGGGGCAAAGGATCAACAATGTCTACAAGCTGGATGTAAGTTGCATTAAAGCTAAAAATTCAATTTGCTTAAAAATTGCTGCTGATGAGTCTTGGTTGTGGCATAGGAGATTGTGTCATGCCAGTATGAAAACCCTTAGGAGAGTCACCCAAAAGGACTTAGTTAGAGGTGTGCCCAAGCTTAAGTTCACTAAGGATCACCTGTGTGATGCCTATCAGTTATGGAAGCAAGTCCAGTCCTCTTTTCACTCTGTTAAGGATATTAGCACCTCTAGACCTTTAGAAGTCCTTCACATGGACCTCTTTGAACCCGTTAGCACTGCCAGCTTAGGGGGGAGAGTCTATGGATTTGTGATTGTAGATGACTACTCGAGGTTCACTTGGATTAAATTCTTATCACATAAATCTGAGTCATTTGATGAGTTTAAGTCCTTCTCCACTTGGATTCAGAGGAAGTTAGGTTGTGAGATCCTGACTATTCATAGTGATCATGGTGGAGAGTTTAAGAATGTGAAGTTTAGAAGTTTTTGTGAGGAGCAAGGGATTAGTCACAATTTTTCAGCTCCTAGGACCCCTCAGCAGAACGGGGTAGCTGAAAGGAAGAACAGGACCGTAGTGGAAGCCGCTAGAGCCATGCTTGCTGAGTATTCACTTCCAAAATACTTTTGGGCTGAAGCGGTGAACACTGCCGGTTATGTGCTGAATATGGTGAATGTGAGATCAAAACTGAACAAGACACCTTATGAGATCATTAAGGGTAGAACTTCAAATCTGTCCCACCTCCATGTCTTTGGCTGTAAGGTTTTCATTTTGAACAACGGGAAATCATCCTTAGGAAAGTTTGACCCCAAATCTAATGAAGGAGTGTTCTTAGGCTATTCCAGTGTGGGGAAATCCTTTAGGGTGTTTAGTAAAAGGACTTTGGTGGTGGAAGAAACAACTCATGTGGTGTTTGATGAATCTGATCCTAAGGTGAATAGAATTGGGGAAGAAGAAGAGGTAGAGGAAATTACCCAAGGGATTGGAAATGCAAATCTGAAGGAGAGGGTTGAACCTCAAACCACATTGCCTAGAGATTAGAGATATTCTTCAATTCATTCTAAAGAACTGATCTTAGGAGACCCTTCTGAAGGTGTTAGGACTAGGCATGGACTTAGGAAGGAAGTAAACCATTCTGCCTTTATCTCAATGACTGAACCCACCAACATCAATCAAGCCCTTTCAGATGAGTTTTGGATCTTAGCTATGCAAGAAGAATTGAATCAGTTTATAAGGAATGATGTTTGGGAGTTAGTAGAAAGACGTAGAAATCAAAGTATTATGGGAACCAAGTGGGTCTTTAAGAATAAGATGAATGATTCTGGTGTGGTGGTGAGAAATAAGGCAAGATTGGTGGCTAAGGGGTATAATCAGATTGAAGGGATTAATTTTGAGGAGACCTTTGCCCCTGTAGCTAGATTGGAAGCCATTAGAGTGCTACTAGCCTTTGCCTATTATAAGGGATTTAAGCTGTTTCAAATGGATGTCAAGAGTGCCTTTTTAAATGGGGTAATAAAAAAGGATATTTTTATAGAACAACCACTAGGTTTTGAGAGTTCCTAATATCCGAATCATATTTACAAATTAAAAAAAATACCTTATATGGATTGAAACAGGCACCCAGAGCTTGGTATGAGAGGCCTAGCACATTCCTGTTAGAAAGAGAGTTTGTTAAGGGGAGCGTAGACACCACCCTTTTTCTGAGGAGAATAGGGGATGACTTACTCATTGTCTAGATCTATGTTAATGATATAATTTTTTGATCTTCTGATAAGTATTTATGTGATGAGTTTTCTAAAATAATGAGTAAGGAGTTTGAGATGAGTATGATGGGAGAATTGTCCTACTTTTTAGGGTTTAGCTTAAGGCAAATGGATGATGGAACCTTTCTCAATCAATCTAAATACACTAAGGACATTTTGAAGAAATATGAAATGGATAAAGCCAAGCCAATCAATACTCCCATGAGCTCCTCTGGTCAGTTAGATAAGGATTCAAGTGAAAAATCTGTTGATCAGAAGAAGTATAGAGGAATGATAGGATCACTGCTTTACCTGACTGCTAGCCGACCTGATATCATGTTTAGTTTCTATCTTTGTGCTAGGTTTCAGGCTTATCCTAAAGAGTCCCACCTGACTGCTGTTAAGAGAATTCTTAGATATCTTTTAGGGAACCCAAACCTAGGAATCTGGTACCCTAGGCACAGCACCTTTTTTGAGATCATTGGATATTCTGATTCTGACTTTGCAGGGTGTAGGGTGGATAGAAAGAGCACTTCTGGAACTTGTCAATTCATAGGACAGTCTCTAATCTCCTAGTCCAGTGAAAAATAGAACTCAGTTGCGCTTTCCACTACTGAAGCTGAGTATATTGCCTTAGGAAGTTGTGTGGCCCAAGTTCTTTGGATAAAGCAATAAGTTTTGGATTTAGGTTTACCTGTTGGCACAATTTCTGTTCTGTGTGATAATACTAGTGCCATCTGTATCTCTAAGAATCCAATCCAATATTCTAGGACCAAACACATTGATATAAGGCATCACTTCATTAGGGACCATGTTATAAAAGGGGACATTGAGCTACATCATGTAGCAACTGAAAATCAGCTGGCTAACATATTCACTAAACCACTGGCCTTTGACTCATTCAGTATTTTAAGAACCAGATTAGGAGTGATTGATATAAATGCTTGATTCTGATGGCAGCTGATTTCTGATTTCTCTGATCTTTATTTTTGTTCCTATTAGTTACTTACTTGATTTGATTATTTTCTTTCAGTTATTTTTAGTTTTTATTCTTCTGTTTTCTGTTTTAGCTTTAGTGTCAGTTTAATTTGAGTATTTATTTTGGTATGGTTTAGTTTTTATCTATTTTATTTATTGATTCATCTCATTTATCTACTGTCTTATGTTTGAAAAAAAAAATGGATTTCTGACTAAGAGTTTTGCCTTGTTTTATCTGAAAGCTTGTAAGCAGTGATTGATTCCACTGGATCTATTAAAGGGAAGAAACATTGATGATTGTTTCTCTTCCTCTAACTCCTTTACTGGTGTATGGTTTCTTTTGGATAAAAATCTTTTTCAAAATTAAAATATTAGTTTTCGAAATAGAGATTTATTTTATCTTCCTACAGTAATCTACCTCATATGAATAGTATTTTCAAAGTCTTGAGTCACTATTATGATTTTCTAAACCAAGTGATTGCATTTATCATATGATGTATGGCTTTTATTTTGTGAATCATTCTTCCTTATTGTGGAGAGTCATCTCCTATGTCTGGAAGATAATTTCACAGCTGAGACTCTTTAATGATTATGAAAAGGAGAAAGCTTACAAAAGATGCGCAGTACGCCAAATAAATTTAAAAAGAGGCATAAAATGAGCCTAAAGCTGAAAAGATACGAAATATCGTCAACTAAAAGATATACAAAGTGTATCAAAAATCAAAAGATGCATAAAGCGCCAACCAAATTGAAAAAGAGGCACAAAATGAGCCCAAACCAAGCTTTCTTCCCTTTCAGATTGTTAAATGTCTTAGAAAAATCCATGCGCCACTTAATATTTTCAAAAGCTTGAGTTTGAAAATCCTGATTTCTGATTCCTTACTTTGTAACACTATTATATCAGATATTTTTCTGGAACGAGGCTTGAAAGGATCTCTTTTTGAATCTAATTTCTTTTCTTTTGAATTGGATTTTTGTTTTGAAAGAGGTTTGCATCGATAAGGTGCCCGAGGTCGGAGTTACGAAAGTCAATTTTTCCAACTTTTTCCGGATTTCAGCGCCGTCAATCGTCTTCTTATTGGTTTCTGGATTAAAAATCAAGGGAGAATTCTATTTTGTAGTTGTTTTCTTTTCTATTTTGTACTGATGTTTTAGTATTTCTGTTTACCCTCCTCCTTTTTGTGATGTCAAAGGGAGAGTCAGTTGTAGTCATTTCTATTATTGTTATGTGTTATGTTTCCTGTATTAGTTTGGTTGTTAAATAAAAATTTAAAAAAATTATTTTTCAATCTTCTAGTTATTTTTCAGACTAATGTACAAATGTTTGCCATCATCAAAAGGGGGGAGATTGTTGCAAATCTGGTTTTGATGATGACAGACATGTCTCTATTGTGTTTTGCTTGGCTAACCCATTTCAGGCACAAAAGATCACAAGCAACTCAAGCAAACTCAGGATCGGGTCCAAGTGTGTCCAATGTACTATTTTCCTTTTTCTTGAGTCAATTGTAATGTAACTGATCCCCTAGCTAAGTAACCTTGCACACACATACTCAGAGGGAGAGCTTGGGTGAATTAGAGTTTCTATTCAAATTTTTGTTCAGATCGTCCTGGACGATAGTCACATCGTCCTGGACGATCAAGTAAAAATAGAAACCCTAATTAGGGCGACCAAGTTAAGAGGGTCTGATTAAGCAGATCGTCTTGGACGATCTTTGGATCGTACGGGATGATATGCTCAAATCAGAAATTCTCAGCCGCCAGATCAAGTTAGGCAAGTTTTTATTTTTAGATATTTGGTCTGATCGTCCCAAACGATACGTGTATCGTCCCGGACGATTCAGTACAATGATGCCTAAATTAATCTAGTAATTAAGGAAATCAGTTTGTATTTGATTGATACGATCATATCGTCCTGGACGATCGCAGGATCGTCCCGGACGATTATGATCGTTTAGTTCATTTCAGCTGTACGACCTGAACTGTATTTAGGATGATTTTGGCACTTTTTGAACTGATCGTACAGGACGATACCCTTATCGTCCTGGACGATCAAGTCATTTTTTGGTCGTCCAGCACAGTTTACTCTGGACAACTCAAACTATCTTCAGGACGACATTCCTCGATTTACACTAATCGTCCTGGACGATTGCAAAATCGTACAGGATGATATGAACAACTTTTTGAACTGATCATCTAGAAGAGCCAGATCGTCCAGGTTGAATCAGCTGATTTTGAACTGATCATACAAGATGATCTACCGATCGTCCTAGATGATATTTTCCGACCAGTTGAGATTTAGGGCAAATTTTAAGCCCTCCTATAAAAGAAATTTTTCTTGAAACAAGAAAAAATCTTTTACCACTTTCCTTTCCAGAGAAACCCTAGAGAGAGAGAGAGCTTGGGAGAGAGAGAGAGAGGATCTTGTGAGGGGGAGTTAGTGAGGGATTCACTAAGGTTGCTCCAAGCACGGATCAGAGTCGTCTTCTCTGCTCGTCGTCTTTCGTCGTGTCGGTGTTCTTTGGGAGAGGATCGTCGGCAAGAAGATCCAAGGTTCTCTGCCTGCTTCAGGTGGAAGCAAAAGGATGTTGGGTTCTCTGCCCGCTTCAGGTGGAAGCAAAAGGAGGTTAGGTTCTCTGCCTCACCGGGTGGTGGAAAGGAGGTTCTTTATACAGGCTTCTCCGCCTTGCTGTGGGAGCAAAAGGAGAGTCACTTTTTGTTTAGTGTAATACCCGGAGGGGAGGCTTCGTGGAGTGGACGTAGGTCAAGTTGACCGAACCACTATAAAATCTGGTTTATTTTTCTGATTCTGTTCTGCACTTTACTTTTTTGATATTAACTGCTTGGGTGAATATCTGTGATTGATCTTTTCATTTTTGTTTACTTGTTTCCGCTGCAAAGGCTAGTAGGGCTTAACATTTTTATTTCTGATTCTGTTCCTCGTGAAATTTTTAAATAACCAATTCACCCCCCCCCCTCTTGGTTAGCCTGGGGACTAGTTTATTAGGGCTTAACATCCCTATCGAACTTTCATGTTTTAGTCCATACAATACCTTTTTCAATTTAAACACATATTTAGGGTATTGTGAATTTTGAAAACCTTGAGGTAGCTCAACATAAATATCCACTTGTATCACACCATTAAGAAAGGCAATCTTAACATCCATTTGAAATAATTTAAAACCTTTAAAACAGGCAAAGCCTAGTAGCACCCTTATCGCTTCAAGTCTGGCTACAGGGGCAAAAGTCTCCTCAAAATTAATTTCTTTTATTTGATTGTACCCCTTGGCCACCAATCTTATCTTATTTCTAACCACTACACCTAAATTATTCATCTAATTTTTGAAAACTCACTTAGTTCCAACAACACTTTGATCTTCAAGTCTCTTTTCCAATTCCCAAATATTATTTCTAACAATTTAATTCAACTCTTCCTATATAGCAAAAATAAAAAATTCATCATAAAGTGCTTGATTTACATTAGTGGGTTCAATCATTGAAATAAAAGCTGAGTGGTTTACTTTTTTGCTAAGGCCATGCCAAGTCCTAACACCTTCACTTGGTTCTCCTAAAATTAATTCTTTAGGATGACTTTAAGAATATTTTTATTCTCTAAGCAATACTTTTTTTATTTTAACCCTTACCTCAAGATTTATATATTCAATTTCTTGGGTTATATGTTCAACATCTTCTTCTTCCAACTTAGACCCTCCATAAATATTAGATTCATCAAAGACTACATTTATGGTCTCTTCAACTACCAAAGTCCTTTTGTTAAAAACTCTATAAGATTTGCCAACACTAGAATATCCTAGAAAATTTTCTTCATCTGATATAGGATCAAATTTTTCTAAAGGAGTTTTACCATTATTATGAATAAACACCTTACATCCAAAGACATGTAGATGTGAGAGGTTAGGTGTTCTTCCTTTAAGAAGTTTATAGGATGTTTAGTTCAACTTAGATATAATACTCACCCTATTCAGAATATAACAAGCTGTAATAACTGCTTCAACCCCAAAATATTTAGGAAGTGAATATTTAGCCAATATGGCTCTAACAGCTTCTATCAATGTTTTGTTCTTTAATAACCCCATTCTATTGAGGGGTCCTAAGAGCTGAAAAGTTGTGATCTATTCTTTACTCTTTACAGAAAACTTGAAAATTTTTATTTTCAAATTCTCCTCCATGATCATTTTGAATTGTAAGAATTTCACAACCTAGCTTCCTCTAAATCTAAGTAAAAAAATTTCTAAATTCATCAAATGATTCACTCTTATGTGATAAGAACCTAATCCAAGTGAATCTTGAATAATCATTAATAATTACATACCCATAAACTTTTCCTCTTAGACTTATAGTGTTAACCGATCCAAAAAGATCCATATGAAGGACTTTAATAATTTGCTAATTCTAAGATCCTTAATTGAATGAAAGGAGGATTTGACTTATGTTCTTAATTGACATACATCACACAGGTGATCCTTAGTGAAGTCTAATTTGGGTATGCCTCAAACCAATCCTTTCTAAGTAATCTTTCTATGATTTTTCATGCTTGCATGAGAAAGTCTTCTATGCCATAACTAAGATACACCAGAGATAATTTTGAAACAAAAAGCATTAGAAGATTTAACATAATTTAAATCAAGCATATAAATATTATTTATCCTATTTCTATGCAACACATCAATTCTATTTTAGCTTATAATACAACTTCTAGGTAAAATTTTAATATTAAAACCACTATCACAAAGCTGACTAATACTTAGGAAGTTATATTTTAAGCCTTCAACCAATATTAAAACCCCTATCACACAGGTAAAAATTATTCTTGTTGTCAATCATACCTTTACCTACCACTCCCATAGTGTTATTATCTCCCAGTCTTACTTGCCTCCATTCCTGGCTTCCAATGATATGAATTGAGTTGTATCTCCAGTCATGTATTTCGAACATCTGTTGTCTAGGTATCAAATGCTGTCACGAGGGCTTATATGAGAGCATTTCAACAAAATAATCAAATATTAGACTTGAGAACCCAAATCAATTTGGGTTCACCTCTTGGCAATGATAATCCCGATGCATGCTTGATATGCTATGATTTATGCATCTTAGGTCTCCACACTAAATGTGTTCTACTATGAATAATGCAAGTGTGAAAAATATGTCCTAACATTCCACATGAAAAACATTTCACACCAAGAAAAAGATTTATTAATCTATATGAATTATATTGTCTCTTTCTAGGTTTTGAACTTGTGTGTATTTATTTAGACTTATAAAATTGTTCTTATAAAATAGTTCAAGTGAGGAAGACAGTCTATTTTTCAAAATAGCCTTCATTTTTATTTCTAGATATGAGTTTACATTTTTCAAAATCGAATTTTCAAATTTTAAATAAATTTCCCTATGTTCAGCTTCACCCATAAAAACTTTAAAATTATTTTTTAGCTCACCATAAGATGTTTTCAAAAGTTCATGCTTCTTATTCAAATCATCAAACCCATCTAACAAGATCATGTGAATGCTATATGTGTTACTATGATCATTCCTAAGGTTTTCATACTCTTTTTATAAATTTAAATAGTTTATATTGAGACTAGCATGCAATTTTTTGAGTTTCCTATATGCATTATGAATTTTCTCAGAAACTTTAAATAATTTATCATAGGATAGGTCACATATCTCTTCTTGATCTGAATGATCAAGATTATCTGTCATTAAGCATAAATTGGTGACCTCCTCTTCTGCTTCTGTTTCTAAGGAGTCTGAAGCTGAGTCAGCCCAGAAAGCTCTTTACATCATTTTCTTTCCCTTCCTAACGTTAGTTTTCTCCTCAACTTTTTCCTTGATAGGATTAGCTTTGAGATTCAGGCAATCAATCATTATATGTCCCAGCTTTTTAAATTTATAGCAAATGACTTCATTAGTAACTTTTGCATTCTTATTGTACTTACCTTTGTTCCAATGCTGACGCCTTCGTTGCTTTCTTTTAAGGAAGCTTTTGAATTGTCTCGTCATCAATACAATATCTTCTTCATCCTCAGGCATTGATTGATCACTTTCTGAATCATCAGCCTTTAAAGTTATATTCTTCTCTTTTTGTTTATCACCTGTATCAATTTGTCTTTGATTCACTACTTGCTCGTAAGAAATCAGTGATCCAAGAAGATCGTTAATAGAATATGCATTCAGGTCTTTTGATTTAGTTATGACAGTTATCTTTGCATCATAAGCAGTAAGTAAATAATAGGATTTTATTAACTTTTTTAGAAATAGTTATTTCTCTACCTAAAGTATGCTATGAGGTAACAATCTGAGTAAAACGTGTATACATATCAGAAATAGACTCATTCAGTTTCATGCAAAATAGTTCATAATCATATAATAAAATATTCAATCTAGATTGTTTTACCTCATTTATCTATTCATAGGTTATGCAAAGTCTATCCCATATTTCTTTTCTTATTTTGCAAGTTGAAACACGCATGTAATCCTCAAATTTCAAGGCACAGAAGAAACTATTTAAATATTTGGCATTTAACTATACTAAATATCTTTTCTCTAAACTTTAAACATTAAATGGTGTTTCAACCCTAATGCCATCAACAATTCTAGTAGGTGTAGTATAGCCTTATTGTACTAACATCAACATGCGATAGTCAAGCGATTGCAAAAAAGTAGACATGCGAGTTTTCCAAAAATCAAATAAAATGATATCAAATAAAGGTGGTTTAGTTATCAAATATCCTTCAACAGTATTTTGTTTTCCAAAATTAGCCATGATCTATTTTTAAAAAGTAGTCTAAACTTTAATTTTTGAAATATGCTTTGATACCACTTGAAAGTTCGTGTAGGTTGTTAAACCTAATAAAACTGTCCCAAGGCTAATAAGAGGGGGGTGAATTGGTTAACAAAAAAAAAATTCTTAGAACTTTTGAAAACCATTTCTAGAAAATTTAATTGATGATCCTAAATTTGCAGTTGTTTGAATACAATTATCATAAAAGAAATTTCAAACATAGTAATTTAAAGTGTAAAAAAATAAAATGTAAGAAAAAGTAAGGGAATAGAAGAACACCAAATTTTATAGTGGTTAAGTCCAACTAGATCTACGTCCACTCCCTGAAGACTCCTTTTTCATGTATTGCACTAAACAATAGTGACTCTCCTTTTTCCCCCACAGCAAGGCAGATAAGCCCTTACAAACTCTCTTCCACCAACTTGGTGCAGTAGAGAGCTAACACCTTTTACACTCTCCAAGTGATAGCAACGTATCATCACGTCCTTTTTCACCCTCTTGGTGAAGGAAGAGAACCGTCATCCTTTTTCACCCTCCTGGTGAACGTAGAGAATCTTGACGTCCTTTTTCACCCTCTTGGTGAAGGCAGAGTACCTAATCTACTATGAAAATCTTCTCTTTAAAGTCTTCATAGAAGTAGGGCAGAAGTTTGAAGAAACAATAAGAGATCCTCACCTTTGGAAAACTTTATGAATCCCTCACAATTTTCTCTTACCAGATCTGTCACTCTCAACTCTCAAACACTCTCCCAAACACACTCTCTTTTTTCACTATAAAGAGAAATTCATAACAGAATCTTTGGTAGATAGTTTCTAGGACTTCTTTTATAAAAACCTCAACAAAAAACTATCCAAAAACTAAATTTTAAAGTTAAACAAAGTCAGATCATACAGTACGATCATGGATCATCTGTACAAATAATTCAAAAATCTTGGGACAAACAAGTTCAAACTTCATTTCGTACACTGCCATTCGCCTGTACAATTTTAGACCATCTGTATGAATAGTTCATGATTGTCTGGACGATCTAGTATGATACATATTTAATACACTATCAATTACCTATACGATTTTAGTTCATCTGGATGAATAGTATGAGTTCGTTTGGATGATCTGGTATAAGTTAAATTTTATACACTGTCAGTCATCAGTATGATTTTAGTTTGTCAGGATGAACAGTTCAATTTCGTTTGGATGATTTGGTACAAACTAGATTTCATACACTGTTAGTCGTCTATATAATTTTAGTTCATTTGGATGAATAGTATGAGTTCTTATGGACGATCTTGAAAGGATCGGATTTCGTATACTGTCAGTCGTTTGTACGATTTTAGTTTGTCTAGACAAATAGTTCAATTTCATCTGGACGATCATGTATGAACCGAATTTCATACAATGTCAGTCGTCTGTATGATTTTAGTTTGTCTAGATGAATTATTCAATTTCATTTGGATGATCTGGTACGAACAAGATTTTGTATACTGTCAGTCATCTATACAATTTTAGTTCATCTGGATGAATAGTATGAGTTCGTCTGGACGATCTTATACGAACCAAATTTTGTACACTGTCAATCATCTGTACGATTTTTATTTGTATGGATGAACAGTTATTTTTTGTTTGGACAATCTGGTATGAACCAGATTTCATACACTGTTAGTTGTTTGTACAAACTGACATCATACAGTATGAACAGGGTAAAAAATTCAATTTCAATTTTAATTTTTAACTCTCTCTCTCCCAGTGTGCGCGTGCACAGTTACCCAATTACAATCACACTCTCTCATACTCAAGAAAATAAAAATTTATAGACTTTATTACATGAAATCCTATTCTACTCTGTCTTTAAGTCTTCAGCAGTCTAGAGTATGATTTTCCTAAAATCTTAGTACACACAAAAATAAATAGAAATATATCTAATGTATATTAGGAGAAACAATAATTATCAAAATAATAATATTTTGTTATCATAAAAAAATCACATAACACAACTAAATTTTAATTTCTAAGTTGCAACACTAAGGTCAAAACCACAACGCTAAAAATTAGCATCGCAGCATTAGAGTCTCAACGATTCTAGTATTGGAGCGCTAAACTACACAATGTTGCAACATCAGATTATATGTTCAAGTGCCACAACACTTAATTTTTGCTACACCACGGAGGAGCACTTGATGAAATACTGAGACTCACCAAATTAGCCAGGTGACATGCTGGTTAAGCCAATGGCCATGATGGGTCAGTCTAGCTTCGTAGCAGAGCCTACTTAGTGGTGCTATGGTGCCAGTTCATATTTTAATGATTTGATGCCATGACGAGCACCATGGTGCTTGAGTCCATTTATATACTTAATATAAATAGTTTTTAAATTTTTTTTATTTTGGGATTCTATTATTTCAAGAGAAGTTTATCATTTTAATGAGCCATGAGTGCTTAATTATAGTGTCAACTTATAGTCAAGTATAAGGGGACCAAATGAGAGAAAGATATAGTAGTTGGAGTAGTTGTGAGAAAGTAAGCAATTAAAAAAAAAGGAGAAAGGAGTATCAAGAGTGAAGTTGTACTATCTGAGTTATATTTATTTACACCTTCAGCTTATACTTTCTTTTTGGAGCAATCAATGAAATTTGTTTTATTTTATTTTTATTCCATGGCTAGCTAAACTCCTAGTTTTGGGCTAATGATGTGAAGCCTTAGTAATAAATAATATTGATTTTTATCCTTTAATAAATTAATGGATATTTACAATATCTCATGTTCTTAATTTAATCTATATAATGGCCATATTTAAAGTTAGAACATTGTATGATATATTGCCTCAATGAAAGAATATTGAAATAATTAGGAGTATTGAAATGAAAATATTGCATATCTAAATATAGGATATTTAGTGTTCTATAGTATCAGAGAAATAATAACTATAAGAGAGCCATAAACCTTCCTTCACTACCTTACAAGCTTGATGGAGATCTAAGGATACATGTACCCTAATTCACAAATAACATAGTAGTGTTTACTTAGGAAAGCTTTGGAAATTCACTATTATTAATCTAAAATACTTTATCTACATATATCTTATCTTTCTTTTGCATTTCTTAGTTAGGATAAAATCCAAAGCTACTTTTTGTTTTGTAGGATAAACATTATAGCTCAAATAAACAGTACTACCACATTTACATTGTAGAAGAACACTTCCTTGTGAGATCAACACTATCTCATATCACTTTTATTACTTGATTGACCCATGAACGTATGTTATTTTGTGAGAATGTATATATTAAAAAAATTAAGCATATTTCATGCACATCTGACTATGCACCATCTTGATTACAGAAAATTATGAAGATGAAGGAATATGATTAAGGTTTATATTTTTCTTATCAAGTTGAGATGAATCAAGATGTTTGCATCTTCTTTTTGGATTCCCTTGAATAGCTTTAGGATCACTCAACCTCAGATCAAACATTCAAGCCCTGGATCTCCCCCTTCCTACTCAATCACCACTTAGGGCTAGGCTTTTAAGGTAGATAATGCTCTCTCTCTCTCTCTCTCTCTCTCTCTCTCTCTCTCTCTCTCTCTCTCTCTCTCTCTCACACACACACACACACACACACACACACATTCACTCACTGTGTGTGTGTGTGTGTGCGTGTGTGTGTGTGTTTAGGATTTCATGAGAGTGAGAACTTTATTAGAATAGGGTTTATGGCTATTAATAATCTATCCCTAGCCTTTTCTAATGAGAGAAGGAATAATAGACATATTTGTATTAAATAGCATGACACTAATTACTAGTTGTTTTCTTACATTCAAGAAAGCCTAGCTATTGTCCAAGGTCTAATGAATGAGGGAATTAGGAGCTTGAATTGGCATTGGTGCAAACAAGGTTAACTAGAAAAAAATCTAAGAATTACCAAGATGGGTCCCTAGGATTTAGGGCACCTCGAATATGTTTTAGGTTATGCTAAGTTCTCGATCTAGAGTTAATTAGCAATGGTTTAACCTATGAGAGGGCTCAGGTTTGACTAGAATTGAAGTTTCAACTAGATTTTAACTTGATATGTCCTATGGTCCAAGATGCTTTGGGAATAAATTGGGTAACCTTAGGTTCTATGGTATAGCTTAGGTTTGACCAAAAAAATTGAGATGAATATAATTTGACCTAATGAATCACGATGCATCTCTAAGGTCAAAGTGAGTCTAACTAAAGGCCAAAAGATAAAACGTATCTCATATCACTTTTATTTCTTGATTTACACGTGAACTTCCATTATTTTGTGGGCATTTATATCAAAAAAAATCTAAGTATATTTCATGCACATCTGAAAATGCACCATCACACATGCCCCCATTCACTTTACCTACTTGCCTCACACACACTTATTATGAAAAGAATTAGATTGAACTATTTAAATCAAACCCTAATTTTTTAGTTTCAATATATTTAGCGTATAGTATGATGTGCAAATTATACTATATGTTTAGTTCAATACCCTATTTTAAGTTATATTACATTGGGCTATAAAATCAGTTGAATCAAATCAAGGATCATTCTTGACGAACCATTATTCCTTCACGAGATGTTCTATAACAGATCATACTAGATAATTTGGATCGCATAGTATGAATGCTAATCATGCTTCAATTGCTTGATTCTCAATTCAAAATATACATGTTCTTTACTACTCGTACAATACAATAAAGTTCATTCAATATATTTGGTTCAAATTTTAAATTTCCCTATTTTTAAAATCTTGAAATTCATGGGGGTATTTATCTAAATAATTGATTGTCCTATATGATTATTTATGTTGGATTTTAGTTTAACTAATGTAATTAAATATATAATTTAATATCTAAAGTAATTGATCATACAATACGAATGGTATCATACAGTAAAATTTAACAGAGAAATAGAATACTCAATTTTCATCTCTACTCGTGAGTGTGTGCTTGATTGTCTTGCAAACCAATACATAAATATATAAAGACATAAAATGAAAGAAAATACAAACCCTTATTATTAGTTTTGACTGGACTGAATGTTCTAATTTCTTGAGTTCTATTCTTTGACTTGTCTCCTTATATGTTATACTTGAAATTTTAGTAGCACCAAAAAAATGAATATATATATATATATATATATATATATATATTTCAGAGAATAAAAAGTGATCTAATCAATAATGCTTGAAATCATCAAACCAACATGTCAGGCTCATTGATTGCAATAGCCTTTTTCCTCAAGGTTGCCATATATCTTTTACACAAGTCATCAGACCGACCACACACTAGGGCTAACTTACATACTCACTCGGAGCCAACTCATCACCTAGGCTCACCCACCAGGATCTAGCTCATTCACTTCATCCTTCACAAGCAAGGGCGGATTAAGAGAGGCGTGGGGGTGCACGTGCCCGCCCACTCCCCCCCTTCCCCCCCCCCCCCCCCCCCCCCCCCCCCCCCCCCCCCCCAAAAAAAAGTACAACCTATTATTGCCGCCTATTTTTTTATACATCTTTTTTAAATAGATTTTTTTTCCCTAATTTTTTCTAGGCCTATTGGTTGCCTCCTCTTTGGTTTATAAATATGACGCATGATGCTCCGTCAGTCTGTCTCTTCTTTCTCGAGCCAACACTAACACCCATTGAGCTTTGTCTGCTCTCTCTCCTCTTCCTCTGCTTCAATCCAAGACACTCGGCCCATTTCTCTACTTCAATCCAAGAACGGGTGTCACGGCCTCCTCTGCTTCTTCCTCAAGTCAAGACAGAACAGTTCCGCAGTGCCAATGAAGTTGAAACTTTTCCCTATGGAGCTTAGAGAATATATGATTTGGTGGCACTATTACTAGTACAATTTATTATTTTATTGACGTTAAAGCCATGTCAGAAATTAGAATCGTACAAATTATAGTTTGTCATTTAATAGCAAAATAGAATAGTCTGGATTTTCGAATGTATTAAACTAATGTGCTGGATGATTTCTTTTTGCCACTTATCTTAATTCTATATCAGTTTGCCAGCTTAGACAATTGCCATGAATTGGTAGGCAAAGGATAATTCAAATTTCAACAGGATTTCTGATTTTCTTTTATATTCTTGGTAAGTTCTTTCCCATATTTCAATCCAGTTATATTTATGAATTTTTTTCTCCTGTTCTTAATCACGTAAACTATGCCTTGAATTTTGATTCAAGATATTAAAAGTAGACATTTATTGAGGATGATGGTATAAAGACACAATAGTATGAAGTCATCGCTTTCAGCCTTTTAATTTAGTATTTGTGGTAGAAATGCAATCCCATTTTTTATTTTTGTCCCAAAATATAAGTTGGCACAAATTTCAAGGAGAGAAATTTTAAGAATTATTCAAGCTCAAATTTATCAACTCCTTCAAACGAGACAAAAGAAGTAATGAAGATAAAGATTGAAAAATGAAGTAGAATAGAAATTGAGTCCTCAAAAAACTAGGAAGTAAATCTAGAAAATTTTCCATATGATTTTGATTTGCAAATTCTTATCAGTGAATTTAGTCCTAAAATTTAAGATCAAGTTTGACAGTCATACTTTGTCATCCTCAGCATCATGAATTTCCTAAAAGTATATTTGAAGCTAAACATAGACATTTCAATCATAGTTGGTTTGATAAGTACTGGTTATAGTATTGATATATCACCAAAAAATTATCTAGATCGGGCACAAATCTCGAGACAAAATTCAAGTTGGAAACTTCAAAAATTAATTCGGAGACCATCTAAACTCCAATTTCAGCAAAATTATAGTCGAACTGAACGTCTTGGAAATACGAACCTAACGACACAAAAATCAACTCAATCCGAGCCCAAATGAGTCTAAATCAAAGACACGAAGGGCTATTAGAAGAGTCAAACCACAATTTAAATTTCCAAACGGTTTCCAAACGTGACATGCTTATAGTCGAATCGAGCAGCATGACGAGATGAATCCAATGAGCTCAAGATCGCTGAATTTCGATATCATTAAGACATTCAGATGCCTGATAAACGATCCATGATCAAGGGACTCAACATCGACCGTTCATCCTAAACACTCCACATTTGCCCTTGATCCTCCCCCTATTTACGGGTCAAGCCATCCTCAGAAAATTATAAATGGACTCCTCATTTCTCATGAGAGGGGAGGCAAGAGGAGGAAGAAGGAGCCAAGGAAGAAGAGAAGGAAGAGCTCTCTTGCCACCAGACTCCTCCTTGACCACCGCCAGACATTCCTCTTGCTGCCGACTAATGTCGGACTTCCACCCGGCCACTAAGCGATGCCGGACTTCCTCCTTGCCACCAAGTGACGCCGGACTCCTGTCCGGCCACCGATGAACTCCAGAATTTTGCCCGGCCTCCAAGTGACGCCGGATTTCTACCTGATTTCCACACGACATCAGAATTCTATTCGATGTCGAACTTCTGCCTGTCGTCGGACATTCATCAGACTTCTACCCGACACCGAACTTTTACCTGACGTCGAGCCTCCGTTCATCGCTAGATTTCTACCCAACGTAGGACCTCTGCCCGTCGCCGGAGTGCTACCCAACACATGATTTCTGCCTGATGCCAGACTTTCTTCAGATTCCTACCAGATATCAGACTTCTGCTCATCGCCGGACTTCTATCCAGCTACCAAGTAACATCAAACTTTTGTATGGCCTCCAATTGATTCCGGACCTTCATCGCCCTCCGACAACGGTCTTTCTAACCACTACCATCTACCGACTATGGTCCTTTCTACCTCTATCGCCAGACAACAGTCTTTATGACCTCCATCGCTCGTCGACACAGTCCTTCCGACTTATGTCGCCCACCGACTACGGCCCTTCCGACCAAGCAAACACATCAACAGTGATTCTCTGTATTCCCACCATATATTGTACTTCAAATGATGTACATCAAGTCAAGGCCTTCCTCCCAAGGAAGGGCCTCATTTGTAATCAACTGTAAACACTAGTGGATTCATTCAAACTGGGCTAGGCCTCGTGGTTTTTCCCCATTTTCAAGGGTTTTCCACGTAAAAATCTTGGTGTCCTTTATTAATACCGCACCCTCTCTTTTATCTGATTGTGTGCTGGATCTTTGTACAAAGCTAAGACATTAAACTTTATATTTCTCTATCGCCATGAATACTCCAAGACGCAACAGTTTGGCGCCGTCTGTGGGAAGCTAGTTCCCTACTGGGTTGGAATTTTTGCTCTAATCTCAAAATGTTGTACATGTCAATGCCTTGTCATCAACTATTGCTGCATCAATTTCATAAGAAATAGATGCGGATTGTGGGGCAACTTTGACTCTAACTATGATAAAGAAGATCCTCTAATACTTTCAACACCAAGATGACATTTCGGGAAAATCTTGATAAATGCAAGAAATCTTCTAATCAATTTTAAGCTTTATACAGTCCTTTGCTGGACTTCTACTCCTTGGGCAAGGTCTTAATCTTGACCTCAAAAAGGTAGTAATGGTCTAAAGATAGACCATTCTTCACTTTTGCTTTGGGGTACATGTGGTGTTCGCCCCCTCCCAATCAAGGCAAAATCGATCCTAGGGGGATTCGACTCGACCTCTTCCATATAGGTTAACGTCATCGAGCAAAAGCTCTGACATACAACCTCGGATAGGTCATACATCCTTGGTGGATTCTCTCAACCTCTTCCATATAGGTTAACGTCATCGAGCAAAGACTCTGACATACAACCTCGGATAGGTCATACATCCTTAGTGAATTCTCTTGACCTCTTCCATATAGGTTAACGTCATCAAGCGAAAGCTCTGACATACAACCTTGGATAGGTCATACATCCTTGGTGGATTCTCTCGACCTCTTCCATATAGGTTAACGTCATCGAGCAAAGCTCTGACATACAACCTCAGATAGGTCTTATATCATTGGTGTATTCTCTCAACCTCTTCCATATAGGTTAACATCATTGAGCAAAAGCTCTAACATACAACCTCGGATAGGTCCTACATCCTTGGTGGATTCTCTCGACCTCTTCCATATAGGTTAACATCATCGAATAAAAGCTCTATCATACAACCTCGGATAGGTCCTAAATCCTTAGTGGATTCTCTTGACCTCTTCCATATAGGTTAACATCATCGAGCAAAAGCTCTGACATAAAACCTCGAATAGGTCCTACATCCTTGGCAGATTCTCTCGACCTCTTCCATATAGGTTAACATCATCGAGAAAAAGCTCTGACATATAATCTCGGATAGGTCCTACATCCTTTGTGGATTCTCTCGACCTCTTCCATATAGCTTAACGTTATCGAGCAACGCTTTGACAAAGGACCTCAGATAGGTCTTATATCCTTGGTGGATTCTCTCGACCTCTTCCATATAGGTTAACGTCATCGAGCAAAGGCTTTGACATACAACCTTGGACAGGTCATACATCCTTGGTGGATTCTCTCAACCTCTTCCATAGAGGTCAACATCATCGAGCAATGCTCTGAGTGGATAACATTCTCTCTAAAAATATATCATGAAAGTAAGTGATTGATAAAGTCATCACTTATATAAAGACCTTAGCAGTATAAAAATGCCTCAAAATATATGGGGGTAAATATATCAAAGCATGTCTCAAATATGCATAAGCAATTCAGCTTCCTCTAGGGGATAAGTTCTCAACTTCATATATAATATCAATGAAGTTACATAAATTTAACATCAGATTCAAGTGTACATTTATTCTCTCTAGAAGTTAAAATTCAAAAGTATATTGGCGTCATTCGTACAAGCTACTATCATCAAGCAATAAGTTACTTCAAAACAGTCAAATATCCTTAGTGGATTCAAGTGACCTCGTCGCTATTACGCATTGAAGCATCTCCTATAACTTATTCTTCAAAGAAAGTATATAACCTGATCATTATCAAGCCTCCACTCAGTTAACAATGTTAGTGTGTTGCCAGAATACTGGCATAACACACTACTTTGGCCCCTTGACTCAAGGATATCTAATGTTGTCACACTTCAATATGGATGTATATTGTCTTAATAAAATGCCAATGGACACCTGCCATCACCAGCCCTTCATTTGATATCTACCGGCGGTCATTTACTTCATATCAGTCATTATCGGCTTCTCGCTCAACCGTTATTAGCAGCACACCCTCCAACTCTCTCCTTCAACTCTCCACTTGGTCGTTGACTGCCAACGGACTTCAACTCGATTGTCCATCGCCGAAGGACTTCCACTCAAATAGGGTTGAAATTCTCCCCGTCTACAAATCACTTATGGTTCTCCTCCCAGATACTATTACTGCCAGATCTTCTCAAATCACCCTTGCATGCAAGAAGTATTTGATCTTCTTCTGTTAGGGATAGTTTAGTGGGAGAGTATGTTCTCATCATAACTTCTTATACATAAGAGAGGGGCACTGAGGCTTGATAGGGGAATGTCACCAATCTCCGACAGTGGAATGCCTCAAATGTAAAAAGAAGACTAAAAAAGAAGAAAAAGGAGAGGAAGGCAAAAATTCTAACTTCTACACAAAGAGAGGGGCACTAATTTTATGTAGGGAAAGTCACCAACAAAAAATAATGGAATGCCTCAACTGTAAGAAAGTTAGAATAAGAGAGGAGAAAGAAAAGGAACGACTCCAAAAATCCAACTTCTATAGAAGGAGTGGGGCACTGGTTTTGTATAGGGAAAGTCACCTACAAAAAATAGTGGAATGCCTCAACTATAAGAAAGTCAGAAGGAGAAGGAAGAATGAGAGGTGGAGCAATTTTTCTTCCTACCCCAAAGGGGGTATTTAGAGCAAAAAAGATGGGGAAATAATTCAAAATTTGGGGGAAAATTTACCTCCAAATTATTTAAAAAAAGTTTCTAGAAGCTTTTTCGAATTTATTGGGCCCACATTTGAAATTTTTAGAATTAAAAAAAAAAAGTTATGTAGGGCCCACCAAAAAAAAATTTGCCACGGGTACTATAGCAAACGACGGTACGGATCAGCGTGGACAACGCAGATGTGAAAAAGAAGAGGAAAATTTCATTTTGTAGAGTTTACTGTAGCTCGGGCACTGTAGCACAACACTGTAGTGGTGGTACTGTAGCACGGTACTGTAGCAACCGTGAAAAATTTAAAAAAAAAAAAATCAAAAGTTTAAATAGCAGCCGGTTATATAACCGGCTGCCTAAAGAAACCACGCGTCCCTTCAGCCAGCACTAAAGCGCGGGCATTCGCCAATAGCGGAGTCTGCCGGCGGCCGGCCGGCCAGCAGGCCAGTTCGGCCGCCAACACAAGTGCGGGCCCGATTTTTGGCCCGGACAGCCCAAATTGGATTTTTTTGGGGTCCCTAGACACATTTCTTGACATTTCGGACTCAATTTTGATTTTTTTGGAGCTCAATGGGGCCACTAAGATCGAGTTTGAGCAAACTTATATTTTTTGAAAAGTAATTTTTTGCGATTCGTTCAATTTGAAGTGTTGTGACATATATTTTTGGGCACCTGAAGCTTCGATATCCGAAAATAGGGTGGCAACTGATATATCACCAAACAATTATCTAGATTGGGCACGAATCTCGAGACAAAATTCAATTTGGAAACTTCAAAATTTATTCGAAGACCATCTAAACTTTGATTTCAAAAAACTTACAGTCTAATTGAACGTCTCGGAAATATGAACCCAACGACACCAAAATTGACTCAATCCGAGCCCAAATGAGTCTAAATCAAAGACCCGAAGTGCTATTGGAAGAGTCAAACCACAATTTGAATTACCAAACAGTTTCCAAATGTAACATGCTTAGAGTCAAATCGAGCAGCCCAACAAGATGAATCCAACGAGCTCAAGATTGCTGAATTTTGATATCATTAAGACCTTTAGATCCCTGATAAATGATCCACGATCAAGGGATTATACATCGGTCATCCATTAAAACCACTCCATATTTGCCCTTGATCCTCCTCCTATTTACAGGTCATGCCATCCTCAAAAAACTATAAATATACCCCTCATTTTTCATGAGAGGGGAGGCAAGAGGAGGAAGAAGGAGCCAAGGAAGAAGAGAAGGAAGAACTCTCTTGCCACCAGACTCCTACTCGACCACCGCCAGACTTCCTCCTTACTGCCGACTGATGCCAAACTTCTGCCTGGCCACTAAGCAACGTCGGACTTCCGCTTAGCCACCAAGTGACGCCGGACTCTTGTCTGGCCACCGACGAACTCCAGAATTTCTCCTAGCCTCCAAGTGACGTCAGATTTCTACCCGACTTCCACACAATATCAGAATTCTATTCGATGTCGAACTTCTGCCCGTCGTCGGACATTCATCAGACTTCTACTCGACGTCGGAATTCTACCCAACATCGAACTTCTACCCGACATCGGATCTCCGCTCATCGCCAGATTTCTACCCGACGTTGGACATCTGCCTATGGCCGGAGTGCTACCCGACACAGGATTTCTGCCCGATGCCAGACTTTCTTCAGATTCCTACCAGATATTGAACTTCTGCTCATCGCCGAACTTATATCCGGCCACCAACTAACGTCAGACTTTTTCATGGCCTCCATTTTATTCTGAACCTTCATCGCCCTCCGACAACGGACTTTCTAACCACTGTCGTTCGCCAACTATGGTCCTTTCTACCTCTATCGCTAGACAACGGTCTTTATGACCTACGTCTCGCCCATCAACTACGGCCCTTCCGACCAAGCAAACACATCGTGATTCTCCGTATTCCCCACCATATATTATACTTCAAATGATGTACATCAAGGCAAGGCCTTCCCTCCAAGGAAGAGCCTCATGTGTAATCAACTATAAACACTAGTGGATTCATTCAAATTGGGCTAGGCCCCGTTATTTTTCCCCTTTTTCAGGGGTTTTTCAAGTAAAAATCTTGGTGTCCCTTATTAATACCGCACCCTTTCTTTTATCTGATTGCATGCTGGATCTTCGTACAAAGCTAAGACATTAAACTTTATATTTCTCTATTACCGTGAATACTCCAAGACGCAACAAGTATAGTATATGCCAAGATTAGTTTTTTTGTTTATATTATTTTCTCTTCAAAGTAGCAAGCAGAGAAAATTAAGATGATGAGGCTTTTGCTAAAAATGGATTTTTCAATTAAAAAAAAATTGAACTTCATGTTTAGGGCCATAACGGTGCTCATAATAATGCATAACAAAATTATAAAGATTTAATGAAACTGAGTTAACATATTTTTTTTTGTATTTCAGGAAGCAACCTGATCATGCAACAACTGCATATCGTACTCGTCTGTAACTCTAGGTTGTGTGTAGTTTGTTTTAAGATAAGAATTAGCTTTTAGAGGATATGTTGAGTTTGAAACATCCAAAAATCAAGTAAATTTTCTTTGATTACTTTAGTTTATGGCTGAACATAATGATTACATAAATAATGTGGTGCTAAAAAATACTTTAGAAAATTTAAAATTAACAGCACTTGACATAATGAAGGATATTGCAAGAGCTATGTCGATTGCCATCATTGGCTTCATAAGATAGAAAATTGGAGATAAGTACTTTTTCATTTTTGTTGATGAATCACGTGACATATCTTTTAAAGAGCAAATGACTATTATGATGTGATATGTTAACGAAAAAGGTTAAATACTTGATTGATTTTTGGGTATTGTTTATATATCAGATACAGTGACAAAATTTCTTAAAGAAGTATTGAAGAACTACTTTCAACTTATGGTTTAAGCATAACAAAAATGTGTGGCCAAGGTTATGATGGAATAACTAATATGAGAGAAGAGTTTAATGGGTTAAAGGCACTATTCCTAAATGAGAGCAAATCAGCATATTATATTCTTTGCTTCTCACACCAACTCCTATTAGCGCTAGTATCGATTACAAAAAATCATATTCAGATTGCCTTCTTATTTATAATAATTTCAAATGCGATGAATATTATCAATGTTTATGCAAGCATCATGACCAGTTTCAAGATAAATAATGTGTAAAGACTTTAATAGAATTACAAAATGGAGAAGATGTAACATGACAAGGATTGAATCAAGAAATAACTCTAGGGCAGGTAAGCAATACATGATGGGGTACACACTATTAATCAATTGTAAGATTGATGACAATGTTTTTGTCAGTAATTAATATTTTAAAATTATTTCAGAAGATGGTACAAGTTCTGAACAAAAAGGTAGGGCATTTGCATTATTAGAATTAATGCAATCTTTTGCATTTTCTTTCTGCTTACTTTTGATAAATGATATACTTGGTATAACAGTTGAGTTGTCATAAGCTTTACAGAGAAAAGAATAAGATATTGTGAATGCTATATCTTTGATTCAGATATGTAAAATAAGACTGCAAGATATGAGAGATAGTAAATAGATATAGTTCATCACCAACGTAACTTTTTCTGTGGGCAACAAAAAATAGACATTCCCCATATAGATGATAGATGGGTTGCTCAAAGATGGTCTCATCATAGAGCTCAGGATATGACGAATTTATATCATTTTTTAGTTGAATTATTCTACATAGTAAGTGCTATGCAACTTCAAGAGTTGAAATCATTTTATAAAGATAAATACATAGTTACTTCTGTCTATAGCCTATTTGAATCAAAATAATTTCTTTTGTGCATTCAACAAAGACAAATTAATTCAGATGGGATATTTTTATTCATGTGATTTTAGTCATGTTGATCTGGCAATTCTTTATAATCAGTTGGAATTTTATATCATGGATATGCGATCTGATGCACATTTTTCAGCATTAGAAGATATTAGAAGCCTTGCTAAGACAATGATACAAAATAGGAAAGATATTTTATATCCTCTTATTTTCAAGCTATTACAACTAGCATTGGTGTTACACATTGCAACAATAAGAGTTGAAGAGCATTTTCTACAATGACTATAATAAAAAATTGAATATGAAATAGAATTGAAGATCAATGATGAATGATACTTTAGTCACTTACATTAAGGGAGAAATATTGGATTATATTAATAATGGCGTTATTATTCATATCTTTCAGAATATGAAGAGTAGCCATTATAAATTATAATTAGTATTTTTTTTCTTTTTATACTTATGTATTTTATATTTAAAAATAAAATAAATTGTTAATCTCGGACCCAAACTCGAATGGAAATATTTGAGTGCAATTTTTAAAAAAAAAATTTGTGCCCCCCTCTATAAGATGTTTCTATCTCCGCCACTATTCACAAGTGTATTAAGAAGCCACATGTGCATAGATTAGTGTATAATGTTATATAGATATTTTGTTTAGCTTGTAATTTTTTACTTTTTTCTCTGTATAGTTGTCCTTGTAACCCTTAGAATCCTATAAGATGCAATGAGGAATAGTTATGGGAACCTTGAATTTTCTTTGATAGTGGATATTCTGCAAGTTTGAGATATTTAATCTTCATCTCTACTCTCTCCACTCTCTCTATACTCTCCATTATTACTCACAGGTTGTTGACCTTCTAATAAAATTAGGTATCATCTACAAATAAATTCAAATTCAATTATATATATATATATATATATATATATATATATATATATATATATATATATATATATATATATATTAAAAGTTCGGGATCTTTACATACATACCACTTTATTTCATGCTATTTACATATCTAACACCTAAAACTTAATATTACAAATCTATCATCCATAGAACAAAAATGGGTGCATTGAATGAATATTAAAGTTTGTAGAGTGTATAGGTGGTGATAATGAAATATATGAGTGGTATATTTGATATTAAAATTTTAAATGAGTAATAGAAATGTAATATTACAATTTTAGGTGTTAGATATGTAAATAACATGAAATAAAGTGGTATGTATGTAAATTTCCCTAAAAGTTCTTATAGATAGGAGAAATTAAATTTCCTCACATAAGTTTAGGTTTCTGTGTGCAAAACAAATTCTCTAGTTTTTTTTTTTATGACCACTTCTATATTTACATGGGATTTACAATTTCTTTCTTTACAATTGATATAAAAAGTAAGTAATAATAGCATCACTAATTTTGTATAATTAATTGTTGCTGGGAACAAAAAAAACTAATTTAAGCCTATTTGAACATTTTTTTGGACTTTAGCTTATCTCGGTAATTTACTTTTATCATAACCTTTTCGTCAGTGAACGAAATTATGTGATTTTTAGCAAGGGCTGAACCAGCCTTAGTTCTCAACTGGGGGCAAGTGGCAAACTTATAAAAAAATAAAAAAATATATAAAGGTGCAAAAATAATTTATTTTGCACATAATCATTTTTCACAAACTTTTTTTTGTTAGTGTTAGAAAAATTTAATATAATCGGATGAAAATAGTGAGAGGCCAGGAGGCTTTTCGATTTTTAGAAGGACAAATTGAGTGAAAAAATGATCGACCAGGGGAAAAAAATAAAATTTCGGGGCAGATTATAAATGCTTCTCAGCTATACACAGCTCCGCCCTTGATTTTTAGAGTGTTATTTCTTCTGTTTCCTATGACGGTCCTCAAAAGACTCTTTCTGTTCCCTCTAAAAAATCTCTAAACTCCATATACTATTGGGAGATCTAACACATCCCAAAGCCATAAAATGCACTTATCTCTTGACGATAAATGATAAATTCTGGCCAATGAAAGCTCAGTTGTAGGTGCAATTATTTGAGTCAATGATGACTGCATCGGTATAGATTCTATATTATATGTATTAAGTAATGATATTGGTGGTAAACATGCTTATTATATGTGTTATCGAAAGGAATTTAATGCCAATCGTTACAGATCGACAGGTGTGTTCAAAGTTGAAACTTGTTCAAATTGTATTTGTAATATAATAAAAAAAGTATTCAAAAGGTCCATGCACAGAATCCATCTTTCTTCCACAGATAAAACCTCAAAATGTTCTTCTTAAATTCATTTTTATTTACGCCGATAACTCAATTCAATCACAAAATAGAATAAATATATAAAAATTAAGTGACCTCACATTATTTTTGAGGTTATTGGGCATAAGAAAAGGAATATAAAAATATATATTTTCTACAAATTCACATTTTTAAAAAAAGAATTTTTAAAAATACATAGCATTAATTTTTGTTATTTATGCTACATTTGATGTAATAGAAAAAATAAAAATAATAAAGAATATATTATATCATTATAATTGTTGCTGGGTGTAAGAAATGTAAACTTTAAAAGCAAATAAAAATGGATTTGAGAATGCAAGATAAAGAGAGAAGCTTCAAAGATGCTACTGGAAAAGTAAATAGTTAATTTGTTAAGTGATCACTTCGCCGCAAGAAAACTGCAGTGAACAAACAATTAAGTACAGAGGAAAACAAAAGCAAATAACAGATGGGAATTTTTGGATTGAAAAATGTTATTAAAAAATGTCAAATGTTAAATTTAAATAAGAACAGTTCTAATTCACTTACTCTTATGTCGTAATAATTATTGTTTCCAACTTGAAAAAAACTTTGGAAATAGTTATTTGTGGTTATTTTTAATTGTAAATTTAGGATCAAAATATAGCAAGCTTTTTGCTTTCTCTCGCTTGGGGACAAGATATCACATGCAGTTGATATTTTTTTTACTTCACTGATGATTCAGAATTAATTTGAGCTAGATATATATATAGGGGGGCACTCTTTAAATCAGGTTGACATGCTAGCTACTCCAATTAGGTGGCAAAGCTAGCTAGCCAGATGCAGATACAAAGATACAATATATTTAGGTATCCGTTTGGATCAAAGATTATAAAACCAGCTTGCTCAAGCACTACAGAAGCCCTAGCAGCCAGGTCTTAGCTCTTACACTAGTAACTTGGAACAGTGAACATGCGTGCATGGATATTGCAAAAGACCCTAAACCCTATTACTACTACAAGGTCCTTGGACCTGTGAACCCGATAAGTGAAAGCGACCCGACACGCTATCCTGGGTGGCATAGTACACAACCCCGGGGCTGCTGTGATTATGAATCCCTTCATATGTGGTAATTACATAGCTCGGGTCTTCGTTGTCTCTTTCCACCCTCTTCTTTACCAAACATCCTTCCGTCGAGCATCGGTAATAGTTCCTAATTAATTTCATAGCACAAACAAATTTAATTAGCTGTTTAATTTATTTAGGAAAGCTAGTAGTAGCAAATTAAGGGCTAATTTTATATCTTCGTACCTTGGATTAGGACTGTTCTTGACTGACTTCTTCCCGTACTTCCTCCACTTGAAGCCGTCGTCTAAAATCTCTTCATCGGTCTGAGTTCTGAATGCGATGCGAGAACCTTCTTCCATACGTGGCAATGGTGGCAATGCATCTCTGCTGTTATTCAATTCATTATTCATGCAAATTAAGTTTGCATTCGATAAATTAGTTATATATTAATGCAAATCTCCAAATTTCAAATGATATATTAATATGAAGAGAATAGTGCACGCTTTACTTGCGAATTTCTTTATTAGTCTATCAAACCCGATGATGATCTAACATGAATTTTTTATAAAATATTAACTCTTAGTACAACATTTCTTGCAAAACAATCATAAGACTAAGTAATAATTAATTCTATAAAACTAGATAGGGTATTTGCCTGATATTGTTCTCCGTCACGGCAGGAGGGACCAAATTTTGTTCGGAGGAAGGGGCCATGGGAACAGCCGCAGGGAGCTCTGGCTGCGCCGGTGTTGCCGGTGGGTTGACATCGGCAAGGAAATAGTCGGAGAGATCGAAAGAAGAATCATCATCGTCCATTTGAAACTTGTGAGCTGAATCGCCGCCACCGCTTCCGAGGAAGGGGAAGTTGGTCAATGCGGCGACAAGAACTCCATAGTCAAGCAATTCCATGATGGCCGAAGATATGGATGGCAAGCAGCTAATTAAAAAGATGTTTTTAGGCCACTTCGCAGGGAGCTTCCTACTTGCCCAGAGGAAGCTTCGGTGTGAGGGAGGCGTTCGCTTCTGTTTCCTCGCCGATTTGGGGGAGAAAAAAAAATCTCACTTGTTGTACATAAAATCTGACTTATTAAAAATATTCTGATTAAAATTTAATTATGATAGATATTAAGATGTTAAATTTATTTAAAAATCAATGTAACATAAAATTTCAAAGATTATTTTAAAATAAATAATAATTTTCGTAACCATTAATTTCTAAATCATATCCATATACATAACGTTTTATTTCGTCATCAGTATGACTTGTGGCCTACGTGGGGAGGTGGCTGGTTCGGAGGCAGATTGGCTGTTGGGCTTCTAAACGAGGTTGCTGTTCAGCGCAATTTGTTTTAACCTGTTGATTGAAAGTAGGTTTGGCCCTTGAATTTTAAGTTTAATTTAAGTTTCATCTTAAATTTAATAATTTTTAAATGCTTATTTTTTTAAAGTGGATTTAAATTCACTCTACTAATATTTTATTTATGTATCTAATATTTAAACTTTAATTATTTATTTATATAACAAGTTAAATATTTTAATTTATAAATAAAAATATTTAAATATTACATAAATAAATAGAAAATTAGTGAATGCATTTAAATAAACTTGAAAAAAAAACAAATTCATATTTAAACATTTAAAATTAAAGTGAAATTAAAATTAAACTTAAAATTCCTTGGTCAGTTTTGATCGGGCACGTAAAATATTTAAATTAGAAAGATCCAAAATTAAATTTGTGACCATCCAAACTCTAATTTTAAGAAATTATAGTAAAAGTAAATGTTTTGATGAAACGAACATAATAACACCAAAAAATAGTCCAATTCGAGATTGAATAAGTTTAAATCAAGGGCTTGAAGTGTAATTGGAAACTTCGAGGCGTTAATTGAATAAACAAATGATCTGTTATTATGGCATGCTTATAGTTGAATCGAGCAGGTTAATGTGTTAAATCCAATGCGACCAGGATTTCGTGATTTTGAAACCATTTAATGAAGAAATGATCAATGATCAAGGGAATTATTACAGGTCATCCGATGGAGTGCCCCATATTTGCTTTAAGCTTTCTCCATATTTATGGGGCATGCATCTAAAAGCTTTATAAATAGGTTCCTACTCTCTACATAGGGGAGAGAGCTTAGTCGCTTGGCTAGATAATCAAGAGAGATCCGAGGCATGAAGAATATCGAACCTTCACCTGAGCATCACTACCTACGAGCCCTCTCCTCCGAACTATTGCCTTTGTACGTCCACTTTGTGGCTGATGTCAGACTTTCACCAGCCGACCACCACAAGCAAACCTTTGTAAGTAGACCATAATTAGGCTTTCGGTACCTAATCACTATAGTTGGACCTTCACTAGGCCTTCTCCAAAAAGATCATTATTGGCCAAACACTTCCATCAAACCTCTACTGCCCGACTATGGTCCCACTAGCCTACGTATCTCAACTACGATCCCACCAACCTCACTCGTATGACTATAATCCTTCCGACCTCCTTTGCTCAACTACAATCGCTTAGCCCACCATTACTCGACTACAATTCCTTCGACCATTGTCACATAACTATAGCCCCTCTAAACATCGTCGCCCAACTATGGTCCCACTATCCATTCTCATTTGACTACAATCAATTCACCCATTATCAACTGACTACCATCCATCTAACCATCATTGTCTGACTACAGTCTCTCTAACCACCATTGCCCAACTATAGTACATGTGACCTCTATCACCCGACTATGGCCCCACTGACCTCTATCATTCAGCTATAGTTCCATTTACCTTCGTCATTCAACTACTATCCCTTTGACCCTGATTGTCTAACTACAGTCCCTCCAACCACCTTCGCCTGACTACGGTCATACTAACTATTGTAATCCAGGATCCCTAACTTATGATTTTGAGGATAAAAATACTATTGATTGAGTTTTTTATTTTTCTTAGCATAAATTATGGATATTATTTTTTGTCAGTGCTCACTAACATTTTAGGAAAAACATGCATTGCTCAAGACTACTGAAGACTCAACCTTGGATAGAATAGGATGTTAAGTTAAAGAATCTGTAATTTTAACTCTTTTAAAATTTTTTTATTTATGGAGTCTAGCTAAATAAGTGTGTATGCAATTGGTGACCGTGCACACACACATAGGCGGAGTGAGAAAATTTTAAGATAAAATTATTTTTGAACTAATTGTATTGTACGACTTCTAATCAAACTATACGATCACTTATTCAGAAAAAGGTTTTTAATGGGTAATTAAATTGTTAGTTTTAATTAACTGATTGTATTGTACGATTTATTTCAATCAGTAAACCCAAGCTATTAGATAAATTAAGTAAGAAATTAAACAATGATTTTGAACTAATCGCACTATACGATCCTAATTATATTGTACGACATTTTGAAATATTATCCCCCGTAATTTGTCAATCAAATCATGGTTTAATTAATTATAGTAAATCAAACTGTATGACCTTAATCGTACCGTACGATTAATAGAGATGAAATTTGGTCATCCCAAAGATCGTACCAAATAAAACTGTGATTTTTAAATTAATTATACTATATGATATTTACATCGTGACGATCTATTGGAAATCAACTGACTGAACTATAAGGTGAGAATAATACAGGGATAATTGGCTGAGATGATTTTCAATCGTCCTAGGAATTATCCTGTATGAATTTAGAGATATTAAATAGATCGTACTGGACAACCTTACGATCGTACTTTATGATATGTTAGTAAAATTTGAACAGCTTGTCTGAACGACTGTTTGCATCATACTGGACAGATCTAGTTCTTAAATTGATTTTACTATATGAATATAGATCATATTGTACAAATATAGACAGCCAACTTAAATTTTTAGGGTTTTTTGAAAGCCAATACTTAAGAAATGTTTTAATAATCTCTTAAAAAAAGATGAGTTTTTTGCTACTAAAGGAACTTTGAGAGAGAAGGTTTCTTGAGAGCTCTTGGGTGAGAGAGGAAGAAGAAGGTGAGGTTGAGTGTGAGGGAGAAGTAATGTGAGGGGTTTACATGGTTGCTCCAGGCTAGCTTGCACCTTGATTCCTCCTGTAGCCTTGTGAGTCCTTGAAGTTTCTCTTGGGAGAGAGGCTTCAAATTGAAGTCCTCTAGGTTCTTGTCTTCTCAAGGAGGAAGAAAAACGAGTTGTGATTCTCTGCCTTCTCTAGAAGGGAGGAAAATGAGTTTTGATTCTCTGCCTTCTCCAGGAGGGAGAAAAAGGAGTTGTTGTTCTCTGTCTTCTCCATGAGGGAGAAAAAAGAGCTGAGATTCTCTACCTTCTCCATGAGGGAGAAAAAAGAGCTGAGGTTCTTTGCCTTCTCTAGGAGAGAGAAAAAGATTAAAGGTTTATTATCATCACCAGGAGTGTGACATAGCTTTCGGTACTCTACTGCATCAGGGATTGATGGAAGGGATTTTGTAAGGGCTTCTTTGCCTTATTATGGGGGAAAAGGAGAGTTACTTAGTATTAGTGCAATACCTGAAGAAGTGGACTCTGGGGAGTGGACATAGGTCAAGGTTGACTGAACCATTATAAAAATTTTTGGTGTGCTTTTTCCTTTTTACATTTCCTATTCTGTTATTTATTTTTCTATTATATGCAAGTTGAATTTACTGCCTGAATTTTAATATTTACAATTAACTACAATTAGAATAAGTTGTGCCTTGGAAAAATAACAATTCGTATGTATTGAAAAATTATTTTAAATTCCCAATTGCTTCCACACTATTTTAAGTAAATTATTTGGATTAGTTTTAAAATAATTATATATATATATATATATATATATATCAATATTTTTGTTGAGTAATTTTTAAATTACTAATTCACCCCCCCTCTTAGTGTGCCTCGGGCAAGTTCATTGAGATCTCACAACCTCCTCGAACTTTCACTAACCATTGGCCACTATTATCAAATTATGGCCTCTCCAACTATCATTGTTCGACGATAGTCCAACTATCCTTATTTCCAACCAACATCCATCTTCTAACAATGATCCCTATGACCTCCATTACCCAACTAAAACTAAACAACAGGCTAACAATCTCTTAAGAACACCTCTCATGCCATTGGGTTCTTCCAACTCCAACCATTTAATGTGCTCTATATTATATACATTTTCTATATCATGCAAATGCCTTCCTCCAATGAAGGGTATTATTTTTAATCAATGAAAAATGTTGGTGGAATCATTTCAACATGGCCAAGCCACATAGTTTTTTTCTTTTCTAGAATTTATTTTGGTGAAAAATTATTATCAAGCTATTCCCTTCACCATGAACCATCTTATCATTTTTTAAACAAGTTATTTCAATATTTAATACAAACTCTCTTATAACATTAAAGTAACAATATTCCATGCATTATAACTCTTCTCAACCATTTTCCCTTCCTACAATAGTTTATGGGAATTAGACATGGACTGGGTGACAACCTTGACTGCAACATCAAAGTGATATTGACATCTTAAAATTATCGACATCAAGGAAATCCTTCCAAAATTTTTTAGTCTTGCTAGTAACCATCTTCTATCAAACATAAGAATTTTTTTAGGAAAGTTTCAAGTGAATCTCAAATGCAATATAGTCCCTAGTTGGATTTCTACTCCTTGGGCAAGGTCATAGTCTTAACATGGAAATGGTAGTAATAGTCTAAATCAAACCAATCTTCACATTCGATTCAAGCTACAAGTAATATTCTCCTTCTAAATATTCCCAATCAAAGTACAATCAATCCCTAATGGATTCAATATGACCTCTTCCACACAAGTTAACTTTATTAATCAATGCTCTAACAAATAAATTTGGATAGGTCAGCCATCTTTTGTGGATTCCTCTTGACCATTCAACACACCATCAAGCAATGCTTTGGTAAATGATCTAGGATAGGGCAAACATCCTTGGTGAATTTTTCTAGACCACTTCCACATATGTTAACATCAACGAGCAATACTCTAATAAACAATATTAAATAGTAAAATATCCTAGGTGGATTTCTTTTGACCCCTTCAACATAGATTAATGCCATCAGAAAAAGCTTTGAAAGATAACCCCGGATAGGTAAAAAATTATCAATGGATCTCTCACAATATTTTATGTACTAATTTACATCATTAACCTGCACTTTTATGCATTTCTCTCACACCTTCTTTAAGGAAAGATGAAATCCTAATGATATGAACTATAGCAACCTGGTTGATGTCGAGTTATCGCTTCGCCAACATTGTCAGAACTACACCGCTCAATCACCACTATCGGCCCTTTGGACTTCGACCATTATTAGCTACCCTTCACTTGACTACCATCATCGACACATTATCCAAGTGCCATTATCGACACACACATGATCGCCTATGTCTGATGATTAGGTTTTGATCGCTAATTGTATTTAACTCTTTCCATATAGTTCTTCCCTTTTTTATGGGGGAAAACTACAACCTGTGTAACAAAATCTTGCTTTGATCATTATCAATGACATTAAACTCTTGCCAATAGCCATCTTGTGTAAGAGGACCAGACTTTCTTACTAGACAATTTTTCTCATATGTTTAGGGAGAAAACTGGAGCCTATAAAAGAGGAGCAGGGTTTCACTACCACTAATAATATTCAACTCTTGCTGACAATTATCATGTGTAAAAGAGGCAACCATTGATCAGTGCCGACAGTCTGATGTGATTCAACTCTTATAGAATAATTTTTTTCTATATTTTACGAGGAAAATGGAGCCAACATAAGAATACCTAGCTTTGATCACTACTGACATTCTCCAAATTGTATCAATCTCTATTTCACTCAATTTTTAATTGAAAATCAGATCGACATAAGAGACTATGCCTTCTTCCTGCCTGTAATGGGGGTATTTAAAGATTTGTGAAAGGAAAAAAATTTACAAAAATTTTTTCATAATTTTTTAAAATTTTTAGATTTCTTGGAATTTTATAGAGCTAAAAATGAAAATTTTCTTTTAAAATATTAAAAAGTAAATTATTTAAATAAATCAAAGGGGCTACAATAGATTGCACTTGTGCCACATTAGAGAGGCGATCTAATTAAAAAAAAATATACATATATTTTAAGATTTTCTTATGAATCAATTTTTATGACTTAGTCCTTTTCCTTCTAAGGGAAGTGATGATTTTTTTTAAGTTAAAAATTAAATTCAATTAGAGAAACTTTTATGCCTATTAAGTTTCAAAACTTAACATTGAATTCCATCTTTTATACAAATAAAGTTTTAGATAAGAAATAAATCTTTAAATGATGATTTTGTTTCAATTTTATGAAATAAATTTTTAGTTACATAAACTTACAAAATCATAAACAAAAACACAAATGCCAACTTATGTTGGACATGGTGATGGCCAACATGTTGGCCGGTGTGGCTTTGTTTGTTCTCAATTTCTTGTGTGGGAAAGCTCATTCTAATTTAGTTTTCAAAGGTTTGGAAAAATTTTTTTAAGCAATTTTTAATCAAACCAACAAAATAAAATCCTAAAATTATATTCAAGGGATTTTTGCTTGATTCAAGATTTTTATGGGAGATCCACGTTGATATCCAGGGAGTGGTTATGCCATTTAATTTTTCAAAAAATTTAATTTTGGCTTGTAAACTATTTGGAAAGTATCAAAACATATTTTCAAAATTCACAAGATTCATCCTATGAAAATATTGGCCCAACTGATGAGTCATCAAGAATTTCCTTGATCGAGAACAAATCTCAAAAAATATTTCAACAAAAAACTTCCAAAATTAAAATTGGGACCATAAGGACTCGAATTTCATCAAACTTATAATAAAAATTATTGTCTCAATCAGACAAACCCAATAACACAAAAAGTGGTCCAAGGGCTTGAAGTGTAATTGGGAACTTTAATATATTCATTAGATAAACAAATGAACTCTAAATATGGCATGCTTAAGGTCGAATCAAGCGGCTCAACTAGTAAAATTAAAAAAAGCATAGGATCACTTAATTTCAACATCATTTAGGCACATAAGTGCTAAGGAAATGATCTATGATCTTGGGAAGCAATACATGTCGTCCAATGGAGCACTCCATAATTGTTCTTATTTTATTCTCCAAATTTATAAGGAATACCACTCTTGAAACTCTATAAATAGTCCCCTACTCTTTACAAGGGGGAGGGAGCTTGGACCCTTAGTTAAAGATTCAAGAGAGCTCTAAGGCTTGAAGAATTATAAAACTTCAGCACCACCACCAAAAAACCCTCGCCTTATTGATGCTACCATTAGACTTCTACTTGATGACTACTATCATACTTTTACCAGCTAAATGATTACGTGGGTACGAAAGTAAATAACTGAATGCATGTATGAAATAGAATATGCCTTGGGGTCAATTGAAGCATAAGTTTTCTTTGATATAGATTGCCCATAAGATACACAAGTATACGTGTTGATTAAGTAATAATGTGATTAAGAGAGTGATTATCTAAAGAGGAAGTGTTCTGCTAGATGTAAGATTTATACTACTGAATGAAAATCAAATGGTTTGGATTTTGCCACTAACAAAGAAAAAAATTGGAGATACACGAGATATAAAATATTAAAAATGTTTGGACTAATGTATGCAAAATAATCAAGATTTCTTAATGAGACTCTTAAATGTTCATGTAGACCAGAGCATATACATCGCTAGATCTCTATTGAGCTTATAAGGGTGAAAAGGGAGGTTTATGAAATTCCTATAATTCTAATATCTCCATAAAACCTTGAAGGTTTAATATCATATGTCTAGGGATGCCAACATTCCCCTCAAATTCTTCTATTTATTCTAATAATCCTCAATCAAAGTAATATATCATACTAGATATTAACTATACATGTGGACTTTCTAGGTATTAAATTAAGAATAAGAGATATAAAAAATATCTAGAATTTCATTCAAGGTACAAGAGTTTACTTCAGTACTTTAAATGTGTTCATAACATTATCCCAAAACTCATATATTTACTAGACTTGATAAAGATAGAAAGCAAACACATCTTCATTTCTTGCACAAAAGAGAAGATTCAAGAGAAAAAGTAAGGTAAAATGTCACCTGATTAGTGTAAATGTACTCTTCACACTCCTTCCCTCTCCAAATGAATTTTTGCTCACAATAAGTTAGGCTATGATCTTCAAAGAAAAGTATAACTCCGCACTATTTATGGTAGAACTCCTATAAACTTTAAACTAAAAACTATTTATACTAAGTACATGAATGGGTTAAGGTGTCGTGGGACTTGACATGGTGGCTAAGTGGAGTTATAAGATGAACTAGGGCCTTGACACTTCTGGGCATGCTCTATTATGATACTGCACTAACTCGGTGCATTTATTAGCTGAACAGATGTATTATTGCAAATCTGAGCTCAAGTACTGTGATTTTGATGATAATAAATATTATTATTTCTTTACTAATGTGATTATTGTATATCTATTTTGTTTCCCTTGTTCAATAACCTTTTAGGTCCACAAGTTTAGTTGCAATGCCAATCAGCTCAAGATAGGGTAGTCTATGGTTGAGTCTATCTATAATTTTAATTTCAATATACTTTTTACCTTTCTTAAGTCAAGTCATGTATCTGGTGAACCCCAAGCTAAGTAACCTTGCACACACACACTCAAGGGGGTGATTTAATGAGTTAGGAGAAAAATAGATTTTTGAACTAATTATACATTACGATGTAAATCATACTGGACGATCAGTTATGTAGAAAACTCTAATTAGGGTACCCATTATTAAATGAGATTAATTAACTAATCATATTGGATGATTCAGATCATCCAGGATGATCTGTTATAGACATAAAAAATAGTCGTTAATCATAATTTAAATAATATTTTGATTTTTTATTTTTAAAACGATTCCAAGGTGAAAGTTTGTTAAGATTGTTAAGCCCTTATGAACAAGTCTCAAGGCTAACCAAGATGGGCAATAAATTGGTATTTTAAAAATTCTTATACAAACAAAAAAATATTTTTATCTTTTTGAATATTTATAACACGAACAATGTAAGTGGAAGCATATAACTAAAATTAGATTTTCAACCACATATCAGATCACAGAGATATGCAGAAATTAAAATGGGAAAAAATAAATGGAAAGAGTACACCAGATTTATAGTGGTTCAATCAACTTGACCTACGTCCACTCCCCAAAGCCTCCCCTCCAGGTATTGCACTAAACACTATAGTGACTCTCCTTTTGCTCCCACAGTAAGGCAGATAACCCCTTATAAAATCTTTCCACTGACATTGGTGAGGCAAAGAACTATGACCCCTTTTGCTTCCTCCTGAAGCAGGCGGAGAAATTAGATATCCTTTTGCTTCCTCCTGAAGTAGGCAGAGAACTTAGAGATGATACTGATGATCATGTCCCTAGAGCCACGATAAAACCTAGGATGAAGAAGGATGATGATGATTGAATCCTTACTTGGAGCAACCTTTGTGAATCCCCTCACAAACTCCCCCTTATAAGATCCTCTCTCTCTCCCTAACTCTCCTTCTTCTCTAAGCTCTCTTGGAGTGGAAAAATTAGCAAAAGATTACTGAAGAGATGGTTGAAGAGCTTAAATAGAAGGTCTCAAAAAATGCCCTAAAATTAAACTTGGTGACTATATCACCCAGGACAATCTGTCGATTATCCTGTATGATCAATAGAAAATCAGCCATTTTGCCAGGATAATTGCCATCGTCTAGATAATCAGAAGAAATACTTTCTACATATCATCTAGGATGATTTTACGATTATCCGGGATGATTTGTTTGATTTAAGTGGAAAATGACAAATCTTCCAAACAAAAGTTCAGGAAGTCCAGGACGATATCCTAGACAATCAAAAGAAAATAAGGGTTTTTATCCTGGACAATTTCATAATCATCCAGGATGATCAGTTCATTTTGAGTTGCAATCGAGAAATCATCCTGCACAAAGTTTAGGATGTCTAGGATGATATCCTGGGCAATCAGAAGAAAATCATGGTTTTTGTCTAGGATGATTGGAGATCATCCCATGAAATATAAAGGATCATCAGGGACGATCATCCTGTACGATGTGATTGATTAATTAAATCATAATTAGTCTCTTAATCAAGGGATCATTTTTGGCAAGATTTTAATAAATTATCCAGGATGATAGAGCATCATCTTGTATGATCATAACAAAATTCTAAAAATAAAATATTTTCTAAAATATGATTGGTGGTTGATTTCCGAATTTAAACATATCATCTAGGATGATGGGAGGATCATCCAGGATGATCTACCTAATCAAATTTACTTAGCCCAGATACCCTAATTAGGGTTTTTTTTGAACTAATTGTCAAGGACAATTTTGGATCATCTTGTATGATATGCTCAAAATTCAGAAGATTCTCAAACTCACCAAATTTCTTTCCATAGTGTGTGTGTGCAAGGTTACTTAGCATCAGGATTCATCGTATTACATTTGACTCAAGAAATGGTAAAAACTATTGAAATTTAAACTTACAGACTGACTCAGTCCTAGTTTATCCAATCTTGAGTTGGCTTGGATTATAATTAACTTTGTGAACCTGAAAAGTTAGTAGGCATGGGAAACTAAAATAGATATGCAGTAGTAGCTGTAAAGAAGCAGGAATATTTGATATCATCAAAACTACAATGCTTGAACCCAGTTTTACAACAAAAGGTTCTCTGCCTACTCTAGGAGGGAATAAAAATATTTTTAGGTTCTCTTCCTACTCTAGGAGGGAGAAAAATGATTTAAGGTACTGCCTCATCGAGTTGGTGAAAAGATTTTTTTAGGGCTTCTCCGCCTTACTGTGGGGGCATAAGGAGAGACACTATTTTTAGTGCAATACCTGGAAAGGAGATTTCTGGGGAGTGAATATAGGTTGAGTTGATCGAACCACTATAAATTTGGTATGTTCTTTCTATTTACTTTTCTGCATTCAATTTCTGTATTTTTCTGTGAATTGATCTGTGTTTGAAATCTCTAAAATTTTTATTATTGTGAAACTGATCTGCTTCCGCAGTAAAGGGATTTTTAATTTTTCGATTTGTTAAAATTTTTTTAAAATAACCAATTCATCCCCCCTCTTAGTTAGCCTCAGGAACTAGTTCTTTAGGGTTTAACAACCCTCACAAACTTTCAAGTAGTATTAGAGCAAGATCCATAATTAAGTTTTAGAAAACTTTTGAAAAAAAGATCCATGGCTAATTTTGGTAATTGTAATACTTCAGAAGGATATTCAATTACACAACCACCATTATTTGATAATATTCCTTTTAATTTTTGGAAATTCACATTTCCACCTTTTAATAATCAATTGATTATTGCATATGGATGTTAGTTCAAGAAGGATATTATGCAACCTTTAGTAGTAAATGGCATTAAAACTGAAATACCTTTTTTCTGAATGGAGAACTGATGATAGAGATTTAGCCCAACTAAATGCCAAATGTTTGAACTATTTTTTCTCTGTTTTAAAGTTTGAAGATTATATGTGTGTTTTTACTTCTTCAACTGGTAAAGAGATTTGAGATAAACTTTACATTACTTATGAAGGAATAAAGGAAGTGAAACAATCTTGGTTAAGCATTCTTGTTCATGATTATAAACTTTTTTGCATGAAACCTTGTGAATCTATTTCTGAAATGTATACTAGATTTACTCAGATTGTTAACTTCCCTGCATGCCTTAGGAAGAGAGCTTACTAATTATGAAAAAGTTAACCAAATTCTTTGTTATTGACCTTCTTTCTATGATGCAAAAATCACTGCCATTACTAAATCTAAACACCTGAATGTTTATTCAATTGATAACTTACTTAGGTCACTCATTGCCTACGAGCAAGGAGTGAGTTAAAGATAGCTTGATGCAGGTGAAAAGAAGAAAGAGCAAACTATAGCCTTAAAGGCTAATGATTCATATAATGACACTTCAGAATCAAAAAATGATGATATTGCATTGATAACCAGATAATTCAAAAGCTTCTTAAAGAAAAAATAAAAGAATCATCAATAATAGAATAAAGGTAAAAATAATAAAAATTCTAAAAATTTCTCTAATGTTATATGTTTTGAATGCAGGAAACCAGGGTACCTGAAGTCCGATTGCCCAACTCTTAAAGCTCACTCAAGGAAGCCGAAGGGTGAAGAAAAGACTAAATTCAAATAGGGAAAGCAAAGGACTAAAAAAGCTTTCTAGGAAGACTCAGCATCAAACTCTTTTAAAACTGAAGCAAAAGAGGAGGTAACTAACCTATGCTTAATGGCAGATGATCATCTTAATCATTCTGATCAAGAGGAGGTATGCAAGTATACCTATAATCAATTATTTGAAGTTTTTGAAAAAAAAAATATTCTGCATATAGGAAGCTTAAAAATTACATGCCTGCCTTAATTCTGACTTTTCAATTCTGTAGAAAGAGCATGAATGCTTAAGGAAAGATCACTCCACTCTGGGTAGCAATCACATGGCTTATTAGATGAATTTGATATCTTAAACAAGAAGCATTCTAAATTAACTAATGAGCATGATTTTTTAAAAGAACCCCATATTGATTTAGAAAATTCATTTAAGAAAGTTAAGGCATACTTAGTTGAAGCTGATAATAGGGAGCATGTATTGAAAATTGAAATTTAAATTCTTGAAAGTGCAAACCAATTTTTACAAACTAAGTTAAATGCTTTCAAAGAAAATAAAATATCACTTACATTTGCATAGTTACATAATCCATCACCACAACATGCATCATTCAAACCTAGGAAGAGGCACAATCACCCACATAGATTAGTTAACCCTTTTCATGGTGTTAGATATTTTTTTGTGTCATGATAAGACACATCTACCACACTTACACTATCCATCATAAAAATTATTTAGTATAGAGACCAAAATTGCATAATTCACAGTATAGCATATAAGCATTTCATCCCATATTCCATAAGGTGGAACCCAAACTTCTTTGGGTTCTCAAATCTAACATCTGATGATTTTGTAGGAATGATCTCACAAAGGGCCTCATGAGAGTATATGGTACCTAAACAACAGATGTTCAAGGTACATGACTAGAGATGCAAATCAATTCATTTTATTGGAGGCCAAGGCAGGAGGTAAGGTGAGACTTGGAGATAACACCACTAGGAGAGTGGTGGGCTCAGGTATAATTGGCAATTTAAAAGATTTCATCATTAAAAATGTTTTACTTGTAGATGGCTTGAAACATAATCTACTTAGCATCAGCCAGCTCTATGATAAAGGCTTTAGCATAAAATTTTCTATCAACCAACTGCATAATAAGCTTAAATGAAAAAACTATTTTACAGGGAAAGAGAATCAACAATATCTATATGCTTAATCTTAATTGCATTAAATTTGATACTACTTTTTACTTAAAAATAATTGCTGATGAATCCTGGTTATGACATAGAAGATTGTGTCATACAAGTATGAAAAGCCTTAGAAAAATCACCTAAAAAGACTTAGTGAGAGGAATTCCCAAACTAGAGTTCACTAAGAACCACTATGTAATGCCTGTTAATTAGGAAAATAAGTCAAATCCTCCTTCCACTCAATCAAGGATATTATCACTAGCAAACCCTTATAAGTCCTTCACATTGATCTCTTTGGACCTATCATTACTATAAGCTTAGGAGGAAAAGTCTTTGGGTATGTAATTGTTGATGATTATTCAAGGTTTACTTGGGTTAGATTCCTATCTCATAAAAGTAAATCATTCGAGGAGTTTAGATTTTTCCACTTAGATTTAGAGGAAACTAGGTTGGGAAATTTTAATCTTTCATAGTGATAATGGTGGAGAATTTGAGAATAAAAATTTTGAATCTTACTATAAGGAGTAAGGGATTGATTATAACTTTTAAGCTCCTAGGATCCCTCAGTCGAATGGGGTAGTTGAAAGAAAGAACATGACTCTGGTTGAAGCCGCTAGAGCCATGTTAGCTGAATACTCACTTCCTAAATACTTTTGGGCAAAAGTGGTGAATACAACCTGTTATGTTCTAAATAGGGTTAATATTAGATCTAAGTTGAATATGACACCCTATGAAATTATTAAGGGTAGGACACCCTGTGAAAACCCCTGAGAAATCAAAATTTTTGGTGCAGGTTCATCCTGTACGAGTGCACGAACTGAATAAAATTTTTACCGAGCTGATCGTCCTGCAGGTTCATTTTTATGAACTGTCAGTACGAACTGAGTTTATCTGTATGAATCGGTACGAACCGTCTGTATGAACTGAACAAAATTTTTACCGAGCCGATCATCCGGTAATATCGTCTGTACGATAGAGCAGATCGTCTGAGACGAATGAAAATATCATCCAAGATGAATGAAAATATCTCAGCCGATTAAATATCACATTCGTGTGATTTTGAAAAGAGAGAGAAATGGTTAGAGAGAGAAGGAGAAGAAGAGAAAATCTGTATTTTGGTCAACTTCGATCCATTTTTGTCCGTCGCCGCAGTTGGGAAAGTTGATCGACTCGAGGTAAGGCACATTATGCCTTTCTCAATTTTAAAAAATGTGAGTTTTGATGGATTTTTTAATTAAAATTTTGTTTCCATTAGCAAAAAATGGGTATAACTTTGCACCGGTAAAACTCTTACCGCATAACTTTTAGTATGTTGTAGAGATTATCATTTTACATGTTTTGAATATTTTTTAGAAATTTTTCATTAGGTATTTTGAAATCTACAGGATTTTTATCGAATAGAAATTTTTTCGGGTGTTGAAAAATAGTTCTTCAGTACAATAAAAGTATTGAAACGATGTTGTACAGAATTTCTAGTAAATTAGTAATTTTTTAAAATTGTGAATTTTGATTCATTGGATTTTCTGTTATATGTCATTATACATTCTAACGATATTCTGATACATGCTCTTTGTATTTGATATGATTTGATATTTTATATGACTTGAATGATATCAGAAGGGAGTTATAAGGGGCTGAAATCCTTGAGATTCTGTCTGGGTCCAGGAATATGAAAATGAATTCTAATTTTATAATTCTGTATATCTGATATGTTCTGATACTATAAGCACAAAGGGAGGCATAAGGGGCCAGAATCCTTTGAGATTCTGTCTGTGTTTGAGAAGGGAGGCATAAGGGGCTAGAATCTATTGAGATTCTGTTTGGGTCAGGAGCATGTGATCTGATATATGATTTGAAATGTGATTTGCACGATTCTATGATATGAATTTGATTCAGTTTATTTTTGTATTCGTTAATTGATTCATATATTTTGTACGGATACCTGTTATTTGAATTATATGATTTCTGTGAGAATATCTGAATTCTGTTTGATTCTTTGAATTCTATACGATTATTTGAACTCTACAAGGCTATCTGAATTAAAGAACGATTTGTTTTATATTTTGTGTTGAGATTTAAGTTCATTGAGTTTAGTGATTATTTAATTGGAAAATGAACTATTTTGTATAAGAAAAAGCTTCTATGAAGTAAAAGCTTCTATGAAGTATCTTGAAGTGAGTGGATCTTGGAATTTAGATCGTCTAGTGTGATCTTATTGAGCTGTTAGCTCATTGTGATTATCTTCATAGTTTTTAAGTTCTGTGAAAGTGAAGGAAGTTTTGGACTAGCCGTTCAGGATCTGATTTGAAGTCATCAATTTTTTTGTACTTTTAATTTTTGTACAGTCATGGCTATTTTGCATTTCTATTCTGTACATTCTATTTAGAGCCATGCACTATAATGTACATGATTATTTTTTATGAAAGGAAGAAGGAAATTATGGATGAGTTTTCTGTATAATAGGATGTTTGTAGTAGCTTTGTGGTTCTGTATTTCATTGTGTATTGAAAAAAAATTTTTCGGAAAGCAAATTCCAAAGCTAGATCCTGGGGTTCGCTGTCGCAGCTTAACACAATAGGATCAGTTCTTGTTGTGTTGGGTTGTGACAAATTTTGGTATCAAAGCATAGTTTTGGAATCGAATCATAAGACAGAGCTATAGGAATTGATCTGCAAGTCTGATGGGGTAGTTTTAATATGTCTAAGTGTTTATTATTTTTATTTTATGTGCATAATTACATATTCTGTGTGATCATGAATCTGCCAGACTCGGATATGATTGATGGATAAAGTGCTAGTCAGGCAGCTCCTGTATACAGTTCTACTCCCACAGTTAGTTCAGATACAGTTTCACAGTTTGCTACCTTAATGGCCTAGCTGATGGGTAAGGCACAGATCAGGAGTTCTATTATGAGATCAGAAGAGGTTGATAGACATTTATAAATGTTTCTATGACTGAAGCCTCTGAGATTTGAGGGCGCTGTTGTGCCCAGAGCAGTAAAGGATTGGTTGAGAAGATTGGAAAAGACTTTTGATGGAATGCAATGCCCCCCTGATAGAAAGGTGCCACTAGCTATTGTTCTGTTGGATGGTGAAGCAGAGCACTGGTGGATGGGCCAACAAGAAGAGAAATTTGAAGGTAAACTTAACTCTTTGATTTCTTGGGAAGAATTTTTTGAAGTGTTCAGATCTTGGTTTATACCCCCTTCTGCAAGACAGCAAATGTAGGAGACTTTTCTGAGGTTGGTTCAAGGGAGCAAGACGGTTATATAATACAAAGCAGAGTTTATTGCTTTGCTAGATATGCCTTATAGTTGGTAAGTACTTCTGTTGAAAAGTGTTATAGATTTCTGAGGGGATTATGAGATAGTCTGAGGCAACCCCTTGTACAATTTCATATTTCTAATTTCTCTAAGCTTGTGGAGAGAGCTCGACTGATAGAGAATGATCTGATGGCTACTCAGCAGCGGTGGACTACTAGTAGAAAGAGATTCAGTGGTGATACTTCATGTAGTAGTTTCTCTGGAAAGAAGAACAGATTTGTCTTTGGAGATTCCAAAAGAAGTGGACAGTCAGTATCTGTAGTAGTCTCTGGTAGTGGCAGTGTAGCCAGTTCTGGTTCTGTCAGTTGAGCACCTGTGTGCCAGAATTATGGATGATGACATTTTGGCCAGTGTTATAGAATGGCTGGTTAGTGTTTAAGATGTGGTAAGATAGGACATCAGATAGCAGAGTGTCCACAAGTTGGATTTGATTGACGATCTCAGTCCAGATCAGAGAGCTTCGTTAGACCGACAGGAAGGCCGAGGATAGTTCCTTCTCGTACTATTTTTGAATGATCTTCCTGTAGAGCTAGTGGTTTAGGTTTTATGGCAAGGAGACCACCCAGTGGTAATCAGAGGGAGCCTAGTAGTTTCGTAGCTCTAGCTCCAGTTCAGCCATGTGTGTATAATTTGAATCAGCAAGAGGCTCGAGATGCTTCAGATGTGGTGACAAGTAAGGTTTACATTTATGAACATCCCTGTCGTGTTTTATTTGATTCTGGAGCTAATCATTCATTCATTTTCAAACATTGCTTTGATGTTTTGCAACTGGATTCAGTCATGTTACCTGTTTAGCTTTCTATTATTTTGTCAGCTGGAGATAATATGATAGCCCAAAAGTTTTATTTATATGTGATTGAAATTTCTGATAAGAAGTGGGAGTCTTGTTTGATTTTATTGCCGATTTCTTCGTATGATATGATTTTGGGTATGAATTGGTTGAGTTTGTATGGGGCTCAAATTGATTGTTTGAAGAAGCGAGTTATATTATTTATGGGTAGTGAATATTATGTGTTTTAAGGATTAAGAGGTTTTTTATCCTGCCTGATTTCTTTGTTGGAAGTGAGAAGATTGTGGAAGAAGGGTTGTATGGTGTTTTTGACATCAGTCAGGGATATGAATATAGATGCAGGTTCTATTTCTGATATCCCAGCAATACAAAACTTTTTGGATGTATTTCCTGAGGAGTTAGTCGGTTTGCCTCTGGACAGAGATGTTGAGTTATGTATTGATGTATTTCTGAGTACGGCCCCGATATCAAAAGCTCCATATAGAATGGCATCAAAAGAATTATAGAATTAAAAGTTCAGCTTTAGGAGTTGGTTGACAGAGGATTTGTATGTCCTAGTGTTTCACCCTGGGGAGCACCTATTCTATTTATAAAGAAAAAGGACAGTACGATGCGTATGTGTGTTGACTACAGAGAGTTGAATAAAGTTACTATCAAGAATAGGTATCCATTGCCATGGATCGATGATATATTTGATCAGCTTGTTGGATCTTCTATATTCTCAAAGATTGATTTGCAATCTGGTTACTATCAGGCGAAGGTAAGAGAAGCTGATGTGATGAAAACAGCTTTCAACACTCGGTACGAACACTATGAGTTTTTAGTCATGCCATTTGGGGTGACTAATGCACCAGCTATTTTTATGGATTTGATGAACAGAGTGTTCAAAGAATATCTGGATTAATTTGTGATTATTTTTATAGATGATATTTTAGTATATTCTGCTTTTGAGGAAGATCACGCCAGACATTTGAGAAGAGTGTTGGAGACTCTGAGGCAGCATCAGTTGTATGCAAAATTCTCCAAATGTGAGTTCTGGCTGAGAAGCATTTTTTTGGGGCATGTTATGAGCAGTGAAGGTATTTTTGTTGATCCCCAGAAAATTCAAGCAGTTGCTAATTGACCAAGGCCTACTACGGTGTTTGAGGTACGCAGTTTCTTAGGTATGGCTGGATATTATAGGGATTTTCTCAGATTTCTACTCCTTTGATGAGATTGACTCAGAAGTTAGTAGCTTTTTTTGGACACCAGAGTATGAAGCTAATTTTTAGAGATTGAAAGATTATTTGACTTCTGCTCTGATGTTAGCACTTCCATCAGATACGGAAGGATTTCAAGTATTTAGTGACGCTTCATTGAAAGGTTTGGGATGTGTTTTAATGCAACATGGTCGGGTAATAGCTTATGCTTCAAGACAATTGAAACCACATGAAAAGAATTATTCGATCCATGATTTAGAGTTGGCTGCTATTGTATTTGCTCTGAAGATTTGGCTTCATTACTTGTATGGCGTTAGATGTTAGATTTTCACGGATCATAAGAGTTTAAAATACATATTCACTCAGAAGGATCTGAATTTAGGAAAAGAAGATGGCTTGAGTTGATTAAGGACTATGATATGACTATACAGTATCATTCTGATAAGGCTAATGTGGCGGCATATGCTTTGAGTAGGAAGTCTTCTAGCTTATCATGTGCACAGCTCACTTCTAATGAATAGCTGATATGAGATATGGAAAGATTACAGTTAGAGGTAATATCTCCTACTAATTCTAGAAGAATAACTCAGATGATCATTTAACCCTCTTTAGAAGAAAAGATTCATGAAGCTCAGAAATCAAATGTTGAATATTTGAAGTTGATTAATCAGATCAAGTCTGGTAAGAAACCTGAGTTACGAATTTCTGATTATGGTATTATTTTCTGTGAGAATAGACTTTGGGTCCCTATTTTTAGAAATCAAAGACAAGAGATTTTGCATGAGGCTCATTATTTAGGTTACACTATTCATCCAGGAAGTGCTAAGATGTACAGAGATATGATAAGTATGTTTTGGTGGCCTGGATTGAAAAAGTATATAGCAGAGTTTGTTTTGAAATGTGAAGCCTGTCAGTTAGTGACGGTAGAACATCAGTGATCGGGAGGTCTTTTGTAGTCATTTCCTATTCCTGAGTGGAAATGGGAATAGGTAACAATGGATTTTGCTACGGGTTTCCCCAGATCAAGGCAAGGACATGATGCTATTTGGGTTATTATAGATCGACTGACAAAGTCTGCCCATTTTCTTTCGATTAGATAGACAGATCCGATAGACAAGTTGGCACAGATTTATGTTAAAGAAATTATCAGATTACATGGTGTGCCGAAAGTGATAATAGCTGATCGGGATGGAAGGTTTACCTTCAGACTCTGGAGAGGAATTCAACAAAGATTGGGCATGAAGTTGCATTTCAGTACGACTTTTAATCCACATACTGATAGATAGTCTGAAAGGAATATTCAGGTACTAGAAGATCTTTTGAGATTGTGTGTTTTGGATTTTGGAGGCAGTTGGGAAGATCATATCCCACTGATAGAATTTGCATATAATAATAGTTATTAATTCAGTATTAGTACGGCACCTTACGAAGCTCTATATGGCAGGAAGTGTAGAATTCCTTTGACTTTGACAGACATTGGAGATAGACAAGTGATGGGTTCAGCTTTTATGGATGATACTATGATGAAGATCAATCTGATTAAAGGAAGGTTAAAATCTGCATAAGATAGACAACAAAAGTATTACAATCAAAAGCACAGACTGGTTGAATTTCAGGTTGATGACTTTGTATATGTAAAAGTCAGTCCGATGAAAGGCGTTAGCCGATTTGGAAGAATTAGCAAGCTTAGTATGAGGTATGTCAGACCTTTTGATATTATTGAAAAGATTGGTAGTTCTGCTTACAGATTATTATTACCTGAACAGATGTCTGATATACATAATGTGTTTCACGTGTCATCTTTGAGAAAGTGGATATCTGATTCTGGGAAGAAATTATCTGATGACGATGTTGATGTTCAGGTGAATCTACAATACAAAGAAGAACTTGAAAGGATTTTGGCTTATGTTGTAAGAAAGCTGAGAAGTAAATATATTCCTATGGTTATGGTGCAGTGGAAGCATAGAATAGCTAGAGAGGCTACTTGGGAGAAGGAATCTGATATGAGACACTTGTATCCAAGTCTGTTCTGACTTAGTTTATTTTGGCAATGTCGAGGACGACATTTTTCTTAAGGTGGTAATATTGTAAAAACCCTTGAGAAATCAAAATTTTTGGTGCAGGTTCATCCTACACGAACCTGTATGAATTGAACAAAATTTTATCAATCCATCATCCTACAGGTTCGTCTGTATGAACTATCAGTACGAACTGAGTTCATTTGTACGAACCGGTAAAAATTGTCTGTACGAACTAAACAAAATTTTTATCGAGCTGATCGTCCGGTAATATCATCTGTACGATAGAGCTGATCGTTCGGGATTAACGAAGATATCTCAGCCCATTAAATATCACATTCGTGTGATTTTGAAGTGAGAGAAATAGTTAGAGTGAGAAGGAGAAGAAGAGAAAATTTGTATTTTGGGGGACTTCGATCTATTTTCGTCCGTCGCCGCAGTTGGGAAAGTTGATCGACTCAAAGTAAGGCACATTATGCCTTTCTCAATTTTTAGAAATGTGAGTTTTGACATATTTTTTGATTAAAATTTTGTTTCCGTTAGCGAAAAATCAGTATAACTTTGCACCGGTAAAACTCTTACCGCGTAACTTTTAGTATGTTGTAGAGATTATCATTTTGCACGTTTTGAATATTTTCTAGAAAGTTTTCATTAGGTATTTTTAAATCTATGGGATTTTTACTAAATAGAATTTTTTTTGGTTGTCGAAAAATAGTGCTTCAATACAGTGAAAGTCTTAAAATGATGTTGTACACGATTCTGGTAAATTGGTAATTTTTTGAAATTATGAATTTTGATTCGTTGGATTTTTTGTTGTCTGTCGTTATACATTCTGACAATATTCCGATACGTGCTCTTTGTATTTGATATGATTTGATGTTTTATATGATTTGAATGATATCAGAAGGGAGTTATATGGGGCCAGATTCCTTGAGATTTTATTTGGGTTTAGGAATATAAAAATGAATTCTAATTTGATAAATCCGTATATCTGATATGTTCTAGTGCTGTAAGCACAAAGGGAGGCATAAGGGGCTAGAATTCATTGAGATTCTATCTGTGTCTGGGAAGGGAGGCATAAGGGGCCAGAATCCGTTGGGATTCTCTCTTGGTCAGGGGCATGTGATCTGATATGTGATTTGAAATGTGATTTGCACTATTCTGTGATATGAATTTGATTCAATTTATTTTTGTATTTATTAATTAATTTATATGTTTTGTATGGATACCTGTTATTTAAATTATATGATTTCTATGAGAATATCTAAATTCTATTTGATTCTTTGAATTCTATATGATTATTTAAACTTTATAAGGCTATCTAAATTAAAGAATGATTTGTTTTGTGTTTTGTGTTGAGATTTAAGTTCATTGAGTTCAGTGATTATTTAATTAGAAAATGAACTATTTTATTTAATAAAAAGCTTCTGTGAAGTAAAAGCTTCTGTGAAGTATCTTAAAGTGAGTGGATCTGGGAATTTAGATCAGCTAGGGTGATCTTGTTGAGCTGTTAGCTCACTGTGGTTATCTTCATGGTTTTCAGGTTCTGGGAAAGGGAAAAAAGTTTTGGACTAGCTGTTCAGGATCTAATTTGAAGTCATTAATTTCTTTTTGTACTTTTGATTTTTGTATAGTCATGGCTTTGCTTTTTGTTATGTACTTTCTGTTTAGAGCCATGCACTGTAATGTACATGATTATTTTTGATGAATGGAAGAAGGAAATTATGGATGAGTTTTTTGTATAATAGGATGTTTATAGTAGCTCTATAGTTCTGTATTTCATTGTGTATTAAAAAAAAATTTTGAAAAGTAAATTCTAAAGCTAGATCCTGGGGTTCATTGTCATAGCTTAACACGATAGGATCAGTTCTTATCGTGTTGGGTTGTGACACACCCAACCTCTCTTACCTTTATGTCTTTGGATATAAAGTGTTTATTCTGAATAATAAGAAGTCTCAACTAAGATAGTTTGACCGAAAATTTGATAAAGGAGTGTTCCTTGGTTACTTAAATGTTGGAAAATCCTATAGAGTCTTAAATAAAAGGACACTGGTAGTAGAGGAGACCACTCATGTTATTTTTGATTAATTTGATTATTTTAGAGGGTCTAGGGTGGAAGAAGAAGAAGTAGTAAAAGTCACCCAAGGAGTAGAATATGCAAATCTAGAGGAAAGGGTAGAACCAAAAAATACAATACCTAGAGAATAGAGATATTCTTCAAGTCATCCTAATGAATTGATCTTATGAGACCCATCTGAAGGTGTTAGAATTAGGCATGGACTTAGAAAAGAAGTAAACCACTCTATATTTATCTCAATTATTGAACCCACCAATATAAATCAAGCCTTATCAGATGGATTCTGGATCATATCCATGCAAGAAGAGTTAAATTAATTTGAAAGGAATGATGTTTGGAGCTAGTTGAAAGACCTAAGGACTAGAGTATGGTTGGAACTAAATGGGTTTTCAAAAATAAAATGAATGATTCTGGTGTAGTGGTGAGAAATTAAGCAAGATTAATGGCTAAGGGGTACAACCAGATAGGAGGAATTGACTTTGAAGAGACCTTTACTCATGTAGCTAGATTAGAAGCCATTAGGGTGCTACTAGCCTTTGCTTATTTTAAAGGATTCAAACTATACTAAATGGATGTCAAAAGTGCCTTCTTAATGGTGTAATAAAATAAGATGTATATGTTGAATAACCCCCAAGCTTTAAAAATTCATAATTTCCTAATCATGTGGTCATATTAAAAAAGGCATTATATGGATTGAAATAAGCACCTAGGGCATGGTATGAAAGACTAAGCATATTCTTACTAAAAAGAACCTTTGTTAAGTGGAGTGTAGACACCACACTATTTCCAAAAAATATTGGAGATGAATTACTAATTGTCCAAATTTATGTTGATAATATTTTATTTGGATCTTCTGATAAAAAACTGTGTGATGATTCTTTAAAAATGATGAGTAATGAGTTTAAAATAAGTATGATGGGAGAACTGACCTACTTTCTTGGATTTAGCATAAGGAAGAAGGATGATGAAACTTTTCTTAGTCAATCAAAATACATTAAGGACATTCTTAAGAAATATGAAATGGATAAAGCCAAGCCAATCAACACTCCCATGAGTTTCACTGTTTAGTTAGAAAAGGATTCAAAGGAAAAATCTATTGATAAAAAAAAAGAGGAATAATCGGATCACTTCTATACTTGACTGCTCGTAGCCCTGATATTATATTTAATGTTTGTCTCTGTGCTAGATTTTAGGCTAATTCAAAAGAGTCCAACTTGACTGTTGCTAAGAAAATTCTTAGATATCACTTAGAAACCCAAGACTTAGGAATCTGGTATCCTAGGCATAACACCTCCTTTGAAATTATAGGATATCCTGATTAAGATTCTGTAGGATGTTGAGTTGATAGGAAAAGCACTTCTGGAATATGTTAATTCATAGGATAATTCTTAGTTTCTTGGTCCAGTAGAAAATAAAACTCGATTGCCCTGTCCACTGTTAAAGCTTAGTATATAGCCTTAGGGAGTTATGTGGCCCAGGTCCTCTAGTTAAATTCTAGATTTAGGATTACCTGTTGGCACCATTTGAATCCATGTGATAACATTAGTGCCATCTGCATTTCAAAGAATCCAATCCAACACTCTATGACCAAATATATCGACATAAGGCACCATTTCATTAGGGACCATGTGTTTAAAAGAGACATAGAGCTATACCAAGTAGCCACTGAAAATTAACTTGTTGATATCTTTACAAAACCATTGGCTTTTGAAACTTTTAGCATCTTGAGAACTAGATTAGGTGTGATAGATTTTCATGATTGAATTTGATGCTTTCTGTTTCTAATTTTTTTATTTTGTTATTATTTTTTTAATATGTTTGTTTCAGTTTATGAGTTCCTATTTAAGCTTTTGAATTTCTATTAGTTTTACTTTAGTGTTTTTAAAGAATTAGATCAATGCTCAGTTCTAATATTGAATTCTCAAATGATAATTTTGTCTTGCATTTGGTTTTAGAAATTAGTAAGTAGTGTTTGACTCCTCCAAAAATAGTTAAAGGAAGAAAATTTAATGATTGTCACTCTTCCTATAACTCCTTTTAGTGGTGTATTTTCTTTTTGAAGCAAAATCTATTTCAAATTAAAAGTTGGACTTTGAAATAGAGATTTATTCTATCTTCCTACAGTAATCTATCTCATATGAATAATATTCCAAGTCAATGAATCACTTTCAAGTTTTTTTAATCAGGTTGTTTTATTTATCATATGGATATAATTCTATTTTGTGGTTTACTATTCCTTATATTAGAGAGTGAGCATTTCTTCTCTTATATCTGGAAGATAATCTCACAACTGATTAGAGTCTTTAAAGATTTTGAAAGGAAGCAAGCTAGTAAAAATGATAAGAGGTATAAAATGAGCCCAAAACTAAAAATAGGTGCAATGACCACCAAGTAATTAGAAGATACACAAAAGAATATTAAAAATTAAAAGATGTGCAAAGTGTGCCAATTAATTGAGAAAAATTGGCACAAAATGAGTCCACAAAGAAATAAGCTTACTTCTCATTCAAATCTTTAAATCTTAGAAGAATTCATATGCCACTTGATATCTTCAAACACATGATTTTTGGTTGATTACTTTGTAATATTATTCTATCAGGTTTTTTTCTAAAATGAAGCTTGAAAATATAACTTTTCCTATCTAATTTCTTTTATGAATTAGATTTTTATTTTAAAAGAATATTAACAAGATCGGTTTTCTACCCTTTCGGGATTTCAACATTGTCAATTCATTTCTTATGAATTTTTAAATCTAATAATAAGGTAAATTTATCATTTGGAGTTGATTGATTTAAAAGAAGTTTTTTGATTTTGATTTATGATTGGTTTTTGGTTTGGTTTTTATGTTGTTTTATGCTTTTCATATTTTTATTTTTAGTTTTAAAATCCTCCTAATCATCACATTCCATCTTCTAAATTTTTCTTATTTTTCTCATGTTGTCCAGGACCATCCACATTGCCCTGTTCGATTTGAACAAAAATAAACCTCTCTGATCACAGCACATCCAACGATTGATATAAATCAATTTTTAGTGATACTCCTATACGATTCATACATCATACTAGATAATCCATGTAGCAGGAGTCGTTGGATGATTTGCATGCAGTCGGGCTGATTAATTATAACAAATCATCTAGGATGATACATGTATTCGTCCTGTACGATTCTGTTAGTCAACATTCATCTAGGCTGACTCCTCGGTATGATCACTTTGTGTATAATGATCCGGGATAATACTTGATCATCCTGTACGGTATGAACGACCTTTTTGACCAATCATCTAGACAAATTGATTGCACCTAATTGTCCAGGATGATCTCACGATTATCCTGTACGATATGCCAATTTCTTTATAAACAACTGATTTTCTTCATTTCCTTCACACCCTTCCAATCCTTTCTTCTTCCTTCTTGAACTCATACTCTTGTAATGGCTGGTGGGAAAAGGTCCAGAGAGCTTGTAGGAAGCTCATTGAGGCATTTTATTGATCCTCGATTCATTGAGGAATCTGATGAAGTGGCCTACAACCGCTATAAAACTATTGGTATCAATCACTCCAAGATTATCAATCAAAATACATTGCACTTTTAGGTACTTCGCACACACCACTCTTAGATTTATTCTTACCCTTGCCTTTTCTTTTAACTCTGAAATGCAATTCAAATTCTTTGCAAGCCTTCTCCTTAATGCTGATTTTACTGATCTACAATCATATCTGAATAGAAGGCCTATAGAGGTCACCTACCATAATTTCCATGAATTTCTTCACTTGTCCACCACTGGAGATAAAATTCATATCTTAGCTTCTGATCCTCATTTTAATTGGACCCTTCTTAACAATATTCTTAGGGAAACCAATGTTCACTATGATGAATCCATAATCAGCACCTTAGTTAAAGATGCCCAAACGATCCAGCACATTCTTCGCAACACAGTAATTCCTAAAGCTGGGGATTGGATTCATATTACTCCTATTCTTTCACTCACCACTTACTACATCATGGCTAACTATGATTTTAATACAGCTGACCTTATCATTTGCTACATTGAACATTTAACCTAAATTAGGGATCTAGGCCATAAAAGAAAGCCCAATCTAGCTTTAGGACATCTCATTTCCTATGTCCTTAAGAAAAAAATATAATCTTTAACTCCCTGCTCCACCTGATCACCTCCCTGTATTCTATTCCAATAGCTCCTTCGACACCCTTCACAATACTCATCGTCAACTAGTGCATAAAGAGCCTGTGGCTGAAGAGGAAGGACCTATTCATGCACCTGTCCCAACCCACGAGCTGCCTCAAATTGATTAGCTGGTTTAGAGGATTAATCAGCGGTAGGCTAGATTTGACTCTTACGTAGCCGAGCAGCAACAACAACATTAATAAGGCTTAGCTCGATTTGATGCCTATATAGCCTATAATAGCAACAACATGATCAAGATATGGCCTGGTTTGGGGAGCAGTTTGCTTCCATTCACCATTACTTCTTGCCACCACCACCTCCACCTAATTAGGATCCTTCCTTTTTCTTGTTTACTCAGTATTTTTATTTTTGTGGTTGTTCTGGTCTTTACTTCTACACTTTATGATGTACTTATTTTGTTCTGTTTAGTATTTTTCTTTTTTCTCCTTTTTATGATATCAAAAGGGGGAGTAGTGTGTTTGTTGCTTCTAATATTTTCGTAAAATGAGTTTATTTTCTACTTACTTATCTTCTATTTTTACTTATGTCTGGCATTTTTCTTAAGAAAATAATATATTAAAAAAATAAATAAATATAAAAAATAATTTTTTTTAACTCCCCTAACTTTTAGAATTTCATCTTCTAAGGGAGAGATTTAAATATTGTCAAAGGGCATTGAAAACTTTTAACAATAATATTTTCCATCATAAAAAAGGGGGAGATTATTATAAATCTGGGACCAAGTACTGTGATTTTGATGATAACAAATATTATTATTTCTTTACTACTATGATTATTACATATCTATTTTGTTTTCCCTACTCACTAACCTTTCAGGTCCACAAATTCACTTGTAATGCCCATCAACGCAAGATCAGGTAGACTTGGGTTGAGTCTGTTTATAATTTTAATTTCAATGTACTTTTTACCTTTCTTGAGTCAAGTCATGTATCTGGTGGACCCCAAGCTAAATAACCTTGCACATACCCACTTAATGGGGTGAGTTATTCAGTTAGGAGAAAATTGGATTTTTTTACTAATTATACAGTACGATGTAAAATAGCCGCCAATCATAATTTACACAATATTTTAATCTTTAATTTTTTTTTAAACGTACAAAACTATATACATTATCTTAGACAATTTATGGAAATTATGTCTAAATTGATCCTATAATTAGGGGACTAATTATGGTTAGATTAATTGATCAGGTCATATAGGACGATATAAAAATCATCCTGGACAATCTTTAATATTTTATGGGATGATCCCCCATCGTCTAACATAAAAACTGTAATTTTTTTCTAATCATACAGGCTATTATACTGGACATCCTGAATGATTTGCGGGATGATTTTTTAATTGCTGCTCATTATCCCATATCATACTGGATGATCAATATAGTATCTTAAATTAGTCATCCCAAATGATCGTAGAATCGTACTGGATGATCTGTACAAATACTTAAATTTATCGTATAGGGTAATGTTGATTATACTATATGAATGGACTATTTTATACTAATCATACAGGATGATCAGAAGTGTCATATTGAAAATTAGGGCTTCTTTAGAGGCTCTCTATTTAAGCTCTCTTATCATCCTTGAAAAAAATATTTTGCTGTTGTATTGACCTGACAAAGAGCTTAGAGAAGGAAGAGAAAGAGGTTGGGAGAGAGAGATCCTTGTGAGAGAAAGTTTTGAGGGATTCACAAAGGTTGCTCCAAATAAGGTTTCCACCATCTTCTTCAAGCTGCTTGTTTGGTTCCTTGGTGGCTCTAGGGAGACTTTCATCAACATCTAATCTAGATTCTCTACCTACTCCAGGAGGGAGTAAAAGGATTCCAAGGTTCTCCTCCTACTCCATGAGGGAGTAAAAGGATTTCCATATTCTCTTCCTTCTCTAGGAGGGATTAAAAGGATTTAAGGTACTCTGCCTCGCTTGGTTGGTAGAAAGATTTTGTAAGGGCTTCTCTGCTTTGCTGTGAGGATAAGAGGAGAGACACTAATTTTAGTGCAATACCAAGAAAGGAGGTTTTTGAGGAGTGGATGTAGGTCAAGTTGACCAAAACACTATAAATCTAGTGTGTTTTTTCTTTTTACTTTTTTGCATTTAATTTCCATTATTTTTTGTGAATTGATCTATGTTTGAAATCTCTGAAATTTTTTTTGTTGTGAAATTGATCTGCTTCCGTATCAAGGGTTTTTTAATTTTTTGGTTTGTTAAAGAATTTTTAAAATAATCAATTCACCCCCTTATAGTTAGCCTCATGACTAGTTCTTTAGGGTTTAACAACCCTCACAAACTTTCATGTATTGCTTAGCTGATTTATTATGGTTCTATCTTTGGTCTACAGGTCTATCATGGTATTACAAAAGTTTAGTATTATGGAACTTGAATGAATAATTCAGCACTACAACATTACATTACTTAATGCTCTAACACTCAAATTCTAGAGATTTAGGTGTTGTGGTGTGAATTTCTGTTGCTGTGATACTATGAAGAGCTATGGTGTTGAACTTGACTCCACAGGGGCACTAAATTATTTATCTTTTTTTTAGGCTCTTGTGAGAGTTTGCGAAGGTTGTTAAACCTTTAAGAACTAGTCTGAGACTAACCAAGAGGAAGGGTGAATTGATTATTTTTAAAAAAAATTTAACAAACAAAAAATTAAAACCCCTTGATGAGGAAGCATATTAGTTTCATAATAATAAAAATCAGAGATTTCAAACACAAAACAAATCACAAAAAACTATAGAAATTAAATGCAAAAAAGTAAAATAGAAAGAACACACCAGACTTATAGTGGTTTGGTCAACTTGATCTACATCCACTCCCTAGAAACCTTCTTTTCAGGTATTGCACTAAAAGCAGTGTCTCTCTTTTTTTCCCCATAAGAAGGCAGAGAAGCCCTTACAAAATCTTTTCACCAACCTGATGAGGCAGAGTACCTTAAATCCTTTTACCCCTTCCTACAGTAGGCAGAGAACCTAGAAATCCTTTTACTCCCTCTTTGAGTAGGTAGAGAACCTTGGAATCCTTTTACTACCTCTTGGAGTAAGCATAGAACCTTAGAATCCTTTTACTCCCTCCTAGAGTAGGCAGAGAACCTTGGATCTGATGGTGATGAAAGTCTCCCCCAAAGCCACCAAGGAACTAGAAAAGAAGCTTAAAGAAGATGGAGAAAACCTTACTCGGAGTAACATTTGTGAATCTCTCACAACTCCCCCTCACAAGGATTTCTCTCTCTCCCAAGCTCTCTCTCTCTTCCTTCTCTAAGCTCTCTCTCAGATCAAATCCACAGCAAAAGATTTGCTAATAAGAGTATTAGAAATCTTTAAATAGTGGGCTTCAAAAGCCCTAATTTTTAAGAGATCCATCTTCTACTCGTATAGTATGATACATATATTGTACAGTACGATCAATGTAATTTAGAATCATCCAGCAAGTTTGTGTAGAAGAACTATTCAACCTTTAAACATTTCATACAATACGATTTAAATATCATACGGTACGAGTTGTGAAAATTTCTTCTGTTCGTTTGGGATGATCTTTGGGATGACCAAAGTCATACTCTGTCAATCATACAGCACTTGGGATATCGTATCATATGATCAGCACAAAAATTATAAATTTCATTCGGTATGATCTCTGAGATGACCAAAGTCATACTCTGTAAATTGTACTATATGGGATAAATTATATGATACGATCAGTGTTAATAATTATCCATGATTTTATTGCCTGATATCGAGGGGCTAATTAAGAAAGATTTTAATTAGGGCGTATATTCCGAACCAAATTATATTGTATAATTAGCATATAATTTGTATCTTTCTTAACCTCTAGTGGCTAGGGTTTTGATAGAGCATAATAGATCATATAATACGAATTAAAATCATGCAGTACGAATTAAAATTGTATAGTATGAAATAAAGTCCTACAGTACGAAGGTAAAATTGTATAGTATGATTTTCTTAAAAAAAATCTCTCAAAAATAATTTTCTCTGTCCCCTTGTATGTGTGCAAGGTTACTCAGTAATGATATCCACCCAGTTACATGATACGACTCAGGAACAGAAAAAATATAGAATAAATTAAAAATATAGAGTATAACCCTAGTCTACCCAGTCTTGAGCTGATCAAAATTACAAGTGAACGGTGGATTGAATTTCTGAAATGTTAGTACACACAACACAAAACCAAAATATCGCAGAAACAAGCAAAAGCAGTAACAGACACAATAATGTTTATTTTCATCAAAATTATAGTGCTTGAATCAGATTTGCAACAATCTTTCCCTTTTTGATGATGGCAAACATTATTGTTTAGGATTTTTAAACAATTGCTTTCCTCTAAACTCCCCCTTATAAAAAATAAATAACAACATGAAAAAAGGAAATAATCAATAAACATAATTAATACAATTCTCCCCCTTTTAACATTGCAAAAAGAGGGAAACAACAAGAAGAAAACAAATAGATTCAAAAAGACTAACAACTCAAGGTAAAGAAAATATCACAACTCTGGTAACTTGCATGGGCATTTTTAAAATGTAATAAACTTACTCCACAAATAGAAAACGCTTAAACAAGATAAGTGTTGACTTCATTGCAACGAAAGGATTTTGATTCTAAAGTTTTCACACCCAGCTTAGAATCTTCATAGGCTAAAGTCCATTATTTAAACAAAAAAAAAATCTAACTTAGGAAGTACAATTATATGGGGAAACTTAAACTTTAAAGACTACTAGCATAAAGTATATCGAATAGAATATTACTGTAAAAGTGATGAATGAAGAACCAAGATTTTTGAAAATCAAGTATTAAACATATTATGAAACCCAGGGACTTTCTAAGATTTAAAGATTTAACAGAAAAAAGCGAATTTAAGTTAGGCTAATTTTGTGCCTCATTAATCAGCTTTTGGCGCACATTGCACTTTTTTTGTTTTTGATACACTTAGTGCATCTTTTACATTTGGCGTCTTTGCGTATCTTTTGATTTTGGGCTCATTTTCTTTATTTCTAAATCTTTAAGAATCTCAGCTGTAAGATTATCTTCCAAATAGAAGAGAAGAATAACTCACTCTCTTATATTGGGAGGAATAATCTATAAAGTAAACCCGAGTTTTTTTAATAAAAATATATAACCTAATGTAAAAAAATAATGAATTTCATTTGTTAAATTATAGAATATATTCATAATATAAAAGAATATAGTAGAGTTATAAAGTTTTCATTTCAACCATATTAATTCCAATTCGATTTAGATTTTTAAGTATATATAAGGAATTATCATGCAAAGGACATAAGATAGGATATGTAAAGTCATAAATTTTTATCCTTTTAGTTTTAAAAAAGTTAGCAATTACTTATTCAACCTTTTAAGTCAGAATAGAAGTATTTTTATTACACAAAGCAAAGAGCATTGTAGTTAGAGTTAATTCATATAGTATAATTTAATTCGTACAATATGATCTAAGTCGTATAATACGATCAACAGAAATAAGATTTTAATAGTCTAAAAGTTTCTCAAGAAAAGAGCACAAAAAACAAGCCAACATATCACTTGAAAGAGAAAATAAACAAAACTTTCCTTATTGAAAAACATTTGACTAAAAAGAAAAATATAACACAAGAAGGTCTGAAAGACAAATTCATTACAAAAATAAGGTAAAAATAAATGAAAGGATTTTGATAAAAAAGAAAAATAAAAGATAATAAAAACTAAATAAAACTAGAATAGTGGTGGATCCTGATCATGAGGTGGCTGTGAAAGTTCGATAGAGATGTTAAGCCCTAGTGAACTAGTCCCGAGGCTAACCAAGAGGGGGGGGGGGAGGGGGGTGAATTGGTTATTTAAAAATTTCACGATAACAATAAAAATCTTTTCGATACGTAGCAGCGGAAACACATAAACAAGAACGAAAAGATCAACCACAGATATTCACCCAAGCAGTTAATATCAGAAAAGTAAAGTGCACAACTGAATCAGAAAAGCAAACCAGATTTTATAGTGGTTCGGTCAACTTGACCTACGTCCACTCCCCGGAGCCTCCCCTCCGGGTATTGCACTAAACAAAAAGTGTCTCTCCTTTTGCTCCCACAGCAAGGCGGAGAAGCCTGTACAAACACCTCCTTTTCACCACACGATGAGGTAGAGAACCCGACCTCCTTTCGCTTCCTCCTGAAGCAGGCAGAGAACCTTCGAACTCCTTTTGCTTCCACCTGAAGCGGGCAGAGAACCCCGGATCTTCTTGCGAACGATCCTCCCACGACGAACACCGACTAGACGAAAGACGACGAGCGGAGAAGACGACTCTGATCCGTGCTTGGAGTAACCTTAGTGAATCCCTCACTAACTCCCCCTCACAAGATCTTCTCTCTCTCTCCCAACTCTCTCTCTCTCTAGGGTTTCTCAGGGAAGGAAGGCAGCAAAAGATTTTTCTTATTTTTAGAAAAGTTCTTTTATAGGAGGGCTAAAAATTTGTCCTAAATCTCAACTGGTCAGCCAAGATCGTCTAGGACGATCAGTAGATCGTCCTGTACGATCAGTTCAAATTCAACTGTTTCAGCCTGGACGATCTGGCTCTTCTGGACGATCAGTAGAAAAAATTGTTCATATCGTCCCGTACGATCCTGCGATCGTCCGGGACGATTAGTGCAAATCGAGGAAAATCTTCCAAAAGATAGTTTGGGTCATCCAGAGAAATCTGTGCTGGACGACCAAAAAATGACTTGATCGTCCAGGATGATAGGGACATCATCCTGTACGATTAGTTCAAAAAGTGCCCAAATCGTCCTGAACACAGTTCAGAACGTACAGCTGAAATGCACTAGACGATCATGATCGTCCGAGACGATCCTGTGATCGTCCAGGACGATATGATCGTATCAACCAAAAATAAATTGCTTTCCTTAATTACCAGATTAAATTAGGCATGATTGTACTGAATCGTCCGGGACGATACACATATCGTCCGGGACGATCAGACCAAGTATCTAAAAATAAGAACTTGCCTAACTTGATCTAGCGGCTGAGAATTTTTGATTTGGGCATATCGTCCCGTACGATCCGTAGATTGTCCAGGACGACCTGCTTAATCAGACTCTCTTAACTTAGTCGCCCTAATTAGGGTTTCTGTTTTGGCTGGATCGTCCAGGATGATGTGGAAATCGTCCAGGACGATCTGAACAAAAAATGAACATAAACTCTAATTCTCTCAGCTCTTCCCCTGAGTGTGTGTGTGCAAGGTTACTTAGCTAGGGAATCAGTTACCTTATAATTGACTCAATAAAAAGAAAAATCATACATTTGACCCACTTGGACCCGATCTTGAGTTGGCTTGAGTGGCTTGTGGTCTTTTGTGCCTGAAACAGATTAGCCAAGCAAAACACACTGGGAACATGTTTATCATCATCAAAACCAGATTTGCAACAATCTCCCCCTTTTTGATGATGGCAAACATTTGTAAAGTTGTTTGAAAATTAAAGTAAACTAGGAGATCAAAACACAAATATTTTTTCAAATTTTGATTTAACAACTTAAACAATACAGGAAACATGACTCATAAAACAGAAACAAACATGACTATAGCTGACTCCCCCTTTTGACATCACAAAAAGGAGGAGGGAAAAACAGAACACGGAAATAAAACATAAAAGAGAACAACTACAAAACAGGAAACTAAAATTGAGGCGGATCCTGATCGGAAGGAGGAGGTGGCGGTGGAGGGTTGAAGTAATGGTGAATGGCCTGAAAGTGGGCTCCAATCCAGGCGATGTCCTGGTCATGCTGTTGTTGCTGCTCCGCAGCATAGTGAGTGAATCGCTGGATGTCCTCGATGTGCCGCTGCTCCTGGGCAACCACGTAGGAGTCAAATCTGGCCTCCCACTGATCGAAGTGCTGCACCAGGTGGTCAAAAGGAGAGGCAATGCGAAGGGGTGCAGGTGCCTCTGGTGCAGCAGGAATTGGAACGGCCTCTTCCTCTTCTTCCTCAACATCCGGGGCGGGCTCTGGATGTAGTCGGGTGCTGTGTAGGATGTGGAATAAGTTGTTTGTGAAGAAGGAAGGAGAGACATCAGGAGGGACAGGATACTGAAGGCCATATTTTGTCTCTAAGGCATAATGAATAAGATGACTTAAAGCTAGATTTGGGCGACGCCTGTGGCCCGGATCTCTAATGGTGGTTAGGTGTTCTATATATCGGATAATCAGATCAGAGGCATTAAATTCTCGGCGGGCCAAGATGTAGTAGGTGGTCAAGGACAGGAACGGGGTAATGTGAATTTGATCCCCCGCTTTTGGAATGACAGAGGAATGAAGGACGTGCTGAATGGTCCGGGCGTCCTTGAGAAGGGAAGTGCAAGCGTTGTCATGATGCATTGGTATTACGAAGGAAGTGATTGGCGACACTCCAATCATAGTCAGGATCGGTGATAAGCGTGTGAATTTTGTCGCCAGTAACAGACAGGTTGAGAATATTGTGAAAATCGTGGGTCATGAGTTCCACGGGACATTGATTTACGTAGGATCGAAGAGTGGAATAGTCCACGGAAATGTGCAAGTTGGCAAAGAAGATTTGAAGGAGTTCAAGATTGAAGGGAAAGGCTAAGGTCAGAATGAAGGTGAGGGAGGTGTGTGCGAACAGATCTAAAATGGGATAAGTGAGAGTGCGGGGATTTACAATCTTAGAGTGCGTGATCCCCTCATTACGATAGCATTCGGAAGCCGCCTGATCGGCGGCATTCAGGAAGCGAGGATCGACACGTCCCCGGGACGAACTGGCCCCCTTTTGACGAGACCGTTTGCCACCGGCCATTAGGAACCCAAAGAGGAAGAAAGTAGAAGGAGAGTGGAAGAAAAATGGTGTGAAAAATATGAAGAAAACTGCTGTTTATATAGAAAACGGACTGATCGTCCCGTACGATCACGAGATCGTCCGGGACGATTTGGTCATTTATGACGTTCGGGACGATTGGTCAAAAAGGCGGTCCGATCGTCCAGGACGATTAGACACAGGCGATCATCCCGAGGAGTCATGTTGGACGACCGTTGACGAAAAGTATCGTCCAGGACGATTAGGTGGATCGTCCGGGATGATATGCAATAAATATGTCGGACGGGCCGAATTCCAATCGTCCAGCGGCTGACACGTGGATCGTCCGGGACGATGAGGTGGATCGTCCAGGATGATGGGCAATAATTGGTGCAATGTCAGCTGTTTGATCAGATCAGGAAGATATGGATCATATCGTACAGGATGATGTAAGGATCGTGCAGGACGATCACCAATAATTGGAATTTTTCAGCAGCAGGAGCAGTGGGGACGATGTTGAACGAATCGTCCAGGATGATGTTTGGATCGTCCAGGATGAAGTGGAACATCCAGGACGATAGTGGTATCATCCAGGACGATGTGAAGAAACCAGAAAAAGATGAAGGATGAAGATGATCGATCAGGATCCCAAAAACATAACCATGAAATCAAAATAACACAAAAACGAATAAAACTTACCGCAAAAACACATAAAAGCATTTTTTTTTGACCAAGCTGCTCGAGAAAATCAGAATTTTTTCCTTGATTTTAGATTCAAAAACCAATTATAGGATGATTGACAGCGCTAAAATCCAGAAAAGGTTGGAAATAATCAACTTTCGTAACTCCGATCCCAGGCACCTTATCGATGCAAACCTCTTTCAAAACAAAAATCCGATTCAGAAGAAAATACATTAGATTTGAAAAGAGATCCTTTCAAGCCTCGTTCCAGAAAAATATCTGATATAATAGTGTTACAAAATAAAAAATCAGAAATCGGGATTTTCAAAACTCAAGCTTTTGAAAATATTAAGTGGCGCACAGATTTCTCTAAGACATTTAACAATCTGAAAGGGAAGAAAGCTTGGTTTGGGTTCATTTTGAGCCTCTTTTTCAAATTGGTTGGCGCTTTGCGCATCTTTTGATTTTTGATACACTTTGTGTATACAATTTGGCAATTTTGCATATTTTCAGTTTTGGGCTCATTTTATGCCTCTTTTTCAAATTATCTGGCGCACTGTGCATCTTTTGTAAGCTTTCTCCTTTTCATAATCATTAAAGAGTCTCAGCTGTGAGATTATCTTCTAGACATAGGAGATGACTCTCCACAGTAAGGAAGAATGATTCACAAAATAAAAGCCATACAACATATGATAAATGTAATCACTTGGTTTAGAAAATCAAACTAATGACTCAAGACTTTGAAAACCACTATTGATATGAGGCAGATTACTGTAGGAAGATAAAATAATCTCTATTTCAAAAACTAACATTTTAATTTTGAAGAGGATTTTTATTCAAAAGAAACTATACACCAGTAAAGGAGTTAGAGGAAGAGAAATAATTATCAATGTTTCTTCCTTTTAATAGATTTAGCGAAATCAATGCTTACCAGCTTCCAAACAAAAACAAGGTAAAAACTCCCAGTCAAAAATTTAGATCATCAGAAGTAGTGAGCGGTGATCAGAACTTGAAAAGCATAAAATAGTAAGTGCAAGATATGAACCAGTCAATAAAAAATAGGTAGAAAATCACAGCAAAGTAAATACTCAAATCAAAACTAACAGTAAGGCTATCACAGAAATCAACAGAAGAAATAAAATCAACTTAAAGCAAATAATCAAACCAAAACTAACTAATAGAAATCAGAATACCAAACCTAACTAACATAAATCAGAAATCAGAATACCAAAACTAACTAACAGAAATCAGAATACCAAAACTAACTAACAGAAATTAGAATATAATTCAGAAAAATCATAAATCAGCAGTCATCAGAATCAAGCATTTATATCAATCACTCCTAATCTGGTTCTCAAAATGCTGAATGAGTCAAAGGCCAGTGGTTTAGTGAATATGTTAGCCAGCTGATTTTCAGTTGCTACATGATGTAACTCAATGTCCCCTTTTGTAACATGGTCCCTAATGAAGTGATGCCTAATATCAATGTGTTTGGTCCTAGAATGTTGGATTGGATTCTTAGAAATACAGATTGCACTAGTATTATCACACAGAACAGAAATTGTGCCAACAGGTACCCCTAAATCTAAGACTTGTTGCTTCAACCAAAGAACTTAGGCCACACAACTCCCTAAGGCAATGTACTCAGCTTCAGCAGTGAAAAGTGCAACTGAGTTCTGTTTTCTACTGGACCAGGAGACTAATGACTGTCCTATGAATTGACAAGTCCCAGAAGTACTCTTCCTATCCACCCTACACCCCGCAAAGTCAGAATCAGAATATCCAATGATCTCAAAAGAGGTGCTGTGCCTAGGGTACCAAATTCCTAGGTTTGGGGTTCCTAAAAGATATCTAAGAATTCTCTTAACAGCAGTCAGGTGGGACTCTTTAGGATCAACCTGAAACCTAGCACAAAGACAGACACTAAACATAATATCAGGTCGGCTAGCAGTCAGGTAAAGCAGTGAACCTATTATCCCTCTATACTTCTTCTGATCAACAGATTTTCCATTTGAATCCTTACCTAACTGAACTGAGGAGGGCATGGGAGTATTGATTGGCTTGGCTTTGTCCATTTCATATTTCTTCAAAATGTCCTTAGTGTATTTTGATTGATTGAGAAAGGTTCCATCATCCGTTTGCCTTATGATAAACCCCAAAAAGTAGGACAATTCTCCCATCATACTCATCTCAAACTCCTTCCTCATTGTTTTAGAAAACTCTTCACATAAATATTTATCAGAAGATCCAAAAATTATATCATTAACATAGATCTGGACAATGAGTAAGTCATCCCCTAATCTCCTCAGAAAAAGGGTGGTGTCTACGCTCCCCTTAACTAACTCTCTTTCTAACAGGAATGTGCTAAGCCTCTCATACCAAGCTCTGGGTGCCTGTTTCAGTCCATATAAGGCCTTTTTTAATTTATAGACATGACTTGGATATTGGGAACTCTCAAAACCTGGGGGTTGTTCTACATAAACATCTTCTTTAATTACCCCATTTAAAAAGGCACTCTTAACATCCATTTGAAACAGATTAAATCCCTTATAACAGGCAAAGGCTAGTAGCACTCTAATGGCTTCCAATCTAGCTACAGGGGAAAAAGTCTCCTCAAAATCAATCCCTTCTATCTGATTATACCCCTTAGCCACCAATCTTGCCTTATTTCTCACCACCACACCAGAATCATTCATCTTATTCTTAAAGACCCACTTGGTTCCCACAATACTTTGATTTTTAGGTCTTTCTACTAACTCCCAAACATCATTCCTTACAAATTGATTTAATTCTTCCTGCATAGCTAAAATCTAAAATTCATCCGACAAGGCTTGATTGATGTTGGTGGGTTCAGTCATTGAGATAAAGGCAGAATGGTTTACTTCCTTCCTAAGTCCATGCCTAGTCCTAACACCTTTAAAAGGGTCTCCTAAGATCAGTTCTTTAGGAGGACTCGAAGAATATCTCCAATCTCTAGGCAACTCGATTTGAGGTTCTACCCTTTCCTCCAAATTTGTATTTCCAACTCCTTGGGTAACCTCAATAATCTCTTCATCTTATACTTCAGATCTAGACTCCTTAGGATCAGATTCATCAAACACTACATGGGTTATTTCTTCCACCACCAAAGTCCTCCTATTGAACACCCTAAATGAATTCCCCACACTTGAATATCCTAAGAACACTCCTTCATCAGATTTGCGGTCAAAGTTTCCTAAGGGTGACTTCCCGTTGTTCAGAATGAAAACCTTACAGCCAAAGACATGGAGGTGGGACAGATTTGGAGTTCTACCCTTAATGATCTCATAAGGTGTCTTGTTCAGTTTGACTCTCACATTCACCCTATTCAGCACATAACAGGCAGTGTTCACCGCTTCAGGCCAAAAGTATTTTGGAAGTGAATACTCGGCAAGCATGGCTCTAGCAGCTTCCACTAAGGTCCTGTTCTTCCTTTCAGCTACCCCGTTCTGCTGAGGGGTCCTAGGAGCTAAAAAATTGTGACTAATCCCATGATTCTCACAAAAACTTCCAAATCTTTCATTTTCAAACTCCCCTCCGTGATCACTATGGATGGTAATGATCTCACATCCTAACTTCTTCTGAATCCAAGTAGAGAAGGATCTAAACTCATTAAATGACTCAGATTTATGTGACAAAAACTTAACCCAAGTGAACCTCGAATAATCATCGACAATCAAAAAACCATAGACTCTCCCCCCTAAGCTGGTAGTGCTAATGGGTCCAAAGAGGTCAATGTGAAGAACTTCTAACGGTCTAGAGGTGCTAATGTCCTTAACAGAGTGAAAAGAGGACTGGACTTGCTTCCCCAACTGACAGGCATCACACAGGTGATCCTTAGTGAACTTAAGCTTGGGCACACCTCTAATTAAGTCCTTTTGAGTGACTCTCCTAAGGGTTTTCATACTGGCATGACACAATCTCCTATGCCATAACCAAGACTCATCAGCAATAGTTTTTAAGCAAATTGAATTATCAGATTTAATGCAACTTGCATCCAGCTTGTAGATGTTGTTGATCCTTTGCCCCTGCAAAACAACTTCATCATTTAAGCTTAAAATGCAGCCAGTGGGCAGGAATTTGATGCTGTATCCCTTGTCACATAGTTGACTGATGCTTAGCAAGTTGTGTTTCAGTCCATCTACAAGCAAAACATTATCAATCATAAAATTCTTTGAATCACCAATTATACCTGTGCCTACCACCTTCCTGGTGGTGTTATCTCCAAGTGTAACCTTGCCTCCAGCTCTGGCCTCCAGCGAAATGAACTGATTTGCATCTCCAGTCATATGTCTAGAACATCCGCTGTCTAGGTACCACATGCTCTCATGAGGTCTTGTGTGAGAGCACACCTACAAAAGTATCAAACGTCAGTCTTAGGAACCCAAACAGGTTTGGGTTCCTTCTTATGAAAAGAAGAATGCAATGCATGCGTGCTGTGCTGTGAAACAGGCAGTTTGGGTTTCCACACCCAATGTGTACTACGGTGAACGGTGGAGGTGTGGGAAATATGTCCTAACATGCCACATGAAAAACATCTAACACCAGGAAAAAGGTTAACTAATCTACATGGGTGATAATGCCTCTTCCTAGATGTATATGAAACATGCTTTGAAGAAACTTGCAACAGATTTTTCAAAAGGTGGCGGTGCATAAAACTGTTCAAAAGTAGGCGGTGTTTTGTTCTTTTCATATGCACTGATTTTTACTTTCAAAAACTCATTTTCTTTCTTTAAACTTGCAATTTCAAATTTTAAGGTTCCATTTCTACTTTCTACTTCACATGCCATTGAATCTAACTCTTTAAAAGCTCTTTCTAAGTCCACATGCGTGGTTTTCAATGAATCATGCTCAGAAACTAAATCAGAATATTTTTTATTCAACTCATCGAATTGATCAAGTAAGGACATGTGATTGGAATCAAGTGTTGAATGATCTTTAACTACAGAATCATGCTCTTTTTGTAAAGTCAAGTAATCTAATTTCAAACTAGCATGAGTTTTCTTAAGTTTCTTATAGGATGTATGAATTCTTTCAGAAACTTCGAATAATTGATAGTAAGTTAGCTCACATACCTCTTCCTGGTCCGACTAACCAGGGTGATCATCAGCCATCAGACATAAGTTTGTTTCCTCCTCTTCAGCTTCAGTCTCAGAAGAGTCGGATGCAGAGTCTGCCCAGAACGCCTTCTGAATCCGCTTCTTATCCTTTATGAACTTTGGTTTCTCCTCACCCTTCTCCTTGCTTGGGTGAGCTTTAAGTGTAGGACAATCAGCCTTAATGTGTCAAGGCTTCCTGCATTCAAAACAAACAGATTCAGATGAACCCTTAAAATTTTTATTGGACTTACCCTTGTTCCACTTCTGATAGTTCTTATGTTTCTTCCTTAGAAAGCTTTTGAATTGCCTTGTGATTAAGGCAACCTCATCGCTTTTAGACCCGAAAGTGCTAGCATCTGAATCTTTGGCCTTTAGTGCCACTGTCTTCTCTTTCTTGCGTTCACCTGCATCAAGTTGCCTTTGGTTCACCCCTTGCTCGTAAGCAATGAGTGATCCAAGTAAGCTGTCAATAGAGTAAGTATTTAAATCTTTAGATTTAGTAATAGCAGTAATCTTAGCATCATAAGAAGCACGTAAACATCTAAGAATTTTATTCACTCTTTCGTAGTTAGTAAGTTCTCTACCTAGAGCATGCAAAGAGGTAACAATCTGAGTGAACCTTGTGTACATTTCTGAAATAGTCTCACTAGGTTTCATATGAAAAAGTTCGTAATCATGTAACAAGATGTTTAACCTAGACTGATTGACTTCAGTTGTACCTTCGTATGTTATGCAAAATCTATCCCAGATTTCCTTTCCCGTTGTACAAGTAGAAACACGCATATAGTCTTCAGATTTTAAAGCACAAAAGAAACAGTTCAAGCATTTTGTATTTAACTGTGCTAAATCACAATCATCAAATGTCCAATCAGCAAAAGGCAGTTCAGTTTTCACATTGTTAATCAATCTAAAAGGTGGTTCGTATCCATCCTTAACTAACATCCACATGCGATAATCAATCGATTGCAGAAAAGTAGACATGCGTGTTTTCCAAAAATCAAAAGGAATATTGTCAAACAACGATGGTCTTGTAATGGAATAGCCTTCAGTAGTATTATGATTATTACAGTTAGCCATGGATCAATTTCAAAAGTTTTTAAACCTAAATTTTGAATCCTGCTCTGATACCACTTGAAAGTTCGATAGAGATGTTAAGCCCTAGTGAACTAGTTCCGAGGCTAACCAAGAGGGGGGGTGAATTGGTTATTTAAAAATTTCACGATAACAATGAAAATCTTTTCAATACGTAGCAGCGGAAACACATAAACAAGAACGAAAAGATCAACCACAGATATTCACCCAAGCAGTTAATATCAGAAAAGTAAAGTGCACAACTGAATCAGAAAAGCAAACCAGATTTTATAGTGGTTCGGTCAACTTGACCTACGTCCACTCCCCGGAGCCTCCCCTCCGGGTATTGCACTAAACAAAAAGTGTCTCTCCTTTTGCTCCCACAGCAAGGCGGAGAAGCCTGTACAAACACCTCCTTTTCACCACACGGTGAGGCAGAGAACCCGACCTCCTTTCGCTTCCTCCTGAAGCAGGCAGAGAACCTTCGAACTCCTTTTGCTTCCACCTGAAGCGGGCAGAGAACCCCGGATCTTCTTGGGAACGATCCTCCCACGACGAACACCGACTAGACGAAAGACGACGAGCGGAGAAGATGACTCTGATCCGTGCTTGGAGCAACCTTAGTGAATCCCTCACTAACTCCCCCTCATAATATCTTCTCTCTCTCTCCCAACTCTCTCTCTCTCTCTCTAGGGTTTCTTAGGGAAGGAAGGCAGCAAAAGATTTTTCTTATTTTTAGAAAAAGTTCTTTTATAGGAGGGCTAAAAATTTGCCCTAAATCTCAACTGGTCGGCCAAGATCGTCCATGACGATCAGTAGATTGTCCTGTACGATCAGTTCAAATTCAGTTGTTTTAGCCTGGACGATCTGGCTCTTCTGGACGATCAGTATAAAAAATTGTTCATATCGTCCCGTACGATCCTGCGATCATCCGGGATGATTAGTGCAAATCGAGGAAAATCGTCCAGAAGACAGTTCGGGTCGTCCAGAGAAATCTGTGCTGGACGACCAAAAAATGACTTGATCGTCCAGGACGATAGGGACATCGTCCTGTACGATTAGTTCAAAAAGTGCCCAAATCATCATGAACACAGTTCGGGACGTACAGCTAAAATGCACTAGATGATCATGATCGTCCGGGATGATCCTGTGATCGTCCAGGACGATCCTACGATCGTCCAGGACGATCCTGCGATCGTCCAGGACGATATGATCTTATCAACCAAAAATAAATTGCTTTCCTTAATTACCAGATTAAATTAGGCATGATTGTACTGAATCGTCCGGGACGATACACGTATCGTCCGGGACGATCAGACCAAGTATCTAAAAATAAGAACTTGCCTAACTTGATCTGGCGGCTGAGAATTTCTGATTTGGGCATATCGTCCCGTACAATCCGTAGATCGTCCAGGACGATCTGCTTAATCAGACCCTCTTAACTTAGTCACCCTAATTAGGGTTTCTATTTTGGCTGGATCATCCAGGACGATGTGGAAATCGTCCAGGACGATCTGAACAAAAAATGAACAGAAACTCTAATTCACTCAAGCTCTTCCCCTGAGTGTGTGTGTGCAAGGTTACTTAGCTAGGGAATCAGTTACATTATAATTGACTCAATAAAAAGAAAAATCATACATTTGACACACTTGGACCCGATCTTGAGTTGGCTTGAGTGGCTCGTGGTCTTTTGTGCCTGAAACAGATTAGCCAAGCAAAACACACTGGGAACATGTTTGTCATCATCAAAACCAGATTTGCAACAATCTCCCCCTTTTTGATGATGGCAAACATTTGTAAAGTTGTTTGAAAATAAAAGTAAACTAGGAGATCAAAACACAAACATTTTTTCAAATTTTCATTTAACAACTTAAACAATACAGGAAACATGACTCATAAAATAGAAACAGACATGACTACAACTGACTCCCCCTTTTGACATCACAAAAAGGAGGAGGGAAAAATAGAACACGAAAATAAAACATAAAAGAAAACAACTACAAAACAGGAAACTAAAACTGAGGCGGATCCTGATCGGAAGGAGGAGGTGGCGGTGGAGGGTTGAAGTAATGGTGAATGGATATTTTCAAATTGCGCCCTAAACCAACCCATATCATTATCATGTTGGGTTTGCTGTCGATACAGGAGAGTCTCAAGTCTGTCATGCTTAATCAACTCCTCATATGGGTAGTGGTGAGGAGTTGGTGTAGGTGCAGGATTAGTTGTAGGGATAGCTTCTCCTTCTTCATCAAATAAGAGCTCTTCTGGCTCCTGATCCCAATGAAAGAGCATCTGGAAAGAGGCATTGGAAAAGAAGATTGGAGTGTGGTCAGGAAGAGCATGATATGTGATATTATATTTTTTATCTAAGATATATCCAATAACATGTCCTAGGGCAATATTTTGTTTCCTTCTAATGGGTGGGAGTGGAATGGAAGTCATATTTTGGATGTAATTAATTAACATTTGGGCTTCATCCATTTGGGTTTTTGACATTATGAAATAAGTGACAATTGAAAGTAGGGGAGTGATATTTACGTGGTCTCCAGCTTTAGGGATGATTGATGTTCTGAGAACATGTTGGATAACCCTGGCATTTTGATTAAGAGTGTGAACCAAGGGTTGGTGGTAGTTCAGAGCAGCATTTCTAAGCAAGAGATTTACAACACTCCAGTCAAAATTAGATCTGGAGGCCATAGCAAGGGGTTTATTTTCTTAGATGTTTAACTGAAGATGGATACCTATATCTTCTTTGGTTATTTCCACATTTTGACAAAAAACACAAGAAGACATTATAGGTGCATCCCCATTGATCCTAATATTTGCTAGGAATTCATATAGGATTTTAGAGTGGAAGGGATAGGCTAAAGTGAGGAGAAATTGGAGTGTAGTGGAATTGAAAAGGTTCATTATCAGAAAGCTTAAGGCCTATTGGTTGAGAAGCCTAGAAGGAGTGATTTTGGCTTCTTTGTATTTGCGGTAGGCAGCTTCATAAGACACTGTCATAAAATGATTATTGGTAGGGTTACGAGAGGAGGAAGCACCCTGGGATTGGCGACTATAATTTCCATCGCTAGCTATTACACAGATTGAGATGGCAAGAAGAAGGATTAGAAGGCTCATGTGAAAATTTGAATGAATTAGGACTGTTTAAATAAAATTTTAGTGGATTGTACAGTATGATCATGAGATTGTACGGGATGATCGAGAGCAATCAGTTTTGCTAGAAGATCAGTCAAAAAGGTGGTCTGATTGTATAGTATGATCAGACATTATACAAGATGATTAGAGACAGGGAGATCATCCTGAGGAGTCAAGTAGTATGACCTTTAACCAAAAGGTTCATACAATACGAACATGTGTTCATATAGTACGATCAATAATAAACATCATCCGACCAAAATGAATTCATCTAGAGACAGATGTATCATCCAAATGAATAGGTGTTCATACAGTATGATTGTTAATCATAGATATAATCTGGACCATCCATTAAGCAATTGGGTTATGATGAAGGCAGTGCTGCACAGATCATGCAGTACGAATGTGGTTCGTATGGTATGATATAAGATGAAACTATTTTCTTTGCTGGAAAAATAGTAAAGTTCAATGAAGTGATTTATGTGATGACCAGGGCACAATCAAAAAGAGCAAAAAATAGTAAAAATAAAACAAACAACCAAAGAACAAAAATAAAAAAGAACAAAAGAAATACCAAATAATAAAATGAAAAATAAAATCATAAAAAATACAAGACAACAAAAATAAAAGCATCAAATAATAACACGTAAATAAAAATAGGCATATAAAAGAACAAAAATAGAAAGTGTCAATTTTAAGTATGAATATCGATCACATTTAATTTGGTTCTTAAGGTGCTAAAGGTTTCAAAAGCTAGTGATTCTATAAAGATATCAACGAGTTGATATTCAGTGGCTAAATGGTGTAGCTCTATGTCTCCTTTGGTTACATGGTCCCTAATAAAATAGTGCTTTATGTCTATATGCTTAGTTCTTGAGAGTTGGATTGGATTCTTTGAATTGTAGATGACACTAGTGTTTTCACATAGGATTAGAATTATGCCTATAGGTAGTCCTAAATCTAGAATTTTTTACTTTAACCAAAGGACCTGGGCCGCACAACTTCCTAAGGCTATGTACTCAGCTTCAATAGTGGACGGGGCAATTGAGTTCTATTTTCTACTGAATTAGGATACTAAGGACTATCCTATTAATTAACATGTTCTAGAAGTTCTTTTCCTATCAACTCGACATTCTATAAAATTTGAATCAGAATATGCTATGATTTTAAAGGAGGTGTTATGCCTAGGATACCAGATTCCTAAGTCTTAGGTTCCTAAGAGATATCTAAGGATTCCCTTAACAGCAGTCAAGTGGGACTCTTTTGGATCAGCTTGAAATCTAGTATAGAGACAAAAACTTAACATAATATCAAGTCTACTAGTAGTCAAGTAAAGAAGTGATCCAATTATTCCTCTGTATTTCTTTTGATCAACAAATTTTCCATTTGAAACCTTATCTAATTGAATAGTGAAACTCATGGGAGTATTGATTGGCTTAGATTTATCAATTTTATATTTCTTAAGGATGTTCTTAATGTATTTTGATTGACTAAGGAAAGTTCCATCATCCTTCTTCCTAATGATAAATCAAAGAAAGTAGGTCAGTTTTCCCATTATACTCATCTCAAACTCCTTACTAATCTTTTGAAAATTCATCACATAGGCTTTTATCAAAGGATCAAAATAAAATATCATCAATATAAATTTGAACAATCAATAGTTCATCTCCTACCTTTTTCAAAAATAGGGTGGTGTCTACAGTCCCCTTAACAAAGGTTCTTCCTTGTAAGATTGTTCTTAGTCTTTCATACCATGCTCTGGGAGCTTGTTATAGTCTATATAATACCTTTTTTTAATTGGAACACATAATTAAGAAATTATGAATTTTCAAAGTCTGGGGGTTGTTCAATATACACATCTTCTTTTATTACCACATTCAGAAAGGTTGACATCCATTTCGGATAGTTTGAATCCCATAAAATAAGCAAATGCTAGTGACACCCTAATGGCTTCTAATCTATCTATAAGAGCAAATGTGTCTTTAAAGTCAATTCCTTCTATCTAGTTATACCCCTTAGCCACTAATCTTACTTTATTTCTCACCAGGACACCAGAATCATTCATTTTGTTTTCAAAAATCATTTAGTTTCAACCACACTTTGGTCCTCAGGTCTTTCAACTAGCTCCAAAACATCATTCCTTACAAATTAAATTAACTCTTCTTGTATGGATAGGATCTAGAATTCATCAGATATGGATTAATTTATGTTGGTGGGTTCAGTCACTGAGATGATGTCAGAGTAGTTAACTTCTTTTCTAAGTTCATGCCTAGTTCTAACACCTTCAAATGGTTCTCCCAAGAACAATTCTTTAGGATGACTTGAAGAATATCTCTATTCTCTAGGCAGTGCATTATTAGGTTCTACCCTTTCCTCCAGATTTGTATATTCTACTCCTTGGATAATTTTTACTACTTCTTCTTCTTCCACCCTAGAGCCTCAAGAATTATCAGATTAATCAAATATAATATGAGTGGTCTCCTCTACTACCTGTTTCTTTTTATTGAAGACTCTATAGGATTTTCCAACATTTGAGTAACCTAGGAACACTCCTTCATCATATTTTAGGTCAAACTTTCGTAGTTGAGACTTCCCATTATTCATAATAGACACTTTATATCCAAAGACATAAAGGTGAGAGAGGTTTGGTGTCATACCTTTAAGGATTTTATAGGGTTTCTTGTTCAGCTTGGATCTAACATTAACCCTATTTAGAACATAACAGGATGTATTCACCGCTTCTACCCAAAAGTACTTAGGAAGTGAGTATTCAGCTAACATGACTCTTGCGGCTCTTACCAGGGTCTTGTTCTTCATTTTAGCTATCCCATTCTGCTAAGGGGTTGTAGGAGCTAAAAAGTTATGATCTATCCCTTTCTCCTTACAGTAAGATTCAAAATTTTTCATTCTCAAATTCTCCGCTATGGTCACTATGAATGGTTAAAATTTCATAACCTAGTTTCTTCTGAATCCAAGTGGAGAAAGACCTAAGCTTCTTGAATGATTCACTTTTATGAGATAGGAATCTAACCCAAGTAAACCTTAAATAGTCATTAAAAATCACATACCAAAAGACTTTTCCTTCTAGGCTTGTAGTGCTAACATGTCCAAAAAGATCCTTGTGAAAGACTTCTAAAAGTTTGCTAGTAGTAATGTCCTTGATTGAGTGGAAGGAGGATTTGACTTGCTTTCCTAACTGACAGGCATCACACAAAAGGTCGTTAGTGAACTCTAGTTTTGGAATTCCTCTAAGTTTTTTTGGGTAATTTTTCTAAGGTTTTTCATGCTTGCATGACGCACTCTTTTATGCCATAACTAGGATTCGTCAGCAATTATTTTTAAGCAAAGAGCAATATCAAATTTAACATAATTTAGATCAAGCATAAAAATATTATTGATTCTCCTTCCCTAAAAAATAGTTTTTTCATTTAAGCTTATTATGCAGCTGGTAGATAGAAATTTTATGCCGATGCCTTTATTATAGAGCTAGCTGATACTGAGCAGATTATATTTTAATCCATCTATTAATAAGACATTTTCAATGATGAAATTTTTTGAGTTGCCAATTATACCTGAGCCCACCACACTCCTAGTGTGTTATCTCCAAGTGTTACCTCGCCTTTTAACCTGGCCTCTAGTGAAATGAATTGATCTACATCTCTTGTCATTTGCCTTGAACATCTGCTATCTAGGTATCACATGATCTCATGAGGCCTTTTGTGAGATCACTCTTACAAAATCATCAATGATCAGATTTGGGAACCCAAATGAGTTTGGGTTCCACCTTATAGAATGTGGGATGAAATGCTTGCATGCTATACTATGAATTATGTAATTTTGGTCTCCACACTAAATGTGTTTTATAGTGGATAGTGTAAGTGTTGGAGATATGTCCTAGCCTACCATAAGAAAAATATCTAACTCTAGGAAAAGGGTTTACTAATTTATATGGGTTGTGGTGCCTCTTCCTAAGTTTGAATGCATACTGTGATGGTGTGTTATAAAACTATGCAAGTGTTGGAAATATTTTTTTTTCTTTGAAAGCAGTTAGTTCAGCTTGTAAAAACTTGTTTGTATTTTCAAGAATTGAATTTTTTACTTTCAGTGCATGCTCCTTATTATCTAATTGAGATGCAAGAGTTTCTAATAGCTTGAATGCATTTTCTAATTCAACATGTGATATTTTTAAGGAATCATGTTCTGGTGTTAATTCAGAATGCTTCTAATTTAACATATCAAATTCATCTAGCAAAGCCATGTGATTACTATCCAAAGTGAAATGATTTTTCCTTAAGCATTCATGCTCTTTCTGTAGAATTGAAAAGTTAGATTTAAGGCTGGCATGTGATTTTTTAAGCTTCTAATATACAATATGAATTTTTTTAGAAACTTTAAATAATTGATCATAAGTAAGCTCATATACTTCCTCTTGATTAGAATAATCAAGATGATCATCTACCATTAAGCATAGGTTAGTTACCTCCTCTTCTGCTTTAGTTTTAGAAGAGTCTGGTGCTGAGTCTACCTATAAAGCCTTTTGAGTCCTTTGTTTACCCTTCTTGAATTTAGGTTTTTCTTCACCCTTCTGTATACTTGGGTAAGCTTTAAGAGTTGGACAATCAGACATCCTGCATTCAAAGCATATAACATTAGAAGAAATTTTAGAATTTTTACTATTCTTACCTTTATTCCATTGTTGATGACTTTTCTACTTTTTCTTTAAAAAGCTCTTGAATTACCTAGTCACCAGTGCAATGTCATCTTCATCTTGTCCAAAAGAGTCCCTGTTAGAATCTTTAGCCTTTAAGGCTATAGTTTTCTCTTTTCTCATTTTATCTCCATCAAGCTAACTTTGACTCACTCCTTGCTTGTAGGCAATGAGTCACCCAAGTAAATTATCAATGGAATAAACATTCAGATCTTTAGATTTAGTAATGATAGTGATTTTTGCATCATAGGAAGAAGGTAAACAACACAAAATTTTGTTAACTTTTTCATAATTTGTAAGCTCTCTTTCTAAGGCATGCATGGAAGTAATAATCTGAGTAAACCTAACATACATTTTAGAAATTGATTCACTAGGTTTCATGCAAAATAGTTCATAATTATGAAGTAGAATGTTTAGCTTAGATTATTTTACTTCATTAGTTCCCTGATATGTTATGAATAGTTTGTCCCAAATTTCTTTTCCATTTAAATAAGTAGAGACATGCATGTAATCTTCAAATTTTAAAGCAAACAAAAAATAGTTCAAACATTCAGCATTCAGTTGGGCTAAATCTCTATCATCTATACTCCATTCAGAAAAAGGTATTTCAATTTTAAGGCCATTTATTAATCTAAAGGGTACAGAATATCCTTCTTGCACTAACATCCACATGTGATAATCAATTATTATAAGAAAGTGGACATGCAAGTTTTCCAAAAATTAAAAGGAATATTATCAAATAAAGGTGATCGTGTGATTGAATATCTTCTGTAGTATTATGATTACCAAAATTAGTCATGGATCATTTTTAAAAAGTTTTCTAAAACTTAATTTATGAATCCCGCTCTGATACCACTTGAGAGTTTATGAAGGTTATTAAATCTCTAAGAACTTGCCTTAGGCTAACTAAGAGGGGGGTGAATTTATTATTTTAAAATTTTTTTTAACAAATGAATAATTAAAACCCTTGATGCGAAAGCAGATCAGTTTCACAATAATAAAAATAAAAAATTTTAAACACAGAATAAATCATAAAAAAATGTAGAAATTAAATACGAAAAATTAAAATAGAAAGAACACACCAAAATTATAGTGGTTTCGTCAACTTGATCTACATCTACTCCCCAAAAACCTCTTTTTTAGGTATTGCACTAAAAGTAGTGTCTCTCCTTTTGCCCCCACAGCAAGGCAGAGAAGCCCTTACAAAATCTTTACACCGACCCGGTGAGGAAGAGAACTTGGAAATCCTTTTACTCCCTCTTGGAGTAGGTAGAGAACCTAAGAATCCTTTTACTCCCTCTTGAAGTAGGCAGAGAATCTTAGAATCCTTTTATTCCCTTCTGGAGTAGGTAGATAACCTTGGATCTGATGCTGATGAAAGTCTCCCCCAAAGCCACGAAGGAACCAGAAAAGCAGCTTGAAGAAGATGGTGGAAAACTTGCTTGGAGCAACGTTTGTGAGTCCCTCACAACTCCCCCTCACAAGGATTTCTCTCTCTCCCAAGCTCCCTCTTCCTTCTCTAAGCTCACTCTAAGATCAACTCCCTAGCAAAAGATTTTTTAATAAGAGTATTAGAGATCCTTAAATAGCGAACATCAAAATTCCTAATTTTCAAGAGATCCGTCTTCTATTTGTATAGTACGATCAATGTAATTTTTAATCGCCTAGCAAGTTCGTGTAAACAAACTGTTCATCCTATAAACTTTTCGTATAGTACAATTAAAATATTGTATGATACAAACTGTGAAAATTTCTTCTATTCATTTGGGATGATCTTTAGGATGACCAAAGTCATACTCTATCGTTCATACAACACTTGGGATATCTTACCATACGATCAATACAAAAATCCTAGATTTTATTTGGTACGATCTCTGGGATGAACAGAATTATTCTCTATCAATAATACTATATGAGATAAATTATATGGTACGATCGGTGACACTAATTGTCCATGATTTGATTGTCTGATATCGATGGGTTAATTAAGAAAGGTTTTAATTAGGGCTTACAGTATGAATGAAATTGTATTGTACGATTAGCATATAATTAGTATCTTTCTTAACCTCTAGCGGCTAGGGTTTTGACAAGTATAACAGATCATACAATATGAATTAAAAGCATACAGTATAAAACAAAATCATACAATATGAATGTAAAATCATACAGAATGATTTTCTTAAAAGAAAACTCTCTCAAAAACATTTTTCTCTCTCCCCCTGTGTGTGTGCAAGGTTACTCAGCAATAATATCCACCTAATTACAAGATACGGCTCAAAAAAGGAAAAAACACATTACAAATTAAATATACAGACTGTAACCCTAATCTACCCAGTCTTGAGCTAATTAGAATTGCAACTGAACGGTGGACTGAATTTTTGAAATATTAGTACACACAACCCAAAACCAAAATATCACAGAAATAGGAGAAAATAGTAACAGACACAATAATGTTTATTATCATCAAAATCATAGTGCTTGAATCAAATTTACAACATCTTGTGTTGTGATTCCTTGATTTGTTGCTAAGGCATTATAGACTCTATGACACTAGTATTTGGAGCGTTGTGACACTAGTTCATCACATATAATTTTTTTCCATTTTCCGTAATATTTCATACAAAAAATCTACTAAAATAACACTTTTCACTAATTATTAAGATAATAAAATAATATAAATTTACAGTTAACACTAACCACCACAAGCAAACCCTTTTCAGGAAACCACCACCAAGCTTTCTCCAACCAGCCTTTACTATCAGACCTTCAACCTTTCACCAAATCCTTTACCCACCATAAAATATCATTGAACCTTCCCCACCTATCTAAAGTCCCATCAACCTCCTTCCTTCAACTATATCCCCCTTGACCTTCATTACTAGACTAAAGTACCTTCAACCAACATCATCTAACTACAATCCCTTAAGTCATCATCACTGATCTATGTTTCCTATGACCACCATTGCCCTACTACAACCCCTTTGACACTTGTCACACACTAATGCCTCATGAAAATTTGAGGTATAATGGTAATGCCTCTCTAGAATGTCCTCTATATTGGCCTGCCAACTCTTATTCTTAATCACAGAAGTTAGCGACTTGATCCAGCTGCTTCCCAAATATGTCAGCCTCTCCTAATGGTGTAGGGGGCTGGGCACTCCTACCAATACTAGGTCTACTAGTCAACCTAGGCTCACCAGGTCCAGCCTCCTCCTATACGTCTAATCTTTTAAAACTCTCTATTTTCTTTTATTAAGGGCATAAATAGGAAAATGTTGCTCCTCACTTAGATCTCATCTAACACCAACATCAGTTCAAAGAGCATAAATAAGAGAGAGGTGACCTAAAATATAGAAGTAGTGCCCCTAATGATATATATTAAAGGGGAATATATAAGCTTCCCGACATTAATAGAGTGCCATGTCTGAATAGAACAATTTAAAATAGCCAAATCTTTAATGAATTCACTAATATTTTTACTTGATAAAAAGATGAGTAGAAATAAGGTAATGCCAAGTTTTAGAAGTAAGAGTCAAACAAGTGGCAGGAAAGTTATTGACCTTACTATCTTTTTCCTTCCAAATTACCTTACTATGAGGTTTCGAAAGCAGTCTCAAAATTTCCTGGGGGTCAATGGTTGCTAAGTCAAAGCCATAATAATCATTATCCTCCATATCCCCTAGTTTATAAATTCAATTAATTATTGAAAGATCAAAGGAAACCTACTTGCCCAAGATATAACATTTATTATTTTGAGCCTCCTTTGTATTGGCAAAAAACTTGCGAACAACATAAATAACTGCAATAAAGGGCTTTTCACAAAGATTTTTACAACCCCAGTTCACAATCATATGCATTACCTCTCCACTTGGGTTAAAAAATCCTCTTTCTGGAATGAACTGTTTGGTTACAAAAATGTTAGTAAATCACTATTCAGCCTCAATAGATATGAAGCGATAAATATCAAAGGTAGAAAAGGATATCTTCTTACTGCCAAACATCTAAGGGACCAATTCTACAATCACTCACAAATAATAGAGAAAATGTAGAAAATATAGGTGAGGAGATTTCTATCACAGTGACAACTAAAATTAAACCATCTCTACTTAAAGATAGAACTAGCACTATAGGTCTCAAAAGAGCGGCGCTATGGTGCTAAAGGATACAAAATTAAATATAGTTAAATTAGTAGATGCTATAGTGGTATGGTATGTGTGAAGCTATGGTGTAAGCTTTGGAAAATAAAATGCCTACTTTTTTACTAGAGAAATGCTTTGGCATTTGGAATGTACTAGTACTACAACACTAACAAAGGCCACAACCATGGCACTCTAACTAACATAATTATGACTTTGACTTAACACTATAGTGCTTATAATAGTGCTCACTAAAGCTTTATAATAAAAAAGTTATGAGTATGAATTGTTGTATGCACTATCACCAGTACTATAAAAATACATGACCTAACATTACAACACTTAAAAGAGTAACAATGGGGAGCTCAATAAGGTATTATAACACTGTGATGTTATAAAGGACTATGTCGTGACATTATCATTAGTGAATTTTCTTAAGGCTACAATGCTACAATGTCAAGTTTTAATGCTGTAGCACTTGACAAGAAAATGTCATGGTGCTCAAAGTCCTAATGCTGTGGTGCTAATTCAATTTCATCTCAAAAAATGTTGTATAGAAAAATTTTCATAATTATTCAAAATCAAATTTTCTGACTTAACAAAACAACATATATGAAAATTTTATAAATTTTAAAACATAATATAAATTATTAAACTTATAAGCAAACCAAATAATAATTAAAACACATAATAGAATTGGGTTACCTCCCAAAAAGTGCTAAATTTATAGTCTTTAGCTAGACTTATCTAGATTTATCATTTTGGCTGGGGTACCTTATTGTCATAGCTTGAGTGCTCTACACTAAGATCCTTCCCTTTCTTTTTTGGATTAAATTAAATATTAAAGGACAATAATCCAAGGGGTCTGATAATAAGTGTAAATAATTTTATATTTTATGTGTTAATTTATCAGTGAAAATATATTATTTTTATTGTATTTGTGCAAAAAAAATACAAGAAATGGGCCAAATTTTCAACTATGGAACAACACTATGGCATCAGACATATTACCCCACAGTGCCATCATTGACACTATCAAAGCACCCAAATATGCACATGGTGGAACCCAATCTTTATTTAAAAGCATCGCAGCGTCAGAGGAGTCAACACCGCAAAGCCTAGCCAACTATCCCAGTACCACAACTTTGAAGGATAAAGCATTGTAAAGCCCAGTCTCTGTCTATACAGCACCATGATGCCAAATTCTAGTGCCACTAAGTTAAAGGAGTGCCACATGGACTTCACCGCACTTAAACATTAGTAATGCTATGGCATTATAATTGTGACTATTTAGGCCACGATCTTTCAGTGAAGTGATATGTCGATTCATTAAATAGTGGGTCCATGTCAGTAAGCGCCACAATGAAGAAAACCCTTTAATACTATGACATTAGTTCATTTTATGGATGCTACAGCATAAGTGCCTTGAGCACTACAGTACCAAAATCCAATTTTTGTAATTTTTTATAAATAGTCTGTTTATTATATTAGAAGGAGATTTCAGTCACTTAGTGAAATTTAGACTTTAGAGTGTCTCTCAGAAAATTCCTTAGGACTGACAACTAAGGGTATTTAGGGGGCACTAGATCCACTTCTTTAGAGTATTTGGTAAGTATTTATGGAAGCAATTCTATAAGTTTAAGGAGGAGTGGAGAGGAGAACGTTGAATCATCTGGTGATGTCTTTTCTTCTTTACTTTCTTTCTTGTATGTTATTATTAAAAATGAGTTTGCTCTAATTATTTTCATGGCTAGCTAATTCCCAAAGTTTTAGATTGATGGTGTATATTAAATATGGAATACTAATGATTTCTCTTAATATTTAAATTAATGATATTATATTTTTAATATACCAGGTCTTCATTTAATGTATATAGGGGTCATATGTGTAGTTAATATAAGGTATAATGTGGAGCTTAGGAATAGTTAAGCTAGCATAATTAGGTATGTTAGATTGGTATGATGCAAGAATAGGCATAGTGCTTGTCATCTATCAAATTTATAGAGATGGATTATAACGAGGGGGTGATTAATAGTACATGATTTACTTACTCTTCTAAGATTTTTATAGGGTGATAGACTATAGAAGTTTAGAATGGTATTGACAGTGCAATGCGTTAAACCCATCCTTTATCTCTTCACGATTGACGTATCAGTCGATGATGCTTATGATTTGAATAACATAACATTATTAAGAGAATCATTCAAAAACTTACTAATTTTACATTTTATTAATTCAAAATATTTTATTCATATAAGTATATCCATTGCTTTATTATTAATTTTACTAAAGTGACTGAATCTCCACCAAATCTTATTTTTATTAAGTAAGATAATTATTTTAATTGAAGTAGATAGTACTAGTATTTACAAGTAAATATTCTTTCTTGTGGGATCGATACTCTACTCCATCACTATATTATTTGATTTGGCATATATACTTGCGTATATTAAGTGAGATTTTTATAATTTTTATATCAAAGAAAATCTAAGCATTACTTAGGGATTGATAGAGCCCTAAATAATATAAATAATTCTTTAGGTTACTCCACTGCCTCCACCAAATTTTTGGCATCATTACTGGGGAAGAATTTATTTTATTTGCAAATTTACTATATTATTGAAATAATGATGAATTAGATCTATTCATACTTTATTAATAATTGCATATTTGTATTGGATTAGTTGGTGTTGTTGTTTACATTATATTATAATGCATTTAGTGTTGTTGTTATTTATATTGCATTACATTTTGTATTAATAATTAAGTCATTAAGTTGTGTTTGCATTACTTCATTTTAGTACTGCAGCGCCTGAAATCACAGCACCGCAGTGCTTGCCTTAATTTTAGTATGGTTCTATGATTTAAGATTTAATAGCTTTTAAAAATTAAGTAAATCAGTGCCATAATATTTATCTTTGAAGCACCACATCGTATAGATTAAAGTCACATTATCGGTTTTTGGTAAGCACCACAACACTGAAACTAATGTCATGGCACCACACAAGTTTCATCACTACAACATTAATAGCACCGCAGTTGTCGACTGACATAACCGTTGCTGCGCTAACATGTGAAAACTCCGCAGGGGTGGCCTCTTTTGATTTCTCAGAACTAGCATCATTGCACCATGTGTCTTGAAGCACTGCAGTATTTGAATATGCCCATTTTGTTATTAAAACTATTACCACCATGGTTTTAAACCGTGTCAGCACGACTCGACACTGTGGGATTAAACTAGGGTGACAAGGATGGCTAAGATTTAGCTATATGGCTCGAAACTAGTGAAATAATGTGCCTTCAAACCTTGAGGACCTTGTGTAATTTTGTCTAGGCAACATCAAAATTTGTGGACCATCCGACTGTACATAAGGCACGATCGGACGACTCTAATTGAACCAAAGAAATTTATTTCAAAATGAACTAAAAATTCAAATGCTCATAAATTTTAAAATACTTAGCCAAATTCTATGAAATTTGAAATATAACCTCATGATACACTAATCTTCCAATGCCTAGAGTTTGGAGGCACTATACACTGTAGATTTTGAGTGGTTTCATATTGAAGTTTTAACTACAAGTGAAAATATCTCACTAACCAGTGGATGGATTTTGATAACCTTGGACTCCTTTTCTCTAGTTGATGTCATCTTCAACTTTGCAGAAGACTCTCTAAAATGGTTGCAGTTGTATTGAAAGTTGTGTTCAAACCACTAGTTTCTCTCACTAGAACCCTCTCTCTTCACTAAAATGGTGTTTGGAGGGTTGAATTTTGTGGGAAAATGCTTGGAATGGCTGTAAAAATTAGTAGAGGAGCTGAGGGTGGAGATTAGAGAGCTGGAGAGTGTTGAGAGAATAATGGGGAATAAAATGAATGAAAATTTATGGTTTGGCCACTTGAAACCCTCAATCTTTGAATGAAGGGTTGGGATTAGTTTAGGAGAAGCTTAGATGTTTGCCAAGTGTTTAAAGGCTATTAGAAGCCAAGGGAAAGGTTGGGGTTGAGTGTGACCTTTTTTTTCATGGGATGGGGGTACCACACCCCTTTTTCCTCATTTGGATAAGCCATGGGATGGCTTGGTTTAAAGGGTTGCATTAACTCTCTTACGAGGGGAAATAAGCTGGTTTATAACAGGATTGAGCAGCATTTAATGGGGAGAGATCTTGCTTATGTAGCTCGACCATTTAAAGTCTTTTGGAAGCTCATTTGATCATTTGACTGGTCAAACTAGTCAATGGAGCTAAGGTGGCATTTAAGAGAATATAATTAGTAGTTTGGATGAGTAGCCAAGTACTTGGAACCATGACATTAGTCAAATGCATCAAAATGTGGTGGGTTTTGACCACTCCAATTGGGTTTACCAAGCCGAATCAAGGGGTATTTGACTTAGGGAAGTATTATACTTGTTTAAAATGTCCAATTGAGTGATTTGTAGAGTTAAATCTTGTTTGAAATTACTTGAAGAATTGATTTTTAGCCTTGGTTGGGTATATGGTTTATTTGGTCAACCATGGTTGACTTGGTAAACCAAGTCAACCCATGGTTTGGGTTTCAATCTAATAAGTTTTTTTTTTGATGATTAGAGACCAATGGAGGTGGTATTAAGCCAAGGCAAAGTCATTTGGATTTAAATGCATGTTTAAATCCTTAAAGGACACTTTAGTCAATAATGGTGGACTTTGCCAACCAAGTCAAACCAAAGCTTGAGTTTAAGTTAAATGCACTCCTAAAGGTGTTTGGGATGCATTAGAGGAGATTCCATGGCTTGGTGTGGATTGATCATGTTGAAGTTTAGAGGAAACTTCAATTTTGCCCTTTAGTGGCATTTTGGTCAATTGGGCCCCTGGTAAACTATGTGTCAACCAGGATCCACCAAAGTATAATTTTGTGTTTCAAATATAAAAATGATGAATATGGACATAGTCAAAGATTTTGGGGAAAGTCCCAAGGTCAAATTCCATAAGGTGGAGGCTGTAAATATTTGAAGGTTTTTCAACACTTAGATTTCAATCAAGTTTTTGGGGTTAGAGGTCTCATATTGGCCTGAAATTTGGAGTGTTAACCCTAGGTACATGCCTAATCAATATTTAATTGATAGATCATAAATTTGGGGTCATTTGACTGGGTTTTGAGATAATTAAAAAATTACCCAAAAAGGGTTATAGGACATGGGCCTTTAACCCTGAATTTTTGTCTGGAATTTGGATTTGCACTGGACTTTAGATTTGATTGATTAAATTTGTGTTTTCTCAAACTCATGATAAGAATGAGGTCAATAAGTACCTTCAACCAATATATCCCAATTATGATCCCTTATGCCACCATCGCTGGACTATGGTTCTTATAACAATAGTTGCCGTACAACGACCCCTACGACACCTATCACCCAACAATGGTACCACTAACCACCATCAAGTGAATATGGTCCATTTATTTCATCCAAACTTAACTATTTTCCATCCAACCACCATCTCTTGATTGTGACCCCTATGACCACCATATCTTAATCTCGGTCCCTCTACCTCTACGTCCAATTATGGTCCCTCTAGTCACACTCATCCGACTATGACCCCTCTGACCATCATCATCTGACTAAGGTCTCATTGAACTTGATCTCCTTACTATGGTTAGATTGACATATGCTAGTATACTTTGGTTCTTCTGATCACAATCACCAGACTAGAGTCCCACCATCCTATATTGGCCTATTATGATCCCTCTGACATTTATCACCCAACTATGGTCCTTCCAACTACTATCATCCAACTATAGTCCCTTTAACCTCTATCATAAGACCACAATCCATCTGGCCAATCTCATCAAACTACACCCTGTTGACTTCATTTTTAGTTGAGGTCATTCGAACCTTAAACCCTAAACATGTCAATTTTTCTTTAAATTTAGTGACTAGTCTAAATACCTGAGACCCAATAATTGAACGTAAGCCTTCTTAAACTAAAGCAAACAGCAATCATTCAAATTAAAACCCTAATTTACAATCATCATGCCTAATGCACTACAATCAATAGTACATTAGACTCTTGATTTGAAACCCAAATCAAAATTCATAATTAGGAGCATTATATATTAAATCCATGAACCATAACTCCCCAAGCCAAAGGTTGGCCCAAATAACCTAATTGAGTTAGCTAGACTTAGCCCAATTGATCCAACCTCTTGATCAAGCTATTATAAACCTCTTTCTCCATTAAACTTTACCAAATCAGTTTAAATACACTCATAATGAATTGAATATGTTTGGTCAACCTGCCCTTATTAAATGTTGACTTTGTCAACCAAACTCAAGACTGGTCAAATTAATATAGATTGGGTCACACCGTTGCATACAATCAAATAAACCGAATTATTTAACCTCACTATATTTAATAACCCAAACTTGCCTAAAGCATGGGTAAGTTAAACTCATTATGAGTTGAGTTGGTCAACTCACCTAAAATTTTCAAATCCAAGTACAAGTGATTATCCTCATTCAAACATTGAATACATTGCTCAAAATCCATTAGAAATGGTTTAAATAGCTCCTAAAGATCTTATATGGTCTATTATAACGGGCTTGGCCCTTTTTGACCAATCAAACTTGTCAAATTTCTTGAAAATGCATAAATAGACAAACTTTCTTAAACCCACATCTCTAATCCTCATCAATGGGTTTAGCTTGCTTAACCCATTTCTAGAAACTTCCTAAAGCATTGCTAAACCAAACCCATACCCTTGTTTAACCAAAATTAAAGCCAGTGGTCCCCCCCATGAAAAAGACCCCATGTTATTATCTTTCTTTCAAACAACCTCTAACACCATAGATCCTTCCCTAATAGCCTATTTCGTATTAAAATAATCCAGAGGAGATCTCTAATCAATCCTAGCTTTTTCCTTGGTCTTCATGACTTAGAATATTGAAAAACATATAAAACCCTTATAAAAGCATTATTCCCTACACAAAGCTCCTCTAGTGCATCTCTCTTTTCATTTTATTTCTCCCCAAGAGTTCCTAGTGGTTTCCGTAGTTATTTCAATTTGATTGGATACTGCTGGCAGGGAAAAAAAAGGAATGCCCTACACCATCTCTATCCTAGCTCACCAAACTTCTAGTACAAGCTTCCTCTAGCATTGGTATCTTATACAAAGCTCTTATACATCTCTCAAATAGTAGAAACAGATTACATATAACCTCTAAGATACTTCCTATACAAATAACTTCTTAACCCTAATATTAAACCTAGCATTTAAAAACTTATTAAAAAAAAACCTTATATAATATTCACTCTGTAAAGCTCCCAAACTACATATAATGAATGCTTATCACCCTATGAAGCTCTTTGGTTAATTTGATGCCATTATATCCATTATAAGTTTAGTTTAAACTAACTTTATATTTATCTCCCTCGATATGTTGACCTCATTTTTCACACGTTTAACTCGAGCATGCTCGATCAAGCTAATTAAACCCTATCAAATCTAATTTGAGTCAAATGGGCACCAACTTAGGTTTAATTTTATCAAATTAATATAATCAAACTAAATTGAACCTGATTGACTCGAATTGAGTCAAATTGACCTTGATTCAATCTTACATCTGAACCAAAATTAGTTTAATTAATTCAAACTTAGTCCAATTAACTTTTCAAACAATTTGAATGGCTTCCCACATCAGGATATAAAATAGAATGGTTGTAATTGAGTTGTCAGCAGCTAGATGTCTATTCCTGATATCTTTGATCTGCAGCAGTATACATGAGCTATGTTCATGTGTTTGAGTGATTGACGCAAAAGGGTGGAAAATGGTGGGCTTTCGCTTATAGTTAAGGCATTCTTTTCCTCCAGAACAGAAAGCAGTGAAAAAAGAGCTCTATCTAGAATGAAATCTGGCCCCGCTCTTCCTCTCTAGTGAACAGACTGATCCCCCACTTCCATTTTCTCCTGCTCAAATAGAAGTAGGCAAGCTGCAACCCCTTCATACTTTGACTCCCTCTTACGAACTGACCTAGGTCACATGGCCCACTCTCCCTCTCATAATTCCTTTGGAGCCACACACGAGCCATAACACCTGTTCAATCCCAAAAGAGACCGAAACCTCCCTCCCGTCTCCCCTTCCTTCCCCGAGCAACAGACTAAAGCCTCCCCCAGTCATCGCTCATCCACACCGATCTCCCTCTATTCTGACTCTAGAAGCCAAGACAAGCTCTCCCAATAGGCTTCCCCTTCCCATTGGAGTCCCCTATCAAACGCAAACCCAAATTGGTATATCTTCGTCTTCCTTTCTTTTCAAATTTTCTTCTTTTCTTTCTAATTTCTTTCTTATTTTCCCTCATTATTTGCATCTTCTTCTCCCTCCTCCCCTTTTATGTTGCTTCCTCTTCCCTTCTTATTCTTCCTACTTATTTCTTTCCCTTTCTTTCTCTGATTTTCTTCTTCATCTCCTTTACCTTCTCCTCTTCCTTCTACTCCTCCCTTTTCTACCTTCTCTTTCAAAATCAAAGATGGTAAAACCTGTAGTAAATGTGAAAGGGGTTCACATTCCTCTTGTTGATATGAATGAACTTTTTTTTATTAATATTCATATGTGTATGAACCAATCTGCAAACACCAAAAAAGAAGAAGAAATATACATCTCCTTTTAATGATTTGCATCGAGTTTGTTTTGCAACCTAACCTTGTAAAAGTACATATGAGTTGGAAGAGGTTGAAGGATTCACATATATGTGTGTATGTTGAGAATGATGGCTGATTTCGCAAAGCTCATACCCCATGTTATGTTCGTGAGGTTAGATGTGGGGGTAAAAGTAAAAAAAAAAAAATTGCTTTGGTACTTTAAAGCAAGATCATCTTATCAAAATCAACTATTTGTATATGTTAAGCATGTTCATGATTTGGATTGGCTATTGGAGTGTTTCCATTTACCTTTACTTTATGGAAACAACTGAATTGGAATTTCCTTGTGAGGATGGCTTGAATCGATAGGTAGTTTTGTTCAAATGCTTTTGTACTTAATGAAAAAATTCTTCTTTGGCTTGCATATGCACATTTGTAGACATATGTTTTGTTAGTTCATTTGACTAGTGTGGAAGTTGGTAATGATGAAATTAAAGTTTCTAATGGAGGGTATAACTTAAATGTGCTTGGTTGCCTAATTTGTTTCATGCATAAGGTGAGCTCGACCTCATGACTTTGAGTTTTAATGGGTCCGCTCATCATATATTATCCTCCTTTGTTCTCACATTTTACTAATTCATTTCCACATACACATTCATTGATTGATTTTAACATGATCTATTAAACGAATCCTACAAGTTTCATATTTAATTTTTTATTTGATGATTAATAATGCATTTGGTGGGATTTTGACATGATGGAAGTATTTCAATTATACTGAGAATGGTTAATAATTGAGAGCAACCTTCTGTTGGTATTTCTCCCCTTGGATTTTCTTTATATATATATATATATATTTTGAGTGATGTTCACTTTCGAAGAGTCTTAACTAATAATAATTACTAGTGTTGAAATACCTTGGGGGTGAATATTAAAAGTCCATACTTAGCTCACTTCTATTAACCTTCCTGTTTTCATCTCTTGTATTCATACATACTTCTATTTCATTTATAAGTGTAAATAATATGCATTTTATATGTTATATATTGCAGTGAAATATGTTATTTTAGTTATGATGTGTAGGAAGAAAAATAAAGAAAGGCACAAAATTCTAAGTATTATCCAGCACCACAGTATCAGATAAGTCAATGATGTCATGCCTTCAAGAGAACTGTTGGAGAACTACAAATAAGACATTACTTTGCTTACTTCTCTATCGAGTAGCACCACAATGTTAAGATGCTAGCTTTGTTGTGCCATATTTTTTGTTGACCAGCACTATAGCATCACAACATATAAAGCCTCAGCACCAAAATTATCTTTCTAGCATAGTAGTGTTCAAAAAATAGTAGTGCCTTAAAGTGGTAGTTATGACTTCCCAAGGACATGATCTGTCGGCAAAATGAGTAATTGTTCACTAAGTAACAGATTCACATCAGTAAGCACCATGGTGAAACTAGAAAAGCGGCGCAACGACGTTAGTTCATTTATTGGGTGTAGTGGCATAGATCTTTCTAGTGTGGCAACTCTAGATGCCTACTTTGTGTTTTCCTATAAATAATCATTATATTATATCTGTAAGAGTGCTTAGTCACTCAAATAATTTTAGTACAATTTAGAGTGCCTCTCTGAAACTCTTTTAGGGTGACAACTAAGGGAATTTAGGAAAGTACTTGATACTATCATTAGAGTATTCAGCTTGTGTTTGTGGAAGCAATTCTGTAAGTTAAAAAGGAGTATCAAGGAGATCCATTGAACCATTATGTTGATATCTATCTCTTATATTTTCATTCCATCATACTATTAATAAAAATGAGTTTTGTTCAATTCTACTCCATGTTTGGCTAAATTCTCTAGTTTTAGATTGATAATGTATGTATCATATATAGTATTAATAAATTCTCTTACTTCTTAAATTATTAAAAATATATTTTTAATATTCACATATCTTAAATTAATACACATAGTGGCCATATGTGTAGTTAAAATTAGGTGTAATATGGTGTCTCGATGGATGGAAGCAAGCATAATTAGGAATATTTAATTAGTATGTGTCATACTTAGGCATAGGGTATGAAATATATTAAATTCTTAAGGAGAGGATATAACTGTATGAAGTCAGTGGGCATCCTTTGTTCCTATAAGCTTGATAGAGATCTAGGAATGCATATGCTCTAAATAGCTTCATAATTAGAAGAGATTCATTAGGAAAATATGTTATTTATATTCATCAATCCAAACCATTATATCCATATAGTGTATTCATTACCTTTATCTAATTTTATTTATGTGATTGAATCTCCACAACATCTATTTTTATCGAGTAGTATAATTATTTTAATTTTAGTAGATAATATTCGTGTTTGCAAGTAAGCATATCTTCCTCGTGGGATCGATGCTCTACTCTATCACTATATTACTTGATTTGGCACATATACTTGCATATGTTAAGCAGGTTCTTATAATTTTTTATATCAAAGAAAATTTAATCGTTGTTAGGGATTTATAGAACCCTAAAATATTTCACAATTCTATAGGTTACTCCATAGCCCCCATTAAGTATTTGGAGCCATTGTCGGGAAAGTATTTTGCTTTCTACAAAAATTCTCATTGTAATATTGAATGAATTGCATAGTAAGGGTTACTAATATTTTTTTCTTTTTATTATTTTATTTTACTTTATTTATTTCTATTTTTTCGGTTGCAAGTTTTATAGCCATAGAAAGGAACTTTTAACATTTGATCCTGAAATTGAGAGAACCCTTTCTAAAATAAGGAAAAAAAAGAATTTGAAAATGACTAAACCTTAGTAAGAGCAAAATCACTTTAGAACTCTTAAGGATTATGCAAGCCCTTTAGTAGATGGAATTTATCAGAGTATAAATATACCAACAATCCAAGATAATAATTTTGAATTAAAATTATCTATTATTCAAATAGTTTAAAACCCTCTATTTAAAGAAACTCCTATAAAATATCCTAATTTATATTTAGCCAGTTTCTTAGAAATATATGTCATATTTAAGTACAATGGTGTTAGTAATGATGCTATTAGACTTAGATTGTTTTCTTTTTCTTTAAAAGATAAAGTTAAATTGTGGTTAAGTTCTTTATCCCCATTTTCAATAACTACTTGGAATGAGTTATCTTGTAAGTACTTTGCTAAGTATTTTTCTCCTTAAAAAACTATCAAATTTAGAAATGACATAACTTCTTTTGCATAGTTTGAAGGAGAATCTATTTTTGAGAGTTGAGAAAGATTTAAGGAAATATTAGAAAATGCGCACACCATGCATTACCTAACTGGTTGATTATTTAAATATTTTATATTGGATTAATATGATCTCTTAGAGCTATAATTGATGCTGCAGCTAGAGGATCATTAATGTCTAAGCCATTTGAGGAAGACTATAAATTAATAGAAGAAATGACTACTAATAATTTCCAGTGGACTACTGAGAGAGTAAATCATAATAAAGTAGTTGGAATTTATGAATTTGATGCTTTATCAATCTTGACTGCACAAGTTGCATAAATTTAAAAAAAAAATTAAACTCAAATGGAGTAAATTCTTAGTTTTGGAACTGAATTTGTTTGAAAGCAAAATTCAATTGAATATAATATTATACAGGGGGTAAAAAATATTATTGTAATTGGAAGACAAAATAATCCCTATTCGAATACGTATAATCAAGGTTGGAGGAACCAACCTAATTTTAATTGGTAAAATAATTTGGGTATAGTAATCAAAGGAATAATGGGCAGAATAATCAAGCAGTAAATTGGAACAATTCTCAACAACTTGTTATTAATCCTAGGCCAACATATCTTCTAGGATTTAATCAAAGTAATCAATTTGGAAATAAAAAAATAGCATTGGAGGATGTAGTTATGCAATTAGGGAATCAATTAGAAAATCAAGTTACTTTTATTAAAAATTGATAGACCCAACTAAATCAGATTGCAATTTAAGTTAGTAGTAGACCTCTTGGATATTTACCAATTAATACTAAAGTTAACCCCAAAAAAAAAAAAAGATTATAGTGAAAGTCAATTGAAGAATGAAAAAAATTTATCTAGTCAAATTAAAAAATCTAGGCAAGTCTGGATGAAGACTATAAACTTAGCTCTATATGGGAGGCAACCCAAAAATATGTTAAGTGACTAAGTCTGGCTAAAGACTATAAACTTAGAGCTTCATGGGAGGCAACCTAGTTGATAATTTAAATGTGTAGGTAGGGTAGTTTGATTTGCTTCAAAAAAAATATTGAATATGTGATGCACTACAGCACTGAGCCGGGACTAAATGGTTTGGAGATTCAAATTTAAAAAATTTTTCTCACTTAAAAATTATGAAAAAAGGCATTTTGGAAATTGAACTATCAATTTTTATATGTTTTTGAATATAGTTAAATCTTTCTCTTCTTGGAATTTTAACTTCAACAATGGGTAGAACCAAGCGAAGGCATTCCTCCTCTAAGATTAAGAGGGAAGAACATTTGAAATATGAAGATTCCTTTTATCTTCTTCACATGTAAAGTTTTGCTATCACTAATAAACTCCATGCATTTCATGATGAAGTTCATGAGGATTCAAGAAGATACAAAGCAGATATAAAGAAAATACATAAATGTAATATTTTAAATTATGAATTTCATCATAGTTAAGATGTTCTATAATTTGATTACAAGAAAAAGTTTTGTCATGAAAAAATTAAATCTGGATGGATTGGCCCATATACTATTATCAAAAAATATCTTAATGGTGCCAAAAACATTCAAGATATGTAAACTTTTAACATTTTCAAGGTCAATAGTTATAAATTAAAACCATGCGGGGTAGATGAGTAAGAAAAATGTGAATTTAAAGAAAAGAGAGAATGTGCATGTGTATCTTTATTTTATTTCTTATCTTTAGAAGAGAAAGAAGTTAGGTGAGTAATTGGAATATGTAGGTGTGCAAGATGGGAGGTAACCTAATTGATATGTTCCATATGGTGCTTTGGGAACTAGTTATCTTGTAATATGTGTTTTTTTATAAATGTTATATTATCACATATTTCATACACCTTTTATCATTCATATGAAAGCATATGTAGTGTTCATTATTTTTATGTTTCTTTTATTTACATTTTATTAATGTTCTCCTTATGCTTATTATAATTATCATTAATTTTTGAATTCTAATTACTTAATTAACCTTATTAAAAAGGATAATTAAAAATTATATAAAATTAGGATAATAATAAAACCCTAGATTATAGTTTAAATGAACATTGATTATACTTCATAGAGCGAAAAAAGTAATAATTAACTAATTTACACCATTTAAGTTATTACTCTAATTTGAAATTATCAGTTTTACATTATTTGTTAATTTTTAAAATAATGACAATTAATTAGAATTAAAGATTTGATATGAATAGATTAAAATTACAAATCATAAGCAAGCTAAATTTGGAATTGGTAATCTTATTAAATCCTTATATAAAACTCATTGAGATTGTAAAAAAAGTTCTGAGCAAAAATTGATTTTCAAAATCATTGACTATGTACTCCATAAATTAATAAGAGAAAGAGTTATGAAAATAGTTCTAAAAAGTAAAAGATAAAAATAAAAGAAAAAGAAAAAAGGAGTACATTAAAAAATTGGCACCGGTGAAAAGCGTAGAAGCTGATTACAATCATACTTAAATTTGTAAAGGATAAAATAAGAAAACTAGTACAAATAATATTTAACTAATGAAGTTTCAATTTTAACTACAAATATATCTAATCTTTAAGCCAAATTACTCACTTTAAATTTTAAAATTTAAAAATTAAATCTATAACCTATGAATTCAAATTAAGCAATAATAGAGAATGTCTGATTAGTTTAATGATTAAAATTTTTCTAAACTAAAATTATAATATTATTTAATTTTACTACTTCTAGACAATGATGTATTATCATATATTTTAGTAATTTTAAGTTGTTATCTTTTATTTTGGTTAATTATTTAATCAAAAAAAATTATTTTTGCTTCAAAACCAGCAAGAGTTTATGTTGGAGAGAATTTGATAAGTATAAATAATATGCATTTTATGTGTTATATTTTCAGTGAAAATATGTTATTTTAGTTATGATGTGTAGGAAAAATATGAAGAAAGATGCAAAATTCTAAGTATTATCAAGCATTGCAGCATCGAACAAATCAACACCGTCGCAGCTTCAAGAGAATCGCTAGACCACTATAAATAAGACATTGCGGCACTGATTTCACTATCGAGCTGCACCGTAACTTTCAGATTTGAAGAACCATATTTTTAGTTATCTAGTGCTGTAGCATCCCAAAATATAATGCCTTAGCACAAAAATTATCTTTCCAGTTCCACAACATTCAAAAGATAGTATCACTGAGGTGTGACAATTATAACTTCCCAAGGATAGGAACTGTTAACAAAATAACATGACTGTTTGCTAAGTAATTGATCCACATCAATAAGTGTCGCAATAGAATAAAAAAAGTTGTGTCGTGATATTAGTTCATTTGTTGGGCACAGCGGCACAAATCTTTCTAGCGCCGCAGCACCAAATGCCTACTTTGTGTTTTCCTATAAATAGTCATTATATTATGTTTGTAAGAGAGTTCAATCACATAGATAATTTTAGTATATTTCAGAGTGCATCTCTGAACTCCCTTAGAGGGACAACTGTGGGAATTTAAGGAATTTCCTGATACCATAATTAGAGTTTTACCTTGTGTTTATGGAAGCAATTTTGTAAGTACAAAAGGAGTATAGAGGAGATCTAGTGAACCATTCTAGTGATATGTATCTCTTGTATTTGTTTCCATCATGCTATTAATGAGAATGAGTATGCTTCAATTATACTCCATGTCTGGCTAAATTCTCTAGTTTTGAGTTGATCAGGTAAGTATCTTATGTACTAATGATGAATTCTCTTATTCTTTAAATGATTAATAAGTTATTTTCAATATTATTAGATCTTAATTTAATGCACATAGTGGCCATATGTGTACTTAAAATTAGGTGTAATATGGTGCCTCGAAGGAGGGAAGTAGGCATAACCAGGAATATTGAATTAGTATGCATCATACCTAGGCATAGGGTATGAAATTTACTAAATTCTTAAGGAAATGATATAACTATAGGAAATCAGGGGACATCCTTTATTCCACAAGCTCGATGGAGATCTAGGAATGCATATGCTCTGAATAACATCATAATTAAAAGATATTCATTTGAAAAATATACTATTTATATTCATCAATTCAAAATATTATACCCATATAGTGTATTCATTAACTTTTTCTAATTTTATTTAAGTGATTTAATCTCCCCAACATCTATTTTTATCAAGTAGGATAATTATTATAATTTTAGTTGACAATACTAGTGTTTGCAAGTGAGCAAATCTTTCTTATGGGATTAATACTCTACTCAATCACTATAATACTTGATTCAGCATGTATACTTACATATATTAAGTGGGGTTTTTATAATTTTTTATATCAATAATAACCTAAACATTGATAGGGATAGATAGATCCCTAAATCATTTCATAATTCTAGAAGTTACTCCACAACCCCCATCATTCATTATTACATGCATTTGATGTATTCATATTGACTACATGAGTTTGTTGGAAAGGTTTCTTCCTTAGTAATTAAAACTTTACCAATGGATTTTAATAGCACTCACTAGAGTGTTGAAGGATAATATCATTTTTTAAAAAAAAAAGACATGTATAACATTTTTTAAATCTTAATTGGAGAACTTCTTGAAGCATTAATAAATGCCACATCCTATTATATATTGTTTGAGATTGTATCTTCATTTATGAAAATCTGAATTGGTTCATAATCTCTTTCATATAGTATGCAATTCAATGAGACCCTCATATGATTGATGATCAAAATCATGTATAAGTATATATTTAAATTCCACTTCATCGATTGGTTTTGGGAAACTTCATATATCCATTTCATGCTTCATATTATTTCAAGCTAATGAGTAGATTCAATTTGTGTATTCATGCTTCAAACCATGTGTAGATTGAATTTTAATAAATAACATGATTATGATGTGAGATGTATATTCATATTTAGACTTTAACAATGTCAGCATATTTAATTCAAACATCTTATTTATGTTAAAGTTGTATATTATGTTCTAAATGTAACACATAACTTGTGAGTATAATTCATGAATAAGTTGTGTAAATAGCAATAATATGTATACATACACAATTGATATTGTATAAGTGCAAAGATTTTAATTATGTTATATTATTTAATCAGTTTTATGCTTCAATCACAAGCATGTATATATTCAATTCAAAGTTATTTGATCATTGCATTTATTATTATCTCAAACCGCATCATTACCTTAGTGATTGTTTGCAATTGCTCTTTTATATCTCTTGCTCACACATGCTCTCTTTCCATATGTTTGAGATAAATTTCAAAGTTACAAATCATAGTTGCTTTAAATTTTTTCTTACTTAGTTGCCTTTCTTTTGGAATGGTACCAAGTCTTATATATGTTTTCTATCTTTTACCTTTGCTTGCAAGGTTCTTCGTGTCTTGCATATGTCGTTGGCTTGTGAGTCAAGCCTTCTTGGGCCTTATGGAAAAACTCCTATGTTTTGTCTTTTTTTGTTTTTTTTAAATGTATATAGCATTAAACAAGAAAGGGAAAGATACAACCTACTAAGTGATAATAAGCTTATAACATTCCTTCTTTATCAAGCCAACAAAACTTGAAGGAAGTGCACTAACTAAAAAAATATCCCAAAAAATCACCTAAGAGGGCATAATGAGAACAGAAATCAGCCACTCTATTACATTCTCTAGAAACAAAATAAAAAATAACATTCTTAAAAAGTTCTAGGAAAAAAATCCATTATTTGAACTTGCTTATTCATCTCTGTAGTCTTCTTTGCTAAATTTTGTAAAAAATTGATGACATTAACATTATCACCTTCTATAATGATACCTTTCTTGTCTGTCACCCACTGTTGGATAATAATTTTGAAATTAAAAATAGAAAACTGTTCCAATAACAAAATATCCCAATAAATAAACTATTTTCCATAAGCTACCAGAATTCTACCTTTATGATCTCACAATGTACCAGCTATACACATAATATTAGATTGCATCATAGAAGAATCTACATTCAATTTGATCCCATCTCTAGGAGGGGCATACAAAGCTTTCAACAAGAATTCATGCCGATTAATATCCCAATTCTGACTAATTGGAAATAAATGTGATTGAGTATATTGAGACAAAAATTGAGCTACAATCAGTGATGCTAACAGAACAGCTTTCTATGTTTGAATATATTTTTTGGCTTTCCAATTATGATAAACAAATGAAATATATAATCTATCAAATCTTGGATTATCACTTGATGCCTTCTATAAACAATCAAAGCAATGGGATAGATTTTGAAACTTTGGTAAAAGAAATCCCTTTTGTTTAAATATGTCAATAACTTCTAATACCTTGCTATAATGAATTGCTATATGCTATAAATCTACATTTTCATGATAGGCTCTCGGACAAGCAGTAATGTCTTGTAATCATCTATGATTCAACCATATCTAGAAAGAAAATAAAAAATAACATTCTTAAAAAGTTCTAGGAAAAAAATCCATTGTTTAAACTTGCTTATTCATCTCTGTAGTCTTCTTTGCTAAATTTTGTAAAAAATTGATGACATTAACATTATCACCTTCTATAATGATAACTTTCTTATCTGTCATCCACTATTGGATAATAATTTTGAAATCAAAAATAGAAAACTGTTCCAATAATAAAATATCCCAATGAATAAACTATTTTCCATAAGCTGCCAACATTCTACCTTTATGATCTCACAATACACCAACTATACCCATAATATTAGATTGCATCATAGAAGCATCTACATTCAATTTGATCCCATCACTATGAGGGGGATACAAAGCTTTCAACAAGAATTCATGCTGATTAATATCCCAATTCTAACTGATTGGAAATAAATGTGATTGAGTATATTGAGACAAAAATTGAGCTGCAATCATTGAGGTTAACATAATAGCTTTCTATGTTCAAATAGATTTTTGGCTTTCCAATTATGATAAACATATGAAATATATAATCTATCAAATCTTGGAGTATCACTTGATGCCTTCTTCAAACAATAGAAGCAATGGGACAGATTTTGAAACTTTGGTAAAAGAAATCCCCTTTGTTTAAATATGTCAATAACTTCTAATTGCTTGCTGCAATGAATTACTATATGCTCTAAATCTTCATTTTCATGATAGGCTCTTGGACAAGTAGTAATGTCTTGTAATCTTCTATGATTCAACCATACATTTGTAGGACGAGTATTGTTAAAAAGACTCCACCAAAATAAAGATTCATTAGGAGTAATCTTTAATTTTTTCAACCATTTCAAATTTATTTTAGCTTGTTGATTGATTTCAAAAGAAGCTTCATATGCCCAAGCATTGACAAATTTACCAGAATCAGAAAAATTAATTCCAGTGTATCTTCTATTGAATCGGTTAAAATTGGAATTTTCATTATCAATATGACCATTTCTTCTAAAAAATAGCTCTTTAAAGCTACTTGATCTCATCTTCCTTCTTCATCTAGAAGATTAGCAACCATATTATATTAATGATCCAGTATATTACAAGTTGAAGTCCATTTATTTAAACATCTATTAAGTATCTAGATGTCATTTGTATTGTTGATTTTTAATCCATTAAACACCTGCCATCTGATAATAGGATTCAAATATTGAGCACCATCTTTAATAATATGCCAAGAGTGAGGTGAATTCTTTTTTTATTTCTTCATTCCATATGTCATTTCCATATCATGCCCTCATGATTCTGTTTAAAAGTGAGTCTTAATTTTAAATGAAATTCCAAGCTAACCGAGCTCTTAAAGGTCCTTGTCTTTCAGCTACTCCTTGAAGCCCAAGGCCACCCATATTTGTAGAAGTACACATTATATTCCATGAGATATAATGCGACCCTTGCCTTCCTTGCTCCTTGTGCCATAAAAAATTTGTACAAAATCTATCAATATCATTTAGAACACCTCTTAGAATCAATGAATGAGTCATTATGAATGAAGAATGAAAAATCTATCTTAACCAACAACATTCTTCTTGCCAAAGAAAGTGAACGAGAGCCCCATATTGATTCTTTCCATGCCTTATGCAAAACTGTTTGATAATCTACAGCCTTCAACCTTCTCATTGCCATTTTAACTCCCAAGTTGGTATTTCTTCAAAAGTAATCAATCCCAAACTTTAGCTTAATTTTCTTCTCCTTCTTTTTGAAACCACTTTTCCATACAGAACCATGTATTTGATCATATTAATATGTTGTCCTGTCTAGTTGCAATAATCAAACATAATTTTAGTAAGAAGTTTGGCATTATTAGATGGAAAACCGATCACTCTTTAAATATGATTTGATGTGTCCCAACTCATACTCTCATATGCCTGTTTCATGTCAAATTTAATAAGCATGAATCCCAATTTAGCCTTAGAGAATGTCAGTTTATTAAAAACCTAATGAGCCAATAAACAGTTATAAAAATTAGTTCTTCCAGGTTCAAAAGTGCCTTATTCTTCACATATAATAGAAGGAATAAAAATCTTCAATTTGTTTAAAATCATTCAAGCTGCCATTTTATATATCATTTGACATAAACTAATGGGGCAAAAGTTTGAAAATTTAAAGGCATTAGGAACTTTAGGAATTAGAACAACCATTATTTCTTTCTAGAAATCTGGTATAATTCCCAAAGTAAAGAAGTTTTCAATAAGATTCCAAATATCATTCTTTACTATGCTCCAAAAGGTTTAAAAAAAATGCATTAATGCCATGTGATCCATGAGATTTGTTATTATCCATCTTCATAATTGTATAGAAAAGTTCCTCTTTTATACATTCTGATTTCAGCAACAACTTCATCTCATCATTCAATTGATCTTTGGTATCAAAGGATGGCCAATTATGTAAATTGCAATATCTCTTTCTCCATTTATTCATTAAAAAAAATCTCAAGGCTAATTGGATTAAATCAGGATCCTTCTCTACAACACCATTAGGATGAGAAATTTGATTAATCATATTACCATTTCTTCTAGCTATAGCATAAGCATGAAAAAAATGAGAATTATGATCTCCTTCTTCCAACCATTGAGATTTAGAGCGTTGTCTCAACCAAGCAAGTCTAGCAAGTGTAACCTTCAATTCATAGATTTTTTCCTTAACTCAAGTAACGTTTTAGGACTCAGACAATTCGAAGTACTTTCCTCCTCTTGCAGTAATAGAATTTCATTTTACAACAACGATTTGAGATTGTTCAGCTCCTTTAATTTGTTATTATTCTAATAAAACAAGAATTTAAGGGATTTATTTATCTTCCTTTGAATAATATCATATGCAGAACCAAAGTCATTTATTCTCCAAGCTTTAGTAACAATACCCCTAGAGGCTTCATACAAACACCATACAATCACAAATCTAATAATTTTATGCTTAAAATAATTTGAATTATTTAAATTAAGCAATAAAGGATAATGATCATAAGCAACTCTTGGTAAATTCTTTATCATAGCAAAAACAATATTTAAGAAAGCTTTAGAATTTAAACAAATTCTCTCCAGTCTTCCCCATATATGAGCAAGGGCTTCTTTGTTGTTACACCAAGTATATTAAGGTCCAACTATGCCAATATCATGATAATCATTTTTTATAATGACTCATCTCTTATGAGCCTTAGGAAAATAAGAACCTTTTACCACCTTTTTTTATCTTGCTTAGATAAAATACAACTAAAATCTCCTCCCACTATACAAAGGTTATCATTAGAACTATATTCTTCAATAATTTTCAACAAATTTCTTCTTTCATGAAGATCTTTATTCCCATAAACTATAGACACTGTTAAAGATATATCATTATGAGATTTTAAATTTCTAATAACACATTGATTTGAAGAATTTAAAATAATAAAAGAAGAAATTTTCTTTTCCCATAAAGTAAGAATACCACCAAAAATTCCTCTGGCATCAAAATGAAAGAAATCCTAATCTTCACCTATAATTCTACCGGCTTTTACATTATCCCTGGAATCTAATTTAGTTTCCATTAAACCAATAAAGAAAACATTATTTTCCAAAACCAAACTTCTTAAATAATAAAAAGCTTCTTTTTTCATTGCTCTCCTACAGTTCCAAAATAACATTGATGACATGAAAAATCAAATGGGTATAAGGCCCCATCCCTTTCATTTTCTCCTTTTCTTATTCTATGGCTTTCCTTAATAAGACCAAGCATTCTCAATTCTTTACTTACTTTATTCTTTTGTTGAAAAGATTTAGGAGTAGTCTTTCCCAACACTTTCGAAATAGGATACACTTAATCAGAGACTACTTTCACATTAAAGCAATCAACTTTCTTAGGAATAGATTCATAAGAAGATGATTTAAGTACCTTGAAAAGCTTCAGAGGATCTAACATTTTTCTTCTTTTTAGAAGAGAATTGATTAGAGACAAAATAATAATTTTTCTTTATTTCTAGCATTCGAGCCTCCATTATCATCATTAACAAAATCAACTACTTGATCAGCTTCAGGAGCATCAACAACATAATTATTTCTTTTAATATAAAAAACCATATCAATTTTAGCAACTTTAGCAACATAATCAGTTCTTGTAATAGATTCAACAACTTCTTTTGCAAAATTAGATTTTTCATTAAGAGCATCAGCAACTTCATTAACATCTACTTCTTTTACAAAGTCGGAATTTCTATTAGTATCTTTAACAACATCTGTATCATTTTTATCATGATTTTCTTCTATAAAATTAGCAACACCAGCAACCTCTTTCTCAAATTCTTCTTTCATTTTCCTTTCTTTTTGAGCAGCAAAAGGTTTTTTAGAAGCAACCTCTTTCTCAAAATTTTCTTTCATCTTCCTTTCTTCTTGAGCAACAACCTCTTTCTCAAATTATTCATTTATCTTCCTTTCTTCATGAGTAGTAATAGGTTTTTGAGGAACTTTATTACCATCATTAGCTTCTTTAAGACCAGAATAAAACTCAGGTCTCAAAGAAATTTTTTGATAAACATTGGTATCAAATTTATTGAAAGATTAAAATTTTTTCCTACTATAGTTCACACGAATCCAAGGTCCATAGGAATTAAACTCATTACTGATCATATTAATCTCTATTTTAGGAATACTATGATTATTCAAAACTATAGCATTACCCACATTATTAGCTTTTTGATTAGCTGAAATAGAAGAAGAAGACACATTGTTATGATCAAACTTTATATTTTTACAGTTAAGATGAGTGTGGCCAATTCTACCACAATTGAAGTAGAATGTTGATATCTTTTCATATTCAATTTTTCAAAAAATCTTCCATGAGAGCCATCAATCCAAATACCAGCTGGAAGTTGAGCATCTAGATTAATTCAGACACACACCCTTATAAAGTCTCTTCTTCCATAATTAAGTTGTTGCAAATCTAGATTTAAGGAGTATAATTTTAATGATAACAAATATTTTTGTGTTCTATTTTGATTGGCTAACATCTTAGGTACAAAAGATCAAATGTAATTCAAGCCAACTCAAGATCGGGTCTACATATGTTTAAATGTAATTTTTCCCTTTCTTGAGTCAAATGTAATGTAATCGATCCACTAGATAAGTAATCTTGCACACACACACACTCAGGGGGAGACTTTTAGTGAGTTAGAGTTTTTGTTTCAAATTTTGTGCATATCATCCTGGATGATCCAGTGAAAATAGAAACACTAATTAGGGTGACCATATTAAGTCAGTTTGATTAAGCAGATCATCCTGGACGATATACCCATCATACAGGATGATAGGATCAAATCAAAATTTCTCAGCCACCAGATCAAGTTAGGCAAGTTTTTATTTTTAGAGATTTGGTCTGATTGTCCCGGACAATACGTATATCTTCTGGATGATCCTTTACAATCATGCCTAAATTAGTCTAGTGATTAAGGAAAGTAATTAATAGTTGATTGATACGATCATATCATCCTGGACGATCGCAATATCATCTTGGACGATACATGCAAAATCTTGACTGTCCATAGTATTTCACCTGGATAATTCGAACAATGTATAGGACAATTTTGGTCATTTTTAAACTAATCGTACGGGACGATCGCGATATCATCCTGGTCGATCAAGTCATTTTTTATTATCCAGCATCAGTTACCCTGAACGATCCAGATAATGTGCAGGACAATTTTCCCGAGTTGAACTAATCATCCCGGATAATCGCAGGATCATCCCGGACGAACGCAGGATCATCCCGGACGATCGCAGGATCATCCCGGATAATATGAACAAATTTTATCTTCTAATCATCAAGAGAAACTAGATCATCCAGGCTGATATGTGTGATTTTATACTGATTGTACAAGATGATTCGCTGATCATCCTTGATGATTTTTATTGACTAGTTAAAATTTAGGGCAATATTTGAGCCATACTATTTAAGATATTTTTCTTCGAACAAGAAAAATCTTTTCCTTACTAGAGAGAACCTTGAGAGAGGGAGAGAGCTTGGGAGAGAGAGAGAGGATCTTATTAGGGGGAGTTTGAGGGGTTCACAAAGGTTGCTCTAAGTAAGGATCTGAGTCATCTTTTCTGGTCGTCGTCTCTTATCTTGTTGGTGTCTCTACAGGAGGATCGTCCATAAGAAGATCTAGGTTCTTTGCCTGCTTCAGGAGGAAGAGAAATGAGTCCAGGTTCTCTGCCTAATTTAGGAGGAAGCGAAAGGAGTCTAAGTTCTTAGCCTGCTTCAGGAGGAAGCAAAAGGAGTCCAGGTTCTCTGCCTCATCGGGTTGGTGGAAAGGAGTTTTTATACAGGCTTCTCCACCTTACTATGGGAGCAGAAGGAGAGTCACTTAGTGTTAGTGCAATACCCGGAGGGGAGGCTTCGGGGAGTGGACGTAGGTCAAGTTGACCGAACCACTATAAAATCTGGTGTGTTCTTTCTAATTATTTTATGCACTTATTTTTCTATTGATGATTGTGTGATTGTGATTATTATTTGGTCATCATTGAACATCTGAAAATCATCGTGAAACTATAATTATTTTAAAACATTCAAAAAGATTTTTTCTAAATCATTGTTGCTCCCAAAATTTTAAAATAATCAATTCACCCCCCCTCTTGGTTAGCCTCGGGACTAGTTCATAAGGGCTTAACATCCCTAATAAACTTTTAAGTGGTATCAGAGCGGGATTCAAAAATTAAGTTTAAAAACTTTAAATTTTGATCCATGACTAACTTTGATAATCGTAATATTGCTGAAGGTTATTCGATTACACCACCACCGTTGTTTGATAACATACCTTTTAATTTTTGGAAAACTCACATGTCCACTTTTTTACAATCTATTGATTATCGCATGTGGATGCTTGTTAAAGATGGTTATGAAGCACCACATAGACATGTTAATGGCATTAAAACTGAACTTTCTTTTATTCAATGGACATTTTATGATCATGATTTAGCACAATTGAATGCAAAATGCTTAAACTATTTTTTTTATGCAGTAAAATCTGAAGATTACATGCGTGTCTCTACTTGCACTACTGGTAAAGAAATCTGGGATAGATTATGCATTACTTATGAACGTACATCTGAGGTTAAGCAATCTAGATTGAACATCTTGCTTCACGACTATGAAATTTTTTTTGTGAAACCTTCTGAATTAATTTCTAAAATATATACTAGGTTCACTCAAATTATCACCTCCCTGTATGCCTTAGGAAGAGAGCTTACTAATTATGAGAAAGTTAACAAAATTCTGAGATGTTTGCCTTCTTCTTATATTGCCAAGATAACTGTAATTACTGAATCCAAAGATTTGAATACTTATTCTATTGATTACTTACTTGGGTCACTCATTACTTACGAGCAAGGATTGAACCAATGATAAATTGATGCAGGTGAGAAAAGAAGGAGAAAACTGTGGCGCTGAAGGCCAATGGTACTGACACTGATTCTTTCGGGTCTAGTAGCGATGATGTTGCCTTCATCACTAGGCAATTCAAAAGCTTTCTAAGGAAGAAACACAAAAACTTTCAGAAGTGGAACAAAGGTAAGAGTAGCAAAAATTTTAAAGGTTCATCTGATACTGTTTGTTTTGAATGCAGGAAGCCTGAACATAAAAGGCTGATTGTCCTACACTTAAGGCTCACCCAGGAAAGGAGAAGGGTGAGGAGAAACCCAAGTTCAAAAAGGATAAGAAGAAGATTTAAAAGGCTTTCTAGGCGAATTTAGCATCCGACCCTCTAAGACTGAAGCTGAAGAGGAGACTACGAACTTATGTTTAATGGCAGATGATCATCCTGGTTAGTCTGACCAAGAAGAGGTATATAAGCTAACATATTACTTGAAGTTTCTGAAAGAATCCATTCATCATATAGGAAACTTAAGAAAATGCATGCTAGCCTGAAATTGAAATTCTTAAACTTGGAAAAAGAGCATGAAATTTTGATTAAGGATCCTTCTACGCTTGATAGCGATCACATATCATTACTTGATGAATTTGATGAGTTGAATAAAAAGCATTCTAATTTGATTATTGAGCATGATTGATTAAAAGCCTCACATGTTGAATTAAAAACTACATTTAAGGAATTAGAAACTCATGCATCTGATTTAGATAGTAGTGAGCATTATTTGAAATTTGAAATTGCAAGTCTCAAGAAGTAAAATGAATTTCTAAGTGTAAAAATTACTGCATATGAGAATAATGAAACACCTCCTATTTTGCACAAATTTATGCACCTCCACCATTTGAATAATCTATTTCAAAATCATCAAAATACATTTCATTCAAACCTAGAAAGAGGCACTATCACCCAAGTACATTAGTTAAACCTTTTCCTGGCATTAGATGTTTTTCTTATGGCATGTTAGGACATATCTCTCAGACCTGCACTGTTCACCGTAGTACACATTGGGTGTGAAGGCCCAAATTATATGCTTCACAGCGCAGCACATATACATTGTATTCTTCTTTTCATAAGAAGGAACCCAAACTTGTTTGGGTTCCTAAATCTAACATTTGATGATTTTATAGGGTTGCTCTCACACAAGACCTCATGAGAGCATATGGTACCTAGACATTAGATGTTCAAGATATATTTCTAGAGATGCAAATCAATTCATTTTGCCAGAAGCCAGGGCTAGAGGTAAGGTCACTCTTGGAGACAATACCACCAGGAAAGTGGTACATGCAGGTATAATCGAAAACTCCAAGAACCTTTTGATTAAAAATGTTTTGCTTGTAGATGGATTGAAGCACAACTTGCTTAGCATCAGTTAGCTTTGTGACAAAGGGTTTAGCATGAAGTTCCTAGCAAATACTTGCATCATAAGCTTAAATAATAACACTATTTTATAGGGCAAGAGGATCAACAATATCTACATGCTTGATTTAAATAATATTGAATGTGCTTCTTCATTTTGCTTAAAAATTGTTGCTGATGAGTCTTGGTTGTGGCAGAGGAGATTATGTCATGCCAGTGTGAAAACCCTTAGAAGAGTCACCCAAAAGGACTTAGTTAGAGGTATCCCCAAGCTTAAGTTCACTAAGAACCACGTGTGTGATGCCTGTCAATTAAGGAAGTAAGTCCAATCCTCTTTCCACTCCACTAAGGACATCAGCACCTCTAAACTTTTAGAAGTCCTACACACGGATCTCTTTAGACTCATTAGCACTGCCAACTTAGGGGGAAAAGTCTATGGATTTGTGATTATTAATGATTACTCGAGATTCACTTGGATTAGATTTCTATCACATAAATCTCAGTCATTTGATGAATTTAAATCTTTCTCCACTTGGATTCAGAAGAAGTTAGGTTGTGAGATCTTGACTATTCATAGTGATCATGGTGGAGAGTTTAAAAATGTAAGATTTGGAACATTCTGTGAGGAGCAAGGGATTAGCCATAATTTTTCAGCTCCTAGGACCCCTTAGCAGAACAGGGTAGCTGAAAGGAAGAACATGACCTTAGTGGAAGCCACTAGAGCCATGCTTGCAGAGTATTCACTTCCAAAATACTTTTGGGCTGAAGCGATAAACACTGCCTGTTATGTGCTTAATAGGGTGAATGTTAGATCCAATATGAATAAGACACCTTATGAGATCATTAAGGGTAGGACTCCAAACCTGTCCCACCACCATGTCTTTGGCTATAAGGTTCTCATTCTGAATAATGGAAAATCATCCTTAGGAAAATTTGACCCCAAATTTGATGAAGGAGTGTTCTTAGGCTATTCTAGTATGGGGAAATCTTTTAGGGTGTTTAATAAGAGGACTTTTATGGTGGAGGAGATAACTCATGTGGTGTTTGATGAATCTGATCTTAAGGAGACTAGAGTTGAGGAAGAAGAAGATGTATGAGAGATTACCCAAGGAGTTGAAAATATAAATCTGGAAGAAAGGGTAAAACCTCAAAACACTTTGCCTAGAGATTGGAGATATTCTTCAAGTCATCCTAAAGAACTGATCTTAGGAGACCCTTCTGAAGGTGTTAGAACTATGCATGGAATTAGGATAGAAGTAAACCATTCTGTCTTTATCTCAATGACTGAACCCACCAACATCAATCAAGCCCTTTCTAATAAATTTTGGATCTTAGCTATGCAAGAGGAATTGAACCAATTTATAAGGAATGATGTTTGGGAGTTAGTAGAAAGACCTAAGAATCAAAGTGTTATGGGAACCAAATGGTTCTTTAAGAATAAGATGAATAATTCTAGTGTGCTGGTTAGGAATAAGGTAAGATTGGTGGCTAAGGGGTACAACCAAATAGAAGGAATTAATTTTGAGGAAACCTTTACACCTGTAGCTAGATTGGAAGCCATTAGAGTGCTACTAGCCTTTGCCTATTATAAGGGATTTAAGTTTTTTCAAATGGATATCAAGAGTACCTTTTTGAATGGGATAATAAAGGAGGATGACTTTGTAGAGCAACCCCCAGGCTTTAAGAGTTCCCAATATCCTTATCATGTTTACAAATTAAAAAAGGCCATGTATGGATTGAAATAGGCACCCAGAGCTTGGTATGAGAGGCTTAGCACATTCCTATTAGAAAGAGAGTTTGTTAAGGGGAGCATAGACACCACCCTTTTTTTGAGGAGAGTAGAAAATAATTTATTCATTGTCCAGATCTATGTTGATAATATACTTTTTGGATCTTCTGATAAAAACTTATGTGATAATTTTTCTAAAATAATGAGTAAGGAGTTTGAGATGAGTATGATAGGATAATTGTCCTACTTTTTGGGGTTTTGCATAAGGCATATGGATGATGGAACCTTTCTGAATCAATGAAAATACACTAAGGACATTTTGAAGAAGTATGAAATGGACAAAGCCAAGCCAATCAACACTCCCATGAGTTCATCTGTTCAGTTAGATAAGGATTCAAATGAAAATCTATTGATCAGAGGAAGTATAGAGGAATTATAGGATCACTACTTTACCTAACTGGTAGCCGACCTGATATCATGTTTAGTGTTTAGCTTTCTGATATGTTTCAAGCTAATCCTAAAGAGTTTCACCTGACTGCTGTTAAGAGAATTCTTAGATATCTCTTAGGGACCCCAAACTTAGTAATCTGGTATCTTAGGCACAACACTTCCTTTGAGATTACTGGATATTCTAATTCTAATTTTACAGGATATAGGGTGGATAGAAAAAGCACGTCTGGAACTTGCCAATTCATAGGACAGTCTTTAGTCTCTTGATCTAGTAGGAAACAGAACTCAGTTGCACTCTCCACTGCTGAAGCTGCATACATAGCCTTAGGAAGTTCTGTGGCCCAAGTCCTTTAGTTGAAGTAATAAATTCTGGATTTAGGATTACCTATTGGCACAATTTCAATTCTATGTGATAACACCAGTGCCATCAGCATTTCTAAGAATCCAATCCAACATTCTAGAACCAAACACAATGACATGAGGCATCACTTCATTAGGGACCATGTTACAAGAGGGGACATTGAGCTACACCATGTAGCAGCTGAAAATTAACTGGCTGACATCTTTACTAAACCACTGGCCTTTGACTCATTTAGCATTTTTAGGACCAGAGTGGGTGTGGTTGACATAAATGCATGATTCTGATGACTGATGATTTTTGAGTTTTCTATTTTTCATTTTGTTTCTATTAGTTTTTAATTTGATTATCTATTTCCTATTATTTTTTATTCTCTATTGATTTTCTCTTTATTTGATTATTTGTTTCCTAGTTGTTTTTCCTATTTATTGTTGTTTTTCCTGATTTGAGTATTTAGTTTGATTCGATTTCCTACTTATTCTTAGTTTATTGCTTTTTCTTCTAAATCAGATCACTGTTCACTACTGGTAATAAACTGAATTTCTGATTGAGAGTTTCACATGATTTTTATTTGAAAGCTTATAAGCAGTGATTGACTCCTCTGGATCTGTTAAAGGGAAGAAACATTGATGATTGTTTCTCTTCCTCTAACTCCTTAATGGTGTATTATTTCTTTTCGATAAAAATCTTCTTAAAAATTAAAAAGTTGGTTTTTGAAATAGAGATCTATTTTATCTTTCTATAGTAATCTAGGTCATATGAATAGTATTTTCAAAGCTTTGAATCATTGTTATATTTTTTCTTAATCAGGGGATTGCACTTATCATATGATATATGGTTTTTGTTCTGTGAATTACTCCTCCTTATTGTAGAGAGTGAGTGTTGTCTTCTCTTATGTCTGGAAGGTAATTTCACAATTTAGATTTTTAACGATTATGAAAGGAAGCAAGCTTATAAAAGATACGCAAAGAGCTCCAAAATGAAAAGAGGCACAAAATGAGCCCAAAGTTGAAAAAATGCGCAATATTACCATAGATTAGAAAGATACATAAATTGTATCAAAAATCAAAAGATGCACATAGTGCGCCAAATAAATTGAAAAAGAGGCACAAAATGAGCCCACAAAGAAATAACCTTTCTTCCCTTTCAGATCTTTAAATTTCTTAGAAAAATCCATGCACTACTTAATATTTTCAAAAGCTTAAGACAAAAAATCATAATTTTTGATTCATTACTTTGTAATACAATTCTATCAGATATTTTTTTGGAATGAGGCTTGAAAGGATCTCTTTATGAATCTAATTTCTTATCTTCTTAATTAGACTTTTGTTTGAAAGGAATTTGAACTTGTAAGGTGTCTAAGGTGGGAGTTATGAAAGTTAATTTTCTAATTTTTTTGGATTTCAGCGTTGTGAATTTTTTTCTTTGGCATTTGAATTGAAAATTAAGAAAAATTCTATTTTACTGGAGCTGATCAGTTCAAAAAAAAAATTTTTTAATTGTTCTTATTGTTGTTTTCTTGTTTCTATTTTTTGTTTTGATTTGTTTTTGTTTTTTCTTTTCTTTGTGTGTTTTTGGGATCCCTGATCTTCTGATCAGGATCCACCACTCTATTAGTTTTCTGTATTGTGATGTTTCTAGTTTGTTTTGTTTTTCTTTTTCTTCCTCCTTTTTGTGATGTCAAAAGGGGGAGTTATTTTTTGAGTTACTAGTAGTTTCTTTTATTGCTGGTGTGTTATAGTTATTTCTTTTATGGTATTTAGTGTCACTATTTGTCGATGATTAGTAAAATTTGTAATGACAAATCTTCTCTCATATGTGCGTTGATTACTCCTATCTGTTTTATTTGAAACTACTGAATAAATATTTGCCATCATCAAAAAGGGGGAGATTATTGCAAATATGTATTAAGGAGTATAATTTTGATGATAACAAAGATTTCTATGTTTTATTTTGATTGGCTAACATCTCAGGTACAAAAGATCAAATACAATTCAAGCTAACTCAAGATCGGGTCCGCATGTATTTAAATCTAATTTTTCCCTTTCTTGAGTTAAATGTAATGTAATTGATCCCCTAGCTAAGTAACCTTGCACACATACACTCAGGGGGAGAGCTTTAGTGAGTTAGAGTTTCTGTTTCAAATTTTATTCATATCATCCTAGACGATATTCATATCATCCTAGATGATCCACTGAAAATAGAAATACTAATTAGGACGACCATGTTAAGTCAGTTTATTTAAGCAGATTGTCCTGGACGATATATCCATCATACCGGGAGATCGGCTCAAATAAAAAATTCTAAGCCGCCAGATCAAGTTATGCAAGTTTTTATTTTTAGAGATTTGGTCTGATCATCCCGGACGATATATGTATCATCCTGGATGATCCTATACAATCATTTCTAAATTAGTCTGGTGATTAAGGAAAGTAATTAATATTTGATTGATACGATCATATCATCCTGGATGATCGCAATATAGTCCTAGACGATACATGCAAAATCCTGACCGTCTAAAACATTTCACCTGGATGATCCGAACAATGTGTAGGACAAATTTGGTTATTTTTAAACTAATCATATGGGATGATCATGATATCATCCCGATCGATCAAGTTATTTTTATTCATCCAACAACAGTTTCCCTGGATGATCAGAATAATGTGCAGGATGATTTTCCTGAGTTGAACTAATTATCCCGAACGATCGCAGGATCGTCCCGAATGATATGAATAAATTTTGTCTTCTAATCATCCAGAGAAACTAGATCATCCATGCTGATATGTGTGATTTTGTACTGATCGTATAGGACGATCCACCGATTATCCTGGATTATTTTTGTCGACTAGTTACAATTTAGGGCAATTTTTGAGCCCTACTGTTTAAGATCTTTTTCTTCCAACAAGAAAAATCTTTTGCCACTTTCCTTTCTAGAGAGAACCTTGAGAGAGAGAGAGAGAGAGAGAGAGAGAGAGAGAGGGAGCTTGGGGGAGAGAGAGAGGATCTTGTAAGCGGGAGTTTGTGAGGGTTTCACAAAGGTTGCTCCAAGCAAGGATCTGAGTCATCTTCTCCAGTCATCGTCTCTTGTCTTGTTGGTGTCTCTATGAGTGGATCGTCTACAAGAAGATCTGGGTTCCCTGCCTGCTTCAGGAGGAAGCGAAAGGAGTCCAGGTTCTCTGCCTACTTCAAGAGGAAGCAAAAGGAGTCTAGGTTCTCTGCCTACTTCAGGAGGAAGCGAAAGGAGTCCACGTTCTCTACCTCACAGTGTTGGTGGAAAGGAGTTTTTATACAGGCTTCTCCGCCTTGCTGTGGAAGTAGAAGGAGAGTCACTTAGTGTTAGTGCAATACCCATAGGGAAGGCTCCGGGGAGTGGACGTAGGTCAAGTTGATCGAACCACTATAAAATCTGGTGTGTTTTTTCTGATTATTTTTCGCACTTATTTTTCTGTTGATGATTGTGTGATGGTGATTATTATTTGGTCATTGTTGAACATCTGTAAATAATTACGAAACTATAATTTTTTTAAAACATTCAAAAAGATTTTTTCTAAATCATTGTTGCTTACAAATTTTTAAAATAACTAATTCAACCCCCCCCCCTCCTCTTGGTTAGCCTCAGGACTAGTTCACAAGGGCTTAACATCCCTAACAAACCTTTTTAAGCATATTAACATTTAAAAACATTGGTGGTCCAACCAAAGAAGATTTTCTAATGATGTTAGTTAAATCCCAACAATTTAAAGGAAGATTCGTAAATCGTATCCATGTTGGAGAAAATAAAGCTTTCATAGATAATGGGGAAATCCAGGATTCCAATAATCCATGCTAATTGTTTGACTCCATACGAACCATTGGATTCTTAATTCTGAACTAATCAATGAAAAAGGAATATAGTTACCACATACCTTGATAACTATGGAATTTTGAAGTTTAAAAATTTTGCTTTTTACATTTTTAGAATGTAATTTGATATCCGCTTTATCGTCTGACATCTCAATATTAGTTTCAAGATTATGAACTTTAATATTTGGAGGTTTTTTCCAAACATTAAGATGTTCAAGAATAGCTTTTACAGAAATACCTTCATTATTTTGTTGTGGAGTATCTTCAAAGAAATTTACACAAACATCATTAGGTTCTAAACCTTTACTGATAGCTTGATTATTTTCTATCAGATAAAATTTTTGAGCTCTCTTCTTGAATCAAAATTTTAAATGTATTAGAAGAATTAGAATATCTCTTCACCTTTAATTTAGGATTGGAAGATGAGGAAGCTTCAATGTCATTAGGTCTATCTCAAATGATGCTACCACTATTAAATTTATTTTAAAGATGAGATAATTCAAAATTAGCTTCTTGATTTTTATAATCACATTCTTTCCCTTACCAACAAACAAATCAATCTTTGAGATACAATTGGACTTTGAAAAATCAGAAACATCTTTGATAACCAGAGGATTTCAAACAATAGATTTACTTTTATTAGAAAAATCACATCCAAACTTCTTCAAGAAGAAAGACTAGAATAATCTTTAGAATTCATAACCTTAACCGCTCCATCACCTGAGAATGATGGAATGACCGTCGGTGATAGCCGTAGATCACCCTCCACCATAGTGAACAACCTGCGAACAATCCTCTAACATAAATTCAAAATCTGCAGGAATACTCTCATGTTTTGTTGGGGAATGAGGATATGCCCGATATTCCTCGGTTAGGTATAATTTTTTAAACTTATAAAGACCAACTCATTGTTTGATGAATGGCTATAGTAGCACACACTGGATTGTTCTTTAACTTTCCCACTAGATTCATGTAGTAGGATGTATTAGTTATTAGCCTTAGGTTAGTGCACCTATGAAGTCCTAGCCTTGTCAGCTGGGGCTTTTCCACTTTGTGAACCTTAGAGACCTTGACAATCACCTAGGCCTGTAATGTAGGCCACCTATTTATGTCATGTGCATCGATCTTTTTTTGTGCAAAGCGGGCCTTACTAGGACAATTTTCTTTAGGATTTTGAAATATTTAAAAAATTGTAAATGTCACCTTATAATGATTTTTAAGCTTTTAAAATATGATTTTCCTTAAATATGTCAATAATATAAAAAATATGATAAAAGTTTAGCTCTAGCATGTAAGCTAGATCTGTGTGTTAATGTTGTGTTGTACATCTTTTCATAGGTAATGTGTTTAGCTTTATTATTTGAACCAAGTATTGAACCCATGTTAGAAGTTCATTTGCTACCAACTTTACTAAAGAGACCTATTAAATGCTAAAGTAAACAATCCAATTGATAGCTTCTAAGTAGGTAAAAGCAAGGAGTGAGTATAGAGAGAAAGTGCAGTTTTCGAGAGAGAGAAAGTAATTTTTAAAATTTTGTTTTGGCACTTATGCCAGGTTTTTTGATGGCGGCGGATGGTCGGTGAACTCCATCTGCAGGTGCTCTTGTAGATGTGGGTCATCATTTATCTGGAGGTTCGGTGTTCCCTCCTCGATCATTTTTTTGTTCATCTTCTCCTACGTTCGAAGGTGATTCAATGGATGTTCGAGTAAATCCTTCTGCTCAAGATGTCATGAAGAGAAATGGAAGACCTTCATTCATCAATGAGGGTGGATTAATTTCTACAAGAATGTCATTCCAGAGATTGGGAAGGGTAAAAATGTGATGAATGAACGCAATTTCAAGTTTCCTAAATTTTTGGATTTCCCCAGGGTCAAGGTTATAACATTACTGGTTCTTCTTCTTTAGGAATTTTTGTGATCGGAGGACATAATTCTGGGATGATGGTGGGAAGTATTGATTCAAACTATAAGGCAGAATCTGTGGTGGAAAATTCACATAGTGATGAACTAGTTACTGGTAATCTACTTAGGGATAATGTCAATGGTATTGCTAACAAATTGGATGTTCCCTTTGCTGAGAAGGTTGATGCTAGAGATCTTCATCTAATCAGGGATAAGGTTCCATAGTGTGAATTAGGAGAATTGGATTCATCCAATCACGTTGGAAAAATTGCTGAGATGCCCAAGCATCCTGGTGGAAATACTCTATAAAATGCATGGAGTAAGAAATTTAATATAAGAGTTACTGATTTAGACTATGGTGACTACTTGACAGAACATGGTTCTATGGTGAATTTGCATATACAGAATGAAATGGAGAATGCAATGAAGCTTCAGAAGTCCTTAGTTGTCAAAGTATTTGTATATAATGTTCATATTCAAGTAATTTGCACGGAACTGAGGAGGCAATGGTCTTAGTTTAAAAATTTCCACATAGCAGTGCTTGGCCTGGGGTGGATCTTATGTGCTTTCAATGATTGTGAAGCTTTGGATTCTGTTCTTACTAATGGACCTTGGTATCTTAATGGACATATCATAGGTATTGACAAGTGTTTGCCATCTTTCTCACCTTCTTCATTAAAGGGATTATCAGCTCCGGTGTGGATTAAAATGCCAAATCTTCCGTTACAATGTTGGGATGAGATTAATGTGTGTAGGATTGCTTCCAAAGTTGGTACTCCTTATTTGATTGATGGAAACATGTTTCAGTGGAGCAGGAGGTAGTTTGCGAGAATCTATGTACGTATCAAATATGAGAATAAGCTTCCCTTGGGTGTTTGGGTGGAGGGGAGCTCTGGTAGATTCTTTCAAAAGATTGTATATAAGAAAGTATCTAATTTATGCTTCAATTGAGGTAAGATTGGTCACTTCATACATAGCTGCCTGGAGGATAGGGTGGAGGCTATTTACTCTGTGTCTAAAAAACCTGAGGTAGGGGGGAAGGAGTTTCTAAATTTAAGCTGAAGTTAGACAAATCTGATGGTGCCAAGTCAAATGGTATGCAGAGTTAAGTGAAGCTGGATATGGTCCTTGGGTCCATGTCAACTATGCTAAAAGGAAAGTTAAAAATGTAGGGTCTAAGTGACCGGTAGTTCATGTGGATGCTGCTGCTGGCGTCAATGTCTCTATTTTGAAAGATTCTAGTATTAATGATATGTGTTCGATGGAAAAGGTAGTGTCTAAGGGAGCTGAGGATTCAAAACTGGTTCCTTTGTTAAAGAAGCTGATGGCTCTTTAGGATGATCCTTCTCCATAAGGGAATGTTGATGCTTGTGTGGGGGAATTGCAAACGGCTTCTTCAAACTCTTCTATTAAGGGTATGGTTGCTAATTCTCTTCTTGATGTTAATAATAAATTCAAACTATTATCTGAGATTGCTGAGGAGGGGGAGATTATTCCAGAGAGGGAATTTGTTGGGCTCTGTTGACAGAGGAGATGACGTGGTTGGGCCGGAAGGAAAGACTGAGGAGGGTATGAAGGAAATCAAGGTAGGGGGGTCTTCTTCTGTGAAGAAGAAACATTCTAAGGAACTTAGAAGCGTGGGACCTATCAAGTTGTGTCTTTGAAATAGAAGGTTGGAGAGTGAAATGAAAGAAAAGGTGGTGAATTCTTCCCCTCTTCATTAATGATGAAATCTATTGCCTTTTGGAATTGTAGAGAAGCTAGGAAGAAGCAAGCTTCTCTATATCTTAAAGATTTTGTTAGGGAGCATGGTGTGTTTTTTGTGGGGTTAATGGAAACTAAAATAACTTCCATTGATAGTAGGGAAGTTAGTGAGTTGATTGGTATTGATTGGGATTACTTTCAAGTTCCCTCAGATGGGCTGTCTGGAGAAATTCTGGTGCTATGGAAGTCCAGTGTGGCCACTTTTTCTATCTTGGAGTTTTCCAACCAATGTGTTATTGGTGAGTTTGATGTGTTAAATAAAGGTGTGTGGAGGATATGTTCTGTTTATGGGAGCACTGATGTTTATAAAAGAAGGGAGTTATGGAGTAAGTTGGAAGGCATTTCTTCCAAAGACCTGCTTATGGTGGTTGGGGGAGATTTTAATTGTTTATTGTCCAAAGAGGATAAAAGGGGAGGGAAGAGATTTATCTATTCCCAAGGACCCAAGGATATGACCACTCTTTTGGTGAATAATGATTTGCATGATGTTGGGTTTATTAGTCCAAGGTTCACTTGGTGTAACAACAAAGCAGGTGGAGCTCGAATTTTGGAGAGGTTGGATAGATGTTTCATAAATTCAACAAAATTCAAATCTTCTCATCGAATGGTGGTTAGGTATCTAGCGAGAGTTGCTTCGGACTATTGCCTAGTTGTTTTAAATCTTTTGGAGCTAAATCCCGTGTCGAAAAAAATTATCAGATATGAAAATGTCTGGTCTTCATTTCTTGCATCCTATGCTGAGGTAAGGAAAGAATGGAGTAAGGAAGTTGTAGGTAGCTATTCGGATATTTTAATATCAAGTGTAAAAGAACCTTGAAAGCATTGTTCTTCTGGAGTAAAGCCAAGGAAAAAAATTTCAACCAATTGAAGGATTGCCTCATGGAAGACATATTGAAGCTGTAGATGAAAGAGGCAGATGCTGGTCAGCTTTTGGAAGATGAGATATGGATCCTCAAGGATAAGGTATCTAAACTGAATTCTACATTGGCCCGCATGAATACGTGGTGGAGGCAACAAGCTAAAAACAGGTGGATGAATGAAGGTGATATGAACTCCAAGTTCTTTCAATCATTTGCTAGCGCTAAAAGAAACTCAAATTAGATCTTTAAGGTCAAAGATCATAATGGAGCAGTTCTTTAAGATCAAGCTCAGATTGAAGATGTTTTTATTTGGTTCTTAAAAAAAAATGGAAAGAAAGGGATTATGTTCTCAAAGGTTGGCCTTATGCAAGGACTTCTCTTAATGATGAGGATAGAAAATGGCGGAGTAGGGATGTATCTTTGGAGGAAGTGGAGTGGATTGTGAAGCAAGGCAATGCTAATATAACTCGAAGAAATGATGGAGTTTCTTATCCTTTATCAAACCTTATTGGGTATTATTAAGGAAGATTTTTGGAATTCTATTAACCTTTTTTTCAAATTTGGGAATATGAATGCTGAATGGAAAGATACCTTAGTTGTGCTTATATCGAAAGTGAATAATCCTATGTCTCCTTCTAATTATAGACCAATTAGCCCTTGTAAAATAGTCTACAAGGTGGTAGCCCAGGTTCTTTTGAATAGAATGAGCACCATTATGCCAAAATTGATTTCGTCTGAACAAGTGGCTTTTATTAAGGGAAGATCAATCTCAAATCATGTTCTTCTAGCTCAGGAGGTCTTTCATAAATTCAGATTATCTAAATCTTCTAAAGGTTTAGTCTCTTTCAAGATTGATATGGAGCAAGCGTATGATTGCATGGGTTGGGACACCTTGAGAAAAGTATTGGAGCATTTCAGTTTCCCTATGAAGTTCTCTAATCTCATTATGGAATGTGTAGAAAATCCAAGGTTCTCTTTGTTGATTAATGGCAATTGTTCTAATTAGATCAATGCCAGAAGCAGTTTTCATCAAGGTTGTCTCTTATCAACTTTTCTTTTTATTCTTTTCTCTCAACTGTTATCAAATGCTCTTTGTCAGAAAAGTGATTCTATTGGTGTGCGAATTTGCCCAAATGGTCCAAGGATTTCTCATCTGCTTTATGCAGATGATACTATTATTTTTTCTGAAGCTAGCATAAAAATTGTGAGGGAAATCAAGGCTGTTTTACAAGACTTCTGTGGTTGGATGGGTCAATGAATTAATTAACAATGATAAATCTGCCATTCTTTTTGGCAAGTTTGTTAATAGGAGGAAAAGAAAGTCCATAACTCGTGTTATGGGATTTAAGCAAGTTATAGAGTTCAAGTAACTTGGAGTGAAGATTGCTTTGAGAAGGTTAGTTTGGACTGATTTTCAATTCATTATCGACAAAGATGTGCAAATAATTAATATGTGGGGAAGTAAATTCATCTCTTTGGCTGGGAAGTTTATACTTGTGAAATCAGTTATACTATCCTATCATACTTTTCATTGTACGCATTCTCTTGTTCCCAAAGGTGTTCTTGATGAGCTAGATAAGTTGTGTAGAGGTTTTATATGGAATAAAAGAGATGGGAGTTCAGGCCTTCATTATGTGAGCTGGAGTTTACTTTACAAACTTGTTAAGTGGGGAGGTCACGGATTGTACTCTTGTGTGAGTAAAGTAGGCCCTTTGAGAGCTAGGTTGGCATTAAATTTTGTTCAAGATAAAGATTCCTTGTTATATAAAGCTCTTGCAATGAAATATGGTTCTTGTATATATGAGATTGGAGTAGAAATAGGATGCTCATCTACAAGGAAGATTATTTCAGAAGGCAGTGGTTTTCTGAAGTATATAATGAGGTGGAGGATTTTGGATGGCAGATCTATAAATGTTTACAAGGATGTGTGGATATGGGACAAATTTATTGATGAATGGCCAACATTTGTAGCAACTCCAGAAATAGAAGGATTGACCGTAGATATGTTAATTAAAGATGGAATGTGGGATGTAGAAGAGCTTTGTAAGTTCTTTGGTACTTAACTTGTGGAGAAAATACGTCCAGTTCGAATCATGCCAGATTTGAGTTAGGATACGTGGGAATTGAGGTTTCAAAACTCTGTGAAATCTATTTCGGTAATGGCTTTTGAAGCTTTAATGCTCGACTATTCTATTGTCCCCTACTGGAAGTGGATCAATAATTTAATGCTTATTCCGAGAGTTGAGGCATTTTGGTGGCGTGTTTTCAATAACACTATTCCAACATTTCAGTTCTTATCATATAGGAGATTGCAAGATGGTTCTTTGTGTCCAAGAGGTTGCAATGTTAATGAAGATATTGAGCATGTGACAACCAAGTGCTTGAAGCTGATGGATGTTTTTCATTGCTTGAATAAATGGGGATTTGGTATCCTATCTTTTGACACCTTTGATGATTGCTGTGAGTGGATGATCCAGAGCTCTTCAAAGAATTTGTTCTTAGTCAAATTATATAGTAATTAAATTTTTCTTACTTGGAAGTATAGGAACAAATATATTCATGAAGGCATGGAAAAAAGCTCTGTTAGTATTGCAGCTCATTCTATAAGTTTCACTTCTATATCATTCTCTGTTTATGGTTTTAACTCAGGCCTGTGGGGTGTTAATCAGTCGAACAGATTGTTATTGAATCATTGGCACCCTCCTCCACCTGACTGGATCAAAGTTAATGTTGATGCTTCTCTTTTACCATCGTATAAAGCTGGCATTGGTGGCATTTTTCGTGACAGTAAAGGAAGGTTTCTGCTAGCATTTGGCATGAAATATATTCATTAGGATGTTGCTCGCCTAGAACTTTTAGCAATTCAAATGCTTAAGGATGTAATTAAAGATTGGATGTTGGAATATAAGGGGATTATCATTGATGGAGATAACTATAATATCATCAAGTTTCTTATAAATTCAGCAAAGAAGGATGGAAAGTGGATGGATGATTTTGATTTTCTAAAGGGTTTTAATCTTGTTATTTTCAAGTGTATAGATAGAAAAGGTAATAAGTTAGCAGATTTGTGTGCTAACTATGCTACTATGGGTAATTTTATTTTGGATGACATTAATTCTAATACGTTTCCTCCTTTCTTTTCTATCTTGTTAAAGGAGGAACTTAATAGTATTGCTTTGTAGTTCGTATTAGTTTTTTTTATTGAATAATGTAATTGGTTTGCTTCCTCAAAAAAAAAAAAAAACCAATTGATAAAACATAACTAATGAACTCAAAATCAATCTTAAAATTTCTAATAAACTAACTAAAGAAAATAATCATTAAATAATAAACAAAAATAAGTTAAACAACAAGATAGTTGTTGAGCAACGCAAGCCTATGAGGCTATTAAGTTAACCCAAAGAGGGTGCAATAAACCTCATGGCCTTTGTTTAATAATGGTAATTTTCAGAGTAAATCTGTATCAAACCTATAAGATTTTAAAGTCTAATGTGATTAATAAAATATAACAAATATGTATATATTTCACACAACCCAACCAGCCATTAAAGTTTATAGGTTTGACTACCGTAAGCTGCAGGGTCAGGTGTCCTAAGGAGGCCTTGGTCCTCATGTCCCTTGTGACAACACCACAATTTGATTGATGGTTAAATTCAATAAAATCTATAAAAATCATAAGAATTCTAAATAAATTTATATAAATCTATAAAATCATTATGAACACCCTAACCAAATTATAACTTTAAAAAATATATCCATCCATACAAAAAGAAACAAAAAATGTAGAATAAAGTCCTACAAACTCCTAAGACAATTATAAACAAAAGTCTATATTAATTAGAAGGAATCTAGAAAAACATAAAATTTTCTCTCATAGACTCTCCAACGCTTAAGTGAAATGTTATGACATTGAAATCTAAATTCAAATTTAAATATCTATTGATTTAAAAAAGAAAAATTAAAATGCTGGTGCAAATGAACTTCAGGTCATATCTTAGTTCCTCAACCCGTGTCAAATTTGTGCTTATTTTTCCCCTTTTCTTTAGTATATGTGAGGTATATATGATACGATACCTCGAGTTACGGGGCTACATGTCCTAAGGAGGCCTTGGTCCTCTTTCATGTTGTAACAACATCACATACTTAACAAGTTAAGGGACAGTGGTCTAAAGATGGGCATAAATTATTCCCAATTTAAAAATCTAAAGTCACCATTAGGAGCCCAATCCAACTCCTTAACCACCCAAGTATTAAACTATAATTCTTGTTGGAGCTTAGTAAATTTATGGTAGAGGGTTTTACCATTTATATATCTACCCTATATAAATAAATTAATCTTAGAAATAAGAATTGTGGGATGTTCTTTTTGTGGTGGGCAATAGTCCCACTTAGTGTGTCATCCATTAAACCCACCTCAATCTTAGAAAATTAAGAGAGGACTAAGCAATGTAGCCACCTCATAATCATTTCATCCATGATTAGGTGTAGGATTGAGGTTGGGTCATTTCCCCCTCTATTCGTTACAACTCTAGCATAGGTTAGGGCCCACATATTCAGGCTGTTCATAATTTAATAATCAGAAATATAACTCTAAAATTAAGTATTAATTAATTCACTCTAAATGACTAATCACTTAAAGATAAATCTTAGGGGTAATAAATTGAACAATATGAACCTGATGTTGTAACTTTAACCCTTCACCTAATCAGAGGTAGTTAGGTAACACTAATTTTCCATACACTTTAGTGCTGGTTAGAACACATTTTGGTAGGCGTTCTAGGATAGGGGGTAGCTAGGATAACATTTTTAATTTCTTTATTTTACACTTTCCATTTGTGATGATATAATGATGTTTTTTTAGCTTGGCTTATTTTTGGTTTCTTTCTTTTCTCTTTTGTGAATTGATGAGTAGGAACTTACCCTTAAGTGATTAGAATATTTATAAAATTATATTAGGTAGCTGGTCACATTCCCAACGGGCTAATAAAACTGTTATAAATATAATTGTAAATGTGCTTCATAATAGATACCATGATGATTATTAAGCCCCTGGGGATGTGGTCTAAACGAAAAGGTCTCAATATTTATATATAAATTATTTGAAATGTGCTAATCTATTTTTTATAGGGGATCTATGTAATTTTTCATTAAATATAATTTTAGTTAGGAAAGCCTTGTAGGTGTGTTGTATTTTAAAAGGTAAGAGGCCAAATAGGTGGAGGTCGATCAAGGCCCCACACAACATTTCATTTTTTGTATAGTTCTAACACTGAGTTGTAGTTATGATAGAGTTCAGCTACCCTTTTTCTTTTTCTTGTGGTGTATTATACAACCTAGCTATATTTTTGGCCTTTAATTTATTATTCATTGGTTGATGATTGGTTTGTTTACATTATTTGCGCATAAGAACTACATATTTTTTTCTTAGATTTCTTTCTTTATTTTTCTTGGGATATTAAATTTTCTATAAAGATAAAATCTCCCTACGATAGATAAAATAAATATAGGACTTAAAATTAACCAATTTGTTTTAAAAAATGCATAACAAAAAATGTGATTAATATTTTTAATTTAGCTCACTTCATAGTGACTACTGGCTAATTATGATTACCCTTACCCTACATGCATATCCTGAGTCAATCATATAGATTTCTTTTTATAACATAGAGGGAAATTTTGTTTTTTACATAGCATGGTATCATCAATAATAAGGCTTAAGGCCCATTTCCTTTCTGTTCCTCCCACCACTCTTGTATTTTTGAATGATTGAATTATATGGATTTGAGATGCCAATTAGAGTTTAGTTAGTACCCCTTTTCAAGCAGGGTTGTCAATCTAGGTTAGGGATGCCTAGATCCTTAGTGGATTTAGGTTATAATTCCCCTCCCTATCTTAAATTAGTTATGTCAAGGGCGTTAGTACTTGGAGTATGGTATGTTCCTTATAGATCTAGATTATAGGCTAGCGGTATAGGTATATCATTGTATGCCTTATCATTGGGTGAGTTCTCCATTCTTAGGAGGCTATAATCCTTACTCTTCTACATTACACTAGTGATGTCCTTCCATCTTTCTCTCATATATGCTTTTGTATGATGCCCTCTCACCTGATTTCACTTCTTACTAACTAGATGATTATATGGACCTTGAGTGTGCTGAATAGCCCATTGAGCTTATCTTTATTGGATTAGAAGAGCCTATGAATTCTATTATGAACCAAACTAAGAAGAGAGTAAAATAGCATCCCTAGTCGAGAGTATTCCTAAGTGAAAGCCTAATATATAATTAACTATGGGGGCTTATACCTTGGGAATTTAGCACCCACATCAAATAAATTTCACTCGAGCTAATGTATCAAATGGGGGGAAATCTTGTTATTATTTAGTTATATATATTATTATCCATCAAGATGTGTAGGTGAAAGTTGATATTCTCCATGGATAATCTTATATATGATTCCTTCTACTCTTGTATTAGTCTGCTTACATAGAGTTTTAAGGCATGTGATTGTTATATGCTATGGGACAATGGAAACATACCCTTTATATTCTAACCCCCATGAGCAGCATCCTTTTAGAGACCCATAGATTTTTAGCAACCACAATGGGATTAGTTTCTCTCTCCATCTTTGGATGATCTATTAGTCTCTTTTATGTTACTCTTGATTTGGTGCTCCTTAGGTTCTTTCTTTCCAAGCATTTTAGGGTATTCCATCCTTTCTCTTTAAATATCCTCTTATGGTTTTGTCTTGTGATAATATTTAAATTCTTAACAAACATTACCATGGTGTATTCTCGTCCTTCCATCACATTCTCATTTAGACTATTGTGAATCAAGTTTTAAGGACTATAATTTTTATGATAGCAAACCTTTTTGTTTCTATTTGAGGTTCTAATCTTTCAGGTTCACAGGATGAACTGCAATTCAAGCCATCTCAAAATTGAGTCTGTCTATTTGTGTTTCAGGTTCAATGTACTTTTTCATTTTTCTTGAGTCAAGTTTGATAGTATGAATAGGTTGTTAGACCTATTACTTACATCCCTAGGCTAACCAAGAGGGGGGTGAATTGGTCCTTTTAAAAAATTCTCTTGGAATTTTGGAAAATTTTTGAATAAAAAATTTAAGCCGATCGTACTGTATGATACTGTTCATACCGTACGAACAGTTATGAATTGTTTGTATTTTTTAACCATAGAAATTTTGTTTGTATTTTTCAACCACAGAAATTCAATTGTAGAAAAATAAAATGCATAAAAAGAATAATGCAGAAAAGTAAAAAGTAAGAATAGAAAACACCAAAATTTATAGTGGTTCGGTCAAACACGACCTACATCCACTCCCTAGAGACTCCTTCTCTAGGTATTACACTATACTCAAGTGACTCTCCTTGCCCCCACAGTAAGGCAGAGAAGCCTTTACAAACTCTCTTTCACCAACCCGGTGCGGCAGAGAACCATCATCCTTTTTCACCCTCCTGGTGAAGGCAGAGAACCCCACATCCTTTCTCACCCTCCTGGTGATGGTAGAGTACCATGTCCTTTCTCACCATCTTGGTGATGTCAGAGTACCGCATCCTTTCTCACCCTGCTTGTGACGGCAGAGATTTGGAAACCTCTCGAACAACTTTCTTACAAGAGCCTCCAAAGAGATTGGGAAGAAGCTTGATGTATAAACAATGAGATCTTCACACTTTGATAACCTTGTGAATCCCCTCACAATTTCCTCTACAAGGATCTCACAAAACTCACTCCCAAACACACTCCCAATCACTCTCCCTTTCACTCCCAAGAAGAATTTTTGCAGAAGGATATTTCTTCAAGTCAGTTTTAAGACCCTTAAGTACTTAGGACAAGAAACATCATCGAAAAACTAAAAATTTCAAGTTTCACGCGTGCCGATAGTCCTGTACGATCGCATATCATACCATACGAATAATTCAAAAAAATGAACGATTCATCCCGTATGATCCAGTACGTACCTAAATCAAAGTCGTTCGTACAGCATAACCTTCTGTATAAACCCTATGTCGTACTGTACGAATAGTTCAAAATATGAACGATTCATCCCGTACGAAGCAGTACGAACCTAATTCAGAGCCCTTCGTACCTCAAAATCTCCTATGCGAATGCTATTTTATACTGTATGAATAGTTCAAAAAATGAATAATTCATCCCATATGATCTTGTACAAACCAAATTCAGAGCCGTTCGTACCTCAAAATCTCCAGTACGAACTCTATTTCATACTGTATGAATAGTTCAAAAAATGAACGATTCGTCCTGTGCGATCCTGTATAAACCAAATTCAGAGCCATTCGAACTTGACTTAAAAGAAAATTTCCAGGCAGGCAAGTTCGTTATGGAGGACAGATAAATACTGATTGTCCCGTACGATCAAATTTTGTACTGTACAATCAGTTTTAAAAAGTAAGTTTTCCACTCCCCCATTGTGTGTGTGCATAGTTATCCAACTTATAATCTCACTCGCTCAGACTCAAGATAAAAAAATACAGACTACTCACAAATAAATGAACTTGAAGTCTTTAGCAGTCTAGAGTTTGAAATTCCTGAATAACATGTTAGTGCAAAGAAAAAGAAACTCTAATATTTGTTAGGAGAAGAATAAAACAAATAATAGACTTTTGTAATCATAAAAAACAACTTGTATTAGAATTCACTTGAACGAACAGATTTGCACAAATCATAACAATCTCCCCCTTTTTTATGATGGAAAAATATTTATTATATGATTTAATAATTAAATTCATGTTTCTCCTAAGCTTCCACTAAAAGTACGCTCCCCTTAGATAAATGATCTCCTAAGCTCCCCCTAAAAAAATGACCTACCCTCAACAAGTGATAAGAGGAGGATAGATGATCTTACAAGGAATGTAAAGAGAAGAGGAGAACAAAAAGGAAACAACCACATACACAAACATTCCATTCACATTAAAAGTAAAAACATACATAACAAGAAACAAGTACACATCAAGTAAAAAATTAAACACACAAAACAAGTATATACACATGCTACAAATACATAAGGACATAACATGCAATAAATAATGGAACGAACAAGAACAATGTTACAAGTCAAACAATACAGAACTCCCCCTTTTGACAACAACAAAAAGGGATGACATCCAAAGGATTTGAGGATTTGAATAATGTTAAAGAAAGATTAACTACAATATTAAAATCAAATGTAAAAAGTAAAGACTCAAAATGGTCTAGATTGCAGACTATAATAAGGAGAAGAAAAGTTGATCTATGGCAGTAATGTAATAGACAGATTTAGTAACCACAACTACTGCACAAATGATGAAATAAAATTATCAAATATCTAAGTCACAAGTGACAATCATTGATTAGTGAGCTTGGAGAAAATGTTAAAGGAAAGAACAATTGACGATATTGCACTTCTTTTCAAATGAAGTGGCACATTTTGGGCACTTAGTCAATGTTTGGGCTAATTTTATGCCTTTTTTAATTTTGGCAACATTGCGCATCTTTTATTATATGTCACACTTTGTGCATCTTTTCAAGCTTTGCTCTTTTTATTTTCATTAAATAAAATTCTTTCCAACAACACTATCCCTTTATCATAATTACAATAATGAATACTTTGAGGTTGAAATCAAGAGTAATATTAAAACATCAAATATACAAGAATTTAGACTATGTAATACAAGTCTAAAATAATATAATGTAAGATCTTCTAATCTACACCAAATTATAATGAAATCTAAATATTTTGAGAAATTAAAATATGCATTAAAATTTTTATTGTAACATAAACTCAATTAATATTTTAGAAACTTAATCAAATATAGTCGAGTGTTTAAGATTAGTTAATTTCCAGTCATAATCACTATCACAGAATAATATGCATAAAAACTAAACTTCTATTGAGCTGTGTATAGGACGATATTATTATTTTTGAACTAATCATATATGATGATAGAGATATCATCTTAGAAGATCAATCCTTTTTGGGATCGTCCAACATAAGTTACCCTGGACGACCCGAGCTAACTTCTGGATAAAATTCCTGATTGACACTAATCATCCCGAACGATCGCAGAATCGTATGGGATAATATGAATAAATTTTGTCTTCTAATCGTCTAGAGAAACTAGATCATCCACACTGATATATGTGATTTTATACTAATCGTACAGGATGATCTATAGATCATCCTGGACGTTCTATGTCGACTAATTGAAATTCAGGTAAATTTTTGAGCCATACTATTTAAGATCTTTTTCTTGCAACAAGAAAGATCTTTTGCCACCTTCCTTGCTAGAGAACCTTGAGAGAGAGAGAGAGAGCTTGGGAGAGAGAAAGAGGATCTTGTGAGGGAGAGTTTGTGAGGTGTTCACAAAGGTTGCTCCAAGCATGGATCTGAGTCATCTTCTCCGGTCGTTGTCTCTTATCTTGTTGGTGTCTCTGTGGAAAGATCTCTACAAAAAGATCCAGGTTCTCTGCCTGCTTCAGGAGGAAGTGAAAGGAGTCTAGGTTCTCTGCCTGCTTCAGGCGGAAGCGAAAGGAGTCTAGGTTCTCGGCCTCATCGGGATGGTGGAAAGGAGTTTTGTTTAGGCTTCTCCGCCTTGTTGTGGGAGCAGAAGGAGAGTCACTTAGTGATAGTGCAATACCCGGAGGGGAGGCTCTGGGGACTGGACGTAGGTCAAGTTGACCGAACCACTATAAAATCTAGTGTGTTCTTTCTGATTATCTTTCACATTTATTTTTCTATTGATGATCATGTGATTGTTATTATTATTCTGTTATGGTTGAACATATGCACATCATCACAAAATTGTAATTATTTTAAAATATTCAAAAAAAATTTCTAAATTATTTTTGTAAAATAACCAATTCACCCCCCTCTTGATTAGCCTAGGGACTAGTTCACAAGGGCTTAATATCCCTAACGAACTTTTAAGTGGTATCAGAGCTGGATTCAAAAAATTTAATTTTAAAAAACTTTTAAATTTGATCCATGGCTAACTTTGGTAATAAATACTGTTGAAGGTTATTCCATTACTCGTCCACCTTTATTTGATAATATACCTTTTGATTTTTGAAAAGCTTGTATGTCCACCTTTTTGTAATCTATTGATTATCGCCTATGGATGCTTGTAAAAGATGGTTATGAAGCACCATTTAGACTTATTAATGGCATTAAAACTGAACTTCCTTTTATGGAATGGACATTTGATTATCGTGACTTAGCACAACTGAATGCAAAATGCTTCAACTATTTAATTTTGTGCTTTAAAATCAAAGGATTACATGCGTGTCTCTACTTGCACAACCGATAAAGAAATTTGGGATAGATTATGCATCACCTATGAAGGTACATCTGAAGTTAAACAGTCTAGGTTAAACATAATACTTCATGACTACGAACTCTGTTACATGAAACCTAGTGAGTCCATATCTAAAATGTACACTAGGTTTACTCAAATTGTCACCTCTCTATATGCTTTAGGAAGAGAACTCACTAGCTATAAAAAAGTGAATAAAATTTTGAGATGTTTGCTTTCTTATTATGATGCCAAGATAACTGTAATTACTAAACCAAAGATTTGAATAATTATTCTATTTATAACTTACTTGGTTCACTCATTGCTTACGAGCAAGGAGTGAACAAATGCAAATTGGTGCAGGTGAGAAGAAGAAGGAGAAAACTATGGCTTTAAAGGCCAATGATACTAACACTGATCCTTTTGAGTATGATAGCGATGATTTTGCCTTAATGACTAGGCAATTCAGAAGCTTTCTAAGGAAGAAACACAAGAACTTTCAGAAGTGGAACAAATGTATGAGTAGTAAAAATTTAAAAGGTTCTTCTGATACATTTTGTTTTGAATGCAGGAAACCTGGACATATAAAGGTTGATTTTCCTACAATTATGGCTCACCCAAGTAAGGAGAAGGGTGAGGAGAAACACAAGTTCATGAAGGATAAGAAGAAGACCAAAAAGGCTTTCTATGCAAATTTTGCATCTGACTCCTCTGAGACTGAAGCTAAGGAGGAGTCTACAAACTTGTGCTTGATGGCGGATGATCATCCTGGTCAGTCTGACCAAGAAGAGGTATATGAGCTAACCTACGATTAATTACTTGAAGTTTTTGAAAAAATCCATTCATCATATAGGGAACTTAAGAAAACACATGCTAGCCTGAAATTGGAATTCTTAAACTTAGAAAAAGAGCATGAAGTTTTGATTAAGGATCATTTTATGCTAGATAGCAATCACATGTCATTACTTCATGAATTTGATGAGTTGAATAAAAAGCATTCTGATTTGATTATTGAGCATTATTCATTAAAAGCATCACATGTTGAATTAGAAGCTACATTTAAGAAATTAGAATCACATGCATCTGATTTAGATAGTGATGAGCATTATTTAAATTTTGAAATTACAAGTCTCAAAAAATAAAATGAATTTTTAAGTGTAAAAATTAGTGTTTTTGAGAAAAATAAAACACCTCCTACTTTTGCACAATTTTATGCACTTCCATCACTTGAAGAATCTAAATCAAAATCATCAAAGCATGTTTTATTCAATTCTAGGTAGAGGAACTATCACCTATGTAGATTAGTTAACCCTTTTCCTGGCATTAAAAGTTTTTCTTGTGGTATGCTAAGACATATCTCTCAGACCTACACTGTTCAACATAGTACACATTGGGTATGGAAGCCCAAATTACATGTTTCACAGCACAACACACATTCATTGCATTTTTCTTTTTATGAGAAGGAACCAAAACTTATTTGGGTTCCTAAATCTGACATTTAATGATTTTATAGGGGTGCTCACACACAAGACCTCAAAAGAGCATGTGGTACCCGGACAGTGGATGCTCAAGACATATAAATGGAGATGCAAATCAATTCTTTTTGCTGGATGCCAGGGCTGGAGGCAAGGTCACTCTTGGAGATAATACCACCAGGAAAGTGGTAGGTGCAGGTATAATCGAAAACTCCAATAACCTTTTGATTGAAAATATTTTACTTGTAGATGGACTAAAACACAACCTGCTCAGCATTAGTCAACTTTGTGACAAATGGTTCAACATCAAATTCCTAGCAAGCACTTGGATTATAAGCTTAAATAATAATATTATTTTACAGGGTAAGAGGATCAATAACATTTACATACTTGATTTAAATAATATTGAATGTGTTGCTTCATTTTGCTTAAAAATTACTGCTCGAGTCTTGGTTGTGGCACAGGAAATTATGTCATGCCAGTATGAAAACCCATAGAAGAGTCACCCAAAAGGACGTAGTTAGAGGTGTCCCCAAGCTTAAGTTCACTAAGGATCACCTGTGTGATGCTTGTTAGTTAGGGAAGTAAGTCCAATCCTCTTTCCACACCATTAAGGACATCAGCACTTCTAAACCTTTAGAATTCCTTCACATGAATCTCTTTGGACCCATTAGCACTGCCAGTTTAGGGGAAAAAGTCTATAGATTTGTGATTGTCAATGATTACTTGAGGTTCACTTGGGTTAGATTTTTTTAATATAAATTTAAGTCATTTGATGAATTTAGATCTTTCTCGACTTAGATTCAGAAGAAGTTATGCTATGAGATTTTGACCATCCATAGTGATCATAGGGGGAGTTTAAAAATGAGAAATTTGGAACCTTCTGTAAGGATTAAGGGATTAGATATAACTTTTCAGGTCCTAGGACCCCTCAACAGAATGGGGTAGCTAAACAAAAGAACAAGAACTTAGTGGAAGCTGCTAGAGCTATGCTTTCTTAGTATTCACTTCTAAAATACTTTAGCGCGGAAGCAGTTAACACAACCTGTTATATGTTGAATAGGGTGAATGTTAGATCCAAACTAAATAAGATATCCTATGAGATCATTAAGGGTAGAACTCTAAACCTATCCCACATTCATGTCGTTGGCTGTAATATTTTCATTCTAAATAATGGGAAATCATCCTTTGGAAAATTTGACCCAAAATCTGATGAAGGAGTGTTCTTAGGCTATTCTAATGTGAAGAAATCCTTTAGGGTGTTTAATAAGAGGACTTTGGTGGTGGAGGAGACTACTCATGTGGTGTTTGATGAATCTGATCCCAAGGAGACTAGAGTTGAGGAAGAAGAAGATGTAGGAGAGATTACCCAAGGAGTTAAAAAAGCAATTCTAGAGGAAAGGGTAGAACCTCAAAACACTTTGCCTAGAGATTGGAGATATTCTTTGAGTAATCCTAAAGAACTGATCTTAGGAGACCCTTCTAAAGGTTTTAGAACTAGGCATATACTTAGGAAGGAAGTAAACCATTATGTCTTTATCTCAATGATTGAACCCACCAACATCAATCAAGCACTTTCTAATAAATTTGGGATCTTAGCTATGCAAGTGGAATTGAATCAATTTGTAAGGAATGATGTTTGGGAGTTAGTAGAAAGACCTAAGAATTAAAGTGTAGTGGGAGCCAAATGGGTCTTTAAGAATAAAATGAATGATTCTGGTGTGGTGGTTATGAAAAAGGCAAGATTAGTGGCTAAGGGGTACAATCAAATAGAAGGGATTAATTTTGAGGAGACTTTTGCCCCTGTAGATAGATTGGAAGCCAGTAGAGTGCTATTAGCCTTTGCCTGTTATAAGGGATTCAAGCCTTTTCAAATGGATGTCAAGAGTGTCTTTTTAAATGGGGTAATAAAGGAAGATGTCTTTATAGAGCAACCCCCAGGTTTTGAGAGTTCATAAAATCCTAATAATATTTATAAATTAAAAAAGACCTCATATGGATTAAAACAGGCACCCAGAGCTTTGTATGAGAGTCTTAGCACATTCCTATTAGAAAGAGAGTTTGTTAAGGGGGGCGTAGACACCACCCTTTTTTTGAGGAAAGTAGGAGATAATTTACTCATTGTCCTGATCTATATTGATGATATACTTTTTGGATCTTTGGATAAGAACTTATGTGATGATTTTTCTAAAATAATGAGCAAGGAGTTTGAGATGTGTATGATGGGAGAATTATCCTACTTTTTAGAGTTTAGCATAAGGCAAATGGATGATGGAATCTTTCTGAATCAATCAAAATACACTAAGGACATCTTGAAGAAATATGAAATGGAAAAAGCTAAGCCAATCAACACTCCCATGAGTTCCACTATTCAGTTAGATAAGGATTTAGATGGAAAATCTGTTGATTAGAAGACGTTTAGAGGAATAATTGGATCACTACTTTACCTGACTGCTAGTCGACCTGATATTATATTTAGTTTTTGTCTTTGTGCTAGATTTTAAGCTGATCCTAAGGAATGCCAACTGACTGTAGTTAAGAGAACCCTTAGATATCTTTTAGGGACCCCAAACATAGGAATCTGGTATCCTAGGCACATCACTTCTTTTGAGATTATTGGATATTCTGATTCTAATTTTGTAGGATGTAGGGTGGATAAAAAGAGCACTTCTAGAACTTCCTAATTAATAGGGCAGTCTTTAGTCTCCTGGTCCAGTAGAAAATAGAACTTTGTTGCACTTTTCACTGCTAAAGCTGAGTACATTACCTTAAGAAGTTGTGTGGCCTAAGTCCTTTGGTTGAAGCAACAAGTTTGGGATTTAGGATTACCTGTTGGCACAATTTTAGTTCTATATAATAACACTAGTGCCATCTGTATCTCTAGGAATCCAATCCAACATTCAAGAACCAAACACATTGACATAAGGCATCACTTCATTAGGGACTATGTTACAAAAGGGGGCATTGAGCTACACCATGTAGCAACTAAAAATCAACTGACTGACATCTTCACTAAATCACTGGAATTTGAATCATTCAACATTTTGAGGACCAGATTGGATGTGATTGACATAAATGCATGAATCTGATGACTGATGATTTTTTAATTTTTTAGTTTTCATTTTATTTATGTTAATTTTTTGTTTCATTTGATTATCTGTTTCCTATTGATTTTTATTCTCTACTGATTTTCTTTTTATTATTGTTATTTTCTTAATTTGAGTATTTATTTTGATGTGATCTCTTACTTGTTCTTGATTTATTGCTTTTCTTCTAAATTAGATCACTGCTCACTACTACTAATAAACTAGATTTCTAACTGAGAGTTTTCTCTTATTTTTGTTTGGAAGCTTGTAAGCAGTGATTGACTCCTCTGAAACTGTTAAAGGGAAGAAACGTTGATGATTATTTCTCTTCCTCTAACTCCTTTAATGGTGTATTATTTCTTTTGGACAAAAATTTTCTTCAAAATTAAAAGTTAGTTTTGAAAATAGAGATCTATTTTATCTTCCTACGATAATCTACCTTATATGAATAGTGTTTTCAAAGCTTTGGATCATTGTTATTTTTTTTTTCTTAATCAGGTGATTGCACTTATCATATGATGTATAGTTTTTATTCTATAAATTACTCCTCTTTATTATAGAGAGTGAGTTTTATCTTCTCTTATGTCTGTAAGGTAATTTCATAATTGAGATTCGTTAACGATTATGAAAGAAAGCAAGCTTATAAAAGATGTGCAAAGAGCACCAAAATGAAAAAAAAGACACAAAATAAGCCCAAAATTGAAATGATGCGCAATGTCGCCAAATTGGAAAGATACACAAAGTGTATCAAAAATTAAAAGATGCGTAAAGTGGGCCAAACAAATTCAAAAAGAGGAATAAAATGAGCCCACAAACAAAATAAGCTTTCTTTCCTTTCAGATCTTTAAATGTCTTAGAAAAATCCTAGCGCGACTTAATATTTTTAAAAGCTTGAGACAAAAAATCATGATTTCTGATTCCTTACTTTGTAATATTATTCTATCAAATATTTTTCTAGAACGAGGCTTGAAAGGATCTCTTTTCGAATCTAATTTTTTTCTTCTAAATTAGACTTTTGTTTAAAAGGAATTTGAACTTGTAAGGTGTCTGAGGTAAAAGTTACGATAGTTGATTTTCTAACTTTTTCTGGATTTCACCATGGTCGATTTTCTTCTTATTAGCTTTTGAATTGAAAATTAAGAAAAACTCTGATTTATTGGAGTAGATCAATTAAAAAAAGGTGTTTTTGAATATTATTTTCCTGTTTTTATTTTTCCTTGATTTGATTTGATTTTGATTTTTTTTCTTTTTTGAGTATTTTAAGGACTCCTTGATCATTCCTCTCCATTCTTCATCTTGGTCAAATTTTTTTTTCTCCACATCATCCTGGATGATCCATACATCATCCTGGATGATCCATTCAAATCATTTCCACCATGATCCAACAGCTGGTATGTACTAATTATTGGTGCTCATCCTAGACGATCCACCTCATCATCCTGGATGATCCACATGGAAGATGTTGTACGATTTAAATTCAACATGTTTGATTCATTTATTGTATATCATCCTAGATGATCCACCTAATCATCCTAGATGATACCTTTAGTTAAAAGTCGTCCAGCCTATCTCCTCGAGACGATCATCTATTTCTAATCATCCTTGATGATATCTGATCATCCTGGAAGATTCGACCACCTTTTTGACCAATCATCCTAGACACCATTATTTCTCCTATCATCCTGGACGATCTTGCGATTGTCCTGGATGATCGGGATGAATTCTATTTAAAAAGTCATTTTCTCCACCATTTTCACCACTCTTCTTTCAATCCTTAGTTCAATCATATTCTAATGGCTGGTGGAAAATGATCTAGGCATCAAGGTGCTAGTTCCTATTGAGGAAATATTGATCACCACTTTCCTGACATAGCCGATCAGGCTGCCTTCCAGCGATACCTTAAGGTGGGGATCACCCAATCCAAAATCGTCAATCCCCGCATTCTGAATTATCCTGTTGTAGATCTTTTCGCCCACACTTCCCTCAAATTCATCCTGACTTTAGCTTTTCCATTCAGTACTAAGATTTTATGTGTTTTCTTTATGAACCTTTGCATTTAATTCCTCTTACTCTGCCCTCCAATCTTTTGCCAATCGCCGCCCTATCGAGCTAACCAACCAAGACTTCCACGGTTTTCTTCAACTCTCAATTACTGGCGACAAACTCCATCTCATCTCCTCTGACCCTGATTTTTACTGGAGTGTCACAAATTGATTTCTTAGGGGCACCAGTCTCCACCATCATGATAATGCATCCTCTTCCTTACTTAAGGATGCTTAGATAATCCAGCATGTCCTTTACTCCTCTATCATTCCAAAAGCTGGGGACCGCATCTACATCACCCCCTTACTCTCCCTAACTACCTTCTACATCCTAGCCCACTGTGATTTTAATGCAACCGATCTCCTCTTTCGTTACATCAAACACCTCACAAGCATTAGGGATCTGGGCCACAGGCGATGCCCAAATCTAGCCTTAGGACATATAATTACCTATGATCTCGAGACCAAATATAATCTGTAATATCCAGTTCCATCAAATGTGTCTCCTTCCTTCTTCTCCAATAATTCCTTCCATGTTCTGCACAGTACACGACTTCATCCGGAGCCTAGCATGGATGTTGAGGGAGAAGAGGAAGAAGCTGTTCCTGAACCTGCTGCACCAGCCCCTCTCCGTATAGAATCACCAATAGATCACCTGGTACATAGGTTTGACTAGTGGGAGGCACATTTTGACTCCTACATGGTTGACTAGGAGCGGCAGCATGTTAAGGATGTCTACTGCTTCAATATCTATGTAGCCCAGCAGCAGCAGTAGTACGACCCAGAAATGGCCTGGTTTGGCGAGTAGTTTGCCACTCTCCACAGCCTCTTTTAGCCACCACCTCCTCCATCTAGTTAGGATCCCCCTTCCTACTAGTTTTCTTGTGTTTGCTAATGTTTGTGTTCTTTTTGTACTATTTTCTTTTTCTTTCTATTTGTTTTTGTTTTTGCTGATATTTATGTTATGTTTTTTCCTTTTTGAGATGTCAAAAGGGGGAGTAATTTGTGGGTCATTGTACAGTTCTTTTTATTATTAATGTAAATATTTAGTGCTGTTTGAATCCAATATTCATCGTGTTTATTTATTGAATTTTGAATTAATAACAAATGTTTTCCAACATCAAAAAGGGGGAGATTATTGCGAATCTGGTTTCAAGGATAATGATTTTGATGATAACACACCTTTTTGTTTCTGTATGAGGTTCTAATCTTTCAGGTTCATAGGATCAACTGTAATTCAAGCAAGCTCAAAATAGAGTCAGTCTATTTGTGTTTCAGGTTCAATATACTTCTTTATTTTTCTTGAGTCAAGTGTAATGTAACGGATCCCCAAACTAAATAACCTTTCAGACACACACTCAGGGGGAGAGTTTTAGTGAGTTAGAGTTTATATACATTTTTTGTTCATATCATCCTGGATGATATTTATATCATCCTAAATGATCTAATGAAAATAGAAACCCCAATTAGTGTGACCATTTTAAGTCGATTTGATTAAGCAGATAATCCTGGATTATACACCCATCATACAGGACGTTATGCTCAAATTAGAAATTCTCAGCCGTCAGATTAAGTTAGGCATGTTTCTATTTTTAGAGATTTGGTCTAATCATCCCAAACAATATGTGTATCATCCTGGATGATCCATTACAATCATGCCTAAATTAGTCGGGTGATTAAGAAAATTAATTAAGGTTTGATTGATTCGATCATATCGACCCGGAAAATCATAAGATCATCCTGGATGATCCATTAGAAATCCTGACCATCCAGTGTATTTCACCTGTATGCCCCAAACTATCCTCTGGATAATTTTCCTAATTTTAAACTAATCGTATGGGATGATAGATATATTGTCCTGGACGATCAAATCATTTTGAGATCATCCAACAGGTTTTGGCTATACGACCCGAGCTGTGTGCTGGACGATATTGTCATTTTTGAACTAATCATACAGGATGATAGAGATATCATTCTGGACGATCAATTCATTTTGGGATCGTCCAGCATAAGTTACCCTGGAAGACCCGAGCTGTCTTCTGGATGAAATTCTTGATTTACACTAATTGTGCTGGATGATCGTAGAATCGTACGGGATGATATAAATAAATTTTGTCTTCTAATCTTCTAGAGAAACTAGATCGTCCACGCTGATATATGTGATTTTGTATTGATCATACAGGATAATCTACCAATTATCCTGGATGATCTTTGTCGACCAGTTAAAATTTAGGACAATTTTTTAACTCTACTATTTAAGATCTTTTTCTTGCAATAAGAAAGATCTTTTTCCACCTTCCATGCTAGAGAGAACCTTGAGAGATAGAGAAAGAGAGATCTTGGGAGAGGGAGAGAGGATCTTGTGAGGGGAAGTTTGTGAGGTGTTCACAAAGATTGCTCCAAGCAAGGATCATAGTCGTCTTCTGTGATCATCATCTCTTATCTTGTTGGTGTCTCTATGGAAGGATCGTCTGTAAGAAGATCTTGGTTCTCTACCTGCTTCAGGAGGAAGTAAAAGGAGTCCAAGTTCTCTGCCTGCTTCAGGAGGAAGCAAAAGGAGTCTAGGTTCTCTGCCTCATCGGGTTTGTGAAAAGGAGTTTTATACAGGCTTCTCTATCTTGCTGTAGAAGCAAAAGGAGAGTCACTTAGTGATAGTGCAATACCCAGAGGGGAGGCTTTGGGGAGTGGACGTAGGTCAAGTTGATTGAACCACTATAAAATTTGGTATGTTCTTTCTGATTATCTTCTGCATTCATTTTTCTATTGACGATCGTGTGATTGTTATTATTATTCTGTTATGATTGAACATCCGCATATCATCATGAAACTGTAATTACTTTAAAACATTTAAAAAGATTTTTCTAAATCTTTTTTGCTATGAATTTTTAAAATAACCAATTCATCCCCCCTCTTGGTTAGCCTCATGACTAGTTCACAAGGGCTTAACATCCCTAACGAACTTTCATAGACTGGATTCCAAGTTGAGTTTCTCAATGTCCCTACTGTCCAACCTCCCTGAGTTGGGTATTAACTTTGGTTCCTTTATTGATTCAGCCTACATCAGCCTTAGCGGGCTGACCCCCTTAGATTTTGTAATCATTTCTCCCACATCGAGGAGAGGCTATACAGCCATGCACCCTTTTGGTCATCTAGTTATTAGGCAGCTAGCCTGGGCACCTACTCATCCTGTTCCTATGCGTGCTCAGCCATTGTACCTTGAGTCTAGATAGGAAGTGCCTAGGAAACAACCTTCCTAGCTTCCGACAGTTAAGTGACCTACGCCTATATTACCAGTAGTTAGGTGACTTGCACTTATATTACTAGTAGCTATTGCCCCTCAACACCGGCAACCGGTAGTTCCCATAATTGCTGCTCTAGTAGAGGCTATCCATGCTTAAGTCTCCTCTCCTCCTTCCTCCTCGAGGAAGAGGGGTACCCAAGCCAAGCTTCCCTCCCCTCCTTCCACAAACCAAGTTTCTATTTTTGCCTGACTTTCTCATCCTGAGACTGCTAGGTAGACCCCAACACGTAATCTTTTAGTAATGCATATTCTCCCGATCACTATCTTAGTTTATTCCATGGTAGTATATTCCTCCTCCTCCTTCCTTAGGAGAAGGGCCAAAAGGAATAAGAATAGGAAGTTATATTTGACAGCTTCAGAGGCAGTGGTATAGTAGATAGCCAGTTTTGTGGCTCATCAGAAGCTAGTGTAATGGAGGGTGGTCCCCTTGCAGTGGGAGCCATCCCATTCACTAGTAATTCCCCACATCATTGAGGAAGTATTTGCCAAAAAAGGTTCATGCTATCCAGGGACGATGCTTCTACCCATTATTATATAGTGGTGTAAGAAGAATTTTATCTACATTACGGTAGCCCCTCCCGTCATCACTACTCTTTAATGTGCTAGAGCCCCTTGAGATAGTACTGTGAGAGCAACTCCTAGAGGATTAAAAGTATTATCCAATAAGTGAGGAGAGCTTTCTCCATCAAATCCTCTGGCTTATGCATAACATTAGTTATAGTTGGCCCAAAAAAGTTATGGTTGGTAGAGAGGACAATCACCTCACCAGTAGCCAGCTAGAGAAATTACTATGGGTAGGCTTCAAGTAGGAACTCATATAGTTGAATGAAGGCCATATCGTCTTGGATGATACCCACAACTAAAGCCAATCTAGCCTAAACTTGGAATCCTTTTTATTATCCCTCCTCTATAGTTAGACATTCTTTCTAGGTCTCATTATAGTAAATGAGTATGGAGGCGCAAATAAATAGGCCAGCCTATCAAGATAGGGTAGTTGCCGCAGTTAAGTAGTTAGATATAATACCCCTGCTAGGATCATCGGTAGTCCCTATGATTTTTTATGTTCCAATATATGATGAGGTTGTTACTCCTTTAGATAGTTCTTCTACTCTCTTAGAGTCAATTCTCACTTTTAGTCCCCATAAGATCTCTTCTCATATGGCTATGTATATTGAGGCTCCTTATCAAACCTATTCGAAGATGACTTATTAGGAGAAGAGTTAGATAAAGACATCCCTATCCACCATTTTTTTGTCATCACTAGGCAAGGCATGTCAGATGATTAGAGAGAGCCAGATGATGATATAGAGGAGCAGGGGGAGGCTGATGTGCCTTCCACTTAAACACATGGAGATCCTTTCTTATTTATGGATATAGATGCTACCATATTATAGTTGTAGACACTGATGGCTGAGATGGCTAAAGCTATGTTGGCAATGATTGCCCAGTTAATAGTATTAAGAGCTGCACCCTAGGTCATGGATGTAGGTACTCCTACTATCTCCAGGGATAAGCTAGCAGAACTACATGTTGTATTGATAGAGCCTATGAGGGTGGATAGGGTCCAGAGGATAGTTTTAGTAATACCACCATTTGTGATTTTTAGCACTATGAAAAAGGATTTTCCAGTGTACTTCTCTCTTGGTTAGATTCAGGATATGATCTCACAAAGGGTCAAGTAGGCCATTTCCCTTTGAAAGTCTAGGGATGCAATCAGTAGATGTCATCCCTTCCCGGTGAGTATGAGTAGGAGAAATACCATGTAGGTTTTTCCCCTTCATATTTTCAATAGTTTGATGGGGTAGGGAAACCTAGGTAACATGTGGCTCAACATCAAGCCATATGTTATAATATTAGAGGTAAAGATGCGCTTATGCTCAGATTATTCATCAACAACCTGATTGGGGTGGCACTTGAGTGGTATGCTAATATTCTTAATGATTTAATGCATATGTTTGTAGAGCTTGAGTAGATATTCTTGTAGAGATTTATTAATACTGAGCATCATGTTATAGTTAGTGATTTGGTAGTGACCAGACAGTGCCCCCATAAATCTTTGACTAACTATATTGTTATGTGAAGGAAACTTAGTATTCAGTGTGAGCCTCAATTGTAGGAGCAACATGTAGTTGAGATCTTATTGAAGAACATTGATAGTCCTATCACTCTTAGTTAAAGGATTTTGGTATTTAAACCTTTTAGAAGTTACTGATAAAAGCCACTAATTTGCAGGACATGTCTGTCGTAATCCCTCCTAAGGTTGAGAGTCAACCTCCATATAGACCTCACATCGAAGTTCTCAAGGGCACCACCTTCTAGAAAGGGGGAAGCTCATAGTTTTGTCAAGTCTCAAGGTAGGGAAAAGATTCCCAAGGTCAGTTCAGTACAACTATGGCCACCACTATGACCACAGGTACAATCATGACAATAGATGCATCCACAAATATAGGTACAACCACCAATATAGTTCCAATTATAGCCACATGTCTAGTAGCAGCCTAGAGTCCCCTACAATAATCTAAAGAGACAGCAATTTTTTTAGGAGAAACTTAGCAAGGAATATCCTTTTAAAAGAGAAAGTATGCAGAAGTTCTTTAAGTTCCTTATTAAGAAAAACATACTAATATTTCTGGCTAATAAGAGGGTAGAAGTAGAAGGTCAAATAGAACATCCACTGTATTTTCTATACCATCAACATATTCAAAATGTTCTTAAGGATTACTATATATTCAAGGACAAGGTGGAGAGCCTCATAGTGAATGGGGATATTCACAGATCGGACAATGATTTAGTGTAGCCTTGAGGCACAGTGGCTAAGATTGTTTAGATTATTATAGACTCTAATCAGTGTGATAGTTAATATGATGGTTAGAGTACTGATAATAGAGCACCCATTAGTTCTGGGGGAGTATGATAGCTTGCATTTTCTCGTAAGATAAGGGGTAATCAGACAGGCAGTATAGAGTTTAGAGATATTTTAGAGGAGGCCTACACAGGCCAAGTTAGCAATTCTTAGTACATCTACTACACCTATTTCTCTTCCTTCATCAATTATAGTGTCTACTGAGCACATATCTTTACTTTCATATACTAAAAATATGTATGAAAGAGATAAATTTGTTGTAACTTTAGATGGAAAGGTGGAATCTCTTTTAACACTTATGCTAAAGGATTACATTATCCCTCCTATAGATGATAAATTAAAGGAAAAATTGATTATGGCTACATTTGGTATCTTATCCCTTCGAGATCTACTCTTTCTAACATTCCTTCATTTCATGCTTTATATATTTCTACAAATGGTGATAATCCTTCACATAAGCAAGAGTCTGAGTGTAAAGAAGTGCCTGTGTTTGTCTTACCTAAAAGTGTTTGTTATATAAACTTTGGAGATGAGTCCAAAGACACCCCTCAGTCACTTCCTATTGAGCTAACAAAGCCATGACCCCTGAACCAAATTAGTCTTCTATTGAGTTTGACTCAGTGTAAGAGATCTAGATGTATTCAGAAAAGGCACTTCCTCCATAAATGGCTAGGAATAATAAAGAAAAAGATAATAATATCATTACCAAACTTGATAATCCTATCCCCACTTCTTAAGTATAAGTTAAGGAGAAGGAAAAAGGCACTTAGTTGTATGTTGATTATAATGCATTGGTTTGTTTGAAGAAGATTCCTTCCCTTCTAAATGTTTGTGTGCACTTATGATGTCTTCTGACTTGAAAAAGACATTGTGAAAGCCTTACTAGAGCCAAAGTTCAAGCATGCCATCTTCACCAATGAGTTTGTTAATGATTCTCAATATTTGAGACAAATAGCATGCATCACCTTTTTAAAAAAAGATCTTCTTTTAGGGATCTTTGAGTATAATTATTCCTTATATGTCACCATTAAGGTTAATGGTCATAAGTTTAACAGGGACCTCATAGATTAAGAAGTTGCAGCTAATATTCTTAGTTTTGGCACTCTATAGAGTCTCTCCCTTTTTCACTTGAAGCTTACTTCGATTAATATCTTGTTAAAGGACTTCAATGACCAGGATCAACATGCTCTAGTATCTATTAACTTGCCTTACAGTTTGGAGATCTCTAAAGTGAGGCAAAATTTCATGTTATCAAGGTAGATATCTCATGTAAGGCTATCTTAAGATGGCCTTAGATTCATGAATATGGGACGGTGTCCTCTACATTGCACCAGTGCATGAAGTATATTAGAAATGATGTACAATATTCCATTCTCTTGGATACTCAATCTTTTACCTTGCATACAGTTTCTATTTATGATGATGCCAAGCATTATATACTTGAAAAGGCTTATAGACCTCCTTCTATAAAATAACTAGTGAGACGTACTAATATTGTATAGAGTCATATGCAGTTATTCGGACAGGATCCTGTACAACCACTAGTACAGGGTCCATCACAAGTTTGTATTAAGGAAGATGTTTTTGCAGTAGATCATATTGGATCATCTTTTTAATTTGTAGCAAGGAACGATGTTCCCCCTAGTAGAGCTAAGGATAGTGTTGCAATGGATAAAGTAGAGATTCACCTCTTCCTATAAAAAACCTTGATATTAGACACTACCTGTTTGAATATCGAGTCTGATTCCTTTAATGATGAGATGATCTATAACCCTCATTACTCATTTCCCTCACCAGCCTTTACTATATATAGTTCTAATCCCTATCCTACAATAAATAGGGAATTGATACCTCAGGGAGGCTTGGTCGTTGATTGTTATTCAAATGATGACATAGATGTCTAATGTAAAAATACTTGTTGACAAACCCTTTCTAGCCATATGTAAGGAATGAGGGTTGAGGGATCCAGTTGACTGACTCCTACCATACCTTCCACTAGTTCATATGGTTCACTACAATCTAATAATCACTTTATGCATGAGCAACACACTTTACATGTTCCACTATAGCCTTGTGGGCATGCATCATTATTTCATAATGTAGGTATGCCACAAGGTACTGATATATTGGGTTCTATGGAATCCATTATGGATGATAAGATTATGCATGTTCCTCTCTACTTCTCCCCTTCTGTGGATAGTTATATCGAGTACTGTTTTGTTCCTTTGACTTGGTCTGATGGGCAAGCTTAGTAATAAGCCCATATTAGATGAAAATTTCTACCTCAAACTAAGGAGGGCTTAGGCTATTTTGAGAAAGGTCAGCATCCTTATACCAATGTTCATATTATCTCTAATTACTATATGGTTTTTCTATCTCTGATTATGAAGAGCTAGATGATATTGAGGAAAAGGTCCTTGATGCTCCATGTGAGTTTGAAGATAGTACTAGCTTTATCATGGATAAATTATATGAAGTTAACTTGGGTATTGAATCAGATCCTCAACTTATTTTTCATAATGCTCTACTATTCGGGTTAGAAGCTTAAGAGTATATTAAAATCATATCTAAGTTTAGAGATTATTTTGCTTGGAACTACACCAAGATGCTTAATTTAGATCTAGAAGTAAAAGTCCATAAGTTAGATATAAAGTCTGATATAATTCCTATTAAACAACAACCTTCTTAGATGAGGTTAAAGATTGAACAACATGTGATCATTGATACTAAGAGGCTTATAATGGTTGACTTTATTCATGAAGAGAAGTATCCTACCTGGCTGGACAATATTGTTTCAATGTGAAAGAAAGATCCATTAGATTTTTGTTTACATCAAATTTCATAATCTGACTAAGGCATATCCCAAGGATGAATTCCTTCTTCCCTTTCTTGAGCTTATGTTTAATATTGCTTCATCTCACACCATATTCTACTACATGGATGGTTCATCTAATGATAATCAAATGAAGATGGCCCCTAAAGATGAGAAGTTTATTTCCTTTCTCATCCCTATTGGTATGTATTGTGATAAGGTGATGTCCTTCGGTCACAAGAATGTCGAAGCCACGTATAATTGTGTTATGACCATCCTTTTTAAAGAGCTAATTCATGCGCAAGTCGAGTGTTATATGGATGACCTCATGGTTAAAAACAAGATCTTCAAAGATCACCTTCGAGATCTACAAATCATTTATGAATGTCTATGCAAGAATTATCTCAAGTTGAACCTCTTAAAGTGCATATTTGCATTACTATAGTAAAGTTTCTTTATTTAATTATCAATTATCATTGTATAGAGATTTATCCCACCTTGATCAAGGACTTCATAGACTAAAAACCCCCAAAGAGTCTTACCCTATTGAGATCTTTTTAGGATAAGCTTGCTTCCTTATGGAGGTTTATCTCCAACCTTGCCAGTAAATATCATCCCTTCACTACTCTAGCAAAAGTGGATGCCTACTTTTATTAGGATAAGCACTACCAAGAGGACTTTGAGAGCATAAAGTACTACCTAATGAGTTCCATAATACTAGCTACACCAATCCCAGGATGATTATTTATGGCCATGGATGAGTCTCTTGGTGCACTTTTAGTTCAAGTGAATGAGGAAGGCAAAGAAAATATCTTATATTACCTGAACAGACATTTGATTCTTGCATACTAAAATATCAAACTATAGAAAAGTAGTGTTTGGCTTTGATCTTTATTTTATGGAAGCTTAGACACTACATTCTTTCACATAAGATCAACCTTATTTCTTGACTCAACCCTTTGTAGTATTTGACGACACTTCAACTTTGTCAGGTCATTTTGTATGTTGGCCTATAATTTTACTATAGTTTAACATCACTTTTGTTCTTCAATGGGCTATCAAAGGACATGTTTAAAAAATCACTCTCCTGATCCCTATAGATTCTCTACTCAATAATTATTTACTTGATAAACTAGTCATTAGTGTGGAATAATAGGGGTCCCCTAATTAAAAGTTTTCCTTTGATGGTGCATCCACCATCAAAACACTTAACGCTTATAAAACTCCCATAGTTAGGTTAAGTTTGCCTCATTTTTGTCTCCCGTGAAGGCCACACCCTTTATTACTCTTATAGTCTATCTGAATCTCATACTAATGAAAAAGCTGAGCAAGAAGCTCTTATTTTGGGACTTGAATTAGCCAATTAGTTGAATATTATATGGGTGAAGGTCTTTGGAGATTCTCAACTAATCATTAATCAAGTAGCTAGATCTTTAAGGTACTCAAGCCTGAGCTCTTGCCTTATCATAGTAGGGCAACGGAGATCTTATGTCTTATCCCTAAAATAACTTTGGCTTGAATCCTGCATTCTAAAAATGTTAGAGTGGATGCTTTGGCTAAAATTGCTGAGGTTTTGGCTGACCAAACTAGAAGCCCAGTGTTTATCACTATCCAATTTAGTCAAGCATTATTCCCCATAGATTTAACTTCTCCCAATTAGACCATCATCATTTTTATTATCATGTAAAAGTCATATTGAAGAGCCTTTCATTGAGTATTTGAAGCATAATAGGCTTCCAGATGATCGCTCTCTTGCCACTCAGATTAGGAAGAGAGCTCATCATTTTTATTATCATGGAAGAGTCATATTGAAGAGCCTTTTATTGAGTATTTGAAGCATAATAGGCTTTCAGATGATTGCTCTCTTGCCACTCAGATTAAGAAGAGAGCTCTATTATTAGCTTATGTGAATGACACTTTATATCGATGCTCTTTTGACCAAATATTGTTACATTACCTTAATAATGAGGTGCCTTTTAAGGTCATGGGCAAGATACATGAGGGGATTTATGGTGCTCATTAGTCTAGATCTAAGATGAAGCATAGGATTAAGCTCCTTGATTATTATTAGCCAACTATAGTCTGATTGAATGGAGCATTCTAGGAAGTGCCACCAATGCCAAACTCATAGCACAGTTATACATCAACCCCCTAATTCATTACACCCCAATATATCCTCTTAACCATTTGAGAGTTGGGACACATATATAGTGGGTCTTATTGACCCTCCTTCTTCTAAGGGTCATAGGTTTATTCTGGCCACCACTTGTTACTTTTCTAGATGGGCATAAACTTTCCCCCTTAATGAAGTTAAGCCAAAAGATTTGATGTGCTTCATTTGTGATCATGTTGTCTACAATTTTATTGTTCCACACTTAATCATTTTTTGAAAATGGCCCATCACTTAGAAGCACCAAGATTGCTAGATTTGCCTTCTCTATATAATCAATTGGTATTATTCCACTTTTTATTATCTAGAGTTACTAGTTAGGCCGAGGATATTAAGAAAACCTTGGTCCAATTGTTAATAAAGATAATCATAGAAAATAAATAAGAATGGTATGATAATCTTCTAGAAGTATTAGGGGCTTATATGACCATATATCATACTCTTACTTAGCCTACCACATATGCTTTATCATTCACGATTGAAGCCATCCTCCCACATGAGGTCAAGTTCCCATCGCTATATGTGATATTTAGTCATAATATTTCTCATGAGGATAATACTCGATTATAGTTGAAAGAACTTGACGGTTTAGAGGAGCAACATTTACAAGCTCATCATAACCTCAAGTTATATCAGGCCCTTATGGCTCAGGCACACGATCACCTTGTTTGACCCTGAGTATTTCGAGTTAGGGATTTATATCTTCTCTTACGTAGGCCTATCATCTTGCATCATCATCAAGGAGGTAAGTTTGAGCGTATTTGGTAAGGCTGCTTCATCATAGAGTAAGTATATAAAACCCGTGCTTGCTTGTTAGTAGATGCAAATGGTGTCAATCCCGTACCTATCATCAATGGTCAGTACTTGAATAAGAACTATATTGACTTTGCATATTACAGGGGGCAATTCTTTGCCACCTATAAATATTAATTTGTATGGATATTACTTAAGAGGTTTTCTCTTACTTTTTAGCAGTTTGTAACAATGATGATTTATCCTCTACGACGTGATGTTTTTCATGTAAAGTATGAAGTTATCCTTAAGATTTATATTTAAAAACATCATAGGGATATTTATGCTTATCTCCATGTACACCAATCATCTTAGCATCTTACCATGGAACCCTTCCCCTATTCCATGTGAGGGTTAATTTCGCTAGTTTTATTCAACATCTTGAGCTTGGTCTAGATTAATAAAACCAATCTATTTAGCTATATTGAGTACTCCTCATTCCCTAGTATGAGCTATATGATTCTGTTATGTATGAGTTATATAATTTATCCATCTGGTTGTTGACCCTTGTGAGATGTTGACATCTCCAAATTCATTATGAGGTTAGCTCCCTAGTCTCACTTGTCACCCCCAAGTATGGTTGGGATATTAAAACCACTCAGTTAGACCCTTCATGGAATAAAAATATTTTTATTGACGTATAAGTAAAACCAAAGTTAGTGAGGCTTTAAAGAAAATGAAGGGTGGAAAAGCTGTTAGACTTGATGATATTCCAATATAGGTGTGGAAATGCTTAGGAGATGAAGGAATTTCATGGCTTACTAAACTTTTTAATACTATTTTAAAGACTAAAAATATGCCAGATGAGTGGAGAATGAGTGTGTTAATCCTTATTTTTAAGAATAAAGGTGATGCACAAGATTGTGCGAATTATAGAGGAATTAAATTAATGTGTCATACTTTAAAACTATGGGAACGAGTTATGGATCATAGGTTATGGCGTGATACTAATGTTTCTCAAAATCAATTTGGATTCATGCTGGGTAGGTCTACTATGGAAGCCATACATTTATTAATAGGTTTGATAGAGAAATATAGAGAGAATAAGGAGGATTTAAATATGGTATTTATTGATTTAGAAAAAGCATATGATAAACTTCAAAGAGAAGTGATATGGAGAGTTCTTGAAAAGAAAGGAGTTAATAATTCTTATATTCAAATAATTAAAGATATGTATGCTGGAGCTATTACTTATGTTCAAATACAAGGTGGTTTGACCAAGTATTTCCCTATTTCAGTTGGATTACATCAAGAATTAGCCTTAAGCCCATATCTTTTTGCTTTAGTCATGGATGTTCTCACTAGACATTTGGAAGAGGATGTACCTTGGTGTATGCTTTTTGCTGATGATATTCTTCTTGTTGATAAGACTAGAGAGGGAGTTGAAGGTAAACTAGAATTGTGGAGGTCAACCTTAGAGTCTAAAGGTTTTCGCTTGAGTAGATCTAAAATGGAATATATGGAGTGTTATTTTAGTAATAATAGACCTAGTAAGGGGATTGTGACTTTGGGCGATCAAGTCATTAATAAAAGTACACGTTTTAGATATCTTGGATCTATTGTTCAGAGAGATGGTGAAATAGATGGGGATATTATCAGAAGAATCCAAGTTGGATGGTTGAAGTCGAGGAATGTATCGGGCTTATTGTGTGATAGAAAAGTACCCCTCAAACTTAAGGGAAAATTCTTTAAGATGGTGGAGAGACCTGCAATGCTTTATGGTGCCGAATATTGGCCATTAAAAGAGAAGCATAAATTCTAAGTTAAGTGTTGCAGAGATGAGGATGCTAAGGTAGATGAGTGGCTTTACCCTTAGAGATAGGATACAAAATGAGCATATTCATGAAAAGGTTGGAGTAGCTCCAGTGGAAGATAAGATTAGAGAGAGTCGCCTTAGATGGTTTGGTCACATAAAATGGCGACCTCCCAATGACCCGGTTAGGAAAGTAGAGGTCTTAGATTTGACTTATGTTAAGAAAGGTAGAGGTAGACCTAAAAATACTTGGTTAGAAAATTTTAGAAATGATATTTCTTTATTATATTTAAACCCGAATTTGACTTTTAACAGGACATAATGGAGAAAAAGGATTCATGTAGCCGACCCCACGTAGTGGGATAAAGGCTTGATGTTGCTGTTGTTGTTTTTGTATCAGTTTCTTATAGTTATACTCCCTAGTTCATTCATATGAATTGAATGCAGTTTATGTTATTAAAACTAATATATTGTTCTTTTATAAACTAGTATATAAGAGCTATCTCCCTCAATTTTATCCATATGGAAAATATGTCCTGGGTTATCAAAGCCGAGCATATCTCCCTCTCTATATGTTCCAATCATTAAAGAATGTCTTATACTAAAAATAATTCATGGATATGATAAACATTCCCTCCAACATTTATTATTTTTTATAGTATGAGATAGACGCAATCTATGATTGTGAAAATAATATAAAAATATAATATTGACAAAGAATAATAAAAGAGAGGAAAGCCCTTATTCGAGCAAAATTTGTTGCCCTTGTCACAAGTGGAACCTGATTCTATGCTCCAAGAGCTCATGTTCCTCAGCAGTTTCATCACTTTCTCTCTTGTAAAGCATTTTATGACTACTTAGGAGATGGCCATGCACTCCTTTCCTTTTATGGTGAAAGTAATGTGTTCCCTGCCATTGATGTGGTATATCTTGTTCTAGGTGTTAGCGTCATTTCTTAGGGGATTCTAGTTTTCTAATAAAAAATCATTCTTGTGCCTACTTAGCAACATAGTTTTCCCATTGGAGCCTTGCTCTTAGCTATAAGAGCAATCCTTTAGTTATATCGATTTGCTTGTCTCTCACATGGTCCCATTATTCAGTATGGGTGTTACCTCTGTGGTTCTCTAGTGACTGTTTGTTTCCAATAGAGCTTTCATTTTTGGTTGTGAGTGTCTCACCCTCTATACTTCAGTAATATTCTCTCTAATGTGTGATAATCTCCTCATTCTACAGATCAAATCTATTTCCCTTTTTTGGGAAAGATGTGTTATTCTATTGCCCTCTTTCCTACTTGGTAAATTTATATGGTATAGTCTCAATTTTTTCTAGGAAATTTCACTTGTGCTTAAGTACTCATGGTCACAATGATTTATCCTCTACCTTCTTATAACTATGATACAAGCTTAGGAGTTCTTTGATAGCTCATCATTTGGGATTTCCCCTTTACCTTCCCTAGTTGGATTAATTCATTTGGACATTCTTATGTTTGTTGTACAGCCATGTCATTTATTTTATTGAAGTCATAATAACATTATCTAGATTTTATATGAAAATATTTATTCTCTCTCTGAGATAGTGTTCATCTACAGACAAGCCTATATGGTGTATAATATATGGATTTCCATATTTAGGAAGTCCCTTTTACTTCCCTTTCATCCTCATGTCACCGTAAGTAGATGTGTCGGGTGGTGGTTGAGTTCTCTTTCACTCTTTCTCACTAATTTGATCTGGTCGGGTGAGTATTGAGTCATCCATATTTATTATTTCAATTTGGTCAGACAAATATTAGAGTCCTTCCTTTCTTTTGTCCCATTGTATTAATCTAGTCGAGTGGACATCAGTTTCTTCCCTTAATCTTACTCACCATTTTGATCTAGTCAAGTGACTATGGAGTTACTCTTATTCACTATTTTGATCTGGTCAAGTGGATGTTAAACTATTTCCATCTTTTATTCTGTTATTTAGATCTAGTCAGGCAATCATTTGATCTTGTGGCTCTTTCCTTGCTATTTTGGTTTGGTCAGAGGATATTGAGTCATTCTCATTTATAGTTTTGATTTGGTTAGGTGAATGTTGAACTCTTTTTTGGTTGGCTGTCCTATAGTGTCCTGGAGGGCTTACTTCATCCCCTCTTCCTTCCTCCTATTTTTAATTTCTATTAAGGGCTTATTGAATCTTTCTTTATTCAACTTTTAGACCCTTGGTTAGGTAGAGACTCCACTCTTTCAATTCGATTAGGTGTAGGTAACCCTTTTTTCATCTTTTATTTTGCTATTTTGATCAGGGCAAGCATATATTAGATCTTTTTGGCTCTTTCTCACTATTTCAATCTGGTCAGGTGAGTATTGAGTCATCCTCATTAACTTTTTTAATTTGGTTAGATGAATGTTTGAGCCCTCTTTTCCATCTTCTATTCTGCTATTTTGATCTGGTCAAATAGATAATTGATTTTCTTCCTTTTGTCTTTTATTCCATTATTTTGATCTAGTTAGGCAGACATTAAACTTTTGCTTCATGGCTCTTTATCACTATTTTGATCTGGTTAGGTGAGTGTTGAGTCATCCATATTCACTATTTTGATGTGGTAAAGCGAATGTTGGACTCCTTTTTTCCTCTTTTGTTCTACTATTACGATCTAGTCAGGCAGACATTAGATCTTTCTGGCTCTTTCTCACTATTTTGATCTGGTCAAGTGAGTATTGAGTCATCTAAATTCACTATTATGATTTGGTAAGGTGGATGTTGGATCGTTCTTTCCCATCTTCTATTCTATTATTTCGATCTAGTCAAGGAGATAGTTGAATTTCTTCATTTATCTTTTATTTTGATATTTTGATCTAGTCAAGGAAACATCATACTTTTCCTTCATGTCTCTCTCTCTCATTATTTCAATCTGGTCATGTGAGTATTGAGTCAGCCACAATCATTATTTTGATTTGTCTAGGTGAATATTGGACCCTTTATTTCTCTTTTTACTCTGCTATTTCGATCTGGTCAGGCAGGCATTTAATTTTCTTCATTCCTTCTTCTATCCCGCTATGTTTATCTAGTCAATTATACATTAAACCTCCCTTCATCGACTCTTTCTCACTATTTTGATCTAGTCAAGTGAGTAATGAGTCATCCTCTCTCATCATTTCAATCTGGTCAGGTTAATGTTGGATTCCTTTCTACCATTTTATCCCACCGATCATTATGATTGTGTGATCATTGCATGATTGATTGATTGTTGCATAGTTATTGGTTTATTTTATTTTCTTATTTTGTTATTTGGGTTGTATATTCTAAGAGATATGGAGGTCAATGCCAACACGTATAATTCTCTTGTCATTCACCGCACCCATTAGGGGTCAATTTGTTAACTTATTTTTGGCACGTTCTCCGTCGAGCATGCTCGAGCATTTTAATTGAGCCCCATTGAACCTAATTTGAGTCAAATCAGTATTAATTTAGGTTGACTTTCATCAAATTAACATAATCAAACCATATTAAACCCAAATCGACTCGAATTGAGTCAAATTGATCTTAATTTAGTAGTTCAATTAATTTGAGCTCAATTCCAATTAAGCTTTCAAATAATTTGAATGGCTTCCCATATCAGGATAGAAAATTGAATGGATATAATTGAGTTGGCAGCGGCTGGATGTTTGTTCGTGATATCTATGATCTCGAATAGCGAACATGTGTTATTTTTGTGTGTTCAAATGATTGAGGCGAAGGGGGGAGGGGGGGTGGGGGGGGGGGGGGGGCAGAATTGTGGGCTTCTATTTTCAGTTGAGACATGCTTTTCATCAACTAAGAGTTTAGAGAACAAAAGAGCTCTCTCCAGAATGGAACCCCAGCCCTGCATTTCCTCTCTAGCGAACAGACTGATTTCCCACTTCCATCCTTCTTCCATTTGAATTAAAGTAGGCAAGCCACAACCCTTCCTCCTTCATCTCCCTCATTCAAATAAACCTAGGTCCGACGCCCCACTCTCCCTCTCTTCATTCCTTTGGAGTCACACCAGAATTGTAGCCCTTGTTTGATCCCAGAAGAGTTTGAAGCCTCCTTCTTGTCGCCCCTTCGTTGCATGAGCAATAAGCCAAACTCTCCCCTCGAGTCGCAAGTCATCCACCTCAATCTCCCTCTAATCTTACTCCAGAAGCTACCACAAGCTCGCTTGACTTTCTTCCCCTTCTTGTCGGGCTCCCCTATTGAACGCAAACCCCAATTGGTATATTTTCTTCTTCCTTTCTTTCTTATTCTCTTCTTTTCATTCAAATTTCTTGTTTCTTTTCCCTCATCATCTACATCATCTTCTTACACTTTAGCATTTCTATTTCCTTCCTCTTCTCTTCCTATTCTTCCTCCCCATTTCTTTCTCTTTGTTTCTATGATTTTCCTCTTCTTCTCCTTCTCCATCTCCTCTTCCCTCTTCTCCTCCCTCTTCTACCTTCTCTTTTGAAATTAAAGATGGCAAAACCTGAGCTAAATATGAAAGGGATTTACATTCCTCTTGTTAATATGAATGAACTTTTTTAATTAGTCTATGTATATGTATGATCAAATGTCTAAACACAAAAAAATCTAAAATATGTATCTCCTTTTAATGATTTTGTTCAAGTTCGTTGCAACCTAAACTTGTAAAGGAACATATAAGTTGGAAGAGGATGAAGGATTCACATATATGTGTGTATGTTGTGAATATTGGCATATTTCACAAAACTCCTATCCCTATGTTGGGTTCGTGAGGTTAAACGTTAAAAAAAAAAAGCTTTGGCACTTTAAAGCAAGATCATCCAATCAAAATCCACTATTAGTGTATGTTAAGCATGTTCGTGGTTTGGATTTGCTATTGAAGTGTTTCCATCTAGCTTTATTTTATGGAAACATTTAAATTAGATTTTCCTTGCAACAATGGCTAGATCAATAAGTAATTTTGTTCAAATGCTTTTATACTTAATGAAAATTATTTTCTTTGCTTGCATATAAATGTTTGTAGACATATGTTTCGTTGGTTCATTTTTTTAGCATGGAAGCTAGAAATGATCAAACTGAAGATTAGCATGGAGGTTTGAACTTATATGTGCTTAGTTGCCTAAATTGTTGCATGTATAAGGTGAGCACAACCTCATGACTTAGAGTTTTAATGGGTTTACTCATCATATATTATCCTCGTTTATTCTGGCATTTTTAGTAATTCATTTGCACATACATATTCATTGATTTCTTTTAACATGATCTATTAAACAAAGCCTACAAGTTTCATATTAAATTTTGATTTGATGATTAATATTGAATTTGGTGGTGATTTTGATGCAATGAAAGCATTTTAATTATGTTGAGAATGGTTAATAGTTATGAGCAAGATATTTCTCTCATTGCGTTTTATTTTAAAAAAAATCATTTTTTTGGTGATGTTCACTTTAGAAGAATCTTGATTGATGGTAATTAATAGCGTTGAAATTCATATATCCATTTTGTGCTTCAAATTATTTCATGCTAATGAGTAGATTCAATTCATGTATTCATACTTCAAATCATGTGTAGATTCAATTTCAATAAATAGCATGATTAAGATATGAGATGTATATTCATATTTAGACTTTAACTATGTCAGTGTATTTAATTCAAACTTCTAGTTTATGTTAAAGTTATATATTATGTTCTAATTGTAACACATAACTTGCGAGTATAATTCATGAATATGTTGTGTATATTATAATAATACATATACATACACACTTGATATTGTGTAAGTGCAAAGATTTGTAACTATGCCATACAAATTCATCAATTTTATGCATCAATCACAAGCATATACAGATTCAATTCAAAGTTATATGATCATTGCATTTATTCTTATCTCAAATTGCATCAAGTATATCTTTACCTTAGTTATTATTTGCAATTACTCATTTACATCTCTTGCTCACACATGCTATTTTCATATGTTTGAGAGAAATTTAAAAGATACAAATTATAACTGGTTTACATTAATTCTTGCTTAGCTGCCTTTCTTTTCGAATAGTACCTACTCTCATCCATGTTTTCTATCTTTACTTTTGCTTGTGAGGTATGTCGTGTTTTACATATGTCAATGGTTGGTGAGTCACGCTTGCTTGGGCCTTATGATAAGGCTCGCATATTTTACAAGGGTATGCAGTTACACCCCAGTATGCCATAGTCAAGTATAATTTCTATAACTTGTTAAGACCAACTCATTGTATGACAAATGGCTACACTAGCACCCACTGTACTGCTCTTTTACTTTTCTACCCAAATCATGTGGTAGGATGTATTATTCAGTGGCCTTAGGCTAGTGCACATATAATGTCCTTGGCTTATTGGCTAGGGCTTGCCCCCTCTGTGAACCTAAGAGACCTTCATTGTCAGTTAAGCCTGTATTATAAGCCACATATTTATGTCATGTGCATTGATGTTTTCCTATAAGAAGTGATCCTCGCTAGGATAGTTTTTTTTATTTTAAAATATTTAAACAATTATAAAAGTCACCACTTAATGATTTGTGAGATTTTAAAATTTTTTTTTCCCAAAAGATGCTATGTGTTAGTGTAGTATTGTACATCTCCTCATAGGAAATGGGTTTAGCTTTGTTATTTGAACCTAGTATAGAATCCATATTCGAAGTTCATTTGCTACGAACAATAATAAAGAGACCTATCAAATGCCAAAGTAAATAATCTAAATGCTAAAACATAACTAATGAACTCAAAATCAAACTTAAACTCTGTAAAGAACCAACTAAAGATAATAATCAAAATAAAAAATCCATTAAACAACAAACAAAATTAGGTAAATAATAAGATAGTTGCTAGGTAACCAAGGACTATGAGGTTATTAAGTTAGTCCTAAGGCGGGTAAAATAAATCTTATGGCTCTAGTTTAACATCGACAATTATCGCATAATTTAAATAATTAGTAACAAATCATTAATAAACTAAGTTTTTGTAACCTTCATTATATTCAATTTGGAGAGTAAATCTGTATCAAACCAATAAGATTTTAAAGGAAAAAATGATTAAAAAAAAAGAAATATGTACATCTTTCACGCAACCCAACCAGTAAATAAAATTTATAAGCTGGGCTACCTTTAGCTACAGAACTACATGTTATAAGGAGGTCTTGGTTCTCATGCCCATTGTGCCTTAAACCTGCGTCAGATTTGTGCTCATTCTTGTCCCCTCTTTTTTAATACATATGAGGTATATAGGATGGACTACCCTAAGTTACAGTGCTATGTGTCCTAAGGAGATCTTGGTCCTCATGTCTGTTATGACATCGTCATGTCCTTCACATGTTAAGGGATAATGGTTTAAAAGTGTCCACAAATTATTCCTAGTTTAAAAATCTAAAGCCACCCTTAGGAACCAAATCTAACTTTTTAATAACCCAATTATTAAACTCTAAGTATGGTAGGAGCCTAGTATATCTGAAGGTACAGGGTTTTCTCATTCAAATATTAGTCCTTTAAAAATAAATCTACCATGGGCATAGGAAGCATATGATTTTCTTTTTGTAGTGAGAAAGAGGCTTGCTCAGAGAAATAAATTAATTAATACACCCTAAATAAATAGTCACTTAAAGAGAAAAGTCAGAGAAATAAATTAATTAATATGAACCTTATATTGCAACTTTAACCCTTCACCTAATCTGGGGTAATTAGATAACATAAATTTTACACACACTTGGGAACTGGATCAGACACATTTTTGTAAGCACCCTAGGGTAGGGTGTAGCTAGGACAATATTTTCATTTTCTTTATTTTATATTTTGCATTTGTGATGATATGATTATGTATTTTTATCTTAGCTTATTTCTAATTGTTTTCTTTTCTATTTTATGATTTGATTAATAGACACTTACCCTTAAGTGGTTAGAATATTTATAGAAATATTTTCTATAGGTGGCCACATTTCCAAGGGGCTAATTAAAATGCTATAAATGTGATTGTAACTACACTTCATAACAGGTACCATAAGAATTGCTAAGCCCTTGGGAATATGGTCCTAAGGACTAGGTATGGATGTTTATATATAAAATGTTAGAAATGTGCTAATCTATTTTTGTAGGGGATCTTGTAATTTTTCATTTTTAAATGCAATTTTAGTTAGAAAAATCTTGTAGGTGTGTGGGTATTTTAGATGGCATGAGGCCAAACCAGTGGAGGTTGATCAAAACCCCACACACCATCTCTTTTTTTATATAGTTTTAGCACTCAGTTATAGTCATGGTAGAGCTCAACTACTCTTTTTCTTTCTTCTAGGATGTATTATAGAACCCACATGTATTTCTGGCCTTTATTTTATTTTTCATTGGTTGATTATTGGCTTGTTTAGAATGTCTATGCATTATTATTATATGCTTTTTCCTAGGTTTCTTTTTTTTATTTATTTAGAGGTGGCTTAGGGGTCAATGTTAGGCTTTTAGGATGTTAAATATTTTATAAATATAAAATCTACCTAAGCAAGATAAAATGAACATAGGACTTAAAATCAATTAATTTTTTAAAAAACTAATGCATCACCACTCTTGGGTCAACTTTTAAAAATGTAATCAATATTTTAAACCCATCTTATTTTATAAAAACTATTGGCTAGTTCTGTTTAGCCCTACTAAGCAAGTATAGCCTGAGTCAATTGATTATCTTTTATGACATAGAGGGATAGTTCATTTTCTGCATAGTATAGTGCCATCCATGGTCAGGCTTGAGGCCCATTTCCCATCTGTGCCTCCCACCACTGTTGTATTTGTATATGACTGGATTACATGGATTTGGTATGCTATGTAAAGTTTAGCTAATTCCCTCTTTTTTGAGCATGGTGGAAAATCCTAGTTAGAGCTTCTTAACTTCTTAGTGGGGTATAGGTTATAAGTCCCCTCGCTGTCTTGTATTAGTTAGACCAAGGTATTAGTATTTGGAGTATGGTACGTTCCTTATAAATCTAGCATCAAAGGCTTATGATATGGGTATATCATTCTATGCCTTGTTGTTGGGTGAGTTATCAATTTTTAGTAGGCTACAAATCACACTCATCTACATCACGCTGATAACATCCCTTCCACCTTTCTCTTCTATATGCTTTATTTTTAATGCCCTCTCTCTCTTGATTTTGCTTCTTACTAATCAAGTGATTACGTGAACCTTAAGTGTGTTGAATAGCCCATTGAGCCTATTTTCATTCGATTAAAAGAGCCTATGAATTCACTATACATCAAACCATGATGAGAATAAAATAGCATCCCTAATTGAGAGTATTCTTAGGTCAAGGCCTAAGATATAAATAACCACTAGGGCTTGCGCCCGTAGAAAATTGACACCCAAATCAAATAAACCCCATTCAAGCTGATGTATCGAATGGGGGGATCTCATTTATCGAGTCATATATATTATTGTCCATGTAGATGTTTAGGCGGAAGCCACTATTCTCAATGGATAATCATATGTATGATTCCATCAGCTCTCTATTAGTTTGCTAACAAAGAGTGTAAATGCCTACAACCATTCTGTCCTATGGGATAGAGTGATCATACTCTTTACATTCTAACCCGCATGAGCAGTATCCTTTCAGAGACCCACATGCTGATGAAATAAGGAAGATGAAACCAGGACCATAGAATCCCTTCTCTTTATTTTCAATGATCTTAATTTGATCGGACAGATGACGCTGTTAACTCCATTCAATCTCAGCTAAACTAAAAATTTAAATAGATGCCTCACAACCATTCATTCCTAACATGGGGGATCAAACAGATCATTGAAAGCCTACATGGTTAAGTGGTTGACTGTCACCATCCAATTGGCCCAATCGCTTCCCGTCGCATGGGAAGGTTTGCCCCATTAGCACTTCCATTTCTTAGTTAGTTTAAATTAAGTTATAAATGATCATAAAATTAATAGAGCTTTCAAAAATCATAATGTATTAATAATATATCAAACATAGCATATAATGGCTCTATGGATTCAAGGGAAAAAGCTCAATCATGTTAAAAAAAAACCTATTGGTTTTGATGTGTACATAACATGTTATTTCACTTTTATAACTCACTATTTTTCATTATTAAAACCTATGTACTTATTTATTTGACTTAAAATTTGGAGTGAGTAAAATATGGGATGTTACCTACATCTCATAATTTTCTCAACCCTAAATGAAGTTGCCACTATCTTGATGTGAATTTTCAAGTGTTTAGGTCAAAATTTGACCTAAATATTTAAAAATTCATATTGAAATATTTGTAGAGTATTAGACCTTCATTTTTTTGTGTATTCTTTATTTTCATGCATGGGTTAGATACATTTCATTGCATGCCTAACTGAACAGTAAAGACGTCTAAGTAAATAAAATTAGGGTTGTGTCCAGCCAACTTAGAAAATTTCAGGAATTTTACTTTACACCAAATAGGGATGAAACTTAAACCTAACACACTTAGTGATATCATAAACCCTATAAATTAATTTGATATTAATTGGAGTTCTTTAAGTCACATAAAATACAAATCCTCAAATTAGCCTTTCTCTCTTGGTTTATTTTTCTAAATACATAATAAATATAATAAAAATCTTAAAAATAGAAAGTAAAATTTAATAGTTTTTAAATCAATCATATAATAAAATTAAAAAATAAAATCTCCAATTAGTTTAATTAAATTACACTAATCAAAGAACAACCCTAAATAAATAAATCATATAAAATCAACTCTTGATCGAATTGCCTTCAAATTTCTATTGATTGTATCTTAGGTTGTCCCATATCTATTGTAACAATCATGTGATTAATTGAGGTCAATTGATCATTAAATTAAACTCATCAAAATCCTTAGAGAAGGAAGGATTTTAATAAATTAAATAAATTTAATAAAATTCAAATAAAATTAAATAAATAAAATTAGTAAGAATTAAATAAATATAAAATTTTAAATAAAAGTGAAATAAATAAATAAAATTAATTTAAAATTCAAATAAATCAAATATAATTAAAATTTAAGATAAATTAAAAAATATATATTAGAGAATTTTAAATGAATTTTAATTAATTAAAATTAAATAAAAGTAAATGACATATTAAACTAAATGCAATTTAAATAAATAAATTCATTAAATAACTTTTAAATAATTAAATAATTTCATTTATATATCATTATTAAATGGAAGGTCTTTATGCATGTGCTTGATTCCATTGGAGGGTATAAATGCATTTAGTTTATAGACCTAAGATGTATTGATTGAATATTCCAAAGTAATTTTATGTCTTCAATTAATATATTCTTTATAATAACTATCTTATAATAAATTATTCTATCTAATCATTTTATCTTGTATAGGGGATTGATTGCATTACAATTATGAGTCTTAGGATTTGATGATTAGTAATCCCATATTTCACTTGGGATTATTAATTATCAAGATTCTTTATAACTTAAAATTAAATAATTTCAAACTTTTAAAATAAAAATCTTTTAATAAAATAATAAAATATTTCAACTAAAATTCAAATTAAAATATCCTTTGGCATATAATAAAAAAATAAATTCAAATGTAAACAACTTAAAAATTAAACCTTATAGGACACAACAAAGCCACATAGACCCCAAACACACTGTAGAACTTATTTGCTAGGACAACTAACTATGGTCTTATGCTAGGCAGATGATTTATTTTGGTGTGATGCAGATGCCTTTTATTAGAGGGTATCCTTTGTGTGTTTGTTTACTTTTATGCACCTCTGAATGTCTTACACATTTTTTCCCCTATTGTTACACAATAGACTCTTCAAGGTTGACTTAGATTCATTAGGTTGTATACACCTACATTATACTTTATTATATACTTGCTTCATTAAATTTTCTTATGGCAAGAATCAATATAGAATATACTTAGGACTTGATGTAATTGTAATAAGTCATTATAAATGTAGTTTGTATATATAGATTGAGTTGTAGAGTGTAATAGAGTTGTAAGAGATTTAAAAATATTTACTTTTGTATGCAGAGGGTAATATTCTATCTTCCTTGAGAGACATTCTCTTATTCAATTGAAGACCAGAAAACATAAGATTAAAAAACTAAATAAAAAAACATATTTAATCTATATTTATAGGTGTAGAAAGCTAGGTTTATTTTGGCAGAGGCTGGCCACCTTTTTTTATACAGACCCTAGTTTATATTCAAAATTGTAATATAAATAAAAGAAATGCCTTTTCTAAATTACCTTTATACACTACTTTCAAACATTGCATCATACATCATTCATACATTCATGTGGGTTGTAGTTACACTAAAGGGTAGATATTTTCATAGGTTTCTTTTGATGTATATGTTCTAGACATTATAAGAACATGTATACTAGACCTTCAATAATATAACAGATGTGCTATATACATGAGCACCTTTACAAAGTCATGCATACTTACATATATTTTACTTTTACAACATACACTAGCCTGGTATACAAGCTAACAGCAAGCAGGCAATAACCCTTAGTATATGGGGCTGAGTCTGTTATTCCTATTGGTATAGAGCCGCTATACTGCTAGATTTTCCAAAAAAAATTGTCATGTATATTAGTGTAAAAGTAGAGTCTAGAGTGCATTAAGTTCATCTTAAAGAAGCTTTAAGTTAGGCAAAGCATCAATTTGAAAAGTATTAGCTTGGCCATCACATTTTTGTAAAGTCTAAATTTAAAAATCTAAATCTAGTTCCTTAATCCTAAGTAAATAATGTTGATACATATCTTACATATATTATACTCAATATGAATTTTAAATTGTGTGCTTTAGGTGGTTAGTTAGTTGTCTACTCCAAGCAGACATAAGCCTATTTTACTTAAACACCCTCAATATCTCCTCCTCAAGAGGGTTTTATTATCAAAATAAACTATAAATTCAAATCAAAAGTAAAATTTAATTTAAAGACTAAAGCCAAACAATTGCTAGGTTAGAGTATTTTTGGGAGATGATATTCTTAAAGAACTCTCTACCATTCTTACTATAATATAATAAATTTTTTTTTAAGCTTTAATCTATTCCAAATTGGCAGTTTGCAAAAATTCAATTCCCTGATATAAATGTTATAAATCCAAAAAGCCTAGTCTCCACTTTAAGCAAAACACTTTTGAGATGTAATTAACTTTAGAGGTTTGCCTTTATAGGGATTCTAATACTTAGTTTATTACAAACCCTGATTTAATTTACTAAAGTAGGGGAAAATCACTAGATGTTGATAAAGTTTATCCATTATTAATTTTATTTTTGAAATGATAATTGAATTATTCTTTTATCATTCAAGATAAATTTAACATTCTGAGTTTTATTATGAAATAGATGTCAAACATTTGTCTATCTTTTGAGCAGGTATAATATTAGCTATACAGATTTGACTAAAAAATATAAAGCAAATTAGTGGTACATTTATTTATTCACAACTTATTTATGGTAACACTACTAGGGAAAGATCAAATCTCCATCTTTTATGGAGGCTACACTTTTAAAATTGATAATTGACTTAGACTGTTGGACTAGGTTCAAACTATGTTTGAATCTATTAGTTCCTTTTTTTTTCATTTCACCAATGAGTGAAAGTGATCAACATTTGAATATTTATAAATCTTTAATTAAAATAGAAATCTAGATCAATCAAAGTCTTTTAATCTAAAATTTCAATTTCAATTATTTTCTCTAGTCCAAATTTGTTAGGATTGGATCCAAATTCAAAATATTTCAATTTTAAATCTAAATTTTAGGGTTTGTTAAATTTAAACTCGCTTAGGGGATTTGGTAAATCAAGTTCAATATTTTCTCTTGATCTACATTCTTTTCTATGACCAGTGAGTTCAAAAAAATGATTCAAAAATCTTATTCAATTTTAAAAATGGTAGGTAAATTCATCTTCAAATTTGCTAATGATGTGGACATCTCAGTTAGTTAGGCTAAATATGTTGAGGGATCTTCCCAAATCAAGTTTAATTTAGGTTTTATAAATATTTAGTTTACCTTTATGAACCTAATCTAAAGTAGTCAGGCCTGCTGAAGACCCTATAAAGGATTCAATCATGGAGATCGTTGTTGAGGGTGGGTCTGTAGCTACTTTCATATTTGCTAAACCCTCTGTGTTCTCTCAACTTACTTTTCCAAAATCTGGCCATAATAAGAGGGGCAAATTTTATTCCTAACCTGAATTACATATTTTTAATTAACTTTGAGAAAGGGTCATCTTTCGAAGTAAAAGAGATGGCTGAGTCTCATAGGATGAACATGAATTATCATCTGAGGTAGAGGACCGGGAAGGCCAAAATTTTAGATGAACAAATGCTAATCAATGTTACAACTAAAGCAGCAATAGTTGAAGTACCAATAAACTCACAACTGCTGAAGCGAAGTAATTTCCATCCATTATTAGTTGTTGATTTAGAGGAGAATGCCATTAGGATTGAGAACTCTCCACCCTGTACTAGTCACAAAGCACCTGTAGAGTCTTCCTTGTCTAAGAGGAACAAAAAATTTAAACCTTTATTGGGTGGATTAATCCATAACAGTGTAACCAACTATGGGCAGTCAAAGAATGATTTTGAATAGTGTAAAAGATGTTTTTACTACTAGGATAAAATTGTAGGGGTTTAAGGTATAGCTCCCCAACATGTTGGAAGAAGAGTGCAATTTAAAGAAGAAAATCTATTCATGCAAGTCGTCACTACAAATTCTCAGTGAGAATCAAAGAAGTTCTCATTGGCTAATTATTGGGTACATTAGCTAGTAATTCAACATCAGTCCAAAAAAATTTAACTAAAGTTCCCCATTGTTCTCTATTTCATCATTCACTGAGGGTCAACCGACACCACTTTAAAGGTAGCCAATCAAGTTTAAGTTTTACTATAATAAGGTTGAAATAAATAAACCAACCAACCTTAGTATCTGATGGGAGGATGGTTTGGTGGCCAAAGTTGGTTACCACTTCGACTTCAATCACTACCAATAAAGATAGTGTAGTGAAAAAATGGAGAAAAAAAGGTAAAGCTCCATTAGAATCATCATTAGTAAGAGAGTATACCATGGTTGACCCACACAATATATTGGGAAGATTTGTAAAGAAATGATGAATTAGCTAAAAGAAATTATAAAGAAAATAGATGAAGAGGAAGAAGCTAAAATGGTAATGATGAAATATCTTAATGAGGAAATGTCTGGAAGTGTTTGTATAATAGAAACACAGGCATCTACTTAAAAGAGAAAGGTAAAAGTAAAGTAAATCCTATACATGTAAAATATAAGAATGTAATACACCAAATTTGACCCAGTATTTATTAGATCAATTTAGCTATAATGATGAACATATCTCTAGAGTGGAGAAAAGGATGGAAGAATTAAGGGCTGTTATGGTCATTCTATAGAGTAAAGAAACTCCTTCATTTAAAGATAAGATAGAATCAATGTTGAAAGAATCTATCAATCATTCTAGTAGGCAAAAAGAAATAATTAAAGAAATGAAGATAGATTAATAATGTTAGATAAAGAATCATTCCATCCAATAGATATCAAATAATTGGTAGAGCAATAAGTCAAAGAGAGTTTATCATACTCCAAAGGTACTTCATTTATTCTAAGAGGTAGGCCATACCCAAAGGAAGATGGCTCAATCCTTTCCAAAAGGATTCATACCGCCTTATTTAAAAACTTCAATGGCAAAGGAAATGCAAATAACATATTGCCCATTTCTGAGCTAGTTATTGTAATGCTGGTGGATTTGAAGTACTCTTATTCTAACAATTTTTTATTAAGTGCAAATTTTGTACTAATGAAAATGTGTTGTTGATGTTGTGCAGGAAATGTAAGAAAAAGGTGAAGAAATTTATAAGTGTTAAACCATCATCACATCATTTTAAAAAATAGATCCTTAGCAACTAAATGACTTAGTGCTAGATTAGGGAATAGTAGCACTAGAGCCTCAGGAATCCCATAATAAGCCCAAGGTTAGCACTACAAAACTTCATAGCACCACATCATTAGAAATCCACATTACAACATGATAGTCTTGGGAATTTTAGTGTCAAAAGATTGCACATTTAAGTGCCTATTGACCTCATTATTGTCAAGAGGTTGATAAAACACAAAATGAATTAGTAAAATCTAGAATCCAATTTAAATCCAAAATTTCAGGCAAAAATTCAAGGTTAAAGGCCCATGTCCTATAGTGATTTCTCAATCACCTCAAAACCCTATCAAATGACGCCCAATTCAACATATATCAATTAAATATTGATTAAGCATGTCCCGAGGGGCAAAACTTTAAATGTGGGGCCAATTTGAGACCTCTAGGCCCATAAACTAAATTAAAATCCAAAGGCTGCAAAACCTTTAAATATTTATAGCCTATGCCACTAGACCTTCCACCTTGTGGAATTTGAGCTTAGGACCTTCTCCAAAAAAATTGAACATATACATAACCCTTATTGTGACATATGAAAAATAAAGATGCACTTTGGTGGACCCTGGTTGACCTAGAGTTGACCAGGGGCCCAAATGATCAAAATACCCCTTAAGAGAAAATTTGATGTTTTCTATAAACTTCAACATGGCACAATTAAACCAAGCCATAGAACCTTTTCCAATGCATCATAGACGTCATTAGGAGTGCATTGAACCCAAACTCAATTTTTGGTTTGACCTAGTAGACCATGTCAACCAGGGTTGACCAAAAATGCACCTTAAGGGAAAAATTAAAGTTTTCTCCAAACTTCAACATGGATAATCAATATCAAGCCATAAAACCTTCTCCAATACATTCTAAACACCCTTAGGAGTGCATTGGACTCAAATTAAAGCCTTGTTCATGCATGTTTGACCAGTGAACTCATGTTGACCAAATTTCCTCTTAAGGGTCCAAATGATCATTTCAAGCCAAATGGCTATTGCATTGCTTAAGATCACCTCCATTATATCTAATCATCAAACAAGACTTGTTGGACCAAACTCCAACTCTTGGTTTGACTACCATGAACTATAACCTTTTGAGTTTATCTCATATCCCAGCTTAGTGCATTAACCCTCTGACCTTTATCAAACTAATTTAAATATCTCTTTTAGTAAAATGGACATGATTGGTCCCCCTGACTTAGTCAATACTTGACTCATTCAACTGAGCTTGGACTTGGTCATATTAATTAACTCAAGTTTAAAGAAGCCTTTAATGGTCAAAACTACATGCAAACACCAATCTCATTACTTTAAATTCCTCATAACCATTCTATGGCATGCTTTAAATATTTCTAATATTCCCTTAAGCTAAACTTGACTTATTTTGACTTAGTCAAATCACTAAGGGTGGTCAAATGCTCTCACCCATGAACCCATTCATTCATATATCAATTCTACCCTTCCAAACCCTTGACCATTTCCTTTAATAGCAAGCCATACTCTCCTAAGATTCCACCTCACCACCCTTGACTAGTTGATTGATCAGATAGTCAACCACAAGTTTAAGAGAGTCAATATAGTCAAACCCTTTTATATATGGCTCTTTATTTCAGGCTAAGCTACTTAGGTGGCTCTATTTATGTTTAAAAGATCTCTAGGTCTCCACAAACCAAGCTTAAGTCTTGGCCTAATCGAAAGTGGCAAAGAGTGGCCCCCCTTTCCTTTGGTAGCACCAATGGGAGATTAGCTTGTTTAGCCTTTCCCTCTAATTCCCAAATAATTGGGACACATGTAAGGGATCTGATGAAGGGATTTGAATGATCCTATCCACTTAATTCAAAACCTAGAGCTTAAGATAACTAAGAATTCAAAAAGCATTCATTCAGTTGTGATCTCTTTTTGTTTTGCATCTACAGAATATCCTCAACACTTTTTTATCTTAAATTAATTGATTAAAGGCTGTCGGTGATGAGCTTCTGCTCACCTCCTCCTTGAAGTTTATACAAGCTTAAAACCTTGTGATCCAAATTATTTCAGCTATCGAGTTCTCCTAGAGAATTGAACTAGGATAGTCTACATGCTCAACAAGATACTAAACATTCAAAACCATCCATCTAATCATAGTAAATCCTAAACCCTAGCTTAGGACATTTGGATTTAAATTTATTTTTGAAAAGAACATTTTAAGCCAAACAAACATTTTTCCATTGTTGCCCTTCACTTAAGCTCCATTTAAAATATCATAAAGTTTAGTTAGATATTTTAAGAGAATGAGCCTATTATTTCATTCTTTGGGTTAGTCAGATATGCCATGTTCTTGTACATTTTTTGAGCCTTTGGCCACCATCGAAGTTCAAGTACCATCTCCATCTGTAAGACTTACAAGCCATTCAAAAATTTTTTTACTAATGGCTCTGATCTCAAAATCCAATTAAATGACTACCATTCATTATATATAAATTGCATATTGATTAGGCATGTAACTATGGTCTACCCTCTACATTTGAGGCCAATTTGAGACCACTAACCCCAGAAAATTGATTGAAACCCAAAGTCTATAAAACCTTCAAATATTTACATCCTACGCAACTAGACCTTCCACCTTATTGAATTTGACCTTGGGACCTTCACCAAAACCATTAACCATATCCATAATTCTCATTATGACATTTTGAAAACTAAATTGCATTTTGATGGACCCAGAGTTGACCAGGGGTCAAAATGACCAAAATACCCCTTAAGGGTAAAATTGGAATTTTTCTAAACCTTAACATGGCCCACTCAAATAAAACCTTGAAACCTCCTCTAATGAATCCTAATCATCATTAGGAGTGCATTAGACTCAAATTCAAGCCTTGGTCATGCTTGGTTGATCAAGGTAACTCATGTTGACCAAATTGCCTGTTAAAGGTCCAAATGGTCATTCCTACTTAGATGAACATTGCATTGCATGAAACTACATCCATTTGTCTAAAATCACACATTTAAACTTGTTATACCCAACTCCAATACATGGTCTAACCTGGTAGGTCAACCATGGTTGACTAGATCAATCATAAACCATAGCTTCTTAATTTTAGTGTACTGCTCAGCTCAATATATTAATAGCTGTGACTTTAATTATGTTCAGATCACTTTACCAAAAGCTCCATCCATCAAATTAATTATCACTTGCTCTTCAGCTAGTAATTAACCAAGTCGAACCCAATTGAGTTATCTTAATTGATCACCAGCACAAGTTTACATTCAATTATGCCCCAAATCAACCCTAATTTTCATCAAACCCACTTGATCAACCTTTCTAGTGACATTTTTTCAAATTTTAGATCCTCTCACTTAGCTGCGCTCTCTGGCTCTATCAATCATAGTTTCCATTGTTGGCTGGGAGCATTCATTTGAGTTTTTTTGGCTTATTTTTAAGCTATTAAGTATACTCATGGTTTTTAGCTTGGTTTCTTAAGGCCTTTTGGCCTTAGGTCTAATTTCAGTTTGTGGATTGCGACAAATCCTTCTTCCTCCATCCCAAATGATTGGGGTAAACCTCTGGCTAGGCCGTCTATCTTATCTAAAGGTTTTTTTGATTCAAATGATATTGATAACTCTGGTAAATCTCATTCTTTTCATGACGTGGTTGCCAGTGCTTCTTCTTTTAATGATCCAATTTTTTTGTTCACTAAATCTTTTGTGAAAGGTGTTCCTGCTATTTTGATGACTGATGAGGACATTTATAAACTTGGTAGCCCTTACCATTTTACTTTAGTTGGAAAATTTTTGGTCTGTAGACCTAATTTAGATGTGATTCATTTATTTTTCAGGAATATGAAATTATCCAATGTTTTTTTGTTTGGGCTTCTTGATGCAAGACATGTTGCAATACAACTAAGTAATGATTTGGACTATAGTCGTGCCTTTAAAAGGAGAACTTACTACATAAATGAGATTGCTCAAATGGACACTATATTTTAATTTTAGGGAAGAATCACCAATTGTGCCTATTTGGATTTCTTTTCCCAAATTATGATTACATTTCTTTAATTCTCATGTTCTATATGTAATGGGTTCAATAATTGGTAGGCCATTGCAATCCAATCAAGCTACTACCTTGCATTCTAGGCCTTCTGTAGCAAGGATATTGGTGGAAATGGACATTACAAAGAAGCATTCTAAGGAAATTTGGCTTAGTTTCAAAACTTTTGGTTATCTTCAAAAAGATGAATTTGAAAATGTTCCTGATTTTTGTAATCACTGCAAAGTCCACGGGCATTCAATTAATGAATGCTTTGTGGTCCATCCTAGACTTAAAATAATTAATAAAGGATCTAATATTGCCGTAGAAGGTAACATTTCAGAAGAGGAAAATGATACTAATCCTAAGGATCGACATGATGTGAAGAATAGTGGGGAACTGGCTATTAGAGAGGTTTTAGAATCTGATCACTGTGATAAATCTATTGATGGTAACAATCAAACTGATCTCCTGATTGGTCTCAATAGTACTTTAGAATATAATCCTCTAATTGGCTTGGTTGGGCTTGATTTGAATGGTATAAAGTGCTGAGGGAAATAATCATGAGATGCTTGATTCTAAAGATTATCATACTATTGATGATATAACTAAGGAGGTGGGTGTTAAAAATGATTGTCTTACTACTTTACCTCAAGATTTATGTACCTTGAACCATAATATGGTTTCTAAAATGTCAAATGACAAGGGTGATGATAATGAGGAGGGTGAGATTATTGCTCAAGAGAATGGGTCTCTTATGAATAAGCAAGATGTGGTATCCACTAGATCAAATGAGAATGATGAGAACAACAAGATTCCTCAAGATGATTTTGTTAAAGTATAAAATAATAATAAAAATAATAATAATATTAAAATAAGAAATTTATATTGGATCCATAATATTCGACTGCTTGTATTAATTGAACCTTTAGTTTCCTCTTCTTATATTGATTCGGTGCATTCCAACTTTGGTTTTGATTTGGCTTTTAGTAACTATTCCAATAAGATTTGGATTTTTTGGAAAATATTTGTGTCTTGACATTATTGCTGATTAGCCTCAAATTGTGCATACTTCGATTAACATTTTTTATATGCTTCTTTTGTTTATGCTTCCTTTCTAGAACTGATAGGAAAATTCTCTAGAAATAGATTACTGACTTCTCCATAATTATTTCTACTCCTGGGATGATTGGTGGTGATTTCAATACTGTTACTTATACTGCATAAAGAATTGGTGGAAGACGCCTAATTTTTCGGCTATAGAAGATTTTAATGAAATGATTTGCAATTGTAATCTACATGACATCAGTTTTTCTGGGAATGCATTTACTTCGAATAAGGCTACTATATGGGAGAGATTAGACCCCATTTTATTAGATGATTGCTGGATTTCTTATTTTCCTATGACTCATATTGATCATTTAAGTAGGAATTTATCTGATCATTCCCCCTTACTTTTAAATATTTCTCAGCTTATTAGCAACACTCCCTCTCCTTTTAGATTTCAAAGCATGTGGATTTTAGATGACTCTTTTACCAATATTATCAATAGTAATTAGCACGCTCCTTTATTTCCTTCTAATAATGTTGGGGGCATGACTCATTTCTGGCTTAAACTCAAAAGGATTAAACAAAAATTGAATTGGTGGAATAAGTGTCTTTAAGAATATTTTCTCTAATATCTCTCATACTAAGGATTTGGTTAATAGTGCGGATATCAACTACGTGAATGATCCTTCATCTGAGAATCTTATTTTACTTAATGAAGCTAAGGCTTCATTGTTTAAAGTTCATTAAAAAGAGGAAGTGTATCAGAGGCAAAAGGATTCTTCTAAATTTTTGGTTTAAACTCAACACTGATGGATCTCTTAATAATTCAAATGCCGGTTGTGGTGGTTTGATTAGAGACTATAATGGGCATGTTATCATTACTTTTATAGGTCCTTGTTCTTCTAACGCTGCAATTATGGCTAAGATTCAAGCTATGTAATATGGTTTACATTTATGTATCTCTTTAGATATTACTAAAGTTTGTGTTGAAGTTGATGCCAAAATTCTTATTCATTATATTAATGGTAATATGTTGTTTAACCCTTCATTCTTATATTAACTCTTATTCTATTTCATTTTATTACTAGTATTCTCCGAGGTTTTCTCCCTTGGAGCTCTGCATTTGGTTTTGGGTTTTGTTTTACTGGGTTTGTTTTTTGGTAATGATTATACATCTTATGGAGTGTGTCTTTATTCACCTATGCTGCTCATCCTTTCCTATTTTGATTTTTGGATTGGGAGTAGGGGCTATTTTTATTGGTTGGATACTACATCTCTGAGGTGTTATAATCAGTGCTCATTATTTTATTATTTATTGTTTATTAAGGAAATCCTTTATCTTATCCTTCATTGGTTTTTTCTCCTTATAGTGACTCGAAAGGGTTTTATTAGATTGTTATTCTATGGTAGTTGTTGTTTATGCATTAGATTGATTAAATTTATCCCTCTTTTATGCATTTCTTTCAACTGTTGGGTGGTTATTGGATTGGGTTCGAATAATATGTGAATATTTGCAATCATATCCTCGATGATACTACACTTTTGAGCTAGTTTCTCAATTGCTGAGGGACCCTTTATGATCAGATTAATTCTGTTGGGTTTTTAATATTTGTTCTTTAGGTTTTATTGTAGTTTTAAGGTATCTATAGGATTGACTTTAAGCCCTCTACTTCTAATATCTAATACGCGTGCCTGACTAATTTTTACTAGTGTTATTCCATTAGTTTATTGGGGCAGCGGCCTATTGCATGGGGTTTATTTCTATTCTGCTTCCTCTATAGAGTTCTGCTTTTGTCGATGGATTGGTATTGCTTAACCCCTAATTTTGGTGTTAATTCCATTAATGCTTTCTTTAATATAATGGGATCCATTTACTGGATTAGAACTAATGGTTTCAGGAGATGGATTACCTATTATTCTTTTAATTTTAGACATAATCTGCTTGCTCATTGGCGGGTGTGGTGGTTGCTATGTGTTTTGTTGAATTCCTTTAATCATTGTTATTGTTGGTGGTTGCTATGTGTTTTGTGGGGTTCCCTTTTCGGTTACTATATTCTGGTGTGCATCTTGGTAAGATGGCATTCTGTTGTGCTATTTTGGTCTTGTTGCTTCCTTTGTTTCCCTTTTCTATGAGGGTTGGTTGTGGGTTCTTACTCTGCTATGTGGCTATTATTTTTCTTTAGTTTCTGTTTGGCGTCAGCTGCACTCAGAGATGCTATTTGACTATTTTATTCCTGTAGCCCATGCACGTTAATATTCATATTATAGTTTTTTTTAAGTGTTGCTGTTCGGTGAATAACTTCATCTCTGATAATGATATCATTGTGCTGATGTCTTTTGGGTTGGTTTTTGGTTTCCTTAGCTTCAGGTGGTTTTATCATGATTCCAGCCACGACATCTATTATATCTTTGTTGTTCTGCTTATAGCTACCATGCATTACAGTACCTATTTTCTAGATCAGTGCTGTAGGATTTTTGATATCTACAAAGGTGTTGTTTAGGCTAATATTTATCTTAAATATAGCTGGAATTTACATCAAGTTTTCTATAATTATTATAATACTACATTTTTTTTTCATCTAATTTTTATATGTCACTGTGTCATTTCTATGGTATTTTGTGCAATTTTATTTAATTTTGCAACCATTCTATTGGTTTGGTGGTTTATCTTCTGGTCAATAATTTTTGCAGGAAGACTGTGCATAAAGTGATTGATTTTATCTTTCATTTTTTGGTGTGGGCTCTTAGCCACCCTAGAATTTTACTAGGTTATTTTATATTTTTTATTAGTGGGGATTCTTGGCTCTTAGGTTTTCTTTTGATTTGTTTAGTAGCTCTTTAGAGAATTAGTGAGCTGAAGGTCCCCTTTAAGAACCTTTTAACCTTCTTTTTTATTTAATGCATAGGCCACTCCACAGGTTTTACCTCAAATAAATACCTTTCTAGTGATTTGGACCTGATTGGTCACTCTAGCTCAGTTAACAATTGACTCAATCAACTGGACCCATAATTGGTCAAATTTAACCTATTTGGGTCAAACAATTTATTATAGTAAAATTGAAACACCTGAAGCCTCAAGACACTTTCATTGTATGGTTCAAACACTACTAAACCTATCATGAGTCAGTCAATAACTATTTTGACTTGGTCAAATTGGATAGATTGGTCAAACCTAAGCCATACACTCATTTATTTGTCTAAAAGCCAAGCCTACTCCTTTAAACCCCTTTGCATGAACCACAACAGCAGGTTACACCTCTCCTAACTTCATCATATTCAACCTTGACAGTGTACTAGTCAAACTAGTAAATTCAAACTTGAAAGAGGTACTTTATAGTCAACCCTTCCTTTAAACTTCAAATGCATTATTTTAGGCCCTTGGATTCCACTCAATCATCACTTATTCATCACTTGGACTCCACCTCATCAAATGTTGACTAGTTGACTGGTCAAACGGTCAATTAGAGGCCTTGAGAGGGTTCAAAATGGTCAAATTGCATTGGGCATTGCATTGCCTTGCATGATAGGCTTCTTAAACAATTACTTTTATATCTAAAAGCTCTCTAAATGTCCCTTAAACTAAGCCCCAGCAGTTGGCTTAGCCCAAAAAAGCAAAAATGGCCCCCCCTCCCTCATGTGGAGCCATCTAACAGAAATGATGCTTGGCCAGTCTTTGGCTCTACCTCCTAACCACCTTAAATAGTTGTCAACAATCCAAGTACGGGCTTTGATGCATCATAGCCCTCCAATTTTAACCTTAGGCCTAAATTATCCACTTAGGGTGAAAATCACTCATTCCATTCTAACTCAACCTCTAAGCTCTATACAACCAAAAACTCTTTTCATTTTGACTCTCCACATTCCCCTCTTCACTTCCTTAGGTCAACCCAACTAGTGAGAGGCTGCCAGCAACTAGCTTCTGACCACCACACCCTCAAAGTTTGTCCAACTTAAATAGCTCATAATCTAGGCCATTCCATCCATCAATTTCTTTAAGGAGATTACATGTGGATAGTGTACTAGTTAAATAAGCTATCAAACATAAAAAATCATTGATCCATTTAACCCTACCTCTATATATTTGCAGTTAAAATAGCTTTTTGAAGCATATTTTAAGACAAACTAACATGCCCCCATCAATGCTCTTCACACCTCCATGCTCTGTTTTAAATCTCATTGAGATTGATCAAATGGTTTAAGAGAATAAGTCCAATTTCTGTTCATACGGTTAGTCATGCATTACATGGCCATGTACTTTCTTTGAGCCATTGATCGCATGATTAACAACTATGATTCTGCCATTTCTTCATCTGATCAAACCGCAGGTGTCATCTTGCTGTTTCATTCCATGTTCAGCTAGATCATGACCATTTTTCCAAACCAAAAACGGATGGATGGCCGTGATCTCCTACTGACTTAGACAAGTGATTTCGTTGGCCTATTGTTATGTATGCATTAATTTCCAATGAATGATGTCATGTAATCATGGACCATTAATACTCGCCAACGCCATGTTTTTGATGACCTTTAATTGACCATAACACTTCAATAGCAATGATGTGGGGGAATTTATCCATGGGTAAATTTTTAAGTGTTTGGATTATGGGTTATCCCAAATGATTGAAAAATCACCCCTTCAAATGCACTTTGATTTATGTCACATGATTGGCAATGATTGGCCTGGTGTGATTGCTTATGTATTTGTTAAGGGTAAGAGAAGATTGATTCTAAACCTACATGACATAAGGACACTTAAGGATAAAAATTAAGGACATGGTCTAGTAATTTAGGAAAATTATAGAAAATTAAATATACACCCAGTAAAGGTGAAACCAATGACATGTGAACTTAGTGACATCATACACCTTAGGTTCAAATTTCATTGAATTTCGAGTCCATTAGGTCAGAAAATTAATCAAGTCAAAATTTATCTTTTTTGAGTACCCTAAAACTTCAAGAAATTACAATAAATTCAATTTAAACCCAAAAGATGCAAATAATATATACAAATGTTTAGAATTTAATGTAATATCATGGAAAATTAAAATCCCCATCGCTTGACCTCTAATTTGAGCTTAATTAAAATTTTAATAAAAATTCACATTTAATGAAATTAATTAATTAAAAATTATTAAAAATTCCAAATAAGTTTCAAACTAATGAAAAAAACTCCTATAGGTCATCCCTAACCTTTGGGAGAAATTTCAGGAAGTTTGGAGTGAGTTTAGATCAAAATCATCAAAACTTCCTTAATTAAGCAATTTAATAATTCAATTAAATACTCAAACTTTAAAAATTCATAATTAATTCCAAAAAATTTTAAATTGAGCAAAAGCAAAGGCACTAGACTCCTTTAAGGGCCTAGTATTTATTAAAAATGTTAAATCTTCAAACATTAGTCAAAGTCAAAAAGTTAACTCTTTGGTCAACTTCAGTTTAAAATTGAACCTAAACATAAAGGAATCATAAAATAATCTAGAGAAATCTAATTCCTACAAACTTAGCGTCTATTTACTCACCTTAAGGTCTAGTATTTAGAAAAAAGGTTAAAATTTCAGAACAGAACTTAAATTAAAATGTCAAATTTTGACCCCTCAATTTAATAAATAAATTAATTCATTAAAATTTAAAAAATAAACTAATTGATCAAAATTCCTGAAAACATCAAACTTAATCATTAAAATCAGATAACCAACCCCTTAATATACAATAAAAACTTTGACAATAATGTTTTTAGGATTGACTATCTTGAGCTACGGGGCTAAGTGTCATTAGGAGGCTGGGTTCCTCGATCCCATTATGACAACACCACAAATAAATTCAATGGAGTGTAAAACTTTAACATCAATTGATTATTATTTATTTAATTAAATTTAAAATTTTAATTCAACTACATCAACCTAGTTTTTATGATGGACTATCTTAAGCTATGGAGCTATATGTCCTAAGGAGGCCTAGTTCCTTGATCCCACTATGATAACGTCATGAACCAGTTGATGGCAAATACTACTAATTAACTTAATGTTTCAAATCAGCAGCTAACTAATTTAACTAAAAAATTTTAACCTTTTAATTTCAATAAATTAAACTAATTCAATAATACTGGTTACTGCTAGGTAACCTGAGCCTATGAGGCTATTAACTTAGCCCCAAGAATGTAGAAATAAACTTCACGGCCCTAGTGTAAATAAATGTAGTAATCAATCAATATCTAAAATATATCTTAAAATAACACTAAAATAGTAACATTTAAATGCATATTAAAAATCCCCTTTGACCTACAACACATTAAAATGCTAGACAACTTTAACAACTACCCAACATAAGATATATCCAAGTCAGACAACCTAACGCACATACCTTAGATGGTTTGCTAGGATAACTAATTCTAGTTTTAGGCTAGGCTGTTGTTTTCTTTTTCTACTTCTTGGGTGCCAAATTTTTTATAGTTTTCACTACATGCTGGTTGTTATAATTAATTGATGTGATGTTTATTAGTTTGTTAATTTTATTTTGTTCCTTCTGAATTGATACGATGGGCATTAGATTACTCCTAGGTTAGGAATAATCTAGATACTCACAGAATTTTTTGCAGGTGGCCATACTCATATAGGGCCAAAATTAAGGGGGAAAAATTTGAATTTAATTAATAAATTTTCAATAGGTGCTAAATATACTAAGCCCCCTTAAAATTAAATGAGCATGGCCAAGTGTGACTTTGTTTTACATTTGAGCAAATTTTATTATATATTTACTTGGGATGATTTGGATTTTAATTGCTTATGATAACTGTGTAAGTTATTTTAGAGTTTTTTTTATAAATTTTATATGTATTTAAATTTGAGTGTTATGAAAGTCAATTTTGAGATGGGATATTAGCCATCTAATTTGAAGCCCAAAGAGAAGGGAAACATCGCTTAGGGGAGAGTTACTTTCATTTGGGGATTCATGTTAGGACAATTTAAAAATCCAAAGAGGAAAGAAACACCCTTTCAGGGAGGAGTTCTTTTTCATTTGGATACTTGGTCCTGATGAATCCAATTTGATAGAAAAATGGAGGACGATGAAAAGTGAAGACATTAAGAATATCTCATTCTTTAAATCACTTACATCATTTTTAGGATTACAATCCAAGTTGTTGTCAGTGGTACCCAGCCACTTTTAATTTATGCAGACCCTGAGTTATAATTAAATGGCATTTGCCACATTGACCTTTATACTTATTTTATTTTAATTTTTTGTTTTAATTGATGTGTTTAATTCAGTGTAGTAAGAGTTTTGTAATCTTTCTAGGTTTCTTACTCTTGAATGCCATTTTTTATTTTTCCTAGAAGTGTTTAGGCTCTTTAAGGTTGAAAACTTTTCTACTTATAATTTCAATAAAAATTTTATGCCAACATAAAAACTTAAATGATTTTAAGAAGTAAGCTTGGGTTCACCAAGGGTCTCATATATACATCATAGTACCTTCTCTTCCTTATAAAACACCTCCCATTTATGGGTTGTGGTAGACCACCTGACCTATTAGGGGTAGCTCTATCTAGGGGATGTTATGCAATCTCTAGGAAAAAATCTATTTTCCATGCCTTTTTAAAATTAGTTTATACTGATTTTACATATAAGGTCAATTAGCATTCATTATATTAAAAACCAATTAAAGTGTTAAAAATTTAATTGCATTTTGAGCATAATCACCCTATATAAGTACAGGGGTCACTTAGGACATTCTCTAAATATCGGCCCCAATTCCTCAAAACTTAAAAAGTAGACCACCCATTTTTCATAAAAGATTGAATTCATGGTTTTGATACACTAGGTGGTTAGCTGGCTCATGGATCCAGGTTGTGATAAGTGTAGATTTGCATTGGATTAGCTAGGTTCGAGCCACTATGGTTTAGTGCCCAACATAGACTTCGGATCCGGGGTAGACTCAAAATAAAAAAACCCCACCTTCGGGAATGTAATCCCAATATTCTAATAGATTAACAACTCAAATTAAAATATTTCCTAATCAAACATTTAAAGCAAAATACATAGGGTAGACTGAGATATTTCTGAATTATCTCATTATCCCAAAATGCATCCTACTTCTCCTATGTTGGCCTCCAAAAATAACTATTCAAAATTTGCTCAAATCTCAATTAAAAGTCTAACCTCACTCCTTAAAAATTCAAAATTAAATTTCTACAATTATTTTAATCGAGAGTATACATAGGAAATTCAAGCTTCTTACAATGTAATTAACTACGAGGGCTTTCCTTCAAAGGGGATTTAATACCCCATATCAATTTTAAATTTTAATTAATTCTCTTTGGGAAAATTAAGAAAATCAATGATGATCATTATCATCATATTTGCATAATTAATAAGAAATGGTACTTTCTTTCCTTGGGAAGATATATCATTTATTATTATGACCTTGGATATGAAATTAACGTTAACACATCTTGATTATCATAGTTAAATATTCACTCAAATATTATTTTGATCCTTTAGGGACATATATAGTTCCTTCTTAAATTTGGCTATGATATTCAAGATGAAATTTATAATTTGAAATCAGAACCCATAAGGAAATTTTATCTCTATCTTTCGAGGCAGTATATTATTTCTAATGGTATGTTTGATTTTGGAATTAAAATTCTAATGTCCAATTTAAGTTTTCCAAAGAAATTATAATTTCAAATGCTTTGCAACTTTCCAAACCAAAGCTTTCAAAATAAAAAGTGGCGACTCCACCGGGGAGTAATCTATCTCTCCATCTTTAATAATGGTAACAATTTTGTTGCATTGGTAGTTTTGACTACCCTCTTTTTGTTAGTCCCTCTACCCATTTCTTCCTTGGGTGAGTGTGACCAACTATAAAAAGAAAAAATAATAAGAGAGGTGAGTGAGGATAGCTCTCAGAAAATTTGGGCTTTGAAACCTCACCCCAAGTTAATTGGTGGAATGAGAGAGTCAAAACAAACTCTTTAGATTATCATGTCAATTTTCTGAACCCTCATATTGAGTTAAAATTTAATATATTGAGTTCTGAAATATAAAGAAAATTAATCAAATTCAAAATTCAAATTCTATTTCAAAATCAACTAACTCAAATCACCTTCTCTTAAATATAGAAAATTAAACAAACTCAAATGATTGGGAAACTTATCTTCTCACCACATAGAAGCATGACTATAAAAGAAACTACCCATTTTAGTTCAATTCAGTTTAAAATGGGATTTTAGAACTTTAAGCTATTAGTTAATGGGAAAAGAATAATTAATTTGTCTGCTAGGACACAAAAGGATGTCCCCTTTGAAAGGTTGTAAGACCTCGATGAACTGTCCCTAAGGTACACTAAGATGAAAGCAATACTATCACTTGATGCGAAAGCTAGTACACTTATCAAAAGTTACAAAGATGGTGGTGATAGTCTAATAAATCTAATATAATATCAATCCTATATTTTCACCAAGCAGCTATAACAAAAAATAAAATATGAAAAAATAAAGAAAGAAAAAATTAGAATGAGAACACTAGATTTATTGCGGTTCGATCAAACCATGACCTACATCCACTCCCTAGAGTCCTCTCCGAGTATTGCACTATTACTATAGTGTCTCTCCTTTAGCCCCCACAACTAGGTGGAGAAGCCCAAAATCTCTTCCACCAACCTAGGATTATAATCCTTTCATAGGTAGAGAACCTTAAGTCCTTATTATCCCTCCTAGAGATGGTAGAGAATTGGAATCCTTTCACAAGCAGAGAACCTCGAATCCTTTTTTTCCATCCTAGAGATGGCAGAGAACCAAAATCCTTTCATAAGCAGAGAACCTCGAATCCCTTTCACCCTTGCCAGTGCATCGGAGTAGCTGGGTCCTTTGTCACTAAAGAGATCTTCTTCCCAAAATTTCCCTCAAGATAAACCTTGACACATGGAGGAACTTAGCTGCAAGTTCGTTGGAGTAACCATATGGAACTCTCTCTCACACTCCCTTAAAACCCACAAGGATTTTCTCTATTTCTCACAAACCTCACCCTTTCTCTCTCTAGCCCAAGGCTCTATCTTCAAGCTTTCTTCAAAAGAAAATACTTTAATGAATACCAAAAGACTCCTATAAAATCCTATGAGAAAACTTAAATAGAGGCTTTAAAAATCCAAAAAATTTAATTCAGCCATAAAAAATCGTACAGTATGATCGCAGGATCGTCTGGTATGATGTGCAAAATTTGACATATTAATACTGTACGATCATCACTACCAATGACCAATCGTAAAGTACGATCAATTCAATTTTGCCTATTAGTGATGTTTGATTACCAATATGAATGACCAATCATACAGTATGATTAGTTCAATCGAAATGCAGTTCATCCAGGATGATTCATGAGATGACTAAATATCATCTCTATTGATTATAAAGTATAATCCAGTTCGTACACTATGATCAAAATTAAGCAGATTTTATTGATTAATCATAGGATTAAATTAGGCAATATTTTAATTATCATATAGTACGATTAGTTTCATATAATACAAATAGAACAACATCTCAAATTTAAAATTTTTCCTAATTTAATGAATGGTGCGGTTTCTAATTATAATAGATCATCCAGTATAATGTGGTGTTCGTACTATACGAATAATTATATTCTAAAATTATTTTTTTCAAAAAAAAATAAATATTTTAATTATTTTCTATAACACCAAATCATAAAGTATGATCCATATCATATAGTACAATGTACAAAAAATTAAAATTTTTAAAATTATTTTCGCTCCCCTTATGTATTTATGCATGGTCACGAGCCTAGCATACACCCTTATAAAAATTGACTCAAGAAATTAAAAATAAATAAATAAAAATTATAGAATCTTTCAAAATAACTTATTCTACCTCATCTTCAGCCCTGAATCTTCAAATAGCGATGCCTATTATACCAAAAATGTTAGTTAACACACAAATAAATATGCACTAAAAGTACTCGAAGAAATAAAGTAGAAATAAATAATATTTGTTATCATCAAAATCATAATCCCAAGAGCCCGAGTTGCAGCACCCTTAGTAGAGATTACCTTAGGGCTAGAAGCTTACTCCCCCATGCCCAAAAAGGAGGTCATGGTCATCCCCTTGCCCACTGTACCCTCTATTAGGGAGGATAAGAAACATAAATAAGTGACAATTGATGAGATACCATCTATTTCTAAGATTGGGTCAAGTTCTAGCATCCCCCTTACTAGCAAAAACCAGATGAAGAACTATTTAAGAAGGGAGAGAAAAAAAATTGTTAAGGTTAGAAAGATTACTGAGTTTAAAGCTTTAAAGTAAGAAAAATCTGAGGCCAATGAAGAGTTTGTTGCACCTTGCACACCCCCCTTTTGGTGGGTCATATCCACCCTTTTCCTGTTACCCAAGGGAGAGAGGTTGTGAGAAGAATAGCACGATCTCCACCACGCCCTTTTGACTATTACATAGAAATAATCGATCAAGCAAGAAAAGAGAAATCACCAACGGAAGACTATAGGACCCCAATTAAGGGTTATGATACATCCACTCTATTGGAGGATGTTAGATCACATTATTATATGTGCCCACTACATCATCTATAAAGGAGGAGGCATAACAAACCCTAAGGGTGCCACTCTCATAATTGCTAGCTCACTAGTAATTAGGGAGGAAAAATAAAAAAACTTGTCGTTTAATCTAAGATCTTATCAGATAATGACACCATTAAAATTTAACTTTCTAAGGGGTCCTATTATGATAGATCTTTAGATTAACATGCCTCATTACAAAATAAAGTAGTATTAACTAGGGATAGTGCATACCCCACAATAGTCTCTCCCTACTAAGAGATTATAAAAATATAATTTTATATAGATAAGGTCTTTCCACCTAGACTTGCAATTTGAAAGGAAAGCATTTCTTTTCTTAAGTGTACTAGGTCTAGATTTTCATTAGAAGATAATTAATTCATCCTTTTTTAATAAAGATTGACCTCTACTTTAAGTCATAAATAGAAGCAAATTTTGGTTGAATCCACTAGATGCTTAAAGGGCTCCTCCCTCCCACCACTTGTGTGGGTTGATTTATCATTGAATTAAAATCTACATCAAACTGAAGTTTGCTTTAGAAATGAAAATCTTCTCAATCTTCTCATAATTTTCTATCTTATAGGCTGCTCTTGCAAAATCTATTCAATTATTTTCCTAGTTAAGTTGATATTCTTATCAAAAGATTAGGTTTGTTTTATAGATTATTCATTCTTATATAAGTGAGTGAGTTTTCTTCTCTTATATTTGGAAAATTAGCTTATCAATGAAGACAATCATTTTAAGATTTTAAAGAAAGTGAAGCCTCTTAATAAAATTAACAAAAATGAAAAGATGCTCAAAGTGGGACAAAGAGATTAAAAGTGAGTCATAGTAATTTCTTTCATTAAGACTAGAACCACTAGTGGTGGAGCACTCCCCTTGTGGCACCACACTAGTATAAACTTTAATTCGATCCTCTATGGTTAGGTTGAGTCCCCACGTCAGGCTTCCTTCATATATGATCATCCTCTAGTAGCGGAGAACGCCCCTTATGGAAACACTATGGTTTTATTCTCCTTAAGGTTAGATGTGATTCATTATTATTTCTTTCCTTAGCATTATAACCACTATTGGTAGAGCACGCCCTTCGTGGCACTGCCCTAGTACCAACTTAACCTTGATTCTCTAAGGTTAGATGCTTCCTTTCCTTGGAATCAAAATCTCATATTTGACCTTTCCATTTGGTCAATGCAAATATATGTAGTAGAACTTTGTTCTACTACACTTATTGGGGGCCCATTTGTTGACCTCATTTCTGTATAAGGTTATTAGGATCCATCGAGACTCCTGCCTCTTAATCAGATGGTTGATAATCATCTAGTTATCAATCATCCAGAATTCAATCACACTTCAATCTAGTCATCAATCAAACTTCAATCTAGTCTCCAATAAAACATCAATTAAACTTTATCAATTTTAATGAGCATTTTTGTAGACCTAAGTTGACCTAGAGTTGACCAAGGGCCCAAATGACAAAAATGCTCCTAAACAACAAAATTGGAATTTTCTCTGAACCTCAACATGGCACAGTCAAATCAAACTATAAAACCTCATATAATATATCCTAATCATCATTAAAAGTGCATTGGACTCAAATTTAAGCCTTATTCAAGTATGGTTTACCAAGTCAACTCATGTTGACCAAATTTCCCCTTAAAGGTCCAAATGGTCATTTTAACTCAAATGGGCATTCCATTACATGAGACCACCTCCATTGGTCTCAAATCACACATTTAAACTTATTATACCCAACTGTAACTACTCGTCTAACCTAGTAGGTCAACCATGGATGATAAGATCAATCAAAAACCATAGCCTCTTGAGCTTAGTACACTACCCAGCTCAATGTATTGACATCTGTGACTTCAATTATATTTATATCACTTTATCAAAAGCTCCATGCATTAGATCAATAATCACTTGCTCTTTAGCCAATAATTGACCCAGTCTGACCCAATTAAGTTAGCTCAATTGATCACCAGCACATGTTAACATTCAATTAAGCCCCAAATCAACTGTAATTTTCATCAAACACACTTTATCAACCTTTCTAGTGATTTGGACCTGATTGGTCACTCTGGCCTAATTAATTGTTGACTTAGTCAACTGGACCCATGATTGGTTAAATTTGACATATTTGGGTCAATCATTTATTACAGTTAAATTGAACAACCTAAACCCTTAAGACCATTTCATTGTCTAGTTCAAACACAACTTAACCTATCATGAGTTAGTCATTGACTATTTTGCCTTGGTCAAATTGGCTATAGTAGTTAAATCTAAAATATACACTCATTTATTTATCTAAATTCCATCATTACTCCTTTAAACCCCTTGGCACAAACCTCAATAGTAGGTTACACCTCCCTAAACTTCATCCTATTCAACCTTATTAGTTTGACTAGTCAAATTAGTCAATTCAAACTTGAATGAGGCACTTAATAGTCAACCCTTCATTTAAACTTCAAATGCATTATTTTAAGCCCTTGGAGTCCACTCAACCAGCACCTATTCATCACTTGGACTCCACCTCATCCAATGTTGACCAATTGACTGGTCAAACGGTTAACTAGAAGCCTTGAGAGGGTTCAAAATGGTCAAATTGCATAGGGATTTTTATTTTCCTGCATCATAGGCTGCTTAAAAAATTCATTTTAATCCTAAAGCTCTCTAAATATCCTAAACTGAGCCCCAGTAGATGGTTAACCCTAAAAAGTAAAAATGGTCCCCCCCCCCCCCCCCCCCCTCATGTGGAGCCATCCAATGGTAGTGAGGCTTGGCCATCCTTTGGCTCTGCCTCCTAACCACCTCAGAGACTTATCAACAATCCAAGGAGGGGCTTTAATGCATCATAGCCCTCAATTTGAACCTTAGGGATAAAGTACCCTCTTAGGGTAAAAATCATTTATTCCATTCTAACTCAGCCTCCAAGCTCCCTCCAGCAAAAACTCTTTTTCTTTTGACTCTCCATATTCTCTTCTTTGCTTCCCTAGTTCAACCACACTAGTGAGAGTCTGCCAGTGATGAGCTTCCGGCCAACACAACATCAAAGTTGGTCCAACTCAAATAGCTCATGATCTAGGCAATTCCAGTTATCATTTTTTTTACTAGGAGATTTTTTGTGGACAGTGTACAAGCTCAACAAGCCATCAAACATAAAAAATCATTGATCCAATTATAGTAAATCTGTAACCCTAGCTCTGTACATTTGGATTCAAATAGCTTTTTGAAAAGATTATTTTAAGCCAAAGTAACATGCCCCTATCAATACTCTTCACACCCTCGTGCTCTGTTTAAAATTATGTTGAGATTGATTGAATGGTTTAAGAGAGCAAGTCCATTTTTTATTCCTAGGGTTAATCATGCATTATATGGCCCTGTATTTTTTTTGAGCCATTCATCACACGATCAATAGCTCTAATTTTGTCATTTCTTCTTCTAATCAAACCATGGGCATTATCCTGTTTTGTCATTCCCCGTTCGGCTAGATCATGACCGTTCATCCAAATCGCATACATATAGGCATCCGTGATCTTCTATGGACTTAGATAAGTGATGCGCGCTAACTCATCAGCACATCAGCATTAATTTCCAATGATTGCTGTCGTGCAATCATTGTCCAATAATGCCCGCCACCTCCACATTTTCGATCTAACGAACCAGAAGGCATCGTGTGGCCCACCGTTGCTACTACCAATTTTAACTTAATTAAAATGGTTTTAACATTCATTTTAATCATAACATTTTCTAAAATTTATAGTAAATTAAATTTTGGCCAAAAATTATGTACAAAAACTCAAATTGCTCATAATTTCAAGCCCTGTCATTTAAAAATAGTTTCAAATCCAGATAATTTGTAATTAGGTAATAATTTCAGCATGTTTATTTTATTATTTCTCTTGGTTTTTCTTGTAATACTCATCAAAATATTTTGAAATTGAATAGTATGATTTACCATGCTATTCTCTATTTACAGTGAATTTTCCAAAAAAAAATTATTTATATTTTAATATTAAATAATTTTATGTTAGCATGAGTTAAACATGGCTTTCTATTTATAAAATTCCTTTGTGAATTGATCTTGGTTAAACCCTTACTGAGATCATTAAATAGAGCTTGACTATAGGAGAAGTTATATTTATTGAACTCAATGCAAGTTTAGGACAATTGCATGTAATCCATCTCTTTATTTTGCTTAATCAACTCTTAGGCATTTCATGAATTACATTTGAATTTGATTGATGAGTGTTATGGTATATGCTTCCCTGACCATAACACTTTAATAGAAATGATGGGGGGAATTTATCCATGGATGACTTTTCAAGTGTTTGGATTATGGGTTAACCCAAAAGCTTGAAAACTCACCCCTACCAATGAACTTAGATTTAGGTCACATGATTAGTAATGATTGGCCTAGTGTGACTGCTTATATATTTGTTAAGTATTAGAGAATATTTATTCCAAACCTACATGACTTAGGGATAGTAAAGGAAAAAGATTAAGGATAAGGTGTAGGAATTTTAAAAAATTATACAAAATTAAATATGTACCCAATAGGGGTGAGAATCAGGACATGTGAATTTAGTAGCATCATACACCTAAGGTTCAAATTTCTCTAAATTGGGTGCCCATTAGGTAAATTAATCAAGTTAAAACTCAACTTTTTTAAGGATCCTAAAACTTAAAAAGATTATAATAAATTCAATTTAAATTGAAAAAATGCAATTAATATATCAAACTATTCAAATATCAACCCTCTATCTAGGAAAAATCAAATCCCCATTACTAGACCTCTAATTTGAGCTTAATTTAATTTTTAATAAAAACTAATAATTAATAAAATTAATTATTTAAAAATTATTAAAAATCCCAAATAAATTGAAAACACTCCTACAAGTCATGCTTAACCTTTAGGAGTGATTTTAAGAAGTTTAGAGTGAGTTTGTAGTAAAATTATTAAAACTTCCATAATTAAGCAATTTAATAATTCAATTAAATACTCAAGATTTGAAAATTTATAATTAATTCCAAAAAATGTAAAATTGAGCACACTCAAAGGCATTAGACTCTTTTAAGGGTCTAGTATTCATAAAAATTCTCAGTCCTCAAGAAGTCAGTCAAAGTCAAAAAGTTAACTTTTTGGTCAACTTTAGTTGAAAATTGAAACCAAACTTCAAAAAATCATAACTTAATCTGGACAAATCCAATTCTAGCTAACTTAGTGTCCATTTACTCACCTTAGCATCTAGTATTTAGGAAAAAAAAATAAAATTCTAGAACTTAACTTGAATCAAAAGGTCAACTTTTGACCCTATAATTTAATGAATTAAAAATTCATAAAAATTACAAAAACTCAATAATCGATCAAAATTCTAGAAACTATCAAACTTAATCATTAAAATTTAATAAACAACCCCTTAATACAAAACAAATAATATAATGTTGAGGTTTTTAGGATGGACTACCTTAAGCTACAAGCCTAAGTGTCCTCAGGATGTTTTTCCTCAATCCCACAATGACAACGCCATGAACGAATTTAAAGGAGTGTAAAGCTTTGAAATAAATGGATTAAAAATTATTTAACTAAATTTAAATATTTAATTAAACTACATCAACCTAGTTTTTAGGATGGACTACCTTGAGCTGCAGGGCTACATGTTCTAAGGAGGCCTAGTTCCTCGAGCACACTATAATTAACGATGCCATAAACCTTTTAATGGTAAACAAAATTAATTAACTTATTGTTTCAAATTAGTAACCAACAAATTTTATTAAAAATTATCAACTTTTTAATTTTGATAAATTAAATTAATTAAATAATACTAGTTACTACAAGGTAACCCGAGCTTACGAGGCTACTAACTTAGCCCCAAGGAAGGTAAAATATGTTGCAAATTGGGGCCTAAGCACTATGATTTTGATGATAATAAATAGCATTGCTTTGCTTACTTTGCTAATTCTTATTATTTGAGTTTATTACAAAAAATTTTTTCTTTGTTATAGGCTAACATTTCAGGATCACAAGCTTACTTGCAAGCTAGCTCAAGATTGAGTAGATTAGGATTGAGTTAGTCTGTAATTTTAATTCCAATACATTTTTTTTACCTTTTCTGGAGTCAAATGTATTGTGGTGGAACCTGAAGCTAAGTAACCTTGCACACAGACACTCAAGGAAGTGAGTAAGTCAGTTAAGGAAATTTTCATTTTTCAAACAAATTGTACATGATGATTATGTATTGTCCTGGACGATCTGTTCAGCTCAAAAACCTAATTATGGCTTATGTGTCAAATAAGCATGATTAAACAAATCATCCTGGATGATACTATCATCGTACATGATGATATGCATCAATAAAAAATTCCAGCCGCCAGACATGATTTAGGCAAGGTTTGATAATTGAAATTTTTGTTCTAATCTTACAGGACGATTCTGATCATCCTGGATGATATGTAACAATCATGCCTAAAAATAGTCTTGTGATTAGGGATCAAAGTATGGTTAGATTGAATGATCATATCGTACAGAATGATCGCCTATGATTGTACGAGATGATTAGTATATTTTTCTTCTTATCGTCCTGGACATCCCGAACGATCTGCTGGACGATAAACCATATTTTGAACTAATCATCCAGGATGTTCAGTACATTTTTCTTTTAATCATCATGGACATCTTGAATGATCTGTCAGATGATAAAACATGTTTTGAACTAATCGTTTGGGACGATTAGTATATTTTTGTTTCTCTGATCGTACAGGAACCTCAGATCAACCTAATTAGATGGGATGATTTACACTGATCATAAAAGATGATCAACAGATCATACTTGATGATCTTTGATGGTAAGTTTAAAATTAGGGCACTTTTGAGGCCTCATATTTAAGCTCTCTTAGTTGCTGATGATAAAGTCTTTTACTGCTGTTCTAACCTGAGAGAGCTTGGAGAAGAGTAGTTTGGGAGAGAGAGAGAGAGAGAAGATCTTATGAGGGGGAGTTTTTGAGGGGATTCACAAAAGTTTCTCTAAGAATGGATTCGATCATTTTCTTCCTTCTTCATCCTTGGTTCCTTGGTTGTTCTGGGGAGATGATCATCAGCATCAGATCCAGGTTCTTTACCTACTCCAGGAGGGAGTAAAAGGATTATCTAGTTCTCTGCCTACTCTAGAAGGGAGTAAAAGGATTCTATGGTTCTCTACAAACTTCAAGGTGGGAGTAAAAGGATTTTGGATTCTTTTCCTTCACCTAGGGGGTGAAAAAGAGTTCAAGGTTCTTTGCCTCACCGATTCGGTGGAAAGATTTTGTAAGGGCTTCTCCGCCTTGCTGTGGGGGCAAAAGAAGAGACACTAACTGATTAGTGTAATACCTAGAACGGGATGTTCTGGAGAGTGGACATAGGTAAGATTTGATCGAACTACTATAAAATTTTGTGTGCTCTTTTATATTACTTTTTCACATTTTATTTTCTGCTTCCGCTTAAGATTGTTTAGTTTTTAAAATATTTAAAAAGATCAAAAAGATTTTTCTTATTATTTAGGAATTTTTAAACACCAATTCACTCCCCTCCCCCCTCTTGGTTAGCCTCGGGCTAGTTCTATAGGGTTTAACCATCCTCACAAACGTTCAAGTGGTATAAGAGCGGGATCTAAAAAAATAAGTTTAGATAACTTTTGAATTTTGATCAATGGCTAACTTTTGTAATCGCAACATCGCAGAAGGATATTCAATTACTCAACCACCTCTATTTGATAATATACCTTTTGATTTTTGAAAAACTCGCATGTCCACCATTTTATAATCAATTAATTATTGCATGTGGATGTTATTTAAGGAAGGTTATTCTGCACCTTTTAGATTAGTCGATGGAATTAAAACTGAATGGACTTTAGATGATAGAGATTTAGCACAACCGAATGCCAAATATCTGAACTATTTCTTTTGTTCATTAAAATCTACAGATTACATACATGTCTCTACTTATTCTATTGGAAAAGAAATTTGGGATAGAATATGCATTACTTATGAAGGAATAACTGAAGTTAAACAATCTAAGCTAAACATTTTGCTTCATGACTAGGAACTATTTCACATGAAACCTAGTGAATCAATTCCTGAAATGTATGCTAGGTTTACTCAGATTGTTAATTCTTTGCATGCCTTAGGAAGAGAACTTACAAACTATGAAAAAGTGAATAAAATTTTGAGATGTTTACCTTCTTCCTTTGATGCAAAAATTACTGCCATTACTGAATCTAAGGATTTGAATGCTTATTCAATTGATAACTTACATAGATCACTCATTACTTACGAGCTAGGAGTGAACCGACGGCAGCTTGATGCAAGAGAAAAGAAAAAGAAGAAAATTATAGCCTTGAAGGCTAATGATTCTAACACTGATATTTTTTGTTCTGATGATGATAACATGGATTTAATAACAAGGCAATTTAAGAGCTTGTTGAGAAAAAAATAAATGCATCTTCAAAAGTTGAATAAAGGTAAGAATAATAAAAATTCTAAAGCTTCATCTGATATTATTTGCTTTGAATGCAAGAAGCTAGGACATCTGAAGTCTGAATGCCCAACTCTGAAAGCTCACCCAAGCAAGGAGAGGTGTGAAGAAAACCTTAAGTTCAAGAAGGACAAGAAAAGGATCCAAAAGGAGTTCTAGGTAGGCTCAGCATCAGGCTCCTCTGAAATTGAAGCAGAATAGGAGGTAACAAACCTGTGTTTAATGGATGATGATCATCTTGATCACTTTGATCAAGAAAAGGTATGTGACCTTACATATGATTGAATTATTTAAAGTTTCTGAAAAAATTCATTTTTTATATAGGAAGCTCAAGAAAGCACATGCTAGCCTCAAAGTTGAAATTTTAAATCAGCAGAAAGAGCATGAAATTTTAAGGAAAGATCATTCCACTCTGGATAGCAATCACATGGCTTTACTAGATGAATTTTACCCTTTAAACAAAAATCATCTTGATTTAATTGTTGCGTATGATTCCTTGAAAACATCGCAACTTGATTTAGAAAAAATCTTTCAAAGAATTAGAAACTATCGCATGGAATTTAAAAAATAATGAGCATAAATTAAAATTGGAAGTGCCAAGCTATGAAAAGGCAAATGAGTTTCTAAGTCAAAAAATCATTGCATTAGAAAAAAATAAAACACCACCTTTACTTGAAGAGTTTTATAAACCATCAACAAAGTATGTATCATTTAAACCTATGAAGAGGCACTATAACCCAAATAGATTTGTAAACCCTCTTCCTGGTGTTAGATATTTTTGTTGTGGCATGCTAGGACATATCTCGCACACTTGCACAATTCACCATAGAACACATTCGGTGTGGAGACCAAAATTGCAAAATTCACAGCATAGCATGCATGCATCTCACTCCTCTTTTCATAAGATGGGACCCAAACCTATTTAGGTTCCTAAATCTAACATCTGATAATTTTGTAGTGATACTCTCACATAAGGCCTCATGAGAGCATGTGATCTGGACAGTGAATGTTCAAGGCATATGATTGGAGATGTAAATCAATTCATTTTGCTGGACGCCAGGGTAGGAGGTATGGTAACACTTGGAGACAGCACCACTTGGAGAGTGGTGGGATCAGGTATAATTGGAGATTAAAAAAATTTCATCATTGAAAATATTTTACTTGTAGATAGACTGAAACACAACTTGCTCAACATCAACCATCTCTATGATAAAGGCTTCAGTATAAAATTCTGCCAACTAGCTGCATTATAAGCATAAATAACATAATTGTTTTACAGGGAAAAAGAATCAACAATGTTTACATGCTTGATCTAAATTGTGTTAAAGCTGATATTTCTCTTTGCTTAAAAATAATTACTAATGAATCATGGCTATGGCATATGAGAGTGTGTCATGTAAGCATAAAAAGCCTTTGGAAGATCACCCAAAAAGACTTAGTGAGAGGAATACCCAAACTAGAGTTCACTAAGGACCACCTCTGTGATGCTTGTCAGTTAGGCAAGCAAGTCAAATCCTCTTTCTACTTAATCAAAGACATTAACACTAGCAAACCCTTAGAAGTCCTTCATTTGGATCTCTTTGGACCTGTCAGCACTTCAAGCCTAGGATGGAAAGTCATTGGGTATCTGATAGTTGATGATTATTTGAGGTTTACATGGGTCAAATTTCTTTCTCATAAAAGTGAATCATTCAAGGAGTTTAGATCTTTTTCCACTTGGATTTAGAGAAAACTAGTTGTGAAATCTCAACCATTCATAGTGACTATGGTGGAGAATTTGCTAATAAAAAATTTGAATCTTTCTGTAAGGACCAAGTGTTAGATCATAATTATTCAGCTCTAAGGACCCTTTAGCAGAACAGGGTAGCTGAAAGGAAGAAAAGAACCCTGGTAGAAGCCACTAGAGCCATATTAGTTGAATACTCACTTCCTGAATACTTCTGGGTAGAAGCGATGAATACAGCCTATTATGTTCTGAATAGGGTTAATCTTAGATCTAAGCTAGACAAGACAGCCTATAAAATTCTTAAGGGTAGGACACCCAACCTCTCTCACCTTCGTGTCTTTGGATGTAAAGTGTTAATTCTAAATAATGGAAGTCTCAACTAGGAAAGTTTGACCCAAAATCTAATGAAGGAGTGTTCTTAGGTTACTTAAGTATTGGGAAATCCTATAGAGTCTTCAATAAAAGAACACTGGTAGTTGAGGAGACCACTCATATTATATTTGATGAATCTAATAATTCTGGAGGGTCTAGGGTAGAAGAAGAGGAGGTTGTAGAAGTCACCCATGGATTAAAAACTATAAATCTAGAGGAAAGGGTAAAACCTGAAGTTTTTTTTCCTAGAGAATGGAGATATTCTTCAAGTCATCCTAAAGAACTGATCTTAGGAGACCCATCTGAAGGTACTAGAACTAGGCATGAACTTAAAAAAGAAGTAAACCTCTCTGCCTTCATTTCAATGACTGAACCCACAAACCTAAACAAGCCTTATTGGATGAATTCTAGATCCTAGCCATACAGGAAGAATTGAATCAATTTATAAGGAATAATGCTTGGGAGCTAGTTAGAAGACCGAAGGACCAGAGTGTGATTGGAACTAAATGGGTTTTCAAAAATAAAATGAATGATTCTAGTGTAGTGGTGAGTAATAAGGAAAGATGGGTGACTAAGGGGTATAATTAGATAGAACAGATTGACTTTGGGGAGATTTTTATCCCTGTAGCTAGATTAGAAGCCATTAGGGTGCTACTAGCCTTTACCTATTTTAAGGGATTCAAAATGTTTCAAATGGATGTTAAGAGTGCCTTTATGAATAGGGTGATAAAAGAAGATGTGTATGTTGAACAACCCCCAGGCTTTGAAAGTTCACAATTTCCTAGTCATGTGTTCAAATTAAAAAAAGCTTTATATGGACTTAACAAGCACCCAGGGTATGGTATGAAAGACTTAGCACATTCCTACTAGAAAGAACCTTTATTAAGGGGAACGTAGACACCACCTCATTTCTAAAAAAGGTAGGAGATGAATTACTGATTGTCCAAGTCTATGTTGATGATATTCTGTTTGGATCTTCTAATGAAAAATTATGTGATGAATTTTCAAAAATGATGAATAAAGAATTTGAGATGGGTATGATAGGATAATTGACTTACTTTTTGGAGTTTAGCATTAGGTAGAAGGATGATGAAACTTTTCTTAGTTAGTTAAAATAATTAAGGACATCCTTAAGAAATATGAGATGGATAAAGCCAAGCCAATTAACACTCCCATAAGTTTAAGTGTTCAGTTAGATAGGAATTCAAATGGAAAATATTTTGATCGAAAGAAATATAGAGGAATAATTGGATCAATTATATACTTGATTGCTAGCAGACCTGATATTATGTTTACTGTTTATCTCTATGCTAGATTTCAGGCTGATCTAAAGGAGTCCCACCTAACTACTTTTAAGAGAATCCTCAGATATCTTTTAGGGACCAAAGACTTAAGAATTTGGTATCCTAGGAATAGCACCTCCTTTCAAATTATATGATATTTTGATTCAGATTTTGCAAGATGCTGAGTTGATAGGAATAGCACCTCTAAAATATGTCAATTCATAGGATAATCCTTAGTCTCCTAGTCCAATAGAAAGTAAAATTCAGCTACCCTATCCACTAATGAAGCTGAATATATTATCTTAGGAAGTTGTGTGGTCCAAATCCTTTGGTTAAAGCAATAGATTCTGGATTTAGGTTTATCTGTAGGAACAATTTTAATCCTATGTGATAACACTAGAGCCATCTGCATTTCAAAGAATCCAATCAAACACTTCAGGACCAAACACATTGATATAAGGCACCATTTCATTAGGGACCATGTTACTAAGGGAGACATAGAGCTACAACATGTAGCCACTAAAAATTAGCTTGCAGATATCTTCACAAACCACTAGCCTTTGATACGTTTAGCACCTTAAGAACCAGATTAGGTGTGATAGATATTCATGCTTGAAAATGATGTATTCTTTCTATATTTTTATTTTTCTTATTTTTATTTATTTATTGATTTATATATGTTTTATTCTATGTGTCTTTCTTGCTAGGCTTTCTTTATTTGTTGATTTTCTTTTTGAATTTTTGCTTTATATTTTTGATTTCCTATTATTATTTTTAGTTTTATTTTAAAAAAATCAAATCACTGCTCACTTCTACCGATGAACTTGCTTTTTAAATGAGATTTTTGCCTTATTTATGTTTAGAAGCTTGTTAGCAGTGATTGACTTCTCTAAAATAGTTAAAGAAAGGAACATTGATGATTGTTTCTCTTCTTCTAACTCCTTTAATGGTATATTTTTCTTTTTGAATCAAAATCTATTTCAAAATTAAAAAATTGGACTTTAAAATAGAGATCTATTTTATCTTCCTATAGTAATCTATCTCATATGAATAGTGTTCTAAATCATTGAATCACCTTCGTGTTTTCTTAATCAGGTGGTTGCATTTATCAAATGAAGTATGATTCTATTTTTTAGGTTACTTTTCCTTATTTTAGACGGTGAGTTTCTTCCTCTCTTATATCTGGAAGATAATCTCACAATTGAGAGTCTTTAGAGGTTCTAAAAGGAAGCAAGCTCCCAAAAGAAATGAAAAGAGGCCCAAAATGAGCCCAATATTAAAAAGATGCATAATATTTGCCAATTAATTGTAATACACATAGTGTATTAAAAATCAAGAGATGCGCAAAGTATGCCAAATAACTGAAAAAAAGAGGGACAAAGTGAGCCCATAAAGAAATAAGTTTCCGTCACTTTCAAACCATTAAAAATCTTAGAAGAATCCATGTGTCACTTAATATTTTCAAACACTTGAGATTGAAAATTATAATTATTGGTTCTTTACTTTGGAATACTATTTTATCAAATATTTTTTTGAAACAAAGTTTGAAAGGATCACTTTTCTTATCTAATTTCTTCCTTTTTGAATTAGATTTTTGTTTAAAAGGAACTTTAACCTTTAAAGTTTTTGAGGTAGGGTTTACAAAATATAGTTTCCAATATTTTTGGATTTCAGCATTATTGAGTCATTTCTTTCGAGTTTTTAAATTTAAAATTGAGGTAAAATTGTCATTTACTGTAGCTAATCGCAAAAAAAAACTTTTGTTTTATTTTAATGGTTATTTTTATTGTATCTTTTATTTTGTTGTTGATTTCTCATATTTTGAGTTGATTTGTTTTTATTATTTTGGATCTTATCAGGTCATCCCTCTCCATCACTCACGGCTTCCCAATTATGTTCACATTATCCTGGATGATATACCATCATCCTGGACGACATGGTCACTCACTATTCAACCCACATCCAACGGCTGATCTAACTCGATTATTGGTAATCATCCTGGACGATCCACCTATTCATCCTAAATGATCCATGTGGCAAATGGCTAGATGATTTGAATGATGGTTAGTATGATCCTTAATGCCTCATCATCCTGGATGATCCACATGTTCATCCTTGATGTTCTAGCCAGTTAATGATCATACGAACAAACTCCTTGGGATGATTGCCTGTGTCTAATCATCCTGGATGATACCTGACTATCCTGGATGATATAACCACCATTCTGACCTATCATTCTAGATGACTTATTACTCCTGATCATCCTAGATGATATCTCAATCATCCTGGATGATGTGGCTGACCCTATATAAATAAATGATTTTAATTATTTTCTTCACTCCAAAATCCTTCAATTCCTCCTCTCTTTCACTCAAACTGTCAAATCTTTAATATGGCTAGTGAAAAATGGTTTAGAATGCAGAAAGGAAGTTCCTCCAGGGGAACTGTTGACCCCCACTTTACTGAAGCAGTAGATCAAGTTGATTATGCTCGTTATAAGTCTGTACGGATTACTCCTTCCAAAGTGGTCAATCCAAATATTCTGACCTATAGGGTACTTAACCTCTTCGCCCATACATGTCTTGCTTTCATTCTGACCCTCGCTTTCCACTTCAATTTTGAACTTCTATTTGAGGTTTTTGCTAATCATAGAATTAATTCCACCTATACTTCACTTCAATCCTATGTGAACTAATAACCTATTGAAATCACATATCGGGACCCACATGAACTTCTTCACCTTTCCACCACTGGAGAAAAGATAAACATCGTGCTAGTCGATCCAAACTTTAATTGGAGTCACGTTAATACCCTTCTTAGGAACACTAATGCCCCTTTTCATGACTCTGTAGTCAATTCTTTAATAAAAGATGTCCAGACCATTCAATATATTCTTAGAACTTCTATTATTCCAAAGTCTAGGGATCACATTCACATCACTCCCATCCTTTCCCTCACCACTTACTATATAATGGCTCATAGAGATTTTAATGTCGTCGATCTCCTAATCAGATATATTGAACACCTCACTAGCATTAGGGATCCCAACCACCGGAGAAAACCAAATCTAACTTTAGGACACATTATTGCTTATGTCCTAGAAACCAAGTATAACCTTCAATATCATAACCCACCTGACTACCAACCTACTTTTTATTCCAATAATTCCTTCATCGTCCTCCACAGTACTCTCCTTAATCCAAAGCATGGGGAGGCTGTGGGAGAAGAGGAAGAACCTATTCCTACTCCTGTTCCTATTCACCAGCAGTCCCAAATAGATTCGCTAGAATATAGATTTGACCAATGCGAAGCATGTTTTGATGAATACACAGTTGTGCAGTGGCAGCAGCACAAGCAAGACATGACCTGGTTTAGAGAGCAGTTTGCCTCCATTACTCTCCTCTTTCAGCCATCGCCACCACCACCGCCTCCTTCTAATCAGGATCCCTTAAATTTTTAGTTTATTTTCTTTTTGATCTTGTATTGTAATGTTTAGTTCCTTCTTGTTCTATTTATGTTTTCCTATTTCCTCCTTTTTGTGATGTCAAAAGGGGGAGTAGGATGTTGTTTGTAAAAGCTTGTCTTCTATTCAGTAACCAATTTATGAATGTGTTTAGTTTATTTCCTACTTAGTGTTTACTATTTTTTTTCTATTTAGTTTTTTCTGTTATTCTATTTTTTGATTCTTTGTTTCAACTCCCTCAGTTTTGAAAAAAAAATTAACCCAGTAAGGGGGAGAATAGGGAATAGCAATACATTCTTGAAAACTTTTAACAACAATATTTGTCATCATAAGAAAGGGGGAGATTATAACAAATCGGGGACTAAGCACCGTGATTTTGATGATAACAAATAGTATTGCTTTGCTTACTTGGCTAATTCCTAGTATTTGATTTTATTGCATACTTAATTTTCTTTGCTACAAGCTAACATTTAAGGATCACAAGCTCACTTGCAAGCTAGCTCAAGATTGGGTAGATTAGGACTAAGTTAGTCTGTAATTTTAATTCCAATACTTTTTTTATCTTTTCTTGAGTCAAATGTAATGTGGAGGATCCTGAAGCTAAGTAACCTTGCACACACACACTGAAGGGAGTAAGTTAGTTAGGGAAATTTTCATTTTTTGAACAAATCTTACAGGATGATTATTTATTATCCTAGATGATCTAATCAGCTCAAAGCCCTTATTAGGGCTTATGTGCCAAATAAGCTTGATTAAATAAATCATCTTGGATGATACTATCATCGTATAGGATGATATGCATCAATCAAAAAATCCAACTGCCATACATGATTTAGGCAAGGTTTGATAATTAAAATTTTGTTCTAATTGTATAGGATAATTCAGATCGTCCTGGATGATGTGTAGTAATCATGTCTAAAATAGTCCTGTGATTATAGATCTAAGTCTGGTTAGATTGAATGATCATATTGTCCAGGATGATCATCTATGATTCTATGGGACGATCAATACAATTTTCTTCTAATCGTCCTGGACGTCCTGAATAATCTGTCAGATAATAAACCATGTTTTGAACTAATCATCTTGGATGATCGCAAGATCATCCAGGATCATCAGTATATTTTTGTTCTAATCATCCTGGACGTCCAAAACAATTTGTCGGATGATAAACCATGTTTTGAACTAATCGTGCAGGATGATCGTAAGATCATCCAGGATGATCAGTACATTTTTGTTGCCCAGATCATACAAGCAACTCAGATCATCCTGATGGGATGGGCTGATTTACACTGATCATACAGGATGATCAACAAATCATCCTTGAAGATCTTTGATGATAAGTTAAAAATTAGGGAACCTTTTGAGGCCTCCTATTTAACTCTCTAAATTACTGATAATTAAGTCTTTTGTTGTTGTTCTAACCTGAGAGAGCTTGGACAATGAGAGTTTGGGAGAGAGAGGCATGATCTTTTGAGGGGGAGTTTTTGAGGGGATTCATAAAGGTTGCTCCAAGCAAGGATTCGATTATCTTCTTCCTTCTTCATCCTTGGTTTATTAGCAGGTCTGGGGAGACGATCATCATCATCAGATCTAGGTTCTCTACCTACTCCAGGAGGGAGTAAAAGGATTGTCAGGTTCTCTGCCTACTCCAAGAAGGAGTAAAAGGATTTTGTGATTCTCTGCTATCTCCAGGTGTGAGTAAAAGGATTCCAGGTTCTCTGCCTTCACTAGGAGAGTAAAAAAGGATTCAAGGTTCTCTACCTCACCGGGTCAATGAAAAAATTTTTTAAGGGCTTCTTCGCCTTGCTGTGGGAGCAAAAGGAGAGACACTAACTTATTAGTGCAATACTTGGAATGGGAGGTGCTGGGGAGTGGATGTAGGTCATATTTGATGTGCTCGTTCTTATTACTTTTTCTTTATTTTATTTTCACACTTTTCTGTGATTTATTCTTTGGTTGAAATCTTTGATTTGATATTTACTTCTGCTTAAGATTGTTTAGTTTTAAAAATATTTAAAAAGATTAAAAAAAAATTTCTTTTTGTTTAGGAATTTTTAAAACACCAATTCACCCCCCCTCTTGGTTAGCCTTGGGCTAGTTATATAGGGATTAACTACCCTCACAAACTATCAAAATAAACTTCATAGCCCTGATATAAATAAAGGTAGTAATCACTTAATACTTAAAATAAATCTTAAAATTAACACTAAAATACTAACACTTATGTTGGATGACTATGGCACCCCAAGAAGGGGTGTCAATTAGGTTTTAAATTTTTATTAAAATAAGTTAATTAAAATATATTTAATGCCATTTGAAAAATAATAAGTAAACACATAATTTTTTATGAAAATGATGAATAAAAATAGATGTAAGAAAAGAAAATAATAGGCATAATATTTTTACGTGGTTCAGCCCGGATTCCAATCCGGCTACATCCACACTAGTTAACTCTCAGGCTAGAATCCACAAATCTTAGGTTTTCCTGGCAAACCTCACTTGTTTAAACCAAAAAAACTATTCACAACCTAAGTACTCTACTATGCAGTCGAGTACAACCCGATCTAATTACAATTTAAACTTCACTAAGCCATATGGCTAAGTTCAACAAAAAGAAAAATATAATTTGATATAAATAATACAAGCTCAAATTATCTTGTAATAAATTACCAAAATATTTAAGATGATCTTAAAATTTATTTTTTATCTCCTCACTACTCACAATTGGAGTATAAAATTTTCTCACTTTAAGATAGATTTATATTTTGATAAAAATATGAATAATATTTTAAATAAAAATATTTTTCTTACTGATTTAAGCTATAACTTTTGAAATTATATAATACTTTTAAAAATGAATTAGAATTGAAATGTAAATCAATGCCTTTTAAAAAAAATAAAAATACTTGCTTTGCTATCTTTATGAATTTAAAAAATTTAACATAGAAAACATAATATAACATACTCAACTAGTATTTCATCGAATAATAAATATTTTTTCAAGAAAATTATATGGTGAAAACTTAAAGAACAACAAGTAAATAATTAGAGAAAAAAAGTAAACTCAAGAACTTTAAGAGATGTTACACGATTTAGTGAGTTGAAGCTTTCCAACCTAGAATTTGATCTTGGATTTGAAAAGAGATCTTTTAATAAAGATCAAAGTTTCTCCTCTTATGATTTAGCATGCAAAGAAGGAAAGAGGAATGAAAAGATTAATAGAGTTTTCTCTTTGTGGTATTTATAGGAAAATGGTAAGTAAAGCCAAATTTGAATAAAACTAATAATCTAATATTAATTTTTTAACTAATAATATAATATTTAATAAAGTATTCATTTATATTAAATAAATATAAGTTTCATAAAATAGCTAGTCACATGGAAAAGTCGATAAGTCTTCATATACATCCATAATTAGTCAGAAATGACTACCCAACATATAATATTAAAATCTAATCATGTTTAGAAAATTTATAAATTCAATTTGGCTCCAAAGTGGATAATGTAACCAATCAATTTCTAGCTATAAAATCCAAGGAACCTAATGAAATAAAAACTAAGCCAAGTTTATGTTAAAATAATATCATATGCAGTAAAATAAAAAAATAAGCATGTTTTAATATTTTTAAAGATATATTAAATATTGATACAATAATATAATGTAATTTAGATAAAATTAATTATATATAAGTAAATTTATGTGAAACAAGTTCAATTCAAAATGAATACATAATAAAAGTTTTACCACATAAGATTGTTACATTTAATTTCTCTGATTAATTATCTTTCCATATTTGATAACATTTATGTAATCTATGAAGCATATAAGATTTATTTAATATAGGAATCTTTCGGATTTTTAAATCAAACTTCTTAATCTTAATTAATAATATAAATTATTTTAATAGATATTAAATTATGAGCAAATTAAACCATGCAAGTATGTATTAATGGACCTCTAACATACTCTTATATTAATATAAAAATCTTCAAGCTATACATTTTGGTTCATCCTGAGTTCATTTAACTCAGATTTTTATTGAGCTTGAGTTGTGCAATGTAAATCCTATATAAGTAATTATCATGCACATCCATCAAATCATTACACTTGAAATACTTAGCACACAAATTAGAAAATCTGAGTATGTGTTTATTATCATCAAAATCTCAAGAATAGGTTATAACATAGATAATATCAACAATCCCCCTCTTTTTGATGACAACAAACTTATACTGGGTATAGTTATAACAAAGGTGCAAATTGACCTTCTATACAAACTTTTAAGCATTAAAAATATACATATATAATAATTGAGAAATTTCTTTGAATGCTAATTTGTTAAAAAAAAAAATTCTCACCCTAAATATATATATGTAAAATGAATTATGACCAACATATAATTCTTCTCCCCCTTTGAAAACATAAAAAAGAATAACAGAAATATATAAGAAATTTAAATATTAGGGTCTAGCATCCCATGTATACATCTTAACATGAAAAATCTCTTTTTAACTAATAGATTTGTAAAAATATTAGCAATTTGAGAATCTGTTATTACACAATCTATATCCACATCACCTTTATTAATATAATCTCTAATAAAATGATATGTAATCTCTATGTGTTTAGTTCATGAGTGTTGTATAGGATTATTTATTAAACTTATAGCACTTGAGTTATCACATTTAATGGGAATATTTTTATGCTTAATTCCAAATTCTTCTAATTATTGCTATAGCCATAAAACTTGAGCAACACAACTACTTACAGTTATATACTCTTATTCATCAATGGATAAAGCAATAGAATTTAATTTTATAAAATATCAAGAAATAAGTGAGGATCCTAAAAAATTGACATGTTCTAAATATACTTTTTCTATCAACTTTATAACCAGCATATTTTGTATCAGAATATATAACTAAATTACATGATACAAATTTTTTGGGATACCATAAGCCTAACTTTGGAGTTCTTATCAAATAACAAAATATTTGCTTAACTGCTGTTAAGTGTGATTCCTTAGGATTAGCTTGAAATTTTGCACATAAGCACACATTAAACATAATATCAAGCATACTACTAGTAAAATACACAAGAACCTATCATACTTCTATAAAGCTTTTGATCATTAGTTTTCCAAATTCATCAAAAGCAAGTCTAGTTTATGGGCTTATAGGGGTTTTACTCAATTTGAATATCTTTATATCAAAATTTTCTAAGTATTCATTTATATACTTAGTTTGACATATGAATGTGTCATACTCTAGTTGTTTTATTTGAAGTCCTAAGAAAAATGTTAGTTCTCCCATCATACTTATTTCAAATCCTTTGACATTAATGAGGAAAACTCATAGCACAAACTTTCATTTGTACTTCCATATAATAAATCATCAACATAAATTTGTATAATAATCATATCATCTCTAATATTTTTTATAGAAAGAGTTTTATCTACCTTACCTTTTCTAAAATTATATTCAGTGAAAGTTACTTAACCTATCATACCAAGTATATAGAGCCTATTTTAAACCATATAATACTTTCTTTAATTTATACACATTATTAGAAAAATTAAATTTGTTTCTTGGGACCAACTCCCAAAAAATATTTCTTATAAATTAGTTAATCCTCATCTATAGCAGTTATCTAAAAATTATCTTTTAAAGCTTCATCTATATTTTTAGTTTTATATTTTGATAGAAATACAAAATGCTCTACCTCATCCCTAAAGTTTCTCCTAGTCTTAACACTTTGGAAGGATCACCAATTATTAATTCTTTCAGGTGATTTCTATTATATCTCCATTATTTAAGCAATGAATCATCTTTCTTTTCTTCTAAATTTATTTTCTTTATATTCTCAATATCATCAACATTCAAATCATTTCTTATTAAATTTATAGGATTTTCATAAAAAATTACATAAACAGATTCTTCAATAATTATTTTTCTCTTATTAAAAACTCTAAAAGATTTTCTAAAATTAAATATCCTAAGAATATACCAACATCAGACTTACTATTAAATTTACCTAAAGGTTCCTTATCATTATTTAAAATAAAATACTTACATCCAAAAATATGTAAATCACTAATCATATATTTCCTTAAAAAAAAATTTCATAAGGGATCTTTTTAAGAATAGATCTTAAATAAACTCTATTTGTAACATAACATGCTGTGTTTATTGCTTCTTCAAAAAAGTGCTTTGGAAATTTTTATTTATCTAACATTGATCTTGCTAATTTAACAAAAGTATGATTCTATCTTTCAACCACACTGTTTTGTTGAGGAGTCCTAGGAGCTGAAAAATTATGACTAATTTCATTTTCATCATAATAACTTTCAAATGATTTATTTTTAAATTCTCCACTATGATCAGTTTGAATTCTATGAATCAAATAATCTTGTTCTCTTTGAATATACTTGATAAATTTTCTAAAATCATCAAATGCATTATTTTTATTAGCTAGAATAATGCCCAACTATATCTAGAATAATCATATATAATAACAAATCCATAATTTTTACCACCTAAACTAGTTGTGTTAATTGGCCTAAATAAGTCAATGTGTAGTAATTCTAAAGGTCTACTCATAGAAATAATATTTTTTATTCTTGAATGATATATTTACCATGAATACATGCATCACATATAGAATCAAAATGTAAATTAATTTTAGTAATCAAACTACTAAATCAGGTTTAGAAATTTTATTTAAAGAGTGGATATTGGCATTCCATAGCCTTCTATGCCATAACCACGCATCATCATTTATAGATTTCATCCAAAGTAAATTCAAATTAATATCATTTGTATTCTCTAAATTAATTAAATAAATACTTTTATATCTATTTGTAATAAGCAAAATAGTTTCATTATTTCTAATAATGTAATGTGAAGTATAAAAAGAAATATTTAAACCTTTATCACATAATTGACTAATTAATGTTAAGTTATATTTTAAACCAAAAACAAATAAGATATTTTCTAAAGTAATAGAGTTCTTACATATAGATTCAATGCCAATAATCTTTATCTTTGTATTATCTCCATATGTGACATATACTCCATCACTTAGTTCTAATGTAGAGAATTTTGCTTTATCACCCATCATATGTCTTGAACATCCACTGTCCAAGTAAAACATGCATTTATTGATTTTACTTTGAAGGCATTCGTATAAAAAAAAAATCAAATGTTAACATTTCAAGCCAAAAAATTTTTAGGTCCACATTCTAAATAAGTAGTATGATATCTATTATGTATGATATATGAAGTGCTTGTATTTTTTGCCACCCATATAACAGATGATTGTTTAGCCTTCTATGATCTATGAGCATAACAATGAAATGAGATATGTCATTTTCTATCATAATAGTTACACCAAATATTAGTGTATGCATAAGGCTTAGCATGATGTCTATGTGACACATAAGAAGAATTTTGATTTGATGTTGTACTTGATGAAACTTTATAATGATGTTATGATTTCATACATAAATCTAATATTTATTTTAATAGAATATTTTCTCTTTCAAGTTTACAAACAAGTAAAGAATGATCTAATAAAAAACCATTTTTTCCAAAATATCACATTTATGTTTTAAATCAAAAAAATGCATATCTAATTTTTTATGTTCTTTTCCTAAAATATTTTATTTTCTTTTTAATTTTTAATATTCAATAATTCATTAAATACATCATCTAATTCATCATAAGATATATCATTATATACCTCTTGAGAATCATAATCAAATTATCCTCCTGCCATAAGACAGATCACCTCTTCATATGATGAGCCTGATTGGGCCATAAAGCCTTCTTCTTCTTCTTGAAATGCTTATTTTCTTTCCTGTCACTCTTTCTCTCTAAATCCATCTCTTTCTTCTTTGAATCAATAAGATCTAGAAAATATCCTCTTATATGTCCAGGCTTCTTGCAATGGTATCAAATAATCCCTTCTCCTATAAGAAATTTCATAATTTGAATTTATAATTTCTTGATTTCTTATACCTTTAATTTTTCTTTCATAGTAAGCTTCCAAGTCTTCTTGAAAGCATAACCACCTCATCACTATCTTCATTAGAGCTTGAGGAACTAGGTTCATCATTATCATCAATATGTAAGGCAATGGCTTTACCTTTCTATTTCTCTTTCTTAGAAGAGCTTTCCAACTTATCCCTTTGAGCTATAATTAATTCATGTGCTATCGAAGAACCCAAAAAATTGATCAAGTGGATAAGTAGATAAATCTTTATCCTCACTACATACAGTTATTTTAGTATAACATTCTTTGGGAAGGCATCTAAGAATCTTATAGACTAAGTCTTAATTCCTACATGTTCTTCTAGGAGAAGGTAATGTATTAATTATTTTTATAAATCTTGTATACATATTAGAAGTAGACTTAGAAGGGAGACATACAAAATAATTCATATTCATAAATAAGTCTATTTATGTAAGCATCTCTAACCTCACTTGTACCTTCATAAGTTATATTTAATTTATTCTAAATTTGTTTTGTTGAATTTAACATGAAAATTTTCATGTAATCATTTAGAAGAAGTGCACAATGCTAAGTATTACATGCCCTGGCATTTAACTCATATAATTATATCTCTAATATAATCCATTCATCAAAAGGTTTTTCAATTTTAATTCCATTAATTTCTTTAGTGGCTGTATATTATTGGTGCATAAGCATGTGCCGTATGCGAGAGCCTTGTCCTCTTAAAAATGTACTAATTCTATTTTTCTAATAATTAAAAGGAATATTATATAAAAATAGTGGTCGATGAGTGGATTATCCTTAAGGAAGTTAACCCTTAGGAAAACCTTATGCCATAGTTTATAAGTGGATCTACTCCAGGATATTAAGCCAAATTAAAAAGATCCAAGGCTCTAATACCAATTATTATATGACTATGGTACCCCAAGAGGGGGTGAATTAGATTTTAAAATTTTTATTAAAAGAAAGTAATTAAAAAAAATCAATCCTATTATGCAAAGAATAAGTAATCACATAATTTTTATGAAAATGATAAAAAAATAGATGCAAGAAAAGAAAATAAGAGGCATAATATTTTTACATGGTTCAACCCAGATTCCAATCCGACCTATGTCCATGCTAGCTAACTCTTATGCTAGAATCCACTAATCCTAGGTTTGCCTTATAAACCTCAATTCTTAAAACCAAAGAAATTATTTACAACCTAAGTACTCTCCTACATAGGCGAGTACAATCCAATCTAATTATAATTTAAACTTCACTATATCAAATCGCTCAAATTAAGAAAAAGAAAAATATAATTTGATGTAAATAACACAATCTCAAATTATCTTGCAGTAAAATTACCAAAATATTTGATGTGATCTTTTAAATTAATTTTAATCACATCACTACTTACAAATGGAATATAAATATTGCTCACTTTAAGATAGATTTATATTTTGATAAAAATATTTTTCTTATGAATTTAAACTATAACTCCTCAAATTATATAGTAATTTTAAAAATGAATAAGATTTTAAATGTAAATCTATGCCACATAAAAGAAAACAAAAATACTTACTTTGCTTCTTTATGGATTTAAAAGATTTAACATAGAAAACTTAATATAACATACTCAACTAGTATTTCACCAAATAATAAATATTTTCAAGAAAAATATATGGTGAAAACCTAAAGAATAACAAATAAATATTTAGAGAAAGAAAGCAAACTCAAGAACTCTAATAGATGTTACACGATTTAGTGAGTTGAAGCTTTCCAACTAAGAATTTAGTCTTGCAAATAAAAAGAGCTTTTGGAATGAAGATCAAAGTTTCTCCTCTCAAGATTTAGCATGTAAAGAAGGAAAGATGAATAAAAAGATTGTTGGGGTTTTCTCTTTTGAACATGCCTCACATGAAGAGAAAGAGGGTTATTTAAGGGAAAAGGGTAAGTTAAGAAAATTTTGAATAAAACTAATAACCTAATATTAATTTATCAACTAATAATATAATATTTGATTAAGAATTCATTTATATTAAATAAATATAAGTTTCAAATGACTATAAAATATCTAGTCACATGGAAAAGTCAAAAAGTCTTCGTATACATCCAAAATAAGTCAATAATGGCTACCCAACATAAAATATTAAAATCTAATCATGTTTAGAAATTTGTTATAAAGTCAATTTAGCTCCAAAGTTTGTCATGTAACCAATAAATTTCTATCTACAAAATCCAAGGAATCTTAGGAAATAAAAATTAATGCATGTTTTTGTTAAAATAATATCATATAAAGCAAAATAAAAACTTAAGCATATTTTAATGTATTTAAAGTATATTAAATATTCATACAATAATACAATATGACGTAGATAAAATTAATTATACATAAGTAAATTTATGTGACACAAGTTTAATTCAAAATGAGTACATAATAAATATTTTACCACATAAGCTTATTACATTTAAATTCCATGACTAATTATCTTTCCATATTTGAAAAAAATTATGTAATCTATGAAGCATATAAGATTTATTTAATAAATGAATAATATAGATTTCTAAATCATACATATTATCCTTAATTAATAATATGTAAATTATTTTAATAGATATTTAAATTATGAGCAAATCAAACCATTCAAGCAATTATTAATGGACCTCTTTAATACTCCTACATTAATATAAAAATCTTCAACCTATCCATCTTGGTCATCATTAATATAATTATCATACACATCCATCAAATCATCACACCTGAAATACTTAGCACACAAATTAGAACATCCAAGCATATGTTTGTTATCATTAAATTCTCTAGAATAGGTCATGAGGTAGATAATATCAATAATCTCCTCAATTTTTATGATGACAAACTTATGTTGGGTATAGTTATAACAAAAGTGCAAATTGAGCTTTTATCACAACTTTTAAGCATTAGAAAAACATATATTCTAATTGAGAAATTTATTTGAATGCAAATATGCTAAAGAAAATAATTCGACCGCAAAATATATGCATGTAAAAAAAATTATAACCAACATTAAAATTCTTCACCCCCTTTGACAACATAGAAAGGAATAACATAAATATATAAGAATTTTAAATATTAGGGTCTAACAAATCTAGCATACATCTTAACATGGAAAATCTCTCTTCAACTAATAGTTTTATAAAAATATCAACTATTTAAGAATATGTGTTTACAAAATATATATCCACATCACCTTTATTAATATGATCTCTAATAAAATGATGTTTGATCTCTATGTGTTTAGTTCGTGAGTGTTCTATAGGATTTTTTGTTAAACTTATAGCACTTGTGTAATCACATTTAATGGGAATATTTTAAAGCTTAATTCAAAAATCATCTAATTATTACTTAAGCCATAAAATATGAGCAATAAAACTACCTGCAGCTATACACTCTACTTCAGTAGTGGATAAAGCAACATAATTTTGTTTTTTGGAAGACCAAAAAATAAATGATGATCCTAAAAATTGACTTATTTCAGATATACTTTTTCTACATCAAAATATACAACTAAATTACATGTTAAAAAATTTTTGGGATGCCATAAGCCTAACATAGTTGTTCCAATCAAATAGCAAAATATTCGCTTAATTGCTGTTAAGTGTCATTCCTTAGGATTATTTGAAATCTTGCACACAAATATACAACAAATATAATATCAGGCCTACTAGCAGTAAGACACAAAAGTGAACCTATCACACTCCTATAAAGATTATGATTTATTGGTTTTCCTAATTCATCTAAATCAAGTCAAGTTGATGGACATATAGGTGTTTTACTCAATTTGAATATTTTTATATGAAACTTTTCTAATAATTCATTTAGGTACTTGGTTTGACATATGAATTTGCCAGACTCAAGTTGTTTTACTTGAAGTCCTAGGAAAAAAGGTGAGTTGTCCTATTATACTCATTTCAAATTCCTTTGACATTAATGAGGAAAACTTATTGAATAAACATTCATTTGTACTTCTAAATAATATATCATCAATATAAATCTGTATAATAATCAAATCATCTCCAGTATTTTTGATAAAAAGAGATGTGTCCACCATACCTTTCTAAAATTATATTCAATTAAAAAGTTACTTAACTTATCATACCATGCACGTGGAGCTTATTTTAAACCATATAATGCTTTCTTTATTTTATACACATGATTAAGAAAATTAATACTTTCAAAACCTATTGGTTATTCTACAAATACATATTAATCAATATACCCATTCAAAAATGTACTTTTTAAATCCATTTTAAAAAGTTTAAAGTCTTTAAAATAAGCAAAGGTAAGGAGTAATCTAATGGCCTCTAGTCTTGCCACGGGTGCAAAAGATTCTTCAAACACTATTCCTTCAATTTGTGTGTACCATTGTATAATTAATTTAGCTTTATTTCTAGTAATACTTCCTGAGTCATCTAGCTTATTTTTATAGACCCATTTAGATCCAATTATATTTTGATCATGAGGACTTCAGACTTACTCCCAAATATTATTTCTTATGAATTGGTTAAGTTCCTCTTCCATAGCAATTATCCAAAAATTATCTTGCAAAGCTTCATCTATATTTTTAGGTTCAATTTTTGATAGAAATGCAAAATGTTCTACCTCATCCCTAAGGTTTCTCCTATTTTATCACGTTGGGATGGATCACCAATTATCAATTCCTTTGAGTGATTTCTATTATATCTCCATTCTTTAGGAAATGAATCATCTTCCTTATATTTCAAATTTATTTTCCTTATATTCTCAATATCATCATCATTCAAATTATTTCTTACTTAATTTATAAGCTTTTCATCAAAAAGTACATGAACAAATTCTTCAAAAATTAATTTTCTCTTATTAAAAACTCTAAAAGAGTTTCCAAAATTTGAATATCTTAACAATATACCATCATTAGACTTACTATTAAATTTACCTAAAGGATCCTTATCATAATTTAAAATAAAACACTTACATCAAAAAATATGTAAATAACTAATCAAAGGTTTCTTTCCAAAAAATATTTCATAAGGAGTTTTTAAAGAATCGATCTTAAATAAACTCTATTTGTAACATAACATGTTATGTTTATTGCTTCTGGCCAAAAATTAACATTGATCTTACTAATTCTACCGAAGTATAATTCTATCTTTGAACAATACCATTTTGTTGAGGAGTCAAAAGAGCTAAAAAATTAAGACTAATGCCATTTTTATCACAATAATTTTTGAATGATTTATTTTTAAATTCTCCACCATGATCTGTTTGAATTCTATGAATCAAATAACCATGTTCTCTTTGAGTATACTTAGCAAATTTTCTAAAATCATCAAATACATTATTTTTATTAGCTAAGAATAATACCCAAGTGTATCTTAATAATCAACTATAATAATAAATCCAAAAATTTTACCACATAAATTAGTGTGTTAATTAGCCCAAAAAAGTCGATATGTAATAATTCTAAAGGCCTACTCGTAGAAACTATATTTTTACTCTTAAATGAACTTTTCATATGTTAACAATCTAACTTGATGCCCAAAGAGAAGGAAAACATCTCTTAGGAGAGAGTTTCTTTCATTTTGGGATTCAAGTTAGGACGATTTAAAAATCCAAAAAGGAAAGAAACACCCCTTCGGGGAGTTCTTTTCCATTTGGATACATGGACACAACGAACATATGGAGCTCGTAGAAGGGGTGATGACGAAGAAGTGAAGACATCAAGAATATCCTATTCTTAAAATCACTTGTGTCATTTCTAAGATTAGAATTTGGATTATTGTTAGTGGTACCTGACCACTTTTAATTTTTGCAAACCTTGAGTTGTAATTAAGTGGCATTTACCATAATGACTTTTATACTTGATTTATTTTGATTATTTGTTTTGATTGATGTGTTTAATTCTATGTAATAAGTGTTTTATAATCTTTTTAGATTTCTCACTCTTGCATGCCGCTTTTGATTTTTCCTAGAAGCATTTAGGCTCTTTAAGAACTAAAATTTTTCTACTTGTAATTTAAATAAAAATTTTAAGCCAACATAGAAACTTAAAAGATTTTAAGAAGTAGGCTCGAGTTCACCGGGGTCTCATGCATAAATCTTAATACCATCTCTTCTTTGTTATACACCTCCTCGCCTGCGAGTTATGGTAGACCTTAAAAGTATTAAATGCGCCAAGAAGGGCGGTGAATGGGTGTTTTAAAAATAAATCCTAAACACGAGTGCTAATTTTTTAAAGGATTTTTTAGATTTTTAAAATAAAAACTTAACTAGTCAAATACATAAGCTAATGATTTGTACATAATTACAATAGTGGTGATACAATTTTAAATCTCACAATAAAAAGCTAAAATCAAAATTTTCACCACGCAGTTAACACAGAAAATAAATGCATGAAAAGTAAAAAAGTGAAAAATGAAAAAAGCACACCATAAATTTTTATAGTGGTTCGGTCACTTGACCTACGTCCACTCCCCGGAGTCATCCACTCCGAGAGTTGCACTACTAAAATTTGACTCTCTTTCTGCTCCCATAATAAGGTGGAGAACCCTTTACAAAACACACTTTTACCTTCCCCGATATGGCGGACTACCAGATGCTATGTCACCATCCTGGTGACGGCAGCGGACCTTCTCCTTTTTGTCCCTCCTGGAAAAGGCAGAGAACCTCAAGAATGTTAACCTTCATGCCTCTCTCCCTAGAAAGCTTCCACAAGACTCAGCAAGGGCATAGGAGGAGCAAGCATGCAGCTAGCTTGGAGCAACAGTGTGACCCCTCACACTCCTTCTCCCTCACGCTCAAGCTCACCTTCTCCTTCCTCTCACAAACCTTGGATCTCTTCAAAAGCACCCTCTCAAGAGTTCCTTCAATAATCACGCTCCTCTTCTTTACACAGCAATCACAAGAATAATGACTACTCTGAATAATAAAAATTCCTCTTTCACTTAGGCTTTAGAAAACTCATTTCGTACAATACGATCTAATATCGTACAGTACGATCAGTTCAAAATAAGTTTCGTCCAGTACCAAGGGGAATGAACAGTTCACAAATTTTATGCACATTGTATAATATGATCAATATATCATACTAGACAATCATTTTATTTTGAACTGTTCATACAGGTTGACTTATAGGATGACAAATATCATCTCTGTAGATCATCCTGCACTATACACTTCGTACAGTATAAATAGTTCAATTTAGATCATTGTCCTATATAATAGAAATATTGTCCGAAATGAATAGTTAAAAAAATCATGGTTTTTTTTTAATACGATCGATGAGATGACAAAAATTGTCTCTATAGTTCATACATTACGATTCATATCGTATAGTATGAATAACAGTAATTAAGAAACTAATATTTAATTGCCTGATTATGAGGGATAATTTTGGTAAGATTTCAAATGATCGTAAAGTATAATTAGTTCATAAACTAATCATTCAAAATTACCCATTAAACTTGAGTTTTAATGACAGATCGTACAACACGATAAAAAATTATACAGTATGATTTTCTTCAAAAAAAAAGTTTAACTTCAAAAATAGAGAAACTCTCCCCCTATGTGTATGTGTACTGTCACCCCATTTACATACACTCTTTTGTGGCAGACTCAACAAATAAAAAGTAAAGAAAATAAAATACAAATTCTTTTACATACTATTCTACACAGTCTTGAGTCTCCAGCAGTCTTGAACGGTGTGTTTCTTACCTGAAATATTAGTGCTCACAGACAAAAATAAACATCTATTTTTTTAAGAAAGAACGTAGTAATCCAGTTAATATTATTTGTCACCATCAAAGTTAAATCCTTGGGATCCTGGATTGCAGCAATCTCCCTATTTTTAATGATGTCAAATAATGTTATCTGATAGTTAAGGTAAATATTATTTCTTTCTTAGCTCCCCCTCACTAGATGATGGATTTTAAAAATTAGAGGATTTACAAAAAAAATTTAATTTTAATTTATTTATATATATATATATATATATATATATATATATATATATATATATATATATATAACAAAATGAGATTAATAATAACACAACATAAACAAACCATAAGCAGCTTGAAAATAAAATAACATACAAATAATGGGAATGAGAATATATAACTTTTAAAGAAGAACATAACATAAAACTTCTCTCCCTTTTGACAGCACCAAAAAGAGGAGTACACATAAAATAAGGAAGAAAAGAAGTGTAAGAAAAAAAGAAACACATGACAAACAAGCAGAAGCAATTAGTACCGGGATCCTGATCAGGTGGTGGTGGTGGAGGTGGCTGATAGTACTGATGGATGGATGCGAATTATTGATCTATCAAGGTGAATCATTCGCCAAACCATCCCATATCATCTTCATCATGGCAGTGTTGTTGGTCAATGTGGTAGTCCAGCCAAGTTTCCAGTCGATCAAGCTACTGAATAATATCAACCTGAGGGTAGGCAGGGTAGGAAGGTCCAGGTGGTGGTATCGGTGGTGGTGGAGGCCCTCTTATAGGAGCAGCTTCCCCTTCTTCATCAAAATCTAGATCAGCGTGCTCTTGCCCCAGTTGGAAGAGAATATGGAATGAGGCATCTGTGTAGAAGATGGGATGATTATCCGGTGGAATAGGATAGCCGAGTTGATATTTATCGTCGAGGATGAATCCTATGGTATGTCCTAAGGCAAGGTTTTGTTTACGTCGAGCACTTGGATATCTAAGAGCAGACATGTTATGAAAGTAGTCTAGGATCATTTGGGCTTCATGAAATTTGGTGGCAGGCATGATTAAGAAAGTAATTATAGATAGAGGTGGGGTAATGTGTATGCGATCTCCAGCTTTTGGTATAATGGATGTTCGAAGAATGTGCTAGATGATGCGGGCATTCTGAGTGAGACTTTGGACAAGTGGAAGGTGTTTATTTATGGGCACATTCCTAAGCAGTATATTAACAAAGTTCCAATCATAATCATTAGTGAGTAGAGATTGGGGATGAGGTCCTTCGGTGGAGAGTCCAATGTGTTCAGCTATGTCAGCTTTAGTGATGATAACATTTTCTTTGCATACAAAGGACGTCAAGGTTGTGCATTCAAAATCTATCCTAAGATTTGCTAAAAACTCATAGAGGAGTTCAGAGTGAAAAGGAAAAGCTAGGGTAAGAAGAAATTGGAGAGTGGTGGAGGCAAAAAGATTCATAACCTCAAAGTTTAAAGGGGCTTGGTTAAGCATGTGTGGCGGAGTGATCATTGCCTCTTTGAACTTGTTGTAGGCTTTTTCATCAGCGACGAAGAGAAAATGGTCGTTGAATTATCGAGAGGAGGAAGATCTCCCCTCGATCAGTCTACCACATTTGCTTTCACCAGCCATTGGACAGAAATATTGAAGGGATGAGGGATTTGGAGGAGTTGTGAGTGATTTGAGCCAAAGAAACCCTTCAATTTATAAACTTTCTTTTTTTGAAGAAAGCTAAGAATGCATTAATAGCTAAAGAAAAAATAAGGGAACTACAAACTAGTAACTACAGATTCCTCCTTTAATAATTTAACAAAAGAAGGAGGAACCTTATTCAAAGTAATATCTTCCCAACAAAAAGAACTAAAGATAACATAGTTAGCACATAAATCTGCTAACTTATTACAACTCCTATCAATACAATTGATAATCACATAATTGAATTCCTTAATAAAAAAAAAGCCTTCTACTCCATGTCCACCTCTTCTTAATACATCTTGAATGAGCTTGATAATGTTGACATTGTCACTTTCAATAATGAGACCCTTATATTAAAACATCCATTCTTTAATAACTTTTTTGATGGAAAGAATAGCTTGAAGCTCCAATTGTGAGACAACCCAATGGACACCAGAGAAACTAAAAGCCAAAAGAAGACTACCTTTATGATCTCAAAAGACGCCACCTATCATTGCTTTATAAGATGGTAATACAGCTGCATCTACATTAACTTTGATCCAATCAGGTGGAGGAGGATGCCAAAGATTATCCAACCGCAAATGATGATTGGCATCTAATCATCCTGAGCTAAAGCTACTAAAGGTTGAAGAAATAGCAGCATAGCTTACAGATTCAACCGCAATCACTAACAAACTCCTTTCACTTCTCTCATGAACTAGCTCATTCCTCTCTTTCCAAGTAAAGTAAACCACATTACAAAATAATTTAACCATTAAGGAATTTTGAATAGACAATATTTACAACTTTTTTCAAAAGAATCACAAAGCAGAACTCCAAATCCCCACTTATTTAAATTTTAAACCACCTCCTTTAGCTTCATGCATTTCGAAACCACATGGTTAATGTCTTCAATTTAATTACAGCATCTGTGACATCGATTGCATCCTTGTAATCTTCTGTGAGACAAGAATTGGAAGGTAGGTATAGCATTATTAAACAATCTCCACCAGAAATATTCCACCCGAGAATTGAGCTTAGCCTTATTCAACCACTCCCAGTTCTTAAATTAAGAATAATCTTGCTTCACCACAGTAGTAGCCAAGGAAGATAATGATTTCCCAGATATCTGATGTATTAATTCTAGTCTATCTTCAGGTTAGCAAGGATTAATCTGAATCTAACCAATCATTATCACCAGCTTATTCCAAAAATATTTGTTCAGTTCAGTAAAATTCTAGCTTCCATTAGAGATAAATTTGTCCACCATCAATTCGTTGCATTCATGAGACACCACATACATTGGCCACCTATTTATGCTTTTGTCCAAGACCCATATATCCTTAAGGACATCAATAGCTTCTTCATTAGAAATACACCATCTCACAATTGGTTTTAGATACTTCCCACCATCAGTAATTAACTTCTAAGCAGCATAACTTGCATCCTCCCAGCTCCATAGTCCCAGAGAGAACCATATTTCCGAAAAAGGACCTTATGCAGCAATGAATCTTTTTCTTGAACATACTTCCAAGCAAGTTTATCCCTCAAGGGACCCACTTTGCTAGAGCTGGAATGCAATCCACGATCACCATATTTCAAAGGCCTGCACATAACTTTCCAACTCACATAATGGAGCCCAACTCCTCCATTCATCTTGTTCCAAATTAAGCTTCTACATAACTTATCAATTTCAGCTAATACTCCCTTAGGAATCAGAGAAAGAGTTGAGTTAAAGTTGGATAAGAGAGCATTACCAATTTTACAAGGGTGATCCTCCCCGCCAAAGATATGAACTTGCTGCCCCAAATATTCAACATCCTTAAAGCTTTATCAATGATGAATGGAAAATATGCCTTCATTAGCCTCCTCAAAGCAACTTTAACTCCAAGGTAATTGAATTCCTTGACCTATTTAAAGCCCATAATTTGAGATATAGCTATCCCTCTTCTTCTTTTAACAGCTTTGCCAAACAAGATACCCGACTTGGTTACATTTACCATTTGACCAGTCCAATCAAAAAATTCCTTTAAAATGCCTTTGATCTCCTTCACAATCTTCCATTTAGATTCAGTGATGATGATAATGTCATCTGCATAAAGCAAATGCAAAATCCTGGGACCATTTGGACTAATTTAAATACCAATTGATTCATTCCTCAAAAAAGCATTAGAAAGGAGCTAAGAACAGTGGATAAATAAATAAGGTGATAATGGACATCCCTAATGAAATCCACTTCTAGCATGGATCCAACTTGTAAGATTTCCATTAATCAACAAGGAAAATGAAGGGTTTTGAACACATTCCATAATTAATTTAGAAAACATAAAAGGGAAGTCAAAATAATCTAAAGCTTTTCGCAGAGTAGGCCACCCCATAGAATCATAAGCCTGCTCCATAACTATTTTGAAAGAGACTAAACTCTTAGTAGATTTAGAATACCTGAATTTATGGAAAATATCTTAAGCAATTAAAACATGATCAGATAGTGATCTCCCATTCAGAAATGCCACTTTGTCCTTCAAAATCAACTTAGGAATAATATAAGATAATCTGTTCAACAGAATCGTGGCAGCTACTTTATAAATAGTATTGCACAAGCTAATTGGTCTGTAATTAGAAGGAGACATAGGATTACTCACCTTAGGAATCAAGACTACATAAGTCTTTTTCCAATCATCACACATCAAAGCCAAGGAAAAGAATTGATTCAATGTAATACAAAGGTCTTCCTTAATAATGGACCAATAACTCTTGAAAAAGGAATATGAAATTCCATCATAACATTGAGCAATATACCTACCGGCCTGCTTGATCACATTCTCCACTTCCTCTAATTTGAAATCTTTATTCAACAAATTGATGTCTTCTTCATCTAGACATCTCCACGGGGAAGGCCAGCCATCAAGAGAACAGCTTTTATCATGCCATTTATCCTTATAGAATTGGAACATAACTTCTTCAATCCGGTGTTGATCCTCCACAATACAACCATTTCCATCTTTAATGATGAAAATAAAGTTGGAATTTCTTTTAGCACTAGCAAAAGACTGAAAAAATCTAGAATTACAATCACCCTCAATCATCCACTTAACCTTCACACGTTGCCTCCACCAAGTGTTCAAATGAGACAAAGTAAAATTTAATTCATTAACCTTGGACTTAAGGAGCTAATACTCTTCAGCCGAGAGGCATCCATTGTCAGCTTCTATTGTTTGAAGCTCCAAAATTTCCTTCTTAAGGTTCTCCTTCAACTGATTTAAGCTTTTAAATTTAGATCTACTCCAATAAAATAAGGACTTCAAAGCTCTATTCATCTTATAGTTAAGAATTTGAGAAAAGTTTCCAAAAGCTTTATTACTCCATGTATTCTGCACCACTGTGGTAGAGGCCGGGAAGAATGCCCAAACATCTTCAAACTTCATAATTCTCTTGGTCATAGGACTGAATTCTAGCAGATTTAATAATATTGGGCAGAGATCCGATGCCACTCTTGGAAGATGCCTAACCACCATATGATGAGACAAGCTAATTGCTGCTGAATTTAAAAAGCATCTGTCCAACCTCTCAAGAATTTGATCAGCTCCAGATTTATTGTTACACCACATAAATTTTTTCCCAACACAACCAACCTCATGAAGATCATTACAAGCCAAGAATGATTTCATTTCTTTAGGAACCATGGAAAATGTAAATCTTCTCCCACCCCTTTTATCTTCCTGAGAAAGTAAGTAGTTGAAATCACCACCCACCACCATAGGAAAATCCATTTCAGAATAATATTCCAACTTCTCCCAAAGAGACCTCCTTCTATACACATCTTTATTGCCATAAATGGTAGCAACTCTCCATCTACCTTTATTTAGAACATCCAACTCACCAATTACAAATTGGGGAGAAGATTATAAAACATTAAAAGAAGCCAAGTTATTATTCCAAATCACCAAAATACCTCCTAACAACCCTTCCGAAGGAACATGGAAAAAATGCCATCCACCACCAATCAATGAACTTACATCCCTCCTATCAATAGAAGACAACTTGGTTTACAATAACCCCACAAAAAATGCATCATGATCTTTAACAACCTCCTTGAGATGTAGAGAAGCTTTCCTCTTCCTAGCTCCTCTACAATTCAAAAAGACAATAGAAGACATTATTGCATAAGAGGGGAAGAAATCCCCGCTTTCTCCCTATGGTCACCATCCACTCTTTTACATCTAGTAGCAATTTTGATAGGTCCCAATCGTTTAAGCTGTTTAACACCTTTATTCTTGATGTTGGAAGAGCCACCCTCCTTAATATCCAACACATCATTTATAACAATATCCAGCTTACCCTTAGCACCATCACCAATTCCTTCCTTGATAACAGAAGCAATATGAGATGTTAACCCATCAGTAATCTCCCCTTCCTCAACTTTCTCATTTAATACATCAAACTTCTTAGCATTTATAAGAATACTGGAAGATTTCGAGATTATACCATCTCCATTACATTCAACAGCAAGATGCACCAAGTTATTCTGAATTCCAGCAGCATCAAAGACTTCCTGAGTGTCCCGAACACCAAGCTCAATACTAGATTAGCTTTTCCATTCTCTACCATAACATCAACAAGAACATTATTAACAGCCTTAGGAGCCTTCACAGTAATCGGGTCCACTATGACTTCAACCGCTTTAGCATCATCCTCCTTCAATGGATGAGACTTATTGTTCTTAAAAGTTTTGTTCCTTCTCTTTCCATAATTAACATGAACCCAAGGTCCATAACCATCTTATCTGTTATTAGCAGCAGCATCCACCACCTTAATATCAACCCCAGTATTCCTCTTATCAACTTGAGTATCCTTACTCTTAGAAGCTTGACACACTTTTAAACCACTCTCCAAACATTTATTATTTAAATGTCCAATCTTACCACAATTGAAACAGAAAGTAGGAAGTCTCTCATACTCAATGCATTGAAAGAATTTACCTAAGCTTCCTTCCACCCACACTCCAAAAGGTAGCTTACCATCGAGCTTGACCCGAACAAAAATCCTCACAAATTCTCTTCTCCCCCACTGGAACATGTTCCCATCAATCAGATAAGGAGTGCCCACCATTGAGGCAATCCTACACACATTAATCTCATCCCAGCATTGTAATGGGAGATTTGGCATCTGAATCAAAATAGGAGCTGTTAGACCTCTCAAAGATGTAGGAAAAAAGGAAGGCAACCATTTATCAATTCCAATAATATGTCCATTGACATACCAAGGTCTGCTAGCTAAGATCGTCTCAAATGTTTTTGGATCGTTGAATGCACAAAGAATCCACCCAATACCAAGCAATGTCAAGTGGAATTTACCAAATGCATCCCATTGCCTCCTCAATTCCATACTTATGATGTGGAAAGAAACATTTTCCCCAAAAACTTTGATCACCAGAGCCTTCTGAAGTTTATTTGAATTTTCCAATTCATTCTGAGAGTGCAGCTTCACCACCGAATCATTCTCTATGAAACCATCACTAAGATTTAGATCTGTAACTCTAATGTTTAATTTTTTTTATTCCAAACATTTGCCAACAAATTGCTTGACTTTTATTTGGGAGCCTCCATCTAATCATTCATAGAACTGTAATTGCCCAGATCCCTAGATTCATAGCAACGGACCTTCTCCAGATCAAATACTACCTGATCTAAGCAAGACACTTCAATCCTCTGAACAACATTAATTTTGCAACCATCCAAATCCATCTTGTATAACAATGACTCTGAATTAAGGCATATATTGGACCTTGATTCAGAAATCTCAACTACTTCCGCCGCCAACAAATCACCAACACCAAGTTTGGAACAACCATCTCTCATCAACTCGATCTTCAAACCAGAAGAAGAAGGAACACCATTATTTGAGTTATAACCACAACCAGAATTTTGGAAACCTCCAATTTTCCTTGGGCTTTTAGCCGAGCAATCAAATAAAACATTTTTTCCTTTTCCCAAAACTTCAATTCATTTTTTATGAACCAATAAGAGACCTTCATTGATGACCAAAGGGCACCCAGACGTAAACCTTATATTCATATCTTGATCAGAATCTGAATCTCCAAACACAGGTGGAGATGAACCGCTATTGAGGTTAGAGAAATTTTCAACACTAGTAGCCGAAGGACGGTGAACGTCGAAGGAACCACCTGTAGATGGTCGCCGGCGACTTTCAGCCATCATCGAAACAACCAAAAAATGCATGAAATTGAAATTCAAAAGTCACCTACACTCTCTCTCTAAAAATTGGGAGCATCTCTCTCTAATAATAATTCTTCACAAAAAAGATAGAAAATATCCAATTTATAGTTTTTTTGGATGATCGTAAAGTACAATAGAGATTCATATAGTACGATCAGGTGAATTAATTTGTTTGGATGATTTGTCAGAAAAGCAATCAAATCGTATAATACCATCAGGTTCATACTGGACGATCTTAAGAGATTTTATTCATCCTGAGGAGTCTTTGGTATGACCTTTGATAAAAGGTATCGTACAGTATGAACAGGTGTTCGTATAGTATGAAGAGCAATTATAATCATGCTAGCTGAGTTTAAATTCATCCCCATCCACGTTGACATGTGGATCATATAGTACGAAGAGAGGAATCATACAGTATGATGATCAATAATGTGTATCATACAGTATAAGTGGTGGTTCGTACAATACGATATATATATATATCAGCAAGCAAATCTGGACCATTGATGGAATTAAGGGCTGTGATTTGTGTATTTGTGAGGATCGTACAGTATGATTGTGGATTGTATAGTATGATATATATAAAAATTCAAGGTTTTAGTGTCACTAAGATGTATGTGAGATGATCAGGAAACCCATTTTTTTTAATTTCTAACAAAATAACAGCACAAACAAAAAGACGAGTACAAACACATGAGTTTTAAAAAAAAGATTTATTTTTTGTTTTTTTTTGTTTTGATTAAGCATGAACATCTATGACACCCAATTTTGTCCTCAAGGTGCTAAATGTGTCATAAGCTAATGGTTTTACGATTATATCAACTAGTTGATCTCCGGTAGCTATATGGTGTAGTTCGATATCTCCCTTGGCTACATGATCTCATATGAAATGATGCCTAATATATATATGCTTTATGCGTGAGTGTTAAATTTGATTTTTAGATATTCAAATTTCACTAGTGTTGTCACAGATAATTGGGATGGTTCGTATAGATAGTCTAGAATGTAAAAGTTATTGTTTTAACCACAGAGCTTGAGCAACACAACTTCCTACTGCTATCAAATTTTATTTTCTACTGGACAATGAAACTAAGGATTATCCTATAAATTAATAGGTACCAGAGTTGATTTTTCTATCTACCCTACAACTTACAAAATTAGAATCTGAATACCTTAAGATTTGAAATGTAGTGTTATTTCTAGGATACCAAATTCCTAAGTTTGGGATACCTAGTAGATATATAAGAATTCTCTTGACAGCAGTCATGTGGGATTCTTTTAGGTAGGCTTAAAATTGGGCGTAGATACATACACTAAATATTATATCAAGTCTGTTAGCTATTAAATAGAGAAGTGATCCAATTATTCCCCTATACTTCTTCTAGTCTACTAACTTTCCATATGGATCTTTATCAAATTGAATGGTAGAACTCATGGGAGAGTTCATGGCCTTAGCACTATCCATTTCATACTTTTTTAAAATATCCTTGATGTACTTAGATTGGCTAAAGAATGTTCCATCTTCCATCTATTTTACAGTAAATCCAGGAAGTAATTAAGTTCTCCCATCTTGCTCATTTTCAACTCTTCACTCATTGTTTTTGAAAATTCATCGCATAAGGTTTTCTCTAAAGATCCAAATAAGATGTCATCTACATAAATCTAAATAAAGAGTATCTCATCTTCTACCCTTTTTAAGAAATAGGTGGTGTCCACACTACCCTTAATAAAGCCTCTATATAGTAAAAATGTGCTAAGTCTTTCATACTAAGCTCTAGGTGCTTGCTTTAACCCATATAGTACCTTTTTCAATTTAAAAACATGATTTGGAAATTATGAGTTTTCAAATCTGGGGGGTTGCTCAACATAAAAATCTTCTTTGATTAACCTACTTAGAAAAGCGCTCTTAACATCCATTTGATATAGTTTAAAACCCTTGAAGCAAGCAAAGGTTAAGAGTACTCTTATGGCTTCTAGTCTAGCTACTGGGGAAAAGGTTTCCTCAAAATCTATTCCCTCAATTTGGTTATACCCCTTAACTACTAGTTTGTCCTTATTCCTCACTACTATCCCAGAGTCATTCATCTTATTTTTAAAGACCCACTTTGTTCCTTATGTCTCTTGACTAATTCTCACTCATCATTCCTAACAAATTGGTTTAGCTCTTCTTGCATTGCTAGGATCCAAAATTCATCTCCTAAGGCTTGATCTATATTGGTGGATTTAATAATGGAGATAAATATAGAATGACTAAATTCCTTCCTAAGTTCATGCCTAGTTTTTACACCTTATGACGGGTCTCTTAGGATCAACTCTCTAAGATGACTAGAAGAATATCTCCAATCTCAAAGAAATCACTCCTGAGGTTCTACTCTATCTTCTATGGGAATAGTTTCTACCCCCTGAATGACCTCAACTTCTTCTTCAGGATTAGATTCAGAGGTCTTATCTGATTCATCAAATACCATATGGGTAGACTCTTCTATAATAAGGGTCATCTTATTAAAGATTCTATAGGCTTTACCTATAAATGAATAGCCTAAGAAGACGCCTTCATCAGATTTAAGATGAAATTTTCCTAAGGGTGACTTACCCTTAATTAAGATAAAGCATTTGCATCCAAAAATGTGTAAGTGAGAAAGTTTAGGAGTCTTACCCTTAAAGAGTTCATAGGGTATCTTATTAAATTTGGGTCTAACATTCACCCTATTCAAAACATAACAAGCAGTATTCACTACTTCTGCCTAAAAATATCTAGAAAGAGTGTATTCATCTAACATTGCCCTAGCAGCTTCAACCAAGGTTCTATTCTTTCTCTCAACTATTCCATTTTACTGAGGGGTCCTAGGGGCTGAGAAGTTATGTTCCATTCCTGTCTCTTGACAGAACCATTCAAACCTATCACTTAAATTCTCCATCGTGATTACTATGGATTGTTGAGATTTCACGTCCTAATTTCCTTTAAATCCAAGTGGAGAAGGTTCTAAACTGTTCAAATGACTCATTCTTATGTGCTAAAAATCTTACCCAAGTAAATCTAGAGTAGTCATCCATAATTACAAATCCATAAGTTTTCCCACCTAGGCTGGCTGTAATAACTGGTCCAAATAGGTCCATATGAAGAATTTCTAGTGACCTAGTGGTGTTGATATTCTTGATTGAATGAAATGATGATTTCACTTATTTTCCTACTTGGTAAGCATCACATAGGTGGTCCTTAATGAACTCTAACTTAGGTATGCCTCTAATTAGGACTTTCTGAGTGATGTTCCTAAGTGTTTTCATACTAGTATGGCATAATCTCCTTTGCCATAGCCAAGAGTGATTAGCTATTATTTTTAAACATAAAGGATTTGAATTTTCAATGCAATTGAGATATAACATATAGACATTGTTTATCCATTTTCTTTCTAACAAAAGTTTATAGTTTAATCATGCATTTATTAGAAAGAAACTTTATGTCAAAACCCATGTCACACAGTTGACTAATGCTTAATAGATTGTGTTTTAAACCATCAACTAAAAGAATATTTTTAATTACAAAATTTTTAGAATTTCCAATGATACCTGAGCCCACCACTTTCCTGATGGTGTTGTCTCCTAAAGTCACTTTGCCTTCTGACCTAGCCTCTAATGTCAAAAACTGCATCACGTCTCAAGTTATATGTCTCGAGCAGCCATTGTCTAGGTACCACATGCTCTCACTAGGTCTTTTGTGAGAGCACCCCTACAATGTCAATCAAAGATTAGTTTTGGGAACTCAAGTGAGTTTGGGTTCCTCCTTATGATTGAATGAATGAGATGTATGTATGTTATGCTATAGTGAATACAACTTAGGTCTCCACACTAGATGTGTCCTATGTTGAATCGTGCTAGTGCAGGCTATACGATCTAGCATTCCACAAGAGTAATACCTAACACTGGGAAATAGGTTCACTAACATATGTGGGTGATGGTGCCTCTGCCTAAGTTTGTGTGATGCATGCAATATAGAGGGATTGTCCCATTGGACATGTGAGGGTAATGTTTTATTATTTTCCAATACAATCACCTTTGCTCTTAAGTATTCATTTGCACTTTCATAGCTTAGTACTTCTCATTTCAATGTATGATCATTACTATCTAGTTGAAATGCAAGTTCTTCTAATTCCTTAAATGCATTTTCTAAATCAATATATGATGATTTTAACGAATCTTGTGTAACAGTTAATTCAACATGATTCTTGTTTAATGTATCAAATTCATCAAGTAGGGACATATGATCTCTATCCAAATCAGAATATTATTTAACTAAACTAGCATGCTCTTTTTGAAAAGTATTAAAATCAATGTTAAGACTAGCATGCATTTTCTTTAGCTTTCTATATGAGTCATGAATTTTTTCAGAAATAACTAACAGTTCATCATAAGAGAGTTGACATACCTCATCTTGATTTGATTGATCAAGGTTATCATTAGTCATAAGGCACAAATTTGTTACCTCCTCCTCTGCTTCTTCTTCTGATGATTCTGAGCAGAGTCAGCCCAAAAAGCTTTTTGTGTCTTTAATTTGCCCTTTTTGTACTTTGACTTCTTCTCGCCCTTCTCCTTGGTTGGGTGAGTCCTTAAATTGGGCAATCAGCTTGAAGATGACCTTGTTTCCTATTCTCAAAGTAAATTATGTTAGATGCAACTTTAGTATTCTTTGAGCTTTTACCTTTATTACAGTTGTTTTAATGACGTCGTTGATTCCTTTTCAAAAAATTCTTAAACTAACGAGTTATCAAGGCTATGTCATCATCTTCCTCCACTACAGAACTGTCACTTTCTAAATTGTTTACTTTTAGAGCCACATTTTGCTCCTTCTTCATTTCTCCTACATCACTTTGCCTATAACTCACTCCTTACTTGTAGGCAATGAGTGACCAAAGCAAATTGTCAATTGAATAAACATTTAAATCTTTGGACTCAATTATTGAAGTTATTTTTTCATTGTAAGAGCTAGGTAAACATCTCAAAATTTTATTAACTTTTTCCAAATTAGATAACTCTCTTCCTAGAGCATGCAAGGATGTCACTATCTAGGTGAATCTAGTTTACATTTTAAATACAATCTTGCTAGGTTTCATGCGAAAGAGTTCATAATCATGTAGTAGTATGCTTAGCCTAGACTATTTAACGTCACTAGTTCCTTCGTACATGATACACAATCTATCCCAGATCTCCTTACCAGTACTACAAGTAGACACTCACATATAATCTTCTGATTTCAATGTGCAAAAGAAATAGTTCAAGCATTTTGCATTTAATTATGCGAGTTCCCTATCCTCATTGCTCTATTCATTAAATTATAAAATAGTTTTATCGCCATTCGTGAGATGAAAAGGTGCAGAGTAACCTTCTTAAACCAACATCCACATGTGATAGTCTATAGATTATAAAATGATAGACATGTGAATTTTCCAAAAATCAAATGGTATATTGTCAAATAAGGGTGGACGGGTTATTGAATAACCCTCCACAGTGTTACGATTACCAAACTATGCCATGGATCGTATGTTTCTAGGTTTTCTAAAATACTATTATGAAACCCTGCTCTGATACTAATAGAAAGTACGAGATGCGCCAAGAGGGGGGTGAATTGGTGTATTAAAAATAAATCCTAAACACGAGTCCTAATTTTTTAAATGATTTTTCAAAATTTTAAAATAAAAACTTAACTAGTCAAATGTGGAAGCTCATGATTCATACACAATTATAATAATGGTGATACAATTTTAAATCTCACAATGAAAAGCTAAAATTAGATTTTTCACCATGCAGTTAACACAAAAAATAAATGCAAGAAAAATAAAAATGCAAAAAAAAAAAAAAGCATGCCAGAAATTTTTATAGTTGTTCGGTCACTTGACCTACATCCACTCCCCGGAGTCCTCCACTCTGAGAGTTGTACTACTAAAAGTTAACCTCCTTCTACTCCCACAGCAAGGTAGAGAAGCTTTTACAAAACTCACTTTCACCTTCCCCGATGTGGTGGAGTGCCAGACGCTATGTCACCCTCTTGGTGATGACAATAAACCTTCTCCTTTTTCTCCCTCCAGAAGAAGGTAGAGAACCTTGAGCATGTTGACCTTGAAGCAACTCTCCCTAGAAAAGTTTCATAAGACTCACTAAGGTAACAGGAGGAGCAATCATGCAGCTAGCTCGGAGCAACAGTGTAATCCCCTCACGCTCAAGCTCACCTTCTCCTTCCTCTTATAAACCCTAGATCTCTTCAAAAGCTCCCTCTTAAAAGTTCCTTAAATAATCATGCTCCTCTTTTTTATACAATAATCATAAGAACAACAACTACTTTGAATAAGAAAAACTCCTTTTTCAATTAGGCTTCAAAAAACCCTTATAATTCAAATCAGATGATACTATTTGTATAGTACGATCCAATATAATACAGTACGATCAGTTCAAAATTAGTTTCGTCCAGTACGAATGGGGACAAACAGTTCATAAATTTTACACACATCATACAGTATGATCAACAGATTGTATTAGATGATCATTTTATTTTGAACTGTTTGTATGGGACAAATTATGGGATAACAAACATCATCTCTGTAGATTATCCTGCACTGTATACTTCATATAGTATGAATAGTTCAATTCAGATCATCATCCTGTATGATAGAAATATTGTTCGGGTTGAATAGTTCAAAAAATAGTGGTTTCATCTGGTACGATCGATAGGATGACCAAAATCATCTCTGTAGTTCATATAGTATAATTCATATCATACAGTACAAATAATAGTAATTAAGAAACCTAGATTTAATTTCCTGATTATGGGGGATAATTTTGGCAATATTTCAAATGATCGTACAGTACGATTATAATTGTACAATAAGATTAGTTCAAAAAATCAAATTTAAAATCTTACTTAAACTATACTGGCGGCTAGGGTTTTCATATGGAAACAAATTATACAGTACGATCATGATCGTATAATATGATTAGTTCACAAACTAATTATTCAAAATTATCCATTAAGCTTGAGTTTTAATGATAGATCGTACAGTACAATTTTCTTAAAAAAAATTTAACTTCAAAAAAAGAGAAACTCTCCCCCTGTGTGTATGTGCATGGTCACCCCATTTGCATACACTCTTTTGTGATAGACTCAATAAATACAAATTAAGGAAAATAAAATATAAATTCTTTTACATCCTATTTTACCTAGTCTTGAGTCTCCATCAGTCTTGAGCAGTGTGTATCTTACCAAAAATTTTAGTGCTCACAGACAAAAATAAGCATATATATTTTTCAAGAAAGAATGTAGTAATCCAATTAATATTATTTGTCATAATCAAAATCAGATTCTTGGGATCCTGGATTGCAATAGACCTCCTAACCTATTAGGGTGTAGCTCTGTCTAGGGGATGTTTTGCAATTCTTATGGAAAAATCTATTTTCTATGCCTTTTTAAAATTGCCACATACTGATTTTGTATAGAAGATAAATTAGCATGTATTGCATTAAAAATTAATTAATTTATTAAAATTTTAATTATATTTCAAGCATAATCACCCTATATAAGTAAAGGGGCCACACAGAAAATTCACTACACTTCGGCCCCAAATCTTGAAAACTTAAAAAATAGCCCAGCCATCTTCCATAAAAGATCCAATTCATGGTTTTGAAGCGCTAGGTGGTTAGCTGGCTCCTCAATTCTTGCAGGGATAAGTCTAGATTTACATTATATTAGTAGGCTTCAAGACATTATGGTTTAAAGCCCAACATAGACTTGGGATCCCGGGTAGACCCAAAATCTTAAGTCCCCACCTTCAAGAATATAATCCTAATATTTTAATAGATTAACAACTCAAATTTAAATATTTCTTGATCCAAAATTTAACGCCAAATGCATAGGGTAGACTAAGGCATTTTTGAATCATTTCATAATCCCAAAATGCCTCCTACTTCACCTCTGTTGGCCTCTAGAAATAAGTGTTTAAAATTTGATCTAATCCAAGTTAAAAGTCTAACCTCACTCCGTTGATATCACTCCTAGAAAATTCAAAATAAAATTTCTAGCATTATTTTAATCGAAAGTATTAGTAGGAAACTCAAGCTTCCTACGATGTAATTAACTATGAGGGCTTGCCATTATAGGAGATTTAAGACCCCAAATCAATTTTAAAATTCAATTAATTCTCTTTGGAAAAATCAATGATAATCATTATCATCATATTTGAGTAATTAATAAGAAATGGTACTTTCTTCCCTTAGGAAGATATCTCTTTTATTGTTATGACCTCAGATATGAAATTAACGATGACACATCTACATTATCATAGCTAAATATTCACTCAAACATCATTTTGACCTTCAGGGTCATATGTAGTTCCTTCTTAAGTTTGGATATGATATTTAGGATAAAATTTATAATTTTAAATCGAAACCCATTAGAAAATTTTATCTCCATCTTCCAAAATGGTATATCATTTGCAATGGTATATTCAATTGTGGAATTAAAATTTAAAAGTCAATTTTAAGTTTTCTAATGAAATTGCAATTTCAATTTCTTTGCATAAAAGCTATCAAAAATAGGGTGGCCCACCGCAGCCATCACCACCAAAATTTATTTAATAAAATACATTTTTAAATTTATTTTTAATCTAGGAACTTTGATAAATCATAAAAAATTCTTTCAAATCCATTTTTAGAGTTATTGGATTTTATGGTTTTAGAATGAAGAGCACTTTAGTTTAAAATTAAGTTTGGGGCTATTTAATTAATGTTATATAAATTATTTAAATAATTAAAAAAAAATTTGTTTTAATTTTAAATAAAATTTTTTAATAATTTTTACCCCAAATTTGACAGAGGTGTACAATGGCCTGCATCCACTTCTCTTGATTTTTCCAGGGCATTTGACACATGCTCAGGTCAAATTTGAATTTACAAGAAACTTGCTCATATTTTAACCTAGTTTCTCTAAACATTCATTATAAATTTATTTTAAATCTATTTTGAAGAATCGAACCATCTATGAAGTCATTCGACAGAGCTTAACCATGTGGGGTGATGCTAATAAAATTTATTACAAGTATTTAAGATAATTGCATATGATCTTTCTCTTATATATTGCATAATCATTTCTTAGATATTTCTAGGCCTACATTTAAAGTTGGTTAATAAATGTTATGGCATATGTCTTCCTTATTATAACTTTTTAAAATTAATGATGTGGGGAATTATTCCTTAGGTGAACTCTCAAGTGTTTGGGTTATGGGTTAACCCAAAGGCTTGCAAATTTATCTCTTCCAATGCACTCAGACTTAGGTCACATGATATATATTGTGTGATTATTTGCATGCATCTGCTCAAAGGTTAGAAGAACCAATTTTTAAAACCATTCAAATAATAGTGTCACTTAAGGACAAAAATTCAGGACAATGTATAAGAGCTTAGGAAAATCATAGAAAATTAAATATACTCCCAATATGGGTGAAACTAAAGGCAAGTGATCTAAGTGATGTTACACACCATATGTTCAAATTTCACCAAATTTTGAGCCCATTAGGTCAGAAAATTAATCAATTTTAAAATCAGCCCCTTAAAAGGGCATAAAACTTCAAAAAATTTAATAAATCCAATTTACATCAAAAAATATAAATAATATATCAAATTGCTCATAAATAAACCCTCTACCTAAGAAAATTAAAAGCACAATCACTAGACTTCAAATTTGAGCTTAATTTAATAATTAAGAAAAAATTATAATTAATTGAAATAAATAATTAAATATCAATTAAAATATTAAATAAATTTAAAACTCTGTAAAACACCCCTATAGCTCATCCCTGACCTTTGGGAGTGATTTTAAGAAGTTTGGAGTGAGGTTGGCGTAAAAATAACAAAACCTTCTTAAATATGCAATTAAATAATTCAATTAAATTCCAAAACTTCAAAAATTCATAACTAATTTCAGAAAACTCCAAATTTAGCAAACTCAAAAGCATTGGTCTTACTTAAGGGTCTAATAATTATTAAAAATATCAATCAAAATAAAAAAAATTAACTCTATGGTGAACTCTAGTTTAAAAATACATTAAAACTTTGCAAAATCATAATTTCATTTAAAAAACTCCAAATCTAACAAACTTAGTATCTTTTTACTCATCTTAAGATCTAGTATTTATGAAAAATGTTAAAACTCTATAATTCAACTTAATTTAAGAAGTTAAAATAAAACCCTTTATTTAATGAATTAAAATAATTCATAAAATCTAAAAATTGAACAATTGATCAAAATTCCAGTAAAATATTAAGCTAATCAATAAAATCAGATAAACAACATTTTAAAACACAACAAAAACTCTATTGATGAAGTTTTCAGGATGGACTACCTTAAGTTGCGAGGCTACATGTCCTAAGAAGGGCTAGTTCCTTGACCCCACTGTGATAGCACCATGAATAGATTCAATGGAGTATAAAACCATAAAATCAACTAATTATTAATTATTTAACCAAATTCAAATCATTAATATAATTATATCAACCTAGTTTTTAGGAAGGACTACCTATGGGGCTAGATATCTTAAGAAGGCTTGGTTCCTCGACCCCATTATGACAATGCCATAAACTAGTTGATGGAAAATAAAATAATTAATTTAATAAGTCAAACTAGTAACCAACCAATTAATTAAAAATTATAAACCCTAATTTTAACTAATTAAATTAATGAAGCAATATTAATTACTACTGGGTAACTCAAGCCTATGAGGGTATTAACTTAGCCCCAAGGAATGTGAAACAAACTTCATGGCCCTAGTATAAATAATAGTAGTAGTCACTCAACAACTAAAATTAATTATAAAGTGAGCATTAAAATACTAACACTTAAACTCAAACTAAAATCTCCTTTGACCTATAATAAATAAATTAAAACACTAAAAAACTCTAACAAATATCCATCATAGAACATACCCAAGCCATACATCCTGATGTACACCCTTCAGATGACTTGTTAAGATACCCACTTCTAGTTTTAGGCTAGGCTAGTGTTCCTCCTTTTTTTTATGCATGTGTGCCGAGGTTTTCCATGAATTTCACTACATGATAATCATAATAAATTAATCGATGTGATTCCTTGTGATGTGTTAATTTTATTATGTTATATGTGAATTAATGTGATGATCATTAGATTACTCCTAGATTATGAATATTCTTATACTCAAAAAACTTTTTATAGGCGGTGAAGCTCATATAAGGCTAAAATAAAGGGGGCAAAATTAAAACTTAACTAATGAATTTTTGATAGGTGCTAAAGATTGCTAAGCCCTATTAAAATTTGAAAGAGCTTAGTGAAGTGATTGTGATTGGCTCAAATGTGAGCAAGCAAAATTTTATAACTACTTGGGATAATATTAATGATTTTGGTTATAACTATCGAGGATAACGTACAGCTTGTCTAGAGTTTTAAATTTTCAATATGTATTTTGAATGTCAATGAGTTGTGAAAGTTAATTTTAAATAGGATATTAGTCATCCAATTTGAATTCCAAAGAGAAGGGAAACATCCTTTAGGGGATGGGTTCCTTTCCTTTGGGATTCATACTAGGATGATTTAAAAATTTACAGAGGAAAGAAACAACACTCTTACATGCCAATCTTGTTTTAGCCTAGTTACGTTTAGGCTCTTTAAGGACTAAAATTTTTCTACTCATAATTAAATAAAATATTTAGGCCAACATAGAAAGATAAATAATTTTAAGAAGTAAGCTCGGGCTCATCGAGGGTCTCGTATATTCATATTAAATCTTCTCTTCCTTGTTAGGCACCTCACTTCTTCTGGGTTATGGAAAACCACCTGGACTTATAGGGTTTAGTTCTATGTAAGAGATATTGTGTAATCTGTAGGAAAAAATATATTTTCTAAGCCAAAATTTTAAATTGTTTTATATCATTTATGCATACATGGTCAATCAGCAATCATTACATTAGAAACTAATTAAATTAATAAAATTTTAATTGCATTCATGTAGAATAACCACACATAAATAATAGGGCCATTTAGGATATTTTTAGATATCAACCCTACTTCATTAAAACTTAAATAATAGCATTACCCATATTTATAAAGACTGGATTGATGGCTTTGAAGCTCTAGGTGGTCAGCTAGCTCTCCAATCCAGGCCAGGATAAGTCCAAATTTCCATGTCTCATTAGCTAAGTTTGGGCCACTATCATTTAGTGCCCAAAATAGACTTAGGATCCAAGGCATACCCAAAATCATAAGTCCCTAATTTTGGGAATATAATGCTAACATTCTAATAAAATGATAACTTTAATTTAAATTTTCTCTAAACCAAAATATAAAGCCCAATATATAGGATAGACTGAGGAATTTCTAAATTATTTAAGGATCTCAAAATGCCTCCTACTCCTTATCTATTGGCTTATAAAATATTTGTTCAAAATTTGATTCAATCCCTATTGAAATTCCAACCTCACCCCTTTGATATCACTCCTTGAAATCTCAAAAATAAAATTTCTATCATTTTTTAAATTGAGAGTATTTGTAGGAAACTCAAGCTTCCTATGATATAATAAACTACGAGGGCTTGCCTTCATAGGACATTGAAAGACCCCCAATCAATTTAAAAATTAAATAATTCTCTTTCAAGAAATCAAAATAAAAGTTGATAATTATCATCATATTCAAATGATTGATAGTAAATGCTATTTTCTTTCCTTGGGAAGATATATCATTTACTATCATGATTTCAATTTGCAATTAATAATAACACATCTGGATTATCTTAGCTAAATACTCTATCAAATATCATTTTTATCTTTTGGGGTCATATGTTATTCCTTCTTGAATTTAACTACGATAATATGGATGAAGTTTATAGTTTCATAATTTTAACCTATTAGGGAATAATATTATCACCTTTTGAGATGATATATTATTTATAATGATGAGTTCGATTACAAAACTAAAACAAATTTAAGTGTCTATATAATTTACAAATTTTTTAAAGAAATTATAATTTCAATTATTTTGCATCCTTTTATAAAGCAAAGCAAAAAACATAAAGTAGCGACTCCATTGGGGTAATCTCTCTCTTCATCTTTAATAATGGAAGAAATTTTTTTGCATCGGTAGTTTTGACTATCTTCCTTCTATTGGTCCCTTTACTCATTTCTTCCTTTGGTGACTACAGCAAACATCAAAAATAAAAAATAACAAGTGAGGCAGGTGAGAATACCTCCACAGATATTTAGGCATCGACATCTCATCCCAAGTTAATTAGCAGAAAGAAGGAGTCAAGCCCAACTCTTAAGATTTTTTTGTCAATTTTGTGAACCCTAATGTTGGGTAAAAAATCAACATGTTGAGTTTCAAAATTTGAAGAAAATCATGTCAAGTTCTAAGCTTCAAAATTTAATTCCCTTAAAAAATGAATAAAATAATCATGGATATCATTGTCATGTGTCACGCCATAATATCCCCTTGTAGCTTAACATATGCGATGAGAATCGAAATTTCACTAAGTCATAAGTGATTCTTGCATCTTACCATCTTATGTTAGGTTATATCTCCTATAACTCAGCAAATATGATAAGAGAAAATCATCCATGATTTTTTCCAATTCTACTTCAAATCAACTAATTTTAATCATTTTTTCTCAATTTCAAAAAATCAAACACATTAAAATGGCTGGTAATATAATTTTCTCCCTAGACTAGGACATGTATATTGAGGAACTAATTTGTAACAACTTAGTTAAGTTTGGAATGGGATTTTAGAACTTTAAGCTGTTAGTTAATGGGGAAAGAATGATTGATATGTCTATTGGGACATAAAAAGATGTCCCTTAGTAGAGATTATCTTAAGGCTAGGAGCTGACTCCCCCATCCTTAAAATGAAGGCCATTGTTTCCCCCATGCCCACTCTATGCTCTACTAGGGAGGACAAGAAATAGAAATCAATGACAATGATGTGAGACCATCTGTGTTTGAGATTGGGCCATGTTTTAGCATCCCCTTCACTAGCAAGAACTAGAAGAATAACTATTTGAAAAGGGTAAGAAAGAAAATTTTTAAGGCTAGAAAGATTACTAAATTGGAAGCCTTAAAATAAGTCAAATCTGAGTCCAATGGAGAGTTCATTTCTCCTTACACACACCCACTCCTTGGTGGAAGTCATTTATACCTTCTTCCTATTACCCAAGGGAGAGAGGTTGTGAGAAGAATAGTGTGATCTCCATTGTGCCATTTTGATTATTTCATAGAAAAGATCAACTAAGTGGGAAATAAGCAATCACCAATGATAGATCATAGGCCCCCTGTTGAGGGTTATGATCCATCCACTTTATTGGATGATTTTATATTACACGTTTAACAGTGTTCTACTGTGTCATCTCTATGTCATCTATAGACAGGGAAGTGTAGAAACTGCTAGGAGTGCCAGTCTCATAATTATTAGGTCACTTGTAATTAGGGATGCAAAATTTGGAAAAAAAGGAGAAAAAAATAGTGATTAGAGTGATGAATATGAGATCTTATTAGATAGTGATACAGTATAAATTTAACATTCATAGGGCTCGTATCATGATAGATTTCATTTACCAAAAAAATGAAAGATGCGTAATGTGCACCACATAAATAAGAGACGCACAAAATTATGTCATAAAAAGGGGAAGAAGTAAATAAAATAAATAAGAAAGAGGCTTCCATCTTTTTAAATCCTTAAATCTTAAAAACCCCATTCACCCTCAGCTGATTGACTTTAAAAATCTTGAACCTAGATTAATCATCATGCATGGATAGTCTATCGGATATAAAAATATATATCATGTAGGAGATTTAGAAAGATTAAATTTCTCTCTCCAGCTTAAACCTTTTGAAATTGATTTTAATTTTAAAAATATATAAGAAAGAACCACAATTTAGTTTCTATAAGACTTGATCTAGGTTAATGAGACATCAAATGGTCTGAATGAACTTCAAGTTTGGGATACACCCCCTTAATTTGAAGAAGAAATTAAATCATTGGTTGTTGAACTCAAAGAAATTAACATTGGAACAGATGATGACCCTCGCCCTACCTTCATTAGTTCTTTATTGAGTGAAGATGAGTCAAGGGATCTAATCCAACTTCTCCCTATGTTTAGGGACTACTTTTCTTGGACATAGAATGAATTGTCAGTCTTGTCCATTGCTGTAGTAGTTCATAAACTAAGAAATTGACACGATGCCATTCCTATTAAGAAAGCTCCATGATGCATGAGTCAAGAAATTGAGCTGCAAGTCATTTATGGAATTAAGAAATTGGTCAAGGTCAGATTAATTCAAGAGGAACAAAATTCCTCTTGGGTATCCAGCACCATACTAGTTTAAAAGAAGAATAATCAAATTCAAATTTGTGTCAACTATAAGGATTCTAATAATGCATATCCCAAGGATAAGTTTCCTTTACCCATACCCAAGTTCATGGTTGACATTGCATCTTTGCATATTTTTTCTCCTTTATGATCGGCTTGTATGGTTATAACCAAATCAAGATGTCCCTACAAGATGAGAGAAACATTGCATTCAGAACTCCTATAGAGATCTATTATTATAAGGTGATGTCATTCAACCTTAAAAATACTAATTCAACCTACTAGCAGGCAATGAACCAAATTTTTTATGAATTAATTCATAATCAAGTAGAATACTATATCAATTATTTAGTCGTTAAGAGAAAAGTCAAAGAGGCTCACCTATATGACTTAAGAATAATATTTGAGCGGTTTCACCGCTACATCCTCAAAATGAACTCCTTAAAGTGTGCTTTTGATGCCACTCTCAGAAAACTTTTGGGCTTTGTAGTGAGGCATCATGAAATTAAAATTGATCTCGTAAAGATAGAAGCCATCTTAAATATGCTGCTTCTTAGAATCTCTACTCAACAGAGGTCCCTTCAAGGCAGTTTAGCATATATAAGGAGGTTTATTTTTAATCTTTCTAGAATATTCCATCCCTTCTCTAACTAAAAAGGATGTCAAATTCATTTGGGATAAGAAATGTCAAAGTGCCTTTGAAAATAGCAAACAATATGTTACCAATCCTCCAGTGTAGGTAACCCCTACTCCAGGGAAGCCTCTTATTCTCTACACTACAGTTTTAGACGAGTCGTTGGGTGCCCTATTAGCTCAAGTCAATGATGATAGAAAAGAAAATGTTCTTTATTATCTGAGCTGATGACTTCTCCCTACAAAAATCCATTATCCTTCCATTGAGAAGCATTATCTTGCTTTAGGTTTTATAAACCAAAAGCTATGGAACTACATTCTCTCTCATCAGGTAAGCTTGATTTTAAGAGTTAATCTAATATAATATCATATGACATAACCTGCATTGTCAGGATGTCTGGTATAGTGGTCTATGGTATTGCTTTAATTTGAAATTACCTTAACTCTCCTGTGTATTATAAAAGAATAGGCCATTGCTGAGTTTCTTGCAGTATGCACACTGCCAACGGAATCTCATCTAAATAATGATTTACCTAATGAACAAAAAATGAGTTTAAAGGAATCTAATAATCATGTCTGGGAATTATATTTTGATGGAACAGCATCCTCCCAGTGAGGTAGTGCACAGAAATCTACTACTTAAGAAAAAGCTAGAATTGACCTGATTTTCATAACACCAAAAAAGAGAATGATATACTTCTCCTATCATATATCAAAGCCTTAAACAAACAATAAGACTCAATATGAAGCTCTGATAGTTGGTTTGGAACATGAAATACTCATGGACATAAAAGAGATCAAAATCTTTAATGATTCTTAGCTGGTTATTAACCAGATTATAGGAACCTATAAGGTTTTGAATCCAAAACTCCTGAAATACCATCAAACACAAATCACTAGCTCAAGTAAATTTTTTGAGTGACTATGTATAGAATTACACATAGAAGCAATTCTAGGGTGGATGCCTTAGCAAAGCTTATAAAAGAATTTGTCTGTCCAGAAGAAGACTCCATTTTTATAGAGATTCAAGGTCATCAGGTCCTAGTTCCTATAGATTTGGAGCACATCAATAAGAAAGCTTCCCAAGTCCTATCTGCCTCTTCAACAATTGATAAAGAAGGTAGTTGGAGACAACCACTCATTGATTATCTTTAAGAAGGGAAGCTCCCTCATGATAGGTCCCTTGCCAATCAAATTATGAAATGTGCCCTCTTATAAGCACTTGTGAATAACACCCTATACCGTTGATCATTCGATCAGATTTGGCTATGTTGTCTAGACAAATAGGAGGCCCTAAAGATTATAAATAAAGTCCATACTGGACTATACGATGCTCATTAATTGGGTCCTAAGATGAAAATGAAAATTAAAATACCTAGATAATATTGGCCCATGATGATTGATGATTACATGAATGTTGAAAAATATTATTATTAATGCCAAGTACATAGTGTGGTTTTACATTATCCGCCTAATATGTTACTTCCCATGATAGCTTCATGGCCCTTAAAGATGTAGGGAATGGATCTTATTGGGCCATTTGACCCTCATTCTATAAGGGTTCATCGCTTTATTTTAGCCGCAATTGATTATTTCTCTAAGTGGGTGAAAGTAGTTCCCCTATGCCATGTAACATCACACCATGTCATGAAATTCTTTTGTGACCATATTGTATATCAATTTAATATACCCTGTAGGACAAATCTAATAATGGGTCCACATTCAATTCTATAAAAATAAATAATTTTGTAAAATGTCATAGTAATGATTGGAGATAATCAACAATCTATCACCCACAAGCTAACAGATTGGTTGAGGCCATCAATAAAACTTTGGCGTAAATCATCAAAAATACCTTAGATGATAACAAACTCTAATGGGATAAGAGGTTGGTGGAAGCCTTATGGGAATATCAGACCACTCATAGGACCCCAACCCATTCCACTATGTTAGCATTAGTGTATGGGTCTAAGGCAGTGCTCCCTTTGGAAGTACAAAACCCTTCACTGAGGATTTCCATATAGAACAAAATCAAAACCAAATGAAAAACCCAACTCTGATTATAAGATCTCTAAGGCCTTGAAGAACAATACCTCTAAGCTTAACAAAACTTAAATTTATATAAAGCCTGAATAGTTCAAGCTGATGATAAGCTAGTGTGACCTAAAACATTCCAAGTAGGAGACTTAGTCATAGTTCTTCAGAGGCCTATCTTAGCCCACCAAAAGATTGCTGGAAAGTTTGAAGCAATATGGGAAGGATCTTTTGTCATAGAGATAGTCTACAAAATAGGATCCTAGCAGCTAGTTGATTGTAAAGGAAATCACTCAATGCTTCCAGTCAACAGGCGTGTCCTTAAGAAATACTATGCTTGATGTAACTCAGATTTTAAATCAAAGAAAAATCTTCAAGTTCTCAGTTAAATTGAGTCAAAAATATCCAAATAAAAAATTTTAAATGTGTATCTTTCTCCTTAAGGTTAGGTATGAGTCATTGAGCTTCCTTCTCGTAGGATTAAGCCTACTAGTGGTGGAGCATGCCCTATATGACACTACCATAGTATCAAATTAAACCCCTTCAATCCTCTATGGTTTTGTGTGAGTCTTCACCTTAGGCTTCCTTTCCATATGTTTATCTGCTAGTAGTAGAGCACGCCCTTTATGGCACCACTCTAGCTCACTTATCCCTTAGGTTAGATGTGAATCATCGGGCTATCTTTTTTTAGGATTATATATACTAGTGATTAAGTATGCCCATTGTGGAACAATCCTAGTATTAACTTGATTTTTGATCCTCTATAGTTAAGTATGAGTCCCCACCTCAGTCTTCTTTTCCATTTTCTAATAGTGGAGCATGCCCTTCATGGCATTAGTCTAGCTTCATCTCCTTAAGGCTATATATGAATTATCATGCTTTATTTCCTTAAGATTAGATCTATTGATGGTGGATCACATGCTTTATGGCACCACCCAAGTATTAATTCAATATGGATTCTCTATGACAAGGTGTGAGTCCCTCACCTCAGACTTCCATTTTATATGATCATCTACTAGTAGTGGAGCACGCCCTTCGTGGTCCGACTTTGGCTTTCTTCTCCTCAAGGTTAGATGTGAGTCATCATGCTTTATTTCCCTAGGATTATAACCACTAGTGATGTAACATGCCCCTCTTGGAACCATCCTAATATTAATTTTATTTCTAGTCCTCTATGATTCGGTGTGAGTCCCCACCTCATGCTTCCTTTCCATACAATCATCTGCTAGTAATGGAGCATGTCCTTCGTGGCAACACTCTAGATTCCAATCCTTAAGGTTAGGTGTGAGTCATCATTCTTTATTCTCTTAAGATTATATCCACTACTGTTGGAGCATACCCTTTGTGGCACCACCCTAGAATTAATTCAATCTTAATCTTCTAAGGTTAGGTGTTCCCTTTCCTTGGAATCAAAATTCCATATTTGATCTTTTCGTTTGGTCAACTCCAATATGTGTTGTATAGATTCATTCTACCACACATATTGGTGGTCCATTTATTAACCTTATTCTTGTTATGAGGTTGACAAAACTCAAACATAATCAATCAAATCTAGAATCTAGTTCAAATCCAATATTCCATACCAAAATTCAAGGTTAAAGGCCCATGTCCTATAACCCTTTTGATAGATTTTTCAATCACCTCAAAACCCTATCAAATGACTTATAATTCATAATCTATCAATTACATATTGATTAGGCATATCCCTAGAGTCAACCTTTCAAATTTGAGGCTAATCTGAGACTTCTAATCCTAGAAACTTGATTGAAATCTAAAGGCTACAAAACCTTTAAATATTTATAATCTATGCCACTAGACCTTCCACCTTATGAAATTTGGCCTTGGGACCTTCCCCAAAACCCTCGACCATATCCATAACCCTTATTGTGACATGTCAAATATAAAATTGCACTTTGTGATCCCTGGTTGACCAAGAGTTAACTAGGGGCCAAATTGACCAAAATGCCCCTTAAAGGGAAATTACAGTTTTCTCCAAACTTCAATACGGCTCAATTAAAATAAGTCATGGAACCTCTTCCAATACATCCTAAACATCCTTAGGAGTGAATACTCAAGTTCTGGTTTGATCTGGTTGACCAAGTCAATAAGGGTTGAATAAAATGTACGTTAAGGGGAAAATTAATGTTTTCTCCAAACTTCAATATGGTGAATCCATATTAAGCCATGGAACCTTCTCCAATACATCAACCCTTAGGAATGCATTGGAATCAAATTTAATCCTTGGTCATTCATGGTTGACCAAGTGAACTTTGTTGACCAAATTGCTCGTTAAGGGTCCAAATGATCATTTCAAACCAAATGGTCATTCCATTGCATAAGAACACCTCTATTGGTCTCTAATAATGAAACCAAACTTGTTGGACCCAACTCTAACCCCTAGTTTGACCTAGTTGACCAAGTAAACCAGGGTTGACCAGATCAACCAGGAACTATAGCCTTTTGGGTTTAGTGCACTACCGAGCTCAGTGCATTAACCCTCTAACTTTAATAAAACTACCTTAAACATTTCTCCTAATGAAATAGAAATGATTTGTCACCCTATATCAGTCAATAGTTGACTCACTCAACTGAGCTTGGACTTGGTCTACCCTAGTCAGCATAAGGTCAAATTCAGAACACCTTTAATCATTCACTTTAGCTTCAATTTTATAACTTTAAATTCCAACACCATGTTAAATGCTTATCAGGGTCAACCATAGTCATCACAACTTAGTTGACAAATCACATTTGTCAACTTAAGTTTAAAAAAGCCTTCCATGGTCAACACTACATGTAAACACAAATTTCATTATTTTAAACTCCTCACAACAATTCTATGGAATGCTTTGAACATTTCCAATATTCCCTTGAGTTAAAATTGAGTGATTTTGACTTATTCATATCACTAAGGGTGGTTAAATGTTCTCACCTATGAATCCATCCATTCATATATCAATTCTACCCATCCAAACCCTTGGCTTTAATAGTAATCCATACTCTCCTAAGGTTCCACCTCACCACCCTTGACTAGTTGAATGGTCAAATAGTTAACCACATGCTTAAGAGAGTCCATATGGTCAAACCCCATTTGATATGGATCTTTTCTTCAAGCTAAGCTATTTAGGTGGCTCTATTTAAGTCTAAATGCTCACTAAATCTCCCCCAAACCAAGCTTAAGCCTTGGCCTAACCCAAAGTGTCAAAGAGTGGTCCCCCTTCCTTTGGAGCAAATAATGGGAGATTGGCTTGTTCAGCCTTTCCCTCTACTTCCCAACTACTTGGGACATTTGTAGGGGATCTGATGAAGGGCTCAAAATGATCCTAGCAACTCAATCCAAATCGAAGAGCTTAAGATGGCTAAGAGTTCAAAAAGCAATCATTCTATCCCAACCAAACCTCTAAGCTCTCTTCAACTGAGATCTCTTTTCATTTTGCATCTCCAAACTCTCCTCTACACTTACGTAGCTCAAATCCAATGGTAAAAGGCCGCTGGTGATGAGCTTCTAGCCACCTCCTCCTTGAAGTTTTTTTAAGCTTTATACCTCTTTATCAAGACCATTTTAGCCATCGAGTTCTTCTAGAGTATTGAACTAGGATAGTCTAAAAGCTCAACAAGATACTAAACATTCAAAACCATCTATCCAACTAAACGCTAGCTTACAAAACTTGGGTTTAATTAGCTTTTTGAAAATAATATTTTAAGCCAAACAAACACTTCCCCATTATTTCTCTTTACCTCCTTAAGCTCTGTTTAAAATTTCACAAAGTTTGGTTGGATATTTTAAGAGAACGAGCCTATTATTTCATTCCTAAGGTTAATCACGTAATCCATACACTTGTACACTTTTTGAGTCGCTGATCATATGATCAACAGCTCTAATATCGCTATTCCATCACTTTTCTAAATTACGGGTGATATGCCACTGTTTCATTCTCCATCTTACCCCCATTTTTGGCAAAGGTGTATAATGGCCTATTTTCCACTATCCCTAATTTTTTTAGGGCTATTTGAGAAAAGCTCAAGTTCAATTTTAATTTACAAGAAACTTGCTCATATTTCAACCTAATTTTTTTAATAAATCATTATAAATTTATTTTAAATCCAGTTTGAACAATCAAACCCTCTATGAAGTCATTAGACAGAGCTTAACCATGAGTGAAGTGGAGCTAATAAAATTTAATACAAGTGTTTAGGATAATTGCGTGTGATCTTTCTCTTATATCTTACATAAGCATTTATTAGACATTTCTTAGCTTATAATTAAACTTAGCAAATAAATGTTATGGTATATGTCTTCCTTATCATATCATTTTAAGATTAATGATGTCAGGAACTATTCCTTAGTTAAATTATTAGGTGTTTGGGTTATGGGTTAACCCAAAGGCTAGGGAATTTACCTCTCCAAATGCACTCAGACTTAGGTCACATGATTCATATGGTGTGATTATTTTCATGCACCTTTTCAAGGGTTAGAAAAACCAATTTTTAAATCCATTCAAACGCTACTGATACTTAAGAACAAAAATTAAGAACAATGTCTAGGAATTTAGGAAAATCATAAAAAACTAAATATGCACCGAATAGGGGTGAAACTCAATACATGTGAACTTAATGATATCATACATCTTAGGTTCAAATTTTACTGAATTTTGAGCCCATTAGGTCAGAAAATTAATTAAGTTAAAAACTAGCCCCTTAAAAGGGCCTAAAACTTAAAAATATATATAAATAATATATCAAATTGCTCATAATTAAACCCTCTACCTAAAAAAATTAAAAGCCCATCACTTGGCTTCAAATTTGAGCTAAATTTAATAATTAAGAAAAATTAATAATTATTTAAAATAAATAATTAAAATGATTAAAATATCAAATAAATTTTAAACTCTTAAAAACACTCCTATAAGTTATCCCTAGCTTTTGGAGTAATTTTAAGAAGTTTGGAGTGAGTTTAATGCAAAAATAACAAAACCTTTTTAATTAAGTAATTAAATAATTCGATTAAACATCAAAACTTCAAAAATTCATAACTAATTCTAAAAGATTCCAAATTGAGCAAACTCAAAGTCATTGTACTCCTTTAAGGGTCTAATAATCATTAAAAAAATCAAACCTTTGGAAATCAGTCAAAATAAAAAAGTTAACTCTTTGGTCAAATTTAGTTTAAAAACACATAAAATTTTTGAAAAATCATAACCTAATCAAGAAATTTTTTAATCCAAAAGTCTTAGTGTCCTTTTACTAATCTTAGGGTCTTGTATTTATGAAAAATATTATAACTCCAAAATTCAATTTAATTTAAAAAGTTAAAATTAGACCCCTTTATTTAATGAATTAAAATAATTCATAAAATCCAAAAATTGAACAAATGATCAAAATTCTAGTAAATCATTAGTCTAATCAATAAAATCAGATAACTAGCCCCTTAAAACATAACAAACACTCCATTGATGAAGTTTTTAGGATGCATTATCTTGAGCTGCAGGGCTACTTATCCTAAGAAGTCTTAGTTCCTCGAGCCCACTATGACAACACCATGAACTGATTCAATAGAGTATAAAATCATAAAATCAACTGATTATTAATTCTTAACCAAATTTAAATCATTAATATAACTACATTAACCTAGTTTTAGGATGAACTATCTTAGACTACGGGGCTAAGTGTCCTAACGAGGCCTGATTTCTTGAGCTTATTATGATAACCCCACAAATTGATTGATGTAAAACAAAATAATTAATTTAATAAGTCAAACAAGTAACCAACAAATTAATTAAAATTACCAACCCTTAATTTTAACTAATTAAATCAATTATGTAATATTTATTACTACTAGGTAACCCGAGCCTACGAGGCTATTAACTTAGCCCAAATAAAGGTGAAATAAACTTTGCGGCCCTAGTGTAAACAAAGGTAGTAGTCACTCAATAACTAAAATTTATTATAAAATGAGCATTAAAAACCTAACACTTAAACTCAAATTAAAATCTCCTTTGACGTCTAAAAAATAAATTAAAACAATAGAAAACTTCAACAACTACCCTATATAGGACATACCCAAGCCACACGACCTAATGTACACATTTTAGATGACATGTTAGGACAACCACTTCTTATTTTAGACTAGGCCGATGTTCTTTTTTTTTTGTTTCTTGTATGCAAAGGTTTTTCATGGATTTCACTACTTGTTGGTTGTAAGGTGCTAATTTTATTATGTTATATGTGAATTGATGTGATGGATGTTAGATTACTCCTAGGTTAAGAATGTTCTGGATGCTCATAGAAATTTTTGTTGGTGGCCATGCTCATGTAGGGTTAAAATAAAGGGGGCTAAATTATAATTTAAGTGACAAATTTTCTACAGGTACAAAAAATTACTAAGCCCCCTTAAAACTTAAAAGAGCATGACCAACTGATTGTGATTGGCTCAAATGTGAGCAAAAAAAATTATTTAACTTCTTGGGATAATCTTAATGATTTTAATTATAACTTCCTAGGATAATATATAGCTTATCTAGAGACTTTTAAATTATTAATATGTATTTTGAACGTCATTGAGTTGTGAAAGTTAATTTTAAATGGGATATTAGTCATCTGATTTGAAATCCAAAGAGAAGGGAAACATCCCTTAGGGGAGAGTTCCATTTATTTGGGATTCAAATAAAGATGATTTAAAAATACAAAGACAAAAAAAAACACCCATTGGGGGAGGGGTTCTTTCCATTTGGATATTCAAACCCGACAAATCAAGGAGCTCGTAGAAGGGAAGAAGAAGAAGAAATGAATACTTTAGAAATATCCCATTTAAAATTACTTGTATAATTAGTAGGATTAGAATCGAGGTTATTTTTTGTGGTACCCCACCACTTTTAATTTCTAAAGACCCCAGGTTGTAATTAAGTATCATTTTCCACATGGACTTTTACACGTACTTCATTTATTTTGATTATATGATTTGATTTGTGTTTATTTTTTCAGATTAGGAGTTTCATAATCTTTCTAGGTTTCTTACTCTTGTATGCCGATCTTGTTTTAGGTAGATTCATTTAGGCTCTTTATTGACTTAAATTTTTCTACTCATAATTAAATAAAATATTTTAGACCAACATAGAAAGATAAATGATTTTAAGAAGTAAGCTCAGGCTCATCGAGGGTCTCATGCATTCATATTAAACCTTCTATTTCTTATTAGGCACCTCCCCACCTACGGGTTATAGCAGACCATCTTCCCTATTAGGGTAAAATTCTATCTTGGGGATGTTGTACAATCTTTAGAGAAAAATCTTTTTTTAGCCAAATTTTTAAATTGCTTCATATCATTTACGTATATAAGGGCAATCATCAAGTGTTGCATTAAAAACTAATTAAATTAATAAAATTTTAATTACATTAAAGCATAATCACCTTACATAAGTAAAAGGACCAATTATAAAATTCTCTGAACGTCGGCCCCAACTCCTCAAAAAGTAAAAAATAGCTTTACCAATCTTTCATAAAGACTGGACTCATGCTTTTGAAGAGCTAGGTGGTTAGTTGGCCCCTCAGCCAAGCTGAGATAAGTCCAGATTTGCATATCTTGTTAACTAGGTCAGGGCCACTATCATTTAATGCACAAAATATGCATAGGATATGGGGCGGGTCAAAAATTATAAGTCCCCAATTTTGGTAATATAATCCCAATATTCTAATGAAATGACAACTTGAATTAAAATTTTCTCTAAACCAAAATATAAAGCCCAATACATAGGATAGACTTAGGCATTTTTGACTTATTTAAGGATCTCAAAATGCCTCATACTCCCTCTCCATTTAATTCTAGAAATAAGTGTTTAAAATATGATACAATCCTTATCAGAAATCCAACTTCACCCCTTTGATATCACTCCTTGAAATCTTTAAAAAAAAATTATACCATTATTTTAATATAGAGTATTTGTAGGAAACTCAAATTTCCTGCAATGTAATTAACTATAAGGGCTTCCTTCATATGAGATTTAAGGACCCCAGATCAAGTTAAAAAATAAATAATTCTCTTTGGGAAAATAAAAATCAAATATGATCATTAACTTTATATTCAAATGATTGATAGTAAATGATATTTTCTTTCCTTGGGAAGATATATCATTTACTATATTGATTTTAACTATAAAATTAATGATAATATATTTGGATTATTATAGCTAAATACTCGATCAAATATCATTTTGACCTTTTGGAGTAATATGTAGTTCCTTCTTGAATTTGACTATGATAATCAGGATGAAGTTTATAGTTTCATAATCTTAACCTTTTAGGGAATGATATTGTCACCATTTAAGATGATATATCATTCATAATGATGAGTTAGTTAAAAAAATTAAAACAAGTTCAAGAGTCAATACAATATTAAATTTTTCCAAATAAATTATAATTCAATTATTTTGCACCCTTTCCACAGTAAAGAAAAAATAGTTCCATAATGCTCAATTTTTATTACTCCATGGAGGAGTGGTTCGTGAAAGATGGAGCCTCATCAAATCAGTATAGTGAATCATCAACTTAGCTAATAGAAGCACCAAGTCAGCACAACACCAAAGTAGAGCAAGCCCAATAGCTCTATGTTACTAATTCATTTTATAATTCCACGGTGCCACCAAATTTAAGCATTGTAGTTGATAAGTGTAAATTATGTACTATTTATTATGTCTGAATTTTAGTAAAAATATATTATTTTAGTTATTTGTATAGAAAAAACTTAAAAATATTCAAAAATATAAAAAAATAAATAAGAAGCACCACGATGTCATTACGCTCCATTCAACACCACTAAAGTGTCACTTTTTGACATTATAATGTCATACTCTCCTTTTAAGGGTGCTGCAGTGGCAACATAGTTAGTGTCATAGCGTTTGGGAATCAATCTCCCAGTCCAAGTTTAAATCTTCATATCCAAGAATTGATCTCTCAATCAAGACTTATATTTTCTCATTTGGGAATCAATCTTCCATTTGGGTATCCATCTTTGTTTGGGAATCGATCTCCCATTCAAACTTTAAATATTATTTCCCAAGAAATGCTCTCTTGGACAGGTCTTAAATTAGATCATTGGGGAATCTTTCTTGTACTAGGGTATCAACCTTTGTTTGGGAATTGATATCTCATTCAAAGTTTAAATATCCATCTCTAATAATCAATCTCTTTGTTGGGCCCTGTATTTACTTATTTGATAATTGATCATTCAATCAAATATACACCTATGTTTTTTATATTTGCGAATTGATATCCCATTCAAATTCAAGTTATCTATCTTTCAAATATTTGCTTTATTAAATGTGCTAATTCACTTTCTCACTATTTAGTAGAGCATTTTCCAATTTCAATCCATCAATCAAATTTTAATTATTTAATTTCTTTTCTGGTTTAAGTTAATCACTTTAGTCAACGCCAATACGTGTGATTCACTCATACAATTCATCATATTTATTGGAAATCCATTTGTTGACCTCATTTTTGCATGAGGTCATCTTGATCTACATCTCCCTAGTATACATTAAATAACCCTCTATAATTAACATTTCAATCAGTCAATCAATAAAAACCTATAATAAACCTTTATTTAGCTTCAATTATAAAAAGTAGGGCATGTATGTTACACGCCCTAATTTTCTTGAACCTTGATGATTAATGGATCTTGGTGACTAAGAATGGTGAGGAGGAGAGCCCGATGGTCTTCTCCTTTCTCCAACGATGGTAGTGGTGGTATGAAAGCTTCTAAGAATGGCAATTTTTGGAAGATTTTGGAAGGTAAGTAGTCGGATGTTGTGAATATATGTTGATGGCTGCTAATGTTTCATTCGAGGAGGGTGATCCCACTTTCAGCTCTTTTATTAATGAACATGACTCTTCTTCTTTTGGTTCCAGTCACTTTATTGTTAGAAATGAATTGGAAATGGGTGATACGTAGTTTTTTGCAAATCTGGATTTAAGGAGTATAGTTTTGATGATAACAAACATTTCTGTGTTCTATTTTTGATTGGCTAACATTTCAGGTACAAAAGATCAAATGCAATTCAAGCCTGCCCAAGATCGAGTCAGTCTATTTTATAGTTTAGGTCCAACATATATTTTTCCCTTTCTTGAGTCAAATGTAATGTAATTGATCCCCTAGCTAAGTAACCTTGCATACACACACTCTGGGGGAGAGTTTTAGTGAGTTAGAGTTTTTATTTTAAATTTTATTCACATCATCCTGGGAGATATTCATATCATCCTAGATGATCCAGTGAAAATAGAAACCATAATTAGGGCATCCATTTAAGTCGGTTTGATTCAGCAGATCATCCTGGATGATAAACCCATCGTACAGGATGATATGCTCAAATTAGAAATTCTCAGCCGCTAGATTAAGTTAGGCAAGTTTTTATTTTAGAGATTTGGTCTGATCGTTCTGGCCGATACGTGTATCATCCTGGACGATCCATTGCAATCATGCCTAAATTAGTCTAGTGATTAAGGAAAGTAATTAAGGTTTGATTGATTCGATCATATCATCTGGACGATTGCAAGATCATCCTGGATGATTAATTAGAAATCCTTACCATCTAGAGCATTTTACTTGGACGATCTGAACAATGTGCTAGATAATTTTGATCATTTTTTAACTAATTGTACAGGACGATCGTGATATCATCCCGGTCGATCAAGTCATTTTTGATCTTCTAGCATCAGTTGCCTTGGACGATCCGAATAATGTGCAGGACAATTTTGGCCATTTTTGAACTAATCGTATGGAACGATCGCGATATTATCCCGGCCAATCAAGTCATTTTTGATCGTCCAGCATCAGTTGCCCTGGATGATCCAAACAATGTGCAGGATAATTTCCTGAGTTGAACTAATCATCCCAGACGATATGATCAAATTTTATCTTTTAATCATCCAGAGAAACCAAATCTTCCAGGCTGATATGTATGATTTTGTACTGATCATACAGGACGATTCATCAATCATCATGGATGATATTTATCGAACAGTTAAAATTTAAGGTAATTTTTTAGCCCTACTATTTTAAGATCTTTTTCTTCCAACAAGAAAAATCTTTTGCCACTTTCCTTACCAGAGAGAACCTTGAGAGAGAGAGAGAGAGAGCTTGGGAGAGAGAGAGAGGATCTTGTGAGGGGGTATTTGTGAGGTGTTCATAAAGGTTGCTCCAAGAAAGGATCTGAGTCATCTATTCCGGTCATCATCTCTTATCTTAATGGTGTATCTATGGTAGGATCATCTGCAAGAAGATCCAGGTTCTCTGCCTACTTCAGGAGGAAGCGAAAGGAGTCCAGGTTCTCTGCCTGCTTCAGGAGGAAGCAAAAGGAGTTCAGGTTCTTTGCCTCATCAGGTTCGTGGAAAGGAGTTTTTATACAGGCTTCTCTGCCTTGCTGTGGGAACAAAAGGAGAGTCACTTAGTATTAGTGCAATACTCAGAGGGGAGGCTCCGAGAAGTAGACATAGGTCAAGTTGACCGAACCACTATAAAATCTAGTGTGTTCTTTCTGATTATCTTCTGTATTTATTTTTCTGATGATGATTGTGTGATTGTGATAATTATTCTATTATTGTTGAACATCTGCATATCATCATGAAACTGTAATTATCTTAAAACCTTCAAAAAGATTATTCTAAATAATTTTTGCTCATGAATTTTTAAAATAACGAATTCACCATCCCTCTTGGTTAGCCTCGGGACTAGTTACAAGGGCTTAATATCCCTAATGAACTTTCAAGTGGTATTAGAGATTTTAAATTTTGATCCATGACTAACTTTGGTAATCATAATACTGCTGAAGGTTATTCAATTACACGACCACCATTGTTTGATAATATTCCTTTTAATTTTTGGAAAACTCGCATGTCTACCTTTTTACAATCTACTGATTATCGCATGTGGATGCTTATTAAAGATGGTTATGAAGCAACATTCAGACTTGTTAAGGGCGTTAAAATTGAACTTCCTTTTACTCAGTGGACATTTGATGATTGTGATATAACATAACTAAATGTAAAATGCTTGAACTATTTTTTCTATGCACTGAAATCTGAGGATTACATGTGTATATACCACTTAAAAGTTCGTTAGGGATGTTAAGCCCTTGTGGACTGATCCCAAGGCTAACCAAGAGGGGGGTGAGTTAGTTATTTTAAAAATTCATTAGCAAATAATGATTTAGAAAAAAATCTTTTTGAATGTTTTAAAATAATTTTAGTTTTGCAATGGTTTGTAGATGTTCAACGATGACTAAATAATAATCACAATCATCAATAGAAAAATAAGTGTGGAAAATAATTAGAAAGAACACACCAGATTTTATTGTTGTTCAGTCAACTTGACCAATGTCCACTCCCTAGAGCCTCCCTTTCGGGCATTGCACTTACACTAAGTGACTCTCCTTCTGCTCCCACAGTAAGGCGGAGAAGCCCGTACAAAAACTCCTTTCCACCAACCCTATGAGGCAGAGAACTTGCACTCCTTTCGCTTTCTATTGAAGCAGGTAGGGAACCTAGACTCCTTTCGCTTCCTCCTAAAGCAGGCAGAGAATCTGGACTCCTTTCACTTCCTCCTGAAGTAGGAAGAGAACCAAAATCTTCTTGCAGACAATCCTACCACAGAGACACCACTAGATTACTCAGATCCTTGCTTGGAGCAACCTTTGTGAACACCTCATAAACTCTCCCTCACAAGGTCCTCTCTCTCTCTCTCCCAAGCTCTCTCTCTCTCTCAAGGTTCTCTTTGGTAAGGAAAGTGGCAAAAAGATTTTTCTTGTTGGAAGAAAAAGATCTTAAAATAGTAGGGCTCAAAAATTACCCTAAAGTTTAACTGGTCGATAAATATCATCCAGGATGATCGGTGGATCATCATGTACGATCAGTACAAAATCACACATATCAACCTGGATGATCTTGTTTCTCTGGATGATTAGAAGAAAAAATTTGTTCATATCATCCTGGACGATCCTGCGATCGTCTGGGATGATTAGTTCAACTCAGGAAAATCATCCTACATATTATTCAGATCATCCAGGGCAATTGATGCTAGATGATCAAAAATGACTTGATCGACCGGGACAATATTGTGATCATCCCGTACGATTAGTTTAATAATGACCAAAATTATCCTGCACATTGTTCGGATCAACCAGGGTAACTGATGCTGGACAATCAAAAAATGACTTGATCGGCCGGAATGATATCGCAATCGTCCCATATGATTAGTTCAAAAATGACCAAAATTATCCTGCACATTATTCGGATCATCCAGGGTAACTAATGCTGGACGATCAAAAATGACTTGATCGGATGGGATGATATCGCGATCATCCCGTATGATTAGTTCAAAAATAACCTAAATTGTCCTACATATTATTCAGATGGTCCAGGACAACTGATGCTGGATGATCAAAAATGACTTGATCGGCCAGGATGATATCGCGATCATCCCATATGATTAGTTTCAAAATGACCAAAATTGTCCTGCACATTGTTCAGATCATCCAGGTGAAATGCTCTGGACGGTTAGAATTTCCAATTGATCGTCCAGGATGATCTTGCAATCATCCAGGATGATATGATCAAATTAATCAAACCTTAATTACTTTACTTAATCTCCAGACTAATTTAGGCATGATTGTAATGGATCGTCCAGGATGATATACGTATTGACCAGATGATCGGACCAAATCTCTAAAAATAAGAACTTGCCTAACTTAATCTGGCAGCTGAGAATTTTTTATTTAAGCATATCATCCTGTATGATGGGTTTATCATCTAGGATGATCTATTTAATCAAATCGACTTAACATGGTCACCCTAATTAGGGTTCCTATTTTCACTGGATCGTCTAGGATAATATGAATATCATCCAGGATGATGTGAATAAAATTTGAAATAAAAACTCTAACTCACTAAAACTCTCCCCCTGAGTGTGTGTGTACAAGGTTACTTAGCTAAGGGATCAATTACATTACATTTGACTCAAGAAAGGGAAAAATATATATTGGACCTGAACTACAAAACAGACTGACTCAATCTTGGGCTGGCTTGAATTACATTTGATCTTTCGTACCTGAAATGTTTGTTATCATCAAAACTATACTCCTTAAATCCAGATTTGTAACAGTCTTTACTTGCACTATTGGTAAAGAAATCTGGGGTAGATTATGCATTATTTATGAAGGTACATCTGAGGTTAAGCAATCTAGAATGATCATCTTACTTCACGATTACAATTTTTTTTTCATGAAACCTATTGAATCAATTTTTAAAATGTATACTAGGTTCACTCAAATTATCACCTCCCTGCATGCCTTAGGAAGACAGCTTACTAATTATGAGAAAGTTAATAAAATTCTGAGATGTTTGTCTTCTTCTTATGATGCCAAGATAACTGCAATTACTGAATCTAAAGATTTGAACACTTATTCTATTGGTAACTTACTTGGGTTACTCATTGCTTATGAGCAAGGAGTGAACCAATGACAAATTTATGCAGGTGAGAAGAAGAAGGAGAAAACTTTGGTGCTGAAGGCCAATGATACTGACACTGATTCTCCTGGGTCTGATAGTGATGATGTTGCCTTAATCACTAGGTAAATCAAAAGCTTTCTAAGGATGAAACACAAGAACTTTTAGAAGTGGAACAAAGGTAAGAGTAGCAAAAATTTCAAAGGTTCATCTGATACTCTTTATTTTGAATGTAAGAAGCCTAGACATATGAAGGCTGATTGTCCTACACTTAAGGCTCACCCAAGCAAGGAGAAGGGTGAGGAGAAACATAAGTTTAGAAAGGACAAGAAGAAGATTTAAAAGGCTTTTTGGGCGCATTCAGCATCCGACTCCTCTAAGACTGAAGCTGAAGAGGATACTACAAACTTGTGTTTGATGGCAGATGATCATCCATGTCAGTCTAACCAAGAAGAGGTATGTGAGCTAACCTACGATCAATTACTTGAAGTTTTTGAAAAAATCCATTCATCATATAGGAAACTTAGGAAAATGCATTCTAGCCTGAAATTGAAATTCTTAAACTTGGAAAAAGAGCATGAAATTTTGATTAAGGATCATTCTACGCTTGATAGCAATCATATGTCATTACTTGATGAATTTGATGAGTTGAATAAAAAGCATTCTAATTTGATTATTAAGCATGATTCACTAAAAGCATCACATGTTAAATTAGAAACTGGATTTAAGGAATTAGAAACTCATGCATCTGATTTAGATAGTAGTGAGCATTATTTGAAATTTAAAATTACAAGTCTAAAGAAGAAAAATAAATTTCTAAGTGTTAAAATTAGTGCATATGAGAATAATAAAACACCTCCTACTTTTGCTCAATTTTATGCACCTCCACTATTTGAAGAATCTCATTCAAAATCATCAAAGCATGTTTCATTCAAAGCTAGGAAGAGGCACTATCACCCACGTAGATTAGTTAACCCTAGCATTAGATGTTTTTCTTGTGACATGTTAGGATATATCTCTCATACCTGCACTGTTCATCGTAGTACATATTGGGTATTGAGGCCCAAATTACATGCTTCACAGCACAGCACACATGCATTGCATTCTTCTTTTTATAAGAAGGAACCCAAACTTGTTTGGGTTCCTAAATCTGACATTTGATGATTTTATAGGGTTGCTCTCACACAATACCTCATGAGAGCATGTGGTACCTAGACAGTGGATGATCAAGACATATGACTGGAGATGCAAATCAATTCATTTAGCTAGAGGCCAGGGCTGGAGGCAAGGTCACTCTTGGAGACAATACCACCAGGAAAGTGGTAGGTGCAGGTATAATCGAAAACTCCAAGAACCTTTTGGTTGAAAATGTTTTGCTTATAGATGGATTAAAGCAAAACTTGCTTAACATCAGTCAAGTATAAGACATGGGTTTCAGCATCAAGTTCCTGGCAAATACTTGCATCATAAGCTTAAACAATAATACTATTTTGCTGGGCAAGGGGATCAATAATGTCTACATACTTGATTTAAATAATATTGAATGTGTTGCTTATTTTGCTTAAAAATTGCTGCTGATGACTCTTGGTTGTGGCACAGGAGATTATGTCATGCCAGTATGAAAACCCTTAGAAGAGTCACCCAAAAGGACTTAGTTAGAGGTGTCCCCAAGCTTAAGTTTACAAAAGACCACCTATGTGATGTCTGTCAATTAGGGAAGCTAGTACAATCCTCTTTCCACTCCATTAAGGACATCAGCACCTCTAGACCTTTAGAAGTCCTTTATATGGATGTCTTTGGACCCATTACCATTGCCAGCTTAGGGGGGAAAGTCTATAGATTTGAGATTATTGATGATTACTCGAGATTCACTTGGATTAGATTTCTCTTATATAAATCTGAGTTATTTGAAGAATTTAAATCATTCTCTACTTGGATTTAGAAGAAGTTAGGTAGTGAGATCTTGACTATTCATAGTGATCATGGTGGAAAGTTTGAAAATGTAAGATTTGGTATATTCTGTGAGGAGCAGGGGATTAGCCACAACATTTCAGCTCCTAGGACCCCTCAACAGAACGGGGTAGCTGAAAGGAAGAACAGGACCTTAGTGGAAACTGCTAGAGCCATGCTTGCTGAGTATTCACTTCCAAAATACTTTTAGGCTGAAATGATGAACACTACCTGTTGTGTGCTGAATAGGGTGAATGTTAAATCCAATCTGAATAAGACACCTTATGAGATCATTAAAGGTAGAACTCCAAACCTTTCCCACCTCCATATCTTTGGTTGTAAGCCTTTCATTCTGAATAATGTGAAATCATCCTTAGGAAAATTTGACCCCAAATTTGATGGAGTGTTCTTAGGCTATTCTAGTGTCGGGAAATTTTTTAGGGTGTTTAATAAGAGGACTTTGGTGGTGGAGGAGATAACTCATGTGGTGTTTGATGAATCTGATCCTAAGCAGACTAGAGTTGAGGAAGAAGAAGATGTAAGAGAGATTACCCAAGGAGTTGAAAATACAAATATGGAGGAAAGGGTAGAACCTCAAAATACCTTACCTAGAGATTGGAGATATTCTTCGAGTCATCCTAAAGAACTGATCTTAGGAGACCCTTCTAAAGGTGTTAGAACTATGCATGGACTTAGAAAGGAAGTAAACCATTTTGCCTTTATCTCAATGACTGAACCCACCAACATCAATCGAGCCCTTTCTGATGAATTTTGGATCTTAGCTATGCAAGTGGAATTGAATCAATTTTATAAGGAATGATGTTTGGGAGTTAGTAGAAAGACCTAAGAATAAAAGTGTAGTAGGAATCAGATGGGTCTTCAAGAATAAGATGAATGATTCTGATGTGGTGGTTAGGAATAAGGCAAGATTAATGGCTAAGGGGTATAATCAAATAGAAGAGATTGATTTTGAGGAGACCTTTGCCTCTGTAGCTAGATTGAAAGCTATTAGAGTGCTACTAGCCTTTGCCTGTTATAAGGGATTTAAGCTCTTTTAAATGGATGTCAGTAGTGCCTTTTTGAATATATCTTTGTAGAGTAACCCCAAGGTTTTGAGAGTTTCCAATATCCTAATCATGTTTACAAATTAAAAAAGGCCTTATATGGATTGAAATAGGCACCTAGAGCTTGGTATGAAAGGCTTAGCACATTCCCATTAGAAAGAGAGTTTGTTAAGGGGACAGTAGACACCACCCTTTTTCTTAGGAAAGTAGGAGATAATCTACTCATTATCTAGATCTATGTTAATGATATACTTTTTGGATCTTCTGAAAAAAATTTATGTGATGATTTTTTTAAGACAATGAGTAAGGAGTTTGAGATGAGTATGATGGGAGAATTATCCTACATTTTGGGGTTTAGCATAAGGCAAATGGATGATAGAACCTTTCTGAATCAATCAAAATACACTAAGGACATCTTGAAGAAATATGAAATGGATAAAGCTAAGCCAATCAATACTCCCATGAGTTTCACGGTTCACTTAGATAAAGATTCAAATAGAAAATCTATTGATCAGAAGAAGTTTAGAGGAATAATTGGATCACTGCTTTACCTTATTGCTAGCCGACCTGATGTTATGTTTAGTGTTTATCTTTGTGCTAGATTTCAAGATGATCCTAAGGAATCCCACCTAAATGCAGTTAAGAGAATTATTAGATATCTCTTAGGGACCACAAACCTAAGAATCTGGTATCCTAGGCACAACACCTCTTTTGAAATTATTAGATATTCTGATTCTTATTTTATAGGATGTAGGGTGGATAGAAAGAGCACTTCTGAAACTTACCAATTTATATGATAGTCTTTAGTCTCCTGATCTAGTAGAAAATAGAACTCAGTTGTACTTTTTACTGTTTAAGCTGAGTATATTGCCTTAGGAAGTTGTGTAGCCCAAGTCCTTTGGTTGAAGTAACAAGTTTTGAATTTAAGTGTACTTGTTGGCACAATTTCAGTTCTATGTGATAACACTAATTCCATCTGCATCTCTAAGAATCCTATCCAATATTTAAGAACCAAACACATTGACATAAGGCTTCACTTCATTTGGGACCATGTTATAAAAGGGGATATTGAGTTATACCATGTAGCAACTGAAAATCAACTGGCTGATATCTTTAATAAACCACTGGCCTTTGACTCATTCAGCATTTTGAGGACCAGATTAGCTGTGATTGACATAAATGCATGATTCTGATGACTAATGATTTTTGAGTATTCTATTTTTTATTTTTTCTATTAGTTTTTGTTTATTTGATTAACTGTTTCCTATTGTTTTTTATTCTCTGCTGATTTTTTCTTTATTTGATTATCTATTTCCTAGTTGTTTTTCCTATTTATTATTATTTTTCCTGATTTAAGTATTTAGTTTGATGTAATTTCTTACTTGTTCTTGGTTTACTGCTTTTTCTTCTGAATCAGATCACTGCTCACTACTACTGATAAACTGGATTTCTGACTGAGAGTTTTGCCTTATGTTTGTTTGAAAGCTTGTAAGTAGTAATTGACTCCTCTGGATCTATTAAAGGGAAGAAATGTTGATGATTATTTCTCTTCCTCTAACTCCTTTAATGGTGTATTATTTCATTTAGATAGAAATCTTCTTCAAAATTAAAAAGTTAGTTTTTGAAATAGAGATCTATTTTACCTTCCTACAGTAATCTTCCTCATATGAATAGTATTTTCAAAGCTTTGAATCATTGTTATGTTTTCTTAATCAGGTGATTGCACTTATCATATGATGTATGGTTTTATTCTGTGAATTACTCCTCCTTATTATAGAGAGTGAATTTTGTCTTCTCTTATGTATGGATGGTAATTTCACAACTGAGATTCTTAGACGATTATGAAAGGAACTAAGCTTACAAAAGATGCACAAAGAGCGCCAAAATGAAAAGTGGCATAAAATGAGCCCAAAGCTAAAAAGATGTGCAATGTCGCCACAAATTAGAAAGATACACAAAGTGCATTAAAAATCAAAAGATGCATAAAGTGCACTAAATAAATTGAAAAAGAGGCACAAAATGAGCCCACAAAGAAAAAAGCTTTCTTCCCTTTCAGATCTGTAAATGTCTTAGAAAAATCTATGCGCCACTTAATATTTTCAAAAGCTTGAGATTGAAAATTATGATTTCTGATTCCTTACTTTGTAACACTATTTTATCAGATTATTTTCTGGAATGAGGCTTGAAAGGATCTCTTTTTGAATCTAATTTCTTTTCTTCTAAATTAGACTTTTGTTTGAAAGAAATTTGAACCTATAAGGTGTCCGAGGTAGAAGTTACGAATGTTGATTTTCCAACTTTTTTTGTATTTCGGTGTGGTCAATTTTCTTTTTATTAGCTTTTGAATTAAAAATCAAAGAAAATTATGTTTTACTGGAGTTGATCGGTTCCAAAAAAAATTCTAATTTTTTTTTACTATTGTTTTCTCGTTTCTATTTTTCTTTGTTTTGATTTGTTTTTATTTTTTCTTTTCTTTGTGTGTTTTTGGGATCCCTGATCTTCTGAACAGGATCCGCCTCCCTATTAGTTTGGTGTGTTGTGATGTTTTAGTTTGTTATTATTTTGTCTTATTTTTTCCCTTCTTTTTATGATGTCAAAATGGGGAGTTATTTTTGTGTTTGTTTTTGTGTTACTAGTAGTTTCTTTTGTTATTTTTGTGTTGTAGTAGTTTCTTTTGTTATATTGAGTGTCACTGTTTGTCAATGATTAGTAAAATTTATAATAACAAACTTTCTCTCATATGTGCTTTGATTACTCCTATCTTCTTTATTTGAAACTACTAAATAAATATTTTCCATCATAAAAAAGGAGAAGATTATTGCAAATCTGTATTTAAGGAGTATAGTTTTGATGATAACAAATATTTCTGTGTTCTATTTTTTATTGGCTAATATTTCAGATACAAAACATCAAATGTAATTCAAGCCAGCCGAAGATAAAGTCAGTCCATTTTGTAGTTCAGGTCTAATGTACATTTTTCTCTTTCTTGAGTCAAATGAAATGTAATTGATCCCCTAACTAAGTAACCTTGCACACACACATACTCAGGGGGAGAGTTTTAGTGAGTTAGAGTTTCTATTTCAAATTTTGTTCACATCATCTTGGACGATATTCATATTATCCTGGACGATCCAGTGAAAATAGAAACCCCAATTAGGGTGATCATATTAAGTCGGTTTGATTAAGCAGATCATCTAGGATGATAGACCCATCGTACATGATGATATGCTCAAATCAAAAATTCTCAACCGCTAGATTAAGTTAGGCAAGTTTTTATTTTTAGAGATTTGCTCTGATCGTCATGGCTGATACGTGTATTATCCTCGACGATCTATTATAATTATGCCTAAATTAGTCTGGTGATTAAGGAAAGTAATTAACGTTTGATTGATTCGATCATATCATCCTGGATGATTGCAAGATCATCCTGGACGATCAATTGGAAATCCTGATCATCTAGAGCTTTTGACTTGGACAATTTGATTAATGTGCAGGATGATTTTGGTCATTTTTGAACTAATCGTAGGGGAAAATCGTGATATCATCTTGATCGATCAAGTCATTTTTGATCGTCCAGGATCAGTTGCCCTTGACGATCTGAACAATGTACAGGACGATTTTGGTCATTTTTGAACTAATCGTAGAGGACGATCGCGATATCGTCCCGGCCAATTAAGTCATTTTTTATCATCTATCATCAGTTGCCTTGGATGATCCGAATAATGTGAATGATGATTTTCCCGAGTTGAACTAATCATCCCAGATGATATGAACAAATTTTTTCTTATAATCATCTAGAGAAACCAGATCATCCAGGAGGATGATATGTGTGATTTTATAATAATAGTATAGGATGATCCATTGATCGTCCTGGATGATATTTATCAATCAGTTGAAATTTAGGGCAATTTTTGAGCCCTACTATTTTAAGATCTTTTTCTTCCAACAAGAAAAATCTTTTGCCATTTTCTTACCAAAGAGAACCTTGAGAGAGAGAGAGAGGATCTTGTGAGGGGGGGTTTGTGAGGTGTTCACAAAGGTTGCTCCAAGCAAGTATCTGAGTCATCTTCGTCGGTCGTCGTCTCTTATCTTGTTGGTGTCTCTATGGCAGGATCGTCTGCAAGAAGATTCAGGTTCTCTGCATGCTTCATAAGGAAGCGAAAGGAGTCCAGGTTCTCTGCCTGCTTCAGGAGGAAGTGAAAGGAGTCTAGGTTCTCTGCCTACTTCAAGAGAAAGTGAAATGAGTTCAGGTTCTCTGCCTCACCGGGTTGGTGGAAAAGAGTTTTTATATAGGCTTCTTCGCCTTGATGTGGGAGCAGAAGGAGAGTCACTTAGTGTTAGTGCAATACTGGGAGGGGAGGCTCCGGGGAGTGGACGTAGGTCAAATTGATTGAACCACTATAAAATCTTGTGTGTTCTTTCTGATTATCTTCTGCATTTATTTTTCTAATGATGATTATGTGATTGTGATAATTATTCTGTTATTGTTGAACATCTGCATATCATCGTAAAACTGTAATGTCTTAAAACCTTCAAAAATATTTTTCTAAATTACTTTTGCTCATGAATTTTTAAAATAACCAATTCACCCCCCTTTTGATTAGCCTCAGGATTAGTTCATAAGGGCTTAACATCCCTAACGAACTTTCATAGTTTTCCACTCCATTCGCTTATCAGACTGATGCTTTGTCTGCAAGTCATCCACTCAACCTCTCATATTGCAAACTCATGCAGGCTAGGAGTTTTGAATTACAACATGTTCTGATCCTATGCATCTCCAATCAGGACCAGGTAAAGGTTTTTGAAGCTTGTGATTCTAGCTCTAGGCTGGGTGGACTGGCTGCTTAGATGGCAATGGATTTAGGAAATTATTGAGATGTAATTACAGAGGATTGTTGGTATTTCAATATTCCTTTGAATTTTACTATTGATTATGTCTTTGATTGTAGGTGTGTAAAGCCTATTGATTCAACCATCCATGAGAACCCAAATTCTACAAACTGCATAACATGTGTTTGTTTAAATGCTTCTTCAAAAACAACTTATGTGAATGCCCAAACTGCTCCTCTCCAACAGCCCTCCAAGCTTTCTTTTGGTCCTAATCCTGGCTAAGAACCCCCCAATACATGTAATAGAATGGAAGTCTTCAAAATTTATGATTTCTCCAAGGCAGTAGTTATGTCAGAGGATGGTTGCTCTGTGACTTTAGATTTGGAGTTTGTCCATGCCAACTTAACTAGAGTTGAAAGAGGGTTAGTGGGCAAGCTTATTGGATGAAGATTGACTTTTTTTGGGCTAAGCAACGAATTAAAGAGAAAAAATGTCAGTGTTTGGAGATTTTCAACTCCCCTCCATTTCTCTGGATGCTTTCATTTACCTTTTAGAATCTACTGAGGCTCGTGATGCTGTCCTCATGGGGGAGCCATGGATTGTTGGTGGGTTTATTATTGGTTTGGATCGAGGATCTTCTTCCTTCTCTCCCCATTCAATGGTGGGCCTGTCTTCTCCTTTTTGGATTCACCTACTTTACTTGTCACTTTTGTATTGGGACAACACCAACCTTACTCAGATAGCTTCATTCTTTTGTTAACCACTTTGGGTTGATCCTCAAACTATTTGTTGGGGGAAAGAATGCTTTTGCTCAAGGTTGCATGAGGATGGATCTTGGTACCAAGTTCCTGCCTAGAGATCTCTGGGCTTCATGGCAAGTTCTTCTAAAGAGCTGAATATATAGGGATCGCTCACCTTGGCTTCCATTGTGCCTTTATTGGGAATAACATTGGTCATTCTCCCAATGTTCCTCATCTATCCAAGAAACCATTGCAACAACTTGATAAAGGATGTGTTGAATTGCGTGAAAAATTTGTTTTGCTTAAGTACAACAACACCTCTAATAGTTGTCCTCCTATGTTGAATATTGACCCAAATTCTTCTTCATTGAACTAGACAGCCCTCCACCAATCGCATGTGGAAAGTGAGCTTATGCCATGTGTGAAAGAAGGGAAAATCTTGAAAGCTCTAGACCTTGGAGTCTAGTTACTACTAGAAAATCTAGGCGACAAAAGAAGGAGAATTCCATTGCTGGAATTGGAGGACAGAAGGCTACTCCCCATTCCTCACTGGTCACTAGTGGGGAAGTTTGTGATCTAGCCAAGCAAGTTACTTCCTCTAGGGATGGGGATCTCTCCAACATGCCATTCAAGTTCCCCACTGAGGCTTTCCACTTACATCCTAGGAATTCTAGCCCAAGTAAAGATAGAGTCTCGTTGACTCATTTTGCTAAAAAACTTCAAAGCTTAAGGGAAAACCATAGTTACGCTCCATTCAACACCACTGAAGTATCACTTTTGGATATTACAATGCCATAGTCTCTATTTCAGGGTGCTCCAACGGCATCATAGTCAGTGCCACAACATTTGGGAATCAATCTCCTAGTGCAAGTTTAAATCTTCATGTACGAGAATTGATCTCTCAATCAAGTCTTAAATTTTCTTATTTGGGAATAAATCTCCCATTTGGGTATCCATCTTTATTTGGGAATTAATCTCCCATTCAAACTTTAAATATTACTACCTGAGAAATGCTCTCTCAGTCAAGTCTTAAATTCACTCATTTGGGAATCGTTCTCATACTCTGGTATCAACCTTTGTTTGAGAATGTATATCTCATTCAAAGTTTAAATATCCCTCTCTTAGAATCAATCACTTTTTTAGGTCCCATATTTGCTTTTTTGAAAATTGATCATTCAATCAAGTATACACCTATATTTTTTATATTTGAGAATCGATCTCCCATTCAAATTCAAGTAATCCATTTTTTTCAAATATTTGCTTTGATAAATATGCTAATTAACTTTATCACTATTTTGTAGAGAATTTTCTAATTTCAATTCATCAATCAAATTTCAATTATTTAATTCCTTTTTTGGATTTAGTTAATTACTTTGGTCAACACCAATATGCGTGATTCACTCATACAATTTGTCACTTCTATTGGGAATCCATTTGTTGACTGTTTGATTAAAAAAAATATTTGAGTTTTGAAAAGCTTAATTTTCTTTAGAAGAATTTAAGTTTTGAAATTTTTAGTTTTGAAATCAAATACATCATTATGAATTATATATCACCTCAAAAGGTGAACATACCATTCCCTAATAGGTTTAGATTGCAAAACTTTAGATTTACCCAATTATCATAGTCAAACTTAGGGAAGAATCACATATGACCCCTAAGGGTGAAAATGGAATTTGATCGAGTGTTTGACTATGTTAATCTAGATGAAAGGGATCATTAATTTCATAATCAAAATTACAAAAGTAATTGATATATCTCTCCGAGGAAAGAAAATATCAATCACTATCGATCATTTGAAAATGACGATAATGATCATCGAGTTGTATTTTTCTAAAGATAATTAATTGAGGTCTTAAAAACTTAATTTTAAAATTTTAATCTGGGTTTCTAAATCTCCTACGAGCACAAGCCCTCATAGTTAATTACATCATAGGGAAAACTAGAGTTTTTTATGAATAATCTCGATTAAAATAGCAATACAAATTTTACTTAGAATGCAAAGCTTGATGTCAAAGCAGGTAAGGGTTAGAATTTTTAAATCCGATTGAGTCAAAGTTAAACACTTATTTCTGGAATCAAAGGAGGAAAAGTAGAAAGTGAAAGTTCGATAGGGATGTTATGCCCTGATGAACTAGTCCTGAGGCTAACCAAGAGGGGGGTGAATTGGTTATTTAAAAATTCGAGAGCAACAGTGAAAATCTTTTCTTTAATATGCAGCAGAAACGAATAAAGCAATCAAATGAAAAGATCGAACACAATTTCACCCAAGTTGTTAATCACAGAAAAACAAAAGTGTAGAAAGTAATCAAAATGAACACACCAGATTTTATAGTGGTTCGGTCAACTTGACCTACATCCACTCCCCGGAGCCTCCCCTCCGGGTATTGCACTAACTCAAAGTATCTCTCCTTTTTCTCCCACAGTAAGGCGGAGAAGCCTGTACAAAAATCTCCTTTCCATCGACACGGTGAGTCAGAGAACCTAACCTCCTTTTTGCTTCCTCCTGAAGCAGGCAGAGAACCTCGGATCTTCTTGTCGATGATCCTCTCCCAAAGAACACCAACACGATAAAAGACAGCGAGCGGAGAAGAAGACTCTGATCCTTGCTTGGAGCAACCTTCATGAACCCCTCACGAACTCCCCCTCATAAGATCCTCTCTCTCTCTCCCAAACAATCTCTCTCTCTAGGGTTTCTCTGGAAAGGAAAGTGACAAAAGATTTTTCTTGTTGGAAGAAAAATATCTTTTATAAGAGGGCTCAAAATTTGCCCTAAATCTCAACTGGTTGGCCTAGATTGTGTAGGATGATCTATATATCATCCTGTACGATCAGTTCAAAATCAACTGTTTCAGCTTCGACAATCTAGCTCTTCTGGACGATCAGTGGAAAAAGTTGTTCTAATCGTTCCGTACGATTCTGCGATCGTCCGGGACGATTAGTGTAAATTTAGGAATATCGTCCAGAAGACAGTTCGGGTCCTTTAGAGCAAATTGTCCTGGACGACCAAAAAATGACTTGATCGTCCAGGATGATTAGTTCAAAAAGAGCCAAAATCATCCTGAGCATAGTTTGGGTCGTACAGCAGAAACACACTATATAAACATGATCGTCCAGGATGATCTAGCGATCGTCTAGGATGATATGATCGTATCAATCAAATATTAATTACCTTCCTTATTTACTAGATTAATTTAGGCATGATTGTACTAAATCATCCAGGACGATACACGTATCGTCCGAGACGATCAGACCAAATATCTTAAAATAAAAACTTGCCTAACTTGATCTGGCGGTTGAGAATTTCTGATTTGAGCATATCGTCCTGTACGATGCAACGATCGTCCAGGATAATCTGCCTAATCAGACACACTTAACTTGGTTGCCCTAATTAGGGTTTCTATTTTTACTTGACCGTCCAGGACGATCTGAATAAAAACTTGAACAGAAACTCTAATTCACTAAAGCTCTCCCCCTGAGTGTGTGTGTGCAAGGTTACTTAGCTAGGGGATCAGTAACATTACAATTGACTCAAGAAAAAGAAAATAGTACACTTAGACACACTTGGACCCGATCTTGAGTTGGCTTGAGTTGCTCGTGATCTTTTATGCCTGAAACGGGTTAGCCAAGCAAAACACAATAGAAACATGTTTGTCATCATCAAAACTAGATTTGCAACAATCTTCCCCTTTTTTATGATGGCAAACATTTGTGTAATAATTTAAAAAATAAAATAACTAGGAGATCAAAAAACAAATTTTTTCAATTTTTATTTAACAACCAAAGCAATACAGGAAACATAACTACAAAAATATAACAAGTACAAAAACTACTACAACTGACTCCCCCTTTTGACATAATAAAAAGGAGGAGGGTAAACAGAAACACTGAAACGTCAGTACAAACAGTAAAATGAAAAAACAAAACCAAATGAAATAAAACGTAAACCGAGAACACAAAAGTATTGATTTTTATTTTATTTTATTTTTTATAATGCTGCTTCAGTAAATCAGAATTTTTTCCTTAATTTTAGATCTAAAAACCAATAAGAAGACAATTGACAGTGCTGAAATCCAGAAAAAGTTGAAAAAATTGACTTTCATAACTCCCATCTCGGGCACCTTATCGATGCAAATCTCTTTCAAAACAAAACTTTAATTCAGAAGAAAAGAAATTAGATTCGAAAAGAGATCCTTTCAAGCCTCGTTCCAGAAAAATATCTGATATAATAGTATTACAAAGTAAAAAATCAGAAATAATGATTTTAAAACTCAAGCTTTTAAAAATATTAAGTGGCGCACGGATTTTTCTAAGACATTTAACGATCTGAAAGGGAAGAAAACTTGATTTGGGCTCATTTTGTGCCTCATTTTCAATTTGTTTGGCACTTTGCGCATCTTTTGATTTTTGATACACTTTGTGTATCTTTTAGTTTGGTGATATTTCGCATCTTTTCAACTTTGGGCTCTTTTTGTGCCTCTTTTTCAATTTATTTGGCGTACTGCGCATCTTTTGTAAGCTTTCTCCCTCTCACAATCATTAAAGGATCTCAGCTGTAAATAACCTTTCAGACATAGGAGATGCTCTCCACAATAAGGAAGAGTAATTCACAAAACAAAAACCAGATGTCATATGATAGCTGCAATCACTTGGTTTAGAAAATCAAAATAATGACTCAAGACTTTGAAAGCACTATTGATATGAGGTAAATTACTATAGGAAGATAAAATAAATCTCTATTTCAAAAACTAAAATTTTAATTTTGAAGAGGATATTTATCCAAAAGAAATACTACACCAGCAAAGGAGTTAAAGGAAGAGAAACAATCATCAATGTTTCTTCCCTTTAACAGATTCAGTGGAATTAATCACTGCTTACCAGTTTCAAAATAAAAACAAGGTAAAACTCTCAGTCAGAAATCCAGTTTATCAGAAGTAGTGAGCAGTGATCGGATTTTGAAAAGCATAAAACAGTAAATAAAAGAGATGAACCAGTAAATAAAATAGGTAAAAACTAAATCATATCAAAATAAATACTCAAACTAAATTGACACTAAGGCTAAAATAGAAAGCAGAAGAATAAAATAACAAAAAGCAAGTGATGAGCACAAAAGCTAACTAACGAAAACAGAAAAAAAAATCAGAAAAGTCAGAAATCAGTAATCATCAAAATCAAGCATTTATATCAATCACTCATAATCTTGTCCTCAAAATGCTGAATGAGTCAAAGGCCACTCGTTTAGTGAATATGCCAGCAAGCTAATTTTAAGTTGCTACATGATGTAGCTCAATGTCCCCTTTCGTAACATGGTCCCTAATGAAGTGATGCCTTATATAAATGTGTTTGGTTCTAGAATATTGGATTGGATTCTTAGAGATGCAGATGGCACTAGTACTATCACACAGAACAGAAACTGTGCCCACAGGTAATCCTAAATCCAAAACTTGTTGCTTCAACCAAAGAACTTGGGCCACACAACTCCCTAAGGCAATGTACTCAGCTTCAGCAGTAAAATGTGCAACTGAGTTCTGTTTTCTACTGGACCAGGAGACTAACGATTGTCCTATGAATTGACAAGTTCTAGATGTGCTCTTTCTATCCACCCTACACCCTGCAAAGTCAGAATCAGAATATCAAATAATCTCAAAAGAGGTGCTGTGCCTAGGGTACCAGATTCTTAGGTTTGGGGTCCCTAAAAGATATCTAAGAATTCCTTTAACAGCAGTCAGGTGGGACTCTTTAGGATCAGCCTGAAACCTAGCACAAAGATAGACACTAAATATGATATCAGGTCGGCTAGCAGTCAGGTAAAGCAGTGATCCAATTATACTTCTATACTTCTTCTGATCAATAGATTTTTCACTTGAATCATTATCTAACTAAACAGAGGAGCTCATGGGAGTGTTGATTGGCTTGGCTTTATCCATTTCATATTTCTTCAAAATGTCCTTAGTGTTTTTAGATTGATTGAGAAAGGTTTCAACATCCAATTGCCTTATGCTAAACCCCAAAAAGTAGGATAATTCTCCCATCATACTCATCTCAAACTCCTTACTCATTATTTTAGAAAACTCATCACATAAATATTTATCAGAAGATCCAAAGATTATATCATCAACATAGATCTGGGAAATGCGTAAATCATCCCCTATTCTCCTCAGAAAAAGGGTGGTGTCTACGCTCCCCTTAACAAACTCTCTTTCTAACAGAAAAGTGCTAAGCCTCTCATCCCAAGCTCTAGGTGCCTGTTTTAATCCATATAAGGCCTTTTTTAATTTGTAAATATGATTTGGATATTGGGAACTCTCAAAGCCTGGGGGTTGTTCTATAAAAATATCCTCTTTTATTACCCCATTTAAAAGGGCACTCTTGACATCCATTTGAAATAGCTTGAATCCCTTATAACAGGCAAAGGCTAGTAGCACTCTAATAGCTTCCAATCTAGTTACAGGGGCAAAGGTCTCGTCAAAATCAATCCCTTCTATCTGATTATACCCCTTAGCCACCAATCTTGCCTTATTCCTAACCACCACACCAGAATCATTCATCTTATTCTTAAAGACCCACTTGGTTCCCACTATACTTTGATTTCTAGGTCTTTCTACTAACTCCCAAACATCATTCCTTACAAATTGATTCAATTCTTCCTACAAAGCTAAGATCCAAAACTCATCCGAAAGGGCTTGATTGATGTTGGTGGGTTCAATCATTGAAATAAAGGCAGAGTGGTTTACTTCCTTCCTAAGTCTATGCCTAGTCCTAACACCTTCAGAAGGGTCTTCTAAGATCAATTCTTTAGGATGACTCGAAGAATATCTCCAATCTCTAGGCAATGTGGTTTGTGGTTCTACCCTTTCCTCCAGAATTGCATTTCTAACCCCTTGGGTAATCTCCTCTACCTCTTCTTCTTCCTCAATTCTAGTCACCTTAGGATCAGATTCATCAAATAACACATGAGTTATCTCTTCCACCACCAAAGTCCTCTTGTTGAACACCCTAAAGGATTTCCCCACACTAGAATAGCCTAAGAACACTCCTTCATCAGATTTGGGGTCAAATTTTCCTAAGGATGATTTCCCGTTGTTCAGAATGAAAACCTTACAGCCAAAGACATAGAGGTGGGAGAAGTTTGGAGTTCTACCCTTAATGATCTCATAAGGTGTTTTGTTCAAATTTGATCTCACATTCACCCTATTCAGTACATAACAGGTAGTGTTTACCGCTTCAGCCCAAAAGTATTTTGGAAGTGAATACTCAGCAAGCATCGCTCTAGTGGCTTCCACTAAGGTTTTGTTCTTCCTTTCAGCTACCCCATTCTGCTGAGGGGTCCTAGGAGCTAAAAAATTATGACTAATCCCTTGCTCCTCACAAAAACTTCCAAACTTCACATTCTTAAACTCCCCACAATGATGACTATGAATAGTCAGGATATCACAACCTAACTTCCTCTGAATCCAAGTGGAGAAGGACTTAAACTAATCAAATGACTCAGATTTATGTGGCAATAATTTAATCCAAGTGAACCTCAAGTAGTCATCTACAATCACAAAACCATTGACTCTCCCCCCTAAGCTGGTAGTGCTAATGGGTCCAAAGAGATCCATGTGAAGGACTTCTAAAGGTTTAGAGGTGCTAATGTCCTTAACAGAATGAAAGGAGGACTGGACTTGCTTCCCTAACTGACAAGCATCACACAGGTGGTCCTTAGTGAACTTAAGCTTGGGCACACCTCTAACTAAGTCCTTTTGGGTGACTCTCCTAAGGGTTTTCATACTAGCATGACACAATATCCTATGCCACAACCAAGACTCATCAGCAGCAGTTTTTAAGCAAATTAAATTTTTAGCTTTAATGCAACTTACATCCAGCTTGTAGAAGTTATTGACCCTTTGTCCCTGCAAAATAACTTTGTCACTTAAGCTTAAAATGCAGCAAGTGGGCAGGAATTTGATGTTGTATCCTTTGTCACAAAGTTGACTGATGCTTAGCAAGTTGTGTGTCAGTCCATCTATAAGTAAAACATTCTCAATCATAAAACTCTTTGAATCACCAATTATACCTGAACCTACCACCCTCCTAGTGGTGTTATCTCCAAGTGTAACCTTGCCTCCAGCCCTGGCCTCCAGTGAAATGAACTGATTTGCATCTCCAGTCATGTGTCTAGAACATCCACTGTCCAAGTACCACATACTCTTACGAGGTCTTATGTGAGAGCACACCAACAAAATCAACAAACGTCAGTTTTAGGAACCCAAACAAGTTTGGGTTCCTTCTTATGGAAAGAAGAATGCAATGCATGTATGCTGTGATGTGAAACAGGCAGTTTGGGCCTCCACACCCAATGTGTACTACGGTGAACAGTGCAGGTGTGAGATATGTGTCCTAACATGCCACATGAATAACATCTAACACCAGGAAAAGGATTAACTAAACATCGTGAGTGATAGTGCCCCTTCCAAGATGTGTATGAAACATGCTTTGATGAATTTGCAACAGATTTTTCAAAAGGTGGCGATGCATAAAACTCTTCAAAAGTATGTGGTTTTTTATTTTTCTCAAAGGTAGCAATTTTCACTCTAAAAAATTTATTTTTCTTGTTAAGACTAGCAATTTCAAAAGTCCTTGCACTTTCATTACTTTCTAGGTCACATGCCATATCATTCAATTTCTTTAAAGTAGCTTCTAATTCAACATGTGATGTTTTTAATACATCATACAACAACAACAACAACATCAAGCCTTTATCCCACTACGTGGGGTCGGCTACATGAATCCTTTTTCTCCATTGTGTCCTATTAAAAGCCAAATTCTCGTTTAAATCTAATAAAGAAAGATCCTTTCTAATATTTTCTAACCAAGTCTTTTTAGGTCTACCTCTACCTTTCTTAACATAAGTTAAATCTAAGACCTCTACTTTCCTAACCGGGTCATCGGGAGGCCGTCGTTTTACGTGACCAAACCATCTAAGGCGACTCTCTCTAATCTTATCTTCCACTGGAGCTACTCCAACCTTTTCACGAATATGCTCATTTCGTATCCTATCTCTAAGGGTAAAGCCACTCATCCACCTGAGCATCCTCATCTCTGCAACACTTAACTTAGAATTATGCTTCTCTTTTAATGGCCAACATTCAGCACCATAAAGCATTACAGGTCTCACGACCATCTTATAGAATTTTCCCTTAAGTTTGAGGGGTAATTTTCTATCACACAATAAGCCCGATGCATTCCTCCACTTCAACCATCCAACTTGGATTCTGCTGATAATATCCCCATCTATATCACCATCACTCTGAACAATAGATCCAAGATATCTAAAACGTGTACTCTTATTAATGACTTGATCGGCCAAAGTTACAATGCCCTCACTAGGTCTATTATTACTAAAATTACACTCCATATATTCCGTTTTAGATCTACTCAAGCAAAAACCTTTAGACTCTAAGGTTGACCTCCACAATTCTAGTTTACCTTCAACTCCCTCTCTAGTCTTATCAACAAGAAGAATATCATCAGCAAAAAGCATACACCAAGGTACATCCTCTTGCAAATGTCTAGTGAGAACATCGATGACTAAAGCAAAAAGATATGGGCTTAAGGCTGATCCTTGGTGTAATCCAACCGAAATAGGAAAATACTTGTTCAAACCACCTTGTGTTTGAACACAAGTAATAGCTCCTGCATACATATCTTTAATGATTTGAATATAAGCGTTATTAACTTCTTTCTTTTCAAGAACTCTCCATAGCACTTCTCTTGGAACTTTATCATATGCTTTTTCTAAATCAATAAATATCATATGTAAATCCTCCTTATTCTCTCTATATTTCTCCATCAAACCTCTTAATAAATGTATGGCTTCCATAGTAGACCTACCCGGCATAAATCCAAATTGATTTTGAGAAACATTAGTATCACGCCGCAACCTATGCTCCATAACTCGTTCCCATAGTTTTAAAGTATGACACATTAACTTAATTCCTCTATAATTCGCACAATCTTGTGCATCACCTTTATTCTTAAAATAGGGATTAACACACTCATTCTCCACTCATCTGGCATCTTTTTAGTCTTCAAAACAGTATTAAAAAGTTTAGTAAGCCAAGAAATTCCTTCATCTCCTAAGCATTTCCACACCTCTATTGGAATATCATCAGGTCCAACAGCTTTTCCACCCTTCATTTTCTTTAAAGCCTCTCTAACTTCGGTTTTACTAATACGCCGATAAAAACAGAAATCTTTATTTTCATTTAAGGTACTAAGGTCACTACAGTCAATTTTATTTTCACATTCTTCATTAAAAAGTTTAGCAAAATATCTCATCCACCTTTGTTGAATATCATCTTCTAAAAAAAGTACTTTTTGATCTTCATCCTTAATACACTTCACTTGAACTAAATCCTTACTACTCCTATCTCTTTGTTTGGCTAGCTTATACATATATCTTTCTCCCTCCTTAGTATCTAATCTATTATATAAATCACTAAAAGCTAAACTCTTTGCATCACATATTGCTTTCTTAGATTCCTTACGTGCCTCTTTATATAATTTCCAATTATCAGAATTTTTACAATTAAACCAATTTTTATAACAAATCTTCTTATTTTTAATCTTTTCTTGCACATTTGGATTCCACCACCAACTATTTTTACTATTAGGAGCTTTTCCCTTTGAAACTCCAAGCACATCTTTTGCAATATTCTTAATATTACTAGCCACTTTTTCCCACATAACATTAGCATCCTCATGCACAGACAAAATCTTAAGATCTAAAATCTTACTCTCAAAAATATTTTTGTTAATATTCTTTAAATGCCCCCATCTAATCCTAGGAAAACGTTTTACTTTATTTTTTAATTTCTTCCCCATTATCTTCAAGTCCAAAACTAATAAACGATGTTGGGTACATAAGTTTTCACTCGGAATAACTTTACAATCTTTACAATCTAAACGATCTAATTTCCTTATAAGAAAATAATCAATCTGAGTTGTACTATATCCATTTTTATAAGTAATGAGATGCTCATTCATTTTCTTAAATAATTTATTAGCAATTAAAAAATCATAAGCTAAACAAAAATCTAATATGGACTTACCACCTACATTTGTCGTTCCAAACCCATGGCCGCCATGAATGCTTTTAAAATCATCTACCTCTCTACCAACATGTCCATTTAAATCTCCTCCAATAAAAACTCTTTCTTCAAGAGGTATCTTTTGTATTAATTCTTCTAAGTCATTCCAAAATTTTAATTTTGAATCCATATCCAAACCCACTTGAGGAGCATAAGCACTTATAATATTAACAATCTTAGCATCAACAATAATCTTTAAAGCTATAATTCTATCTCCAATTCTATTAATATTTATAACATTATCCTTCAAACTCTTATCTAAAATCACACATACACCATTTCTAATACGACTCCTACCCGAATACCAAAGTTTAAATCCTAAACTATCAATCTCCTTAGCCTTCTCTCCAACCCATTTAGTTTCCTGAATGCACAGAATATTTATCTTCCTATGAATCATAATATCTATTAATTCTATTAATTTTCCTGTAAGGGAACCTATATTCCAAGTTCCTATCCTAATTTTAGTTTCATGGACTAGCTTCTTTGCCCACATCCGTCCTTGATGTGGTAACCCTTGCCTATTTAACACTGCACCCGGGCGGCGGTGCAGCGGTCCTTGCACACTTGTCGCTGTATTCAGGCCATACAATGCGTCGCTTCCAGGGGACGCCCTAGCATCAACATAATTTCTTAAAGGATTCATGTCATTATTATTCGACAAGTTTTACGCTGGCTGTCGACTACCTAACGCAACCCTCCACTTTTCTCATCCAGGACTTGGGACCTGGCAACGGCAGTGTTACATCATGCTCAACAATTAAATCAGAATGCTTTTTATTCAGTTCATCAAATTCATCAAGTAAAGACATTTGATTATTGTCAAGTGTGAAATGATCTTTAACTACAGAATCATGCTCTTTTTGCAAAGTCAAATAATCCAATTTCAAGCTAGCATGGGTTTTCTTAAGCTTCCTATACGATGTATGAATTTTTTTAGATACTTCAAGTAATTGATCGTAAGTAATCTCACATACCTCTTCCTGATCCGACTGACCCGGGTGATCATCAGCCATCAGACACAAATTTGTTTCCTCCTCTTTAGCTTCAGTCTCAGAGGAGTCGGATGCAGAGTCTACCCAAAATGCCTTTTGAATTCGCTTCTTGTCCTTTATGAACTTGTGTTTCTCTGCACCCTTCTACTTGCTTGGATGAGCTTTAAGTGTAGGACAATCAACCTTAAGGTGTCCAGGCTTCCAGCATTCAAAACAGCTAGTATCAGATGAACCTTAAAATTTTTGTTGGACTTACCCTTGATCTGTTGCAAATCTGGTTTTGATGATGACAAACATTTCTCTATTATGTTTTGCTTGGCTAAACCGTTTCAGGCACAAAAAATCACGAGCAACTCAAGCCAACTCAAGATCGGGTCCAAGTGTGTCTAAGTGTACTATTTTCTTTTTCTTGAGTCAATTATAATGTAACTGATGCCCTAGCTAAGTAACCTTGCACACACACGCTCAGGGGGAGAGCTTGAGTGAATTAGAGTTTCTGTTCAAATTTTTATTTAGATCGTCCTAGACGATAGTCACATCATCCTAGACGATCAAGTAAAAATAGAAACCCTAATTAGGGCGACTAAGTTAAGAGGGTCTAATTAAGCAGATCGTCCTGGACGATCTTTGGATCGTATGGGATGATAAGCTCAAATCAGAAATTCTCAGCCGCCAGATCAAGTTAGGAAAGTTTTTATTTTTAGATATTTGGTCTGATCGTCCCGGACGATACGTGTATCATCCTGGACGATTCAGTACAATCATGCCTAAATTAATCAGGTAATTAAGGAAAGCAATTTATATTTGATTGATACGATCATATCATCCTGGACGATCACAGGATCATCCCGGACGATCATGATCGTCAAGTGCATTTCAGCTGTACGACCCGAACTGTGTACAGGAAGATTTGGGCACTTTTTGAACTAATCGTACAGGACGATATATCGATCGTCCTGGATTATTTGACTTTGCACAAGTTTCTCTGGACAACCCGAACTATCTTCTAGACGATATTCCTCGATTTGCACTAATCGTCCCGGACGATCGCAGGATCGTACGGGATGATATGATCAATTTTTTTTATTAATCATCCAGAAGAGCCAGATCGTCCAGGCTGAAGCAGCTGATTTTGAACTAATCGTACAGGATAATATTTAGATCATCCTGGATGATTCTTGCCGACTAGTTGAGATTTAGGGCAAATTTTAAGCCCTACTATAAAAGATATTTTTCTTCCAACAAGAAAAATCTTCTGTCACTTTCCTTTCCAGAGAAACCCTAGAGAGAGAGAGAGTTTGGGAGAGAGAGAAAGGATCTTATGAGGGGGAGTTAATGAGGGATTCACTAAGGTTGCTCGAAGCACGGATCAGAGTCGTCTTCTCCGCTCGTCTTCTTTCGTCTAGTTGGTGTTCGTTGTGGGAGGATTATCGGTAAGAAGATCCCGGGTTCTCTGCGCGCTTCAGGTGGAAGCAAAAGGAGTTCGAAGGTTCTCTGCCTGCTTCAGGAGGAAGCAAAAGGAGGTTAGGTTCTCTGCCTCACCTGGTGGTGGAAAGGAGGTTTTTGTATAGGCTTCTCCGCCTTGCTGTGGGAGAAAAAGGAGAGTCACTTTTTTTTAGTGCAATACCCAGAGGGGAGGCTCCGAGGAGTGGACGTAGGTCAAGTTGATCGAACCACTATAAAATCTGGTTTACTTTTCTGATTCTATTTTGTACTTTACTTTTCCGATATTAACTGCTTGGGTGAATATCTGTGATTGATCTTTTCGTTCTTGTTTACTTGTTTTTGCTACTAAGTATCGAAAAGATTTTTCTGTTGCTAGTGAAATTTTTAAATAACCAATTCACCCCTCCTCTTGGTTAGCCTCGGGACTAGTTCACTAGGGCTTAACATCCCTATCGAACTTTCAAGTGGTATCAGAGCGGGATTCATAATTTAAGTTTAAAAACTTTTGAATTTGATCCATGGCTAACTATAACAATCGTAATACTACTGAAGGTTATTCTATTACAAGACCACTGTTGTTTGATAACATTCCTTTTGATTTTTGGAAAACACGCATGTCTACTTTTCTTCAATCAATCGATTATCGTATGTGGATGTTAGTTAAAGATGGTTATGAAGCACCACATAGACTTGTTAACGGTATTAAAACTAAACTCCCGTTTGAAGATTGGACTTTTGATTATCGTTATTTAGCATAGTTAAATGCAAAATGTTTGAACTGTTTCTTTTGTGCTTTAAAATTTGAAGACTATATGCGTGTTTCTACTTATACAACGGGTAAAGAAATCTAGGAGAGATTGTGTATAACATATGAAGGTACAACTGAAGTCAAACAGTCTAGGTTAAACATCTTGTTACATGATTACGAACTTTTTTGCATGAAACCTAGTGAGACGATTTCAGAAATGTACATAAGGTTCACTCAAATCGTTACCTCTTTGCATGCTCTAGGAAGTGAACTAACTAATTACAAAAGAGTGAAGAAAATTCTTAGATGTTTGCCTTCTTCATACGATGCTAAGATTACTGTGATCATGGAATCTAAAGATTTAAATACTTACACTATTAATAGCTTACTTGGATCACTCATTGCTTACGAGCAAGGGGTGAACCAGAGATAACTTTATGTAGGTGAACGAAAGAAGGAGAAGACAGTGGCACTAAAGGCCAAAGATTCGGATGCTAGCACTTCCGGGTCTGATAGCGATGATGTTGCCTTAATCACAAGGCAATTCAAGAGCTTTCTAAGAAAGAAGAATAAGAATTTTCAAAAGTGGAACAAAGGTAAGACCAGTAGAAACTTTAAAGGTTCATCTGAATCTGTTTCTTTTGAATGCAGGAAGCCTGGACACATAAAGGCGGATTGTCCTACACTCAAGGCTCACCCAAGCAAGGAGAAGGGTGAGGAGAAACCAAAGTTCAGAAAGGACAAGAAGCGGATGCAAAAGGCATTCTAGGTAGACTCTGCATTCGACTCCTCTAAGACTGAAGCTGAAGAGGAGGAAACAAATTTGTGTCTGATGGCTGATGATCACCCCGGTCAGTCGGACCAGGAAGAGGTATGTGAGCTTACTTACGATCAATTACTTGAAGTATCTGAAAAAATTCATGCATCATATAGGAAGCTTAAGAAAATCCATGCTAGTTTAAAACTGGATTATTTAACTTTGCAAAAAGAGCATGATGTTTTGATTAAGGATTATTTCACTGTTGATAGCAATCATATGTCTTTACTTGATGAGTTTGATGAATTGAATAAAAAAATTCTGATTTAGTTACCGTGCATGATTCACTGAAAACCACTCATGTTGATTTGGAGAGAGCTTTTAAAGAATTAGATACCATGGTATGTGAAGTAGAAAGTAGCAATGGTGCTTTAAAATTTGAAATTGCAAGTTTAAAGAAAGAGAATGAATTTTTGAAAGTGAAAATAAGTGCTTTTGAAAAGAACAAAAAATCACATACTTTTGAACAGTTTTATGCACCGCCACCTTTTGAAAAATCTGTTGCAAGTTCATCAAAGCATGTTTCATATACATCTAGGAAGAGGCACTATCACTCACGTAGATTAATTAACCCTTTTCCTGGTGTTAGATGTTTTTCATGTGGCATGTTAGGACACATTTCCCAGACCTGCACTGTTCACCGTAGTACATATTAGGTGTGGAGGCCCAAACTGCCTGTTTCACAGCACAGCACGCATGCATTGCATTCTTCTTTTCATAAGAAGGAACCCAAACCTGTTTGGGTTCCTAAGACTGACGTTTGATGATTTTGTAGGTGTGCTCTCACACAAGACCTCGTGAGAGTATGTGGTACCTGGATAGCGGATGTTCTAGACACATGATGGGAGATGCAAATCAGTTCATTTCATTGGAGGCCAGGGCTGGAGGCAAGGTTACACTTGAAGATAACACCACCAGGAAGGTGGTAGGCTCAGGTATAATTGGTGATTCAAAAAATTTTATGATTGATAATATTTTGCTTCTAGATGGACTGAAACACAACTTACTGAGCATCAGTCAACTTTGTGACAAGGGATACAGCATCAAAATCCTTGTCGACTGGCTGCATTTTAAGCTTAAATGATAAAGTTGTTTTGCAGGGGCAAAGGATCAACAACGTCTACAAGCTGGATGTAAGTTGCATTAAATCTAATAATTCAATTTGCTAAAAAAGTGCTGCTGATGAGTCTTGGTTATGGCATAGGAGATTATGTCATGCCAGTATGAAAACCCTTAGGAGAGTCACCCAAAAGGACTTAGTTAGAGGTGTGCCCAAGCTTAAGTTCACTAAGGATCACCTGTATGATGCCTGTCAGTTAGGGAAGCAAGTCCAATCCTCTTTTCACTCTGTTAAGGATATTAGCACCTCTAGACATTTAGAAGTTCTTCACATGGACCTCTTTGGATCCATTAACACTGCCAGCTTAGGGGGAGAGTCTATGGGTTTGTGATTGTAGAAGACTACTCGAGGTTCACTTGAATTAAATTTTTATCCCATAAATCTGAGTCATTTGATGAGTTTAAGTCCTTCTCCACTTGGATTCAGAGGAAGTTAGGTTGTGAGATCCTGACTATTTATAGTGATCATGGTGGAGAGTTTGAGAATGTGAAGTTTGGACGTCTTTGTGAGCAAGGGATTAGTCATAATTTTTTAGCTCCTAGGACCCCTCAGCATAACGGGGTAGATGAAAGGAAGAACAGGACCTTAGTGGAAGCCACTAGAGCCATGCTTGCCGAGTATTCACTTCCAAAATACTTTCGGGCTGAAGCGGTGAACACTGCCTGTTCTGTGCTGAATAGGGTAAATGTGAGATCAAAACTGAACAAGACACCTTATGAGATCATTAAGGGTAGAACTCCAAACCTGTCCCACCTCCATGTCTTTGGCTGTAAGGTATTAATTCTGAACAACGGGAAATCACCCTTAGGAAAGTTTGACCCCAAATCTGATGAAGGAGTGTTTTAGGCTATTCTAGTGTGGGGAAATACTTTAGGGTGTTCAATAAAATGACTTTGGTGGTGGAAGAAACAACTCATATTGTGTTTGATGAATCTGATCCTAAGGTGAATAGAATTGAGGAAGAAGAAGAGGTAGAGGAAACTATCCAAGGGATTGGAAATGTAAATCTCGAGGAAAGGGTAGAACCCCAAACCACACTGCCTAGAGATTGGAGATATTCTGTGAGTCATCCTAAAGAACTGATCTTAAGAGACCCTTCTGAAGGTGTTAGGACTAGGCATGGACTTAGGAAGGAAGTAAACCATTCTGCCTTTATCTCAATGACTGAACCCACAAATATCAATCAAGCCCTTTTGGATAAATTTTGGATCTTAGCTATGCAAGAAGAATTGAATCAGTTTATAAGGAATGATGTTTGGGAGTTAGTAGAAAGACCTAGAAATCAAAGTATTGTGGGATCCAAGTGGGTCTTTAAGAATAAGATGAATGATTCTGGTATGGTGGTGAGAAATAAGGCAAGATTGGTGGCTAAGGGGTATAATCAGATAGAAGGGATTGATTTTGAGGAGACTTTTTCCCCTGTAGCTAGATTGGAAGCCATTAGAGTGCTATTAGCCTTTGTCTGTTATAAGGGATTTAAGCTGTTTCAAATAGATGTCAAGAGTGCCTTTTTAAATGGGGTAATAAAAGAGGATGTTTTTGTAGAATAACCCCCAGGTTTTGAGAGTTCCCAATATCCAAATCATGTTTATAAATTAAAAAAGGCCTTGTATGGATTGAAATAGACACCCAGAGCTTGGTATGAGAGGCTTAGCACATTCCTATTAGAAAGAGAGTTTGTAAAGGGGAGCGTAGACACCACCCTTTTACTGAGGAGATTAGGGGATGACTTACTCGTTGTCCAGATCTATGTTGATGATATAATTTTTAGATCTTCTGATAAATATTTATGTGATGAGTTTTCTAAAATGATGAGTAAGGAGTTTGAGATGAGTATGATGGGAGAATTATCCTACTTTTGGGGTTTAGCATAAGGCAAATGGATGATGGAATCTTTCTCAATCAATCTAAACACACTAAGGATATTTTGAAGAAATATGAAATGGACAAAGCCAAGCCAATCAATACTCCCATGAGCTCCTCTGTTCAGTTAGATAAGGATTCAAGTGGAAAATTTATTGATCAGAAGAAGTATAGAGGAATAATAGGATCACTGCTTTACCTGACTGCTAGCCGACCTGATATCACATTTAGTGTCTGTCTTTGTGCTAGGTTTCAGGCTGATCCTAAAGAGTCCCACCTAACTGCTGTTAAGAGAATTCTTAGATATCTTTTAGGGACCCCAAACCTAGGAATCTGGTACCCTAGGCACAGCACCTCCTTTAAGATCCTTGGGTATTCTGATTCTGACTTTGCAGGGTGTAGGGTGGATAGAAAGAGCACTTTTAGAACTTGTCAATTCATAGGGCAATTATTAGTCTCCAGGTCCAGTAGAAAATAGAACTCAGTTGCACTTTCCACTGCTGAAGCTGAGTACATTGCCTTAGGGAGTTGTGTGGCCCAAGTTCTTTGGTTAAAGCAACAAGTTTTGGATTTAGGGTTACCTATTGGCACAATTTCTGTTATGTGTGATAATACTAGTGCCATCTGCATCTCTAAGAATCCAATCAAACATTCTAGGACCAAACACATTAATATAAGGCATCACTTTATTAGGGTCCATGTTACAAAAGGGGACATTGAGCTACATCATGTAGCAACTAAAAATCAGTTGGCTGACATATTCACTAAACCACTAGCCTTTGACTCATTCAGCATTTTGAGAACCAGATTAGGAGTGATTGATATAAATGCTTGATTCTGATGACTGCTGATTTCTGATTAATCTGATTATTATTCTATTTTTTGTTAGTTAGTTTTTTATTTGCTTATTTGCTTTCAGGTGTTTTTATTGTGTCTTCGTCTGTTGATTTCTGTGTTAGCCTTGCTGTTAGTTTGATTTGAGTATTTACTTTGATGTGATTTTCTACCTGTTTTCTTTTATTCACTGGTTCATCTCTTTTATTTACTGTTTTATGCTTTTTAAAATCAGATCACTGCTCACTACTTCTGCTAAACTGAATTTCTGACTAAGAGTTTTACCTGTTTTTATTTGGAAGCTGGTAAGCAGTGATTGATTCCACTGAATCCGTTAAAGGGAAGAAATATTGATGATTGTTTCTCTTCCTCTAACTCCTTTACTGGTGTATTATTTCTTTTGGATAAAAATCTTCTTCAAAATTAAAATATTAGTTTTTAAAATAGAGATTTTTTTTATCTTTCTACAGTAATCTACCTCATATGAATAGTGTTTTCAAAGTCTTGACTCATTATTATGATTTTCTAAACCAAGTGATTGAACTAATCATACGACATATGGCTTTTGTTTTGTGAATTACTGTTCCTTATTGTGGAGAGCGTCTCCTATATCTGGAAGATAATTTCACAGCTGAGACTCTTTAATGATAATGAATAGAAGAAAGCTTACAAAAGATGCGCAGTGCACCAAATCAATTGAAAAAGAGGCTTAAAATGAGCCCAAAGCTAAAAAGATGCGAAATGTCGCCAACAAAAAGATACACGAAGTGTATCAAGAATGAAAAGATGCGTAAAGCGCCAAATAAATTGAAAAAGAGGCACAAAATGAGCCCAACCAAGCTTTCTTTCCTTTCCGATTGTTAAATGTCTTAGAAAAATCCGTGCGCCACGTAATACTTTTAAAAGATTATGTTTGAAAATCCTAATTTCTGATTTTTTACTTTGTAATACTATTATATCTGATATTTTTCTGGAACGAGGCTTGAAAGGATCTCTTTTCGAATCTAATTTTTTTCTTCTGAATTGGATTTTTGTTTTAAAAGAGATTTGCATCGATGAGGTGCCCGAGATGGGAGTTACGAAAGTCGATTTTTCCAACTTTTTCTGGTTTTCAGCGCTGTCAATCATCTCCTTATTGGTTTTTGAATCTGAAATCAAGGAAAAATTCTGATTTACTGGAGCAGTTTGATATTAAAAAAACATTGCTTTTATGTGTTTTCGTTGTCAGTTTTATTCATTTTTGTTTTATTTTTAGTTTTGTGATTGTGTCTTCGGGATCCAGATCTGTCACCTCCATCCTTCATCTTTTATTATTTTTCTTCACATCATCCTGGACGATTTACAAATCATCCTGGACGATCATCTTCGTCCTAGACGATCTGTCCAAAACCTCTCCCCAGTCTGATCCTCCTGCTGAGAAACACCAATTATTGGTGATCGTCCTGAACAATCCATCAATCGTCCTAGACGATATGATCCATATCTTCCTGATCTGATCAAACGACTGATATCACACAAATTATTTGCCATTGTCCTAGACGATCCACCTTATCGTCCTGGATGATCCACATGTCAAGCTGCTGGACGATTCGAATTCGACCCGTCTGACATATTTATTGCATATCATCCTGGACGATCCACCTAATCATCCGGGACGATACTTTTCGTCAACGGTCATCCAGCCTGACTCCTCGGGATGATCGCCTGTGTCTAATCATCCTGGATGATCGGACCATTTTTTGACCAATCATCCTGGCCATAATTATTGCACCTATCGTCCTGGACGATCTCGCGATCGTACGGGACGATCAGGCCAATATATATTTAAACAGCCATTTTCTTAAGGATTTTTCACACTCTTTCTTTCAATATCCCTCTACTTCCCTTCACTTTTGATTTCTAATGGCTGGTGGCAAACATTCGTGGCAAAAGGGTACGAGTTCCTCCCGGGGACATATTGATCCTCGCTTCACAAATGCAGCCGATCAGGCTACTTTCGAGTGCTATCATGACGTGGGGATCACACATTCTAAAATAGTAAATCCCCGCACTCTCACCTATCCTATTCTTGATCTGTTCGCACACACCTCCCTCACCTTCATCCTGACCTTAGCATTTCTCTTTAATCTTGAACTCCTTCAAATTTTCTTTGCCAATTTGTGCATTTTTGTGGACTATTCCACTCTTCACTTGTATGTCAATCAGCGTCCCGTGGAACTCACTACCCATGACTTTCACAATATTCTCCAACTTTTTGTCAATGGCGATAAACTCCACACGCTTATCACCGACCCTGACTATAATTGGAGTGTCGCCAATCACTTCCTTTGCAATATAAATGCACCCTATCATGACAACGCTTGCACCTCACTTCTTAAGGACGCATGGACCATTCAGCATGTCCTTCGTTCCTCCATCATTCCAAAGGTGGGGGATCGAATTCACATTACCCCTTTACTGTCCTTGACCACATACTACATCATGGCCCGCAGAGAGTTTAATGCCTCTGACCTTATTATCCGATACATAAAGTACCTCACCACCATTAGGGATCCAGGTCACAGGCGTCGCCCAAATCTAGCTTTAGGTCATTTCATTCATTATGCCTTAGAAACCAAATATGACCTTCAGTATCCTATCCCTCCTGATGTCCCTCCTTCCTTCTTCACAAACAATTCATTCCACGTCCTACACAGCACCCGACTACATCCAGAGCCCGACCTGGATGTTGAGGAGGAAGAGGAAGAGGCTATTCTAGTTCCTGCTGCACCTGAGGTACCTGCTCTCCTTCGCATTTCCTCTCCTTTTGACCACCTGGGGCAGCGCTTCGATCAGTGGGAGGCCAGATTCGACTCCTATGTGGCTGCCCAGGAGCAGCGGCACGCTGAGGAGCTCCAGCGCTTCATTGACTATGCTGCCCAGCAGCAATAGCAGCATGACTAGGACATTGCCTGTATTGGAGCCCACTTTCCAGCCATTCACGGTTACTTCAACCCACCACCACCACCTCCTCCTTCCGATCCGGATCCGCCTCCGTTCTAGTTTTCTGTTTTGTAGTTGTTTTCTTTTCTGTTTTGTACTGATGTTTCAATTTTTCTGTTTACCCTCCTCCTTTTTTTGATGTCAAAAGGGGTAGTCAGTTCTAGTCATTTCTATTTTTATTATGTGTTATGTTTCCTGTATTAGTTTAGTTGTTAAATGAAAATTTAAAAAAAAATTATTTTTCTATCTTCTAGTTATTTTTCAAACTACTGTACATATGTTTGCCATTATCAAAAAGGGGGAATCGTTACAAATCTGGTTTTGATGATGACAAACATGTCTCTATTGTATTTTGCTTGGCTAACCCGTTTCAGGCACAAAAAATCATGAGCAACTCAAGCCAACTCAAGATCGGGTCCAAGTGTGTCTAAGTGTACTATTTTCTTTTTCTTGAGTCAATTGTAATGTAACTGATGCCCTAGCTAAGTAACCTTGCACACACACACTTAGGGGGAGAGCTTGAGTGAATTAGAGTTTCTGTTCAAATTTTTGTTCAGATCGTCCTGGACGATAGTCACATTGTCCTGGATGATCAAGTAAAAATAGAAACCCTAATTAGGGTGACTAAGTTAAGAGGGTCTGATTAAGCAGATTGTCCTGGACGATCTTTGGATCGTATAAGATGATAAGCTCAAATCAAAAATTCTCAGCCGCTAGATCAAGTTAGGAAAGTTTTTATTTTTAGATATTTGGTCTGATCGTCCCGGACGATACGTGTATCGTCCTGGATGATTCAGTACAATCATGCCTAAATTAATCTGGTAATTAAGGAAAGTAATTTATATTTGATTGATACGATCATATAATCCTGGACGATCGTAGGATCGTCCCAGATGATCATGATCGTCTAGTGCATTTCAGCTGTACGACCCGAACTGTGTACAGGATGATTTGGCCACTTTTTAAACTAATCATACAGGACGATATACCGATCGTCCTGGATGATCAAGTCATTTTTTAGTCATCCAGCTCAAGTTTCTCTGGATGACCCGAATTGCCTTCTAGACGATATTCCTCGATTTGCACTAATCGTCCCGGATGATCGCAGGATCATACGGGACGATGTGATCAATTTTTTCTACTGATCGTCTAGAAGAGCCAGATTATCCAGGCTGAAGCAGCTAATTTTAAACTAATTGTACAGGGTGATATTTAGATCATCCTAGACGATTCTTGCCAACCAGTTGAGATTTAGGGCAAATTTTAAGCCCTCTTATAAAAGATATTTTTTTTCCAACAAGAAAAATTTTTTGCCACTTTCCTTTCCATAGAAACCCTAGAGAGAGAGAGAGTTTGGGAGAGAGAGAAAGGATCTTATCAGGGGGAGTTAGTGAGGGATTCACTAAGGTTGCTCCAAGCACAGATCAGAGTTGCCTTCTCCGCTCATCATCTTTCGTCTAGTTGGTGTTCGTTGTGGGAGGATCATCGGCAAGAAGATCCGGGGTTCTCTACCTGCTTCAGGTGGAAGCAAAAGGAGTTCGAAGGTTCTCTGCCTGCTTCAGGAGGAAGCAAAAGGAGGTTAGGTTCTCTGCCTCACCTGGTGGTGGAAAGGAGATTTTTGTACAGGCTTCTCCCCCTTGCTGTGGGAGCAAAAGGAGAGTCACTTTTTGTTTAGTGCAATACCCGGAGGGGAGGCTCCGGGGAGTGGACGTAGGTCAAGTTGACCGAACCAATATAATATCTGGTTTGCTTTTCTGATTCTTATTTGTACTTTACTTGTCCGATATTAACTTCTTGGGTGAATATCTGTGATTGATCTTTTGGTTCTTATTTACTTGTTTCCGCTGCTAAGTATCGAAAAGATTTTTCTGTTGCTAGTGAAAATTTTAAATAACCAATTCACCCCCCTCTTGGTTAGCCTCGGGACTAGTTCACTAGGGCTTAACATCCCTATCGAACTTTCATGTTCCACTTCTGAAAGTTCTTATGTTTCTTCCTTAGAAAGCTTTTGAATTACCTTGTGATCACGGCCATGTCATCGCTATCAGACCCGAAAGAGCAAGAATCACTATCGTTGGCCTTCAGTGCCATTGTTTTCTCCTTCTTCCTCTCACCTGCAGCAAGCTGTCTTTGGTTCACCCCTTGCTTGTAAGCAATGAGTGATCCAAGTAAGCTATCAATAGAGTAAGTATTCAAATCTTTAGATTCAGTGATTGCAGTTATCTTAGCATCATATGAAGAAGGCAAACATCTAAGTATTTTGTTCACTCTTTCGTAGTTTGTAAGTTCTCTTCCTAAGGCATACAAATAAGTGACGATTTGAGTGAATCTACTATACATTTCAGAAATGGTTTCAGTAGGTTTCATGCGAAATAGTTCATAGTCATGAAGCAAAATATTTAATCTAGACTGTTTGACTTCAGTTATACCTTCATACGTGATGCACAATTTATCCCAGATTTCCTTACCAGTTGTATATGTAGATACACACATGTAATCCTCAGATTTTAAAGCATAGAAAAAATAATTCAAGCATTTGGCATTCAATTGTGCTAAATCACGATCATCAAAAGTCCAGTCAGCAAAGGGTAGTTCAGTTTTTACATTTTCAACCAATCTAAAAGGTGGTTCGTATCCATCCTTAACTAGCATCCACATGCGATAATCAATTGATTGAAGAAAAGTGGACATGCGAGTTTTCTAAAAATCAAAAGGTATGTTATCAAACAATGGCGATCATGTAATTGAATAACCTTCAGCAGTATTACGATTACCAAAGTTAGCCATGGATCAAATTTAAAAGTTTTTAAACTTAAATTTTGAATCCCGCTCTGATACCACTTGAAAGTTTGATAGGGATGTTAAACCCTGATGAACTAGTCCCGAGGCTAACCAAGAGGGGGGGTGAATTGGTTATTTAAAAATTCGATAGCAATAGTAAAAATCTTTTCTTTAATATGCAGCGAAAACGAATAAAATAAACAAATAAAAAGATCGAACACAATTTCACCCAAGCAGTTAATCACAAAAAAATAAAAGTGCAGAAAGTAATCAGAATGAACACACCAAATTTTATAGTGGTTCGATCAACTTGACCTACGTCCACTCCCCGGAGCCTCTCCTCCGGGTATTATACTAACTCAAAGTGTCTCTCCTTTTGCTCCCACAGCAAGGCGGAGAAGCATGTACAAAAACCTCCTTTCCACTGACACGGTGAGGCAGAGAACCTAACCTCCTTTTTGCTTCCTCCTGAATCAGGCAGAGAACCTCGGATCTTCTTGCCGACGATCCTCTCCTAAAGAACACCAACACGATGAAAGATGGCGAGCGGAGAAGAAGACTCTGATCCTTGCTTGGAGCAACCTTCGTGAACCCCTCACGAACTCCCCCACACAAGATCCTCTCTCTCTCTCCCAAACTCTCTCTCTCTCTCTAGGGTTTCTCTGGAAAGAAAAGTGGCAAAAGATTTTTCTTGTTGGAAGAAAAATATCTTTTATAAGAGGGCTCAAAATTTGCCCTAAATCTCAACTAGTCGGCCTAGATCATCCATGACGATCTATATATCGTCCTGTATGATCAGTTCAAAATCAGCTGTTTCAGCCTAGATGATCTGGCTTTTCTAGACGATCAGTGGAAAAAGTTGTTCTGATCGTCCCGTATGATTCTGCGATCGTCCGGGATGATTAGTGTAAATTCAGGAATATTATCCAGAAGACAGTTCGGGTCGTCCAGAGCAAATTATGCTGGACGACTAAAAAATGACTTGATCATCCAGGACGATACGAGTATCGTCATGTACGACTAGTTCAAAAAGTGCCAAAATCATCCTGAGCACAGTTCGGGTCGTACAGCAGAAACACGCTATACGAACATAATCGTCCATGATGATATGATCATATCAATCAATTATTAATTCCTTTCTTTAATTACCAAATTAATTTAGCCATGATTATACTGTATCATCCAGGACGATACACGTATCATCCGGGATGATCAGACCAAATATCTTAAAATAAAAACTTGCCTAACTTGATCTAGCAGCTGAGAATTTCTGATTTGAGCATATCATCCTGTACGATGCAACGATCGTCTAGGATGATATGCTTAATCAGACACATTTAACTTGGTCGCCCTAATTAGGGTTTTTATTTTTACTTGATCGTCCAGGACGATGTGACTATCATCCAGGACGATCTGAACAAAAACTTGAATAGAAACTCTAATTCACTCAAGCTCTCCCCCTGAGTGTGCGTGTGCAAGGTTACTTAGCTAGGGGATCAGTTACATTACAATTGACTCAAGAAAAAGAAAATAGTACACTTAGTCACACTTGGACCTGATCTTGAGTTGGCTTGAGTTGCTCATGATCTTTTATGCCTGAAACGGGTTAGCCAAGCAAAACACAATAGAAACATGTTTGTCATCATCTAAACCAGATTTGTAATAGAAAGCACCTGGGATTCTGAAATAATTCAAAAGTGCCTTAGTTTATCCTAAGTGTTGGGCTTAAATTTAAATTGAAAGAGATTTAAGTTTGAATGGTTAATTTTATTAGAAAGTTAGGATAAGATTCCCAGAGGTTAAGGTCTTATAGTCTGAGCCTATCTTAGAACCTAAGTCTAAATTAGGCACTGAAAATCAATAACCCGAACCTAACTAATGCAATGAAAATTTGGACTTACCCTGACCTGCATTTGGGAGCCAGCTAAACCACCTAGGCACTTCAAAATCATATATCCAGTATTTTATGAAGGAGTGGCAGGGACCTTAATTAGAATGAGTTTAAGGAATTAGGGCTAACATCTAGAGAATATCCTAATTGTCCCCTTAACATATGTTTGGGTAGAATGAAATTTAAAATAAAATATAATTAAGTTTTACACTTATTTAAATTTATATATAATACGACGTATTCTAGTTGACTTAATTAAATATTTAAATCAGAATGAAGCCATTTAAAAAGAGCTTAGAAAGTAGATTTTTCCCTAAAAGAATGCACAACATGCCCTTAACAGATCTACGCCCTTATAGGTTAGGTGGTCTACTAAAACCCATTGGCGAGGAGGTGCCTAACAAAAGAAAGAAGGTGCAACAAGTATGCTATGAGAACTCTCGACAGTCCCAGGCTTACTTCTTAAAATGTTAGATTTTTATGTGAGCTTAAAATTTTTAATTTTATTTAAGTGAAATAATTTTTTTTAATGTTCCCTCATAAGCCTCCGATCGGGTTCCTAACTAAATCATAGATCGACATGTAAAAAGAGTTAAAAAAACTACTAAAAGCATTCAATCCTATATCATAATCAACATCAGATAATCAATTGAATAATTAAATTAATTAAATAAATAAAATGTCCATAGGCAAGTGTCTTTTAATATTACAACTCAGGGTCTATAGAAACGTAAAGTGGCCGGGTACCACTAACAATAACCAAATTCTACTCCTAAGACCCAAGTTACTTTGAGAATGGGATTCTTCTTGTTCTTCACTTCTTCATCCTTCTATGAGCTCCTTGGATCGTCAGGTCCGGATATCCAAATAAAAAGAAACTCCACCTTGAAAGCGGTGTTATATGTTCTTTTTGGATACTTTAAATCATCCTAATTTGGATCTCCAAATGGAGAGGGACTTTCCCCTAAGGGATGTCCTTCCTCTTTGGATTCCAAATTGGATGTTATCCCATCTCAAATTGTCACTTTAAATTATAACTCAATTACATCAAATTACATTTGAATAAAAATTAAAATCTAGACTCATACAACCTGCAATGTTATCCTAAGCAGTTATAATCAAATCATCTCAAGTTGTAAATATATTTGAAATTTAAAATGCTCAAATCATAGCCACATTTGGCCATGCTCTTTTAATTTAAAGGGCATCTTTTGCATTCTGAAGCACCTGTAGAAAATATTATTAATTTTAAAGCTTAATTTATTATTTGCCTCCTTTAATTTTTAATGCCCTATATAAGTATGGCCACCTACATAAGATTGAATTAGTATAAATTATCCCTAATCTAAGGGTAGTCTAACATATAATCAGTCACATCATAGAGTGCATAAATTATGTAAATAAACACATCAATCTATTCTATCACTAGCAACCAGCATGCAGTAAAAGCTCAAAAAATTCAGTACATAATAGTTGGAAAGTAAAACAACTGCCTATCTTAAGACTAGAGTTGGTTATCCTAGCAAACCATCTGAAGTGTGTGAGGTAGGCTTTATGATTTGGATATGTCCTATATAGGATAATTAGTTAAAGTTCTTTGATGTTCTTGTTGGTTGAAAGGCTTAAGGGTCAAATTTATTTAAAGTTCAAATATTAATCATTTAAAATTGATTTTAAAATATATTATTTTAAAGTTAAATGATTACCACCTTTGTTGCTCACTAAGGCCGTGAAGTTCATTTCACCTTCGTTAGGGCTAACTTAATAGCCTCGTAGGCCTGGGTTACCTAGTGGTAACCAATATAATTTAGTGATTTAAATTAATTAAAATTTTAAGGTTAATGAATTTTAAATAAGCTTAATTGGTTGTTGATTTTAAAGGTTTAAATTAATTTTAAGTTTGCTATCAACCAATTCATGGCGTTGTGCCACCAAGCTCAAAGAATAAAGTCTCCTTAGGACACATAATTTCGTAGCCCATAGTAGTACATCCTAAAAACTTGGTTGATATAATTTGATTAAGTATTTAATTTTGATTAGATCATTAATAATCAATTAATTTTAAGATTTTAGCACTCCATTGAATCTATTTATGGTGTTATGCAACCACGCTCAAGGAACTAGGCCTCTTTAAGACACTTAGCCCTGCAGCCCAGAGTCGTCCATCCTGAAAACTTTATCTTTGGAGTGGTTGTTATGTATTAAAGGTTTGGTCAAGTGATTTTAATTTTGACTTAACATTTTCTCGAATTTAAGCTTGATTATCAAATTTTAGAATTTTTGGATTGTTTTAATGTATTAATTAAGGGGACAAAATTAGAATTTTAGATTTAATTAAATTTTTAGAGTTTTGATATTTTTATTAAATATTATATCTCTTTATGAGTAATTAGGATTTGAGTTTGCTAGATTTGGAGTTTTTTATGAGAAGTTATGGAATTTTGATGTTTTAACTAGAAATTTTGATTTAAAGGTTCAACGGGTTATTGACTTTTTAAATTTGAATTATTTCTGGTGGTTTGATATTTTTAATTAAGGGTGTTTTAAATATTTTTCTTCAAATGAATTCCTAACTCCTTGAAATCAACTCCAAAGGTCAAAAATTACTTAAGGAGAGATTCCCAAGGATTTGGGAATTTTTTGGAATTAAATTAATTAAATATTAATTTTAAATTAAAATTAAATTAAGATTTAAATTAAAGTCCAATCAAGAGGGTTTTATTTTTTTTTAATAAAGGGTTAAATTCTGGTCAGTTAGAAGTGTTATATGTATTTTTTAGAATTAAGTTTGATTTATTAGATTTTTTGGAATTTTTAATGCTTAATTAAGGGTTTGAATTTAAGTAAATTAATTAAAGGGCTTAATGATTTCAAAAATCAGTGAGAAAATTCATATAGGCTAAGAATGTCATTGGGTTAAAGTGGTTTAAATTTCATGTCAAGAGAAAATGTATCCTATCTTCTAGAATTATTCTAAATTTTCTAGACATAAATCCTTAATTGTTGTCTTTAAGGTGTCATTATGTTAAGTGGGCTTGAATCAAAGTCTTTAACCCATGACCATATACATGCTAAGCATACACAAAGATCACAATAAACTCTTGAGACCAGGAGAGCCTAAACTAAGTGGTGGGTGCATCCTAAGCATATAAGGATCAAAGGTAATTAACATACATAAGCTTTGATTAGTGAATAATTGGAATACAATCATTCACTAACTTTTCTCATGAGTTCTATTCAAGTACACTCAACCTATGTTTAAAACTTCAAAGGATCTCTTAACATTTAAGGATTTAAACGTATATAATTTTAAAATAAATTGTAATATGTATATATATATATATATATATATATATATATATATATATATATATATATATATATATATATATATATATATATATATATATATATAACTCTTAAAAATAAAAATTCAAAATACCTTAAAATAATTCTAAAATATTTTTGAGAGATCCCACTGGTTATTTAAAATAATTTAAAAATAAACTTTTAATACTGAAAATATTTTGAAATTATCTTAAATTAAAATACTTAATTTTTAAAAACTTTTAAGGTATTATTTATATTTTTATGATTTAAAATGAATTTCTTTTGAAGTTTTAAAGTTTTAAAGTTAATTAAAGGAATTTAAAACACTTTATAATTAATTAATTTTTAAAATAATTTTTTAATTAAATTTAATTGAGTATTAAATATTTTTATGAAATTTGAAAATGATTTAAAATAATTTTATTAGAATTTTCAAAATTATTTAAATTAAATTTTAATTAAATAATAATTAAATATTTAAATATTTAATTTATTAAAAAAATTAAAATATAAAATATATGTTAAATTAATTTTAATTTCAAATTAAGATACATTAAAGTAATCATTTAATTATTTAAAATAGTTTAATATAAAACTTTTTACTTTTTTTAAAAAAATTCTAAGTTTAACTAATTAAATATTAATTAATTATTTAAATATTTAAATAATATAAATTATTTAAATAATATTAAACATTCTGAGTTTAACTTTAATTAAAATATTGAAAATATGTTTTATAATTAAAATATTATAGAATAATATTTTGAATTTTTAAAGTAATTAAATTAATATTAATTTTAATATTATTGGAATATTAGAATAACAAAAATTACTTAATATATTTAAAGAAAATATTTTTAATTAAGATTTTTTTTTAATAAAATGTCCCAAATACTTTTCTAAAAATATAAAATATTTAAAATAAAAGATCAATTTTTAGGAAATATTTTAATTATATCTAATTAGATATTAATAAAAGATATTAATTATTTAATAATTAAAATAACTTAAAATGTATAAAATATTTTAATTTGAAATTAATTTTAAATTGAAGGGTTTAAAAAACTAAAAATTTTGATATATTATGTGTATTTTTATGATTAATAATTAATTTATAATCATTAAATTAAGTTTTGTTAAATAAAATAGATTTAAAATAAATTATATTGAAAACGGCGGCAGCGACGGACGCATGGCAAGCTCGACCTGGCGGGTTCAAACCTATGGCCAATCATTGGTCGGTGGCACAATCAGCGTAATGATTATGCCACCGATAATGATTGTGGAATCATTAACCGCGTACGCGGTTTACTTATCCTCATCAGCATGCTCTCCCCGCCGTCTGATTCCCGCTATTTCAAAATTAGTGGGTCTGATTTCATCGGATGAAAAGATCAACTGCATGATCGGATCCATGATCGAACAAAACTGCAGAGCGGCTTGATCTAGGCTATAAATCACGCGATCAACAGCCTAAAAAACAAACACTAAGGGTATATCATGAATAAGCCCTAAAAAGGGGTTTTTTTTACTTGTTTGCTTAATTCGATTAACAAAATTGGATGAAATTTAAAACATAGAATCAATGTGTGAATAGAAATCATGTGGAATCAATCATATAGCTTAAAAAGTGCTTATAAAAAAGCTATTTAACTATATGTGTACTAACCTAGGGTTAGAGTGTTGCAAATTTGGTTTTGATGATGACAAACATGTTTCCAGTGTGTTTTGCTTGGCTAATCTGTTTCAGGCACAAAAAACCACGAGCCACTCAAGCCAACTCAAGATCGGGTCCAAGTGTGTCCAATGTACTATTTTTCATTTTATTGAGTCAATTGTAATGTAACTGATCTCCTAGCTAAGTAACCTTGCACACACACACTCAGGGTGAGAGCTTGAGTGAATTAGAGTTTCTGTTTAATTTTTGTTCAGATCGTCCTCGAAGATATTCACATCGTCCTAGACGATCCGGTAAAAACAGAAACCCTAATTAGGGCGACTAAGTTAAGAGGGTCTAATTAAGCAGATCGTCTTGGACGATCTTTGGATCGTACAGGATGATATGCTCAAATCAGAAATTCTCAGCCGCCATATCAAGTTAGGAAAGTTTTTACTTTTAGTTATTTGGTCTGATCGTCCGGGACGATACGTGTATTGTCCTGATAATTTAATCTGGTAATTAAGGAAAGCAATTTATTTTTGATTGATACGATCATATCGTCCTGGACGATCGCAGGATCGTCCTGGACGATTGCAGGATCATCCCGGACGATCATGATCATCTAGTGCATTTCAGCTGTACGACCCGAACTATGTTCAGGACGATTTGGGCACTTTTTGAACTAATCGTACAGGACGATATCCCTATCGTCCTGGACGATCAAGTCATTTTTTGGTCGTCCAGCACAGATTTCTCTAGACGACCCGAACTGTCTTCTGGACGATATTCCTCCATTTGCACTAATCATCCCGGACGATCGCAGGATCGTACGGGATGATATGAACAATTTTTTCTACTGATCATCCAGAAGAGCCAGATCATCCAGGCTGAAACAGCTGAATTTGAACTGATCGTACAGGATGATCTATCGATCGTCCTTGACGATCTTGGCCGACCAATTGAGATTTAGGACAAATTTTAAGCCCTCGTAAAAAAGAAATTTTTCTTGAAACAAGAAAAATCTTTTGCCACCTTCCTTCCCTGAGAAACCCTAGAGAGAGAGAGAGAGTTGGGAGAGAGAGAGAAGATCTTGTGAGGGGGAGTTAGTGAGGGATTCACTAAGGTTGCTCCAAGCACGGATCAGAGTCGTCTTCTCTGCTCGTCGTCTTTCGTCTAGTCGGTGTTCGTCATGGGAGGATCATTCGCAAGAAGATCCGGGGTTATCTGCCCGCTTCAGGTGGAAGCAAAAGGAGTTCGAAGGTTCTCTGTCTGCTTCAGGAGAAAGAAAAAGGAGCTCGAGTTCTCTGCCTCACCGTGTGGTGAAAAGGAGGTGTTTGTACGGGCTTCTCCGCCTTGCTGTGGGAGCAAAAGGAGAGACACTTTTTCTTTAGTGCAATACCCGGAGGGGAGGCTCCGGGGAGTGGACGTAGGTCAAGTTGACCGAACCACTATAAAATCTGGTTTGTTTTTCTGATTCAGTTTTGCACTTTACTTTTCCGATATTAACTGCTTGGGTGAATATCTGTGATTGATCTTTTCGTTCTTGTTTACTTGTTTCCGCTGCTAAGTATCGAAAAGATTTTCATTGTTATCGTGAAAATTTTAAATAATCAATTCACCCCCCCCCCCTCTTGGTTAGCCTCAGGACTAGTTCACTAGGGCTTAACATCCCTTTCGAACTTTCAAGTGGTATCAGAGCGGGATTCAAAATTTAGGTTTAAAAACTTTTGAATTTGATCCATGGCTAACTGTAACAATCATAATACTGCTGATGGTTATTCTATTACAAAACCACCATTGTTTGACAATATTCCTTTTGATTTTTAGAAAACACGCATGTCTACTTTTCTGCAATTTATTGATTATCACATGTGGATGTTAGTTTAGGACGGATACGAACCACCTTTTAGATTGATTAACAATGTGAAAACTGAATTGCCTTTTGCTGATTGGACGTTTGATGATCGTGATTTAGCACAGTTAAATGCAAAATGCTTGAACTGTTTCTTTTGTGCTTTAAAATCTGAAGATTATATGCGTGTTTCTACTTGTACAACGGGAAAGGAAATCTGGGATAGATTATGTATAACATACGAAGGTACAACTGAAGTCAAACAGTCTAGGTTAAAAATCTTGTTACATGATTACGAACTTTTTCGCATGAAACCTAGTGAGACTATTTCAAAAATGTACACAAGGTTCACTCAGATTGTTACCTCTTTGCATGCTTTAGGTAGAGAACTTACTAACTACGAAAGAGTGAACAAAATTCTTAGATGTTTGTCTGCTTCTTATGATGCTAAGATTACTGCTATCACTGAATCCAAAGATTTAAATACTTACTCTATTGACAGCTTACTTGGATCACTCATTGCTTACGAGCAAGGGGTGAACCAAAGGCAACTTGATGCAGGTGAATGCAAGAAAGAGAAGACAGTGGCACTAAAGGCCAAAGATTTAGATGCTAGCACTTCCGGGTCTGATAGAGATGATGTTGCCTTAATCACAAGGCAATTCAAAAGCTTTCTAAGGAAGAAACATAAGAACTATCAGAAGTGGAACAAGGGTAAGTCTAGTAAAAATTTTAAGGGTTCATCTGAATCTGTTTGTTTTGAATGCAGGAAGCCTGGACACATTAAGGCTGATTGTCCTACACTTAAAGCTCACCCAAGCAAGGAGAAGGGTGAGGAGAAACCAAAGTTCAGAAAGGATAAGAATCGGATTCAGAAGGCATTCTGGGCAGACTCTGCATCCGACTCTTCTGAGATTAAAGATGAAAAGGATGAAACAAACTTGTGCCTGATGGCTGATGATCACCTTGGTTAGTCGAACTAGGAAGAGGTTTGTGAGCTGACTTACGATCAATTATTTGAAGTTTTTGAAAGAATTCATACATCTTATAGGAAACTTAAGAAAACTCATGCTAGTTTGAAATTAGATTACTTAGACTTTGCAAAAAGAGCATGATTCTGTAGTTAAAGATCATTCCAAACTTGATTCCAATCACATGTCTTTGCTTTATGAATTCGATGATTTGAACAAAAAATATTCTGATTTAACTGTTGAGCATGATTTGTTAAAAACATCGCATGTTGAATTAGAAGTTGCTTTTAAGTAAGTAAATGATATGGCATGTGATTTAGAAAGTAATGAAAGTGCGAGAACCTTTGAAATTGCAAGTTTAAATAAACATATTGAGTTTTTGAAAGTGAAAATTAGTGCTTTTGAAAAGAATAAAACACCGTACTTTTGAACAGTTTTATGCACCGCCACCTTTTGAAAAATCTATTGCAAGTTCACAAAGCATGTTTCATATGCATCTAGGAAGAGGCACTATCACCCACATAGATTAGTTAACCCTTTTCCTGGTGTTAGATGTTTTTCATGTGGCATTTTAGGACACATTTCCCACACCTGCACTATTCACCGTAGTACACATTGGGTGTGGAAACCCAAACTGCCTGTTTCACAGCACAGCACGTATGCATTGCATTCTTCTTTTCATAAGAAGGAACCCAAACCTGTTTGGTTCCTAAGACTGACATTTGATATTTTTGTAGGTGTGCTCTCACACAAGACCTCGTGAGAGCATGTGGTACCTGGACAGCGGATGTTCTAGACATATGACTGGAGATGCAAATCAGTTCATTTCGCTGGAGGCCAGAGCTGGAGGCAAGGTTACACTTGGAGATAACACCACCAAGAAGGTGGTAGGCTCAGGTATAATTGGTGATTCAAAGAATTTTAAGATTGATAATGTTTTGCTTGTAGATGGACTGAAACACAACTTGTTGAGCATCAGTCAACTCTGTGACAAGGGATACAACATCAAATTCCTGCCTACTGGCTGCATTTTAAGCTTAAATGATGAAGTGTTTTGCAGGGGCAAAGGATCAACAACGTCTACAAGCTGGATGTAAGTTGCATTAAATCTGATAATTCAATTTGCTTAAAAACTACTGCTGATGAGTCTTGGTTATGACATAGGAGATTGTGTCATGCCAGTATGAAAACCCTTAGGAGAGTCACCCAAAAGGACTTAGTTAGAGGTGTGCCCAAGCTTAAGTTCAGTAAGGATAACCTGTGTGATGCCTGTTAGTTGGGGAAGCAAGTCCAGTCCTCTTTTCACTATGTTAAGGACATTAGCACCTCCAGACCTTTAGAAGTTCTTCACATGGACCTCTTTGGACAAATTAGCACTGCCAGCTTAGGGGGGAGAGTCTATGGGTTTGTGATTATAGATGATTATTCGAGGTTCACTTGGGTTAAGTTTTTATCACATAAATCTGAGTCATTTGATGAGTTTAGATCTTTCTCTATATCGATTCGGAAGAAGTTAGGATGTGAGATTATTACCATCCATAGTGATCATGGAGGAGAGTTTGAAAATGAATGATTTGGAAGTTTTTGTGAGGATCATGGGATTAGTCACAATTTTTTAGCTCCTAGGACCCCTTAGCAGAACGGGGTAGCTGAAAAGAAGAACAGGACCTTAGTGGAAGCCGCTAGAGCCATGATTGCCGAGTATTCACTTCCAAAATACTTTTGGACTGAAGCGGTGAACACTGCCTGTTATGTGCTGAATTGGGTGAATGTGAGAGTCAAACTGAACAAGACACCTTATGAGATCATTAAGGGTAGAACTCCAAATCTGTCCCACCTCCATATCTTTGGCTGTAAGGTTTTCATTCTAAACAACGGGAAATCACCTTTAGGAAAATTTGACCCCAAATCTGATGAAGGAGTGTTCTTAGGATATTCAAGTGTGGGGAAATCCTTTAGGGTGTTCAATAGGAGGACTTTGGTGGTGGAAGAAACAACCCATGTAGTGTTCGATGAATCTGATCCTTAGGAGTTTAGATCTGAAGTAGAAGATGAAGAGATTGTTGAGGTTACCCAAGGAGTTGGAAATACAAATTTGGAGGAAAGGGTAGAACCTTAAACCACGTTGCCTAGAGATTGGAGATATTCTTCGAGTCATCCTAAAGAAGTGATCTTAGGAGACCCTTCTGAAGGTGTTAGGACTAGGCATGGACTTAGGAAGGAAGTAAACCATTCTGACTTTATCTCAATGACTGAACCCACCAACATCAATCAAGCCTTATCGGATGAGTTTTAGATTTTAGCTATGCAGGAAGAATAGAATCAATTTGTAAGGAAAGATGTTTCGGAGTTAGTAGAAAGACCTAAAAATCAAAGTATTGTGGGAACCAAGTGGGTCTTTAAGAATAAGATGAATGACTCTGGTGTGGTGGTGAGAAATAAGGCAAGATTGGTGGCTAAGGGGTATAATCAGATAGAAGGGATTAATTTTGAGGAGACTTTTGCCTCTGTAGCTAGATTGGAAGCCATTAGAGTGCTACTAGCCTTTGCCTGTTATAAGGAATTTAAGCTGTTTCAAATGGATGTCAAGAGTGCCTTTTTAAATGGGGTAATTAAAGAAGATGTTTTTGTAGAACAACCCCCAGGTTTTGAGAGTTCCCAATATCCAAATCATGTCTATAAATTAAAAAAGGCCTTATATGGATTGAAACAGGCACCCAGAGCTTGGTATGAGAGGCTTAGGACATTCCTGTTAGAAAGAGAGTTTGTTAAGGGGAGCGTAGACACCACCCTTTTTCTGAGGAGATTAGGGGATGAATTACTCATTGTCCAGATCTATATTGATGATATAATTTTTGGATCTTCTGATAAATATTTATGTGATGAGTTTTCTAAAATAATGAGTAAGGAGTTTGAGATGAGTATGATGGGAGAATTGTCTTACTTTTTGGGGTTTAGCATAAGGCAAACGGATGATAGAACCTTTCTCAATCAATCAAAATACACTAAGAACATTTTGAAGAAATATGAAATGGATAAAGCCAAGCCAATCAATACTCCCATGCCCTCCTCAGTTCAATTAGATAAGGATTCAAGTGGAAAATCTGTTGATCAGAAAAAGTATAGTGGGATAATAGGTTCACTGCTTTACCTAACTGCTAGCCGACCTGATATCATGTTTAGTGTCTGTCTTTGTGCTAGGTTTCAGGCTGATCCTAAAGAGTCCCACCTGACTGCTGTTAAGAGAATTCTTAGATATCTTTTAGGGACCCCAAACCTAGGAATCTGGTACCCTAGGCACAGCACCTCTTTTGAGATCATTGGATATTCTGATTCTGACTTTACGGGGTGTAGGGTGGATAGAAAGAGTACTTCTGGGACTTGTCAATTTATAGGACAGTCGTTAGTCTCCTGGTCCAGTAGAAAATAGAACTCAGTTGCACTTTCCACTGCTGAAGCTGAGTACATTGCCTTAGGGAGTTGTGTGGCCCAGGTTCTTTGGTTGAAGCAACAAGTCTTGGATTTAGGGGTACCAGTTGGCACAATTTCTGTTATGTGTGATAATACAAGTGCTATTTGTATCTCTAAGAATCCAATCCAACATTCTAGGACCAAATACATTGATATAAGGCATCACTTCATTAGGGACCATGTTACAAAAGGGGACATTGAGCTACATCATGTAGCAACTAAAAATCAGCTGGCTGACATATTCACTAAACCACTGGCCTTTGACTCATTCAGCATTTTGAGAACCAGATTAGGAGTGATTGATATAAATGCTTGATTCTGATAACTGCTAATTTCTGATTATTCTTATTGGAATTTTGTTTTCTGTTAGTTAGTTTTTGGTTTGATTATTTGCTTTCAGTTGATTTTATTTCTTCTGCTGATTTCTGTTTTTAGCTTTACTGTTAGTTTGATTTGAGCTTTTACTTTGATGAGATTTTCTACCTGTTTTCTATTCACTGGTTCATCTCTTGCACTTACTGTTTTATGCTTTTCAAAATCTGATCACCGCTCACCACTTTTGATAATCTGAATTTATGACTGGGAGTCTTTACCTTATTTTTGTTTGGAAGCTGGTAAGCAGTGATTGATTCCACTGAATCTGTTAAAGGGAAGAAATATTGATGATTATTTCTCTTCCTCTAACTCCTTTACTGGTGTATAGTTTCTTTTGGATAAAAATCCTCTTCAAAATTAAAATGTTAATTTTTGAAATAGAAATTATTTTATCTTCCTACAGTAATCTGTCTCATATCAATAGTGTTTTTCAAAGTCTTGAGTCATTAGTTTGATTTTTTAAACCAAGTGATTGCATTTATCATATGTTGTATGGCTTTTATTTCGTGAATCATTCTTCCTTACTGTGGAGAGTCATCTCCTATGTCTGGAAGATAATCTCACAGCTAAGACTCTTTAATGATTATGAAAAGGAGAAAGCTTACAAAAGATGCTCAGTGCGCCAGATAATTTGAAAAAGAGGCATAAAATGAGCCCAAAACTGAAAAGATGCGAAATTGCCAAATTGGATACACAAAGTGTATCAAAAAATCAAAAGATGCGCAAAGCGCCAACCAATTTGAAAAAGAGGCACAAAATGAGCCCAAACCAAGCTTTCTTCCTTTTCATATTGTTAAATGTCTTAGAAAAATCTGTGCGCCACTTAATATTTTCAAAAGCTTGAGTTTGAAAATCCTGATTTCTGATTTTTTACTTTGTAACACTATTATATCAGATATTTTTCTGGAACGAGGCTTGAAAGGATCTCTTTTCAAATCTAATGTCTTTTCTTCCGAATCAGATTTTTGTTTTGAAAGAGGTTTTCATCGATAAGGTGCCCGGGGTCAGAGTTACGAAAGTTGATTTTACCAACCTTTTCTGGATTTCAGCGCTGTCAATCGTCCTCTTATTGGTTTTTGAATCTAAAATCAAGGAAAAATTCTGATTTACTCGAGTAGCTTGATCAAAAAAAAACGTTGCTTTTATGTGTTTTTGCTGTAAGATTTATTCATTTTTGTTTTATTTTGATTTCATGGTTGTGTTTTTGGGATCCTGATCGATCATCTTCATCCTTCATCTTCTTCTATTTTCTTCACATCGTCCTAGACGATACCACGATCTCCTGGACGATCCTCTTCGTCCTAGACAATCTAAACATCGTCCTGGATGATTCATTCAAAATCATCCCCACACTGCTCCTGCTGCTAAAAAATCCTAATTATTGGCGATCGTCCTAAACGATCCTTTTATCGTCCTGGACGATATGATCCATATCTTCCTAATCTGATCAAAAGGCTAACATTGCACCAATTATTATCCATCATCCTAGACGATCCACCTTATCATCCCGGATGATCTACGTGTCAGCCGCTGGACGATTGGAATTCGGCCCTTCCGACATATTAATTGCATATTATCCCGGACGATCCACCTAATCGTCCCGGATGATACTTTTCGTCAACGGTCGTCCAGCCTGACTCCTCAGGACGATCTCCTGTGTCTAATCATCCTCGACGATATCTGATCGTCCTGGACGATCGGACCACCTTTTTGACCAATCATCCAGGACGTCATAAATGACCATATCGTCTCGAATGATGTCATGATTGTACGGTATGATCAGGCCATTTTCTATATAAACAACAGCTTTCTTCAGATTTTTCTACACCGTTTTTCTTCCACTCTCCTTCTACTTCCTTACACTTTGGATTCCTAATGGCTAGTGGCAAAAGGTCTCGTCAAAAGGGTGCCAGTTCCTCCCGGGGATCGGTTGATCCTCGCTTCCCCAATGCAGCCGATCAGGCTGCCTACGAGCGATAATGTGAAGTGGGGATCAAACCATCGAAAATCATAAATCCCTGCACTCTCACTTATCCTGTCCTTGACCTCTTCTCACACACCTCCCTCACCTTCATCATGACTCTCGCATTTCCCTTTAGTTCTGAACTTCTCCGCATTTTTGTTGCAAACTTATGAATTTCGACTGATTATTCCACTCTCCGTTCTTATGTAAATCAGCGCCCCGTCGAACTTACCTATCAGAACTTTCACAACATTCTCCAACTGTCCGTTACTGGTGACAAACTCCACACCCTTATCACCGACCCAGAATATGATTGGAGTGTCGCCAATCATTTCCTTCGCAATACCAATGCCCCTTATCATGACAATGCCTGCTCCACACTTCTTAAGAATGCCCGGACTATTCAGCATGTTCTTCGTTCCTCCATCATTCCAAAGGCAGGGGATCGGATTCACATCACCCCACTCTTATCCTTGACCACCTACTACATCCTGGCCAATAGGGAATTCAATGCCACAGACCTTATTATCCGGTACCTCGAGCACCTCACCACCATTCAGGATCCAGGTCATCGTCGTCGTCCAAATCTAGCCTTAGGACACATTGTTTCCTATGCCCTCGAAACCAAATATGACTTGCAATATCCCGCAGCTCCAGATGTTCCTCCTTCCTTCCTCACTAACAATGCCTTCCATGTCCTACACAGCACACGACTACATCCGGAGCCCGCCCCAGATGTTGAGGAAGAGGAGGAAGAGGCCATTCCAGTTCCTGCTGCACCAGAGGCACCTGCTCCCCTTCGCATTCCCTCTCCCTTTGACCACCTGGAGCAGCATTTCGATCAGTGGGAGGCCAGATTTGACTCCTACGTGGTTGCCCAGGACCAGCGGCACGCCGAGGACATCCAGCGCTTCACTGACTTTGCTGCGCAGCAGCAACAGCAGCACAACCAGGACATCGCTTGGATTGGAGCCCACTTTCAGGCCATTCACCATTACTTCAACCCTCCACCGCCACCTCCTTCTTCCGATCAGGATCTGCCTCAGTTTTAGTTTCCTGTTTTGTAGTTGTTCTCTTTTATGTTTTATACTTGTATTTCCGTTTTCTGTTTTACCCTCCTCCTTTTTGTGATGTCAAAAGGGGGAGTCAGTTGTAGTCGTTTCAGTTTTTGTTATGTGTTATGTTTTCTGTATTAGGTTGATTATTAAATGAAAATTTGGAAAAAATATATGTTTTAGATCTCCTGTCTAGTTTTATTTTCAAACTACTGTACAAATGTTTGCCATCATCGAAAGGGGGGAGAGTGTTGCAAATTTTGTTTTGATGATGACAAACATGTTTCCAGTGTGTTTTGCTTGGCTAATCTATTTCAGGCACAAAAAACCACGAGCCACTCAAGCCAACTCAAGATCGGGTCCAAGTGTGTCCAATGCACTGTTTTTCATTTTGTTGAGTCAATTGTAATGTAACTGATGCCCTAGCTAAGTAACCTTGCACACACTCAGGGGGAGAGCTTGAGTGAATTTGAGTTTCTGTTCAATTTTTGTTCAGATCGTCCTGGACGATATTCACATCATCCTGGACGATCGGGTAAAAATAGAAACCCCAATTAGGGCGACTAAGTTAAGAGGGTCTGATTAAGAAGATCGTCCTGGACGATCTTTGGATCGTACGGGACGATATGCTCAAATCAGAAATTCTCAGCTGCCAGATCAAGTTAGGCAAGTTTTTATTTTTAGTTATTTGGTCTGATCGTCCGGGACGATACGTGTATCATCCTGGACGATTCAGTACAATCATGCCTAATTTAATCTGGTAATTAAGGAAAGCCAATTTATTTTTGATTGATACGATCATATCGTCCTGGACGATCGCAGGATCGTCCCGGACGATCATGATCGTCTAGTGCATTTCAGCTGTACGACCCAAACTGTGTTCAGGATGATTTGGGCACTTTTTGAACTAATCGTACATGACGATATCCCCATCGTCCTAGAAGATCAAGTCATTTTTGGTCGTCTAGCACAGATTTCTCTCGACGACCCGAACTGTCTTCTGGATGATATTCCTCGATTTGCACTAATCGTCCCGGACGATCGCAGGATCGTACGGAACGATATGAACAATTTTTTCTACTGATCGTCCAGAAGAGCCAGATTGTCCAGGCTGAAACAGCTGAATTTGAACTGATCGTATAGGATGATCTATCGATCATCCTGGACGATCTTGGCCGACCAGTTGAGATTTAGGGCAAATTTTAAGCCCTCCTATAAAAGAAATTTTTCTTGAAATAAGAAAAATCTTTTGCCACCTTTCTTCTTTGAGAAACCCTAGAGAGAGAGAGAGTTGGGAGAGAGAGAAGATCTTGTGAGGGGGAGTTAGTAAGGGATTCACTAAGGTTGCTCCAAGAACTGATCAGAGTCGTCTTCTCCGCTCGTCGTCTTTCGTCTAGTCGGTGTTCGTCGTGGGAGGATCGTTCGGAAGAAGATCCGGGGTTCTCTGCCCGCTTCATGTGGAAGTAAAAGGAGTTCGAAGGTTCTCTGCCTGTTTCAGGAGGAAGCAAAAGGAGGTCGGGTTCTCTGCCTCACCGTGTGGTGAAAAGGAGGTGTTTGTACAGGCTTCTCCGCCTTGCTGTGGGAGCAGTAGGAGAGACACTTTTTGTTTAGTGCAATACCCGGAGGGGAGGCTCCGGGGAGTGGACGTAGGTCAAGTTGACCGAACCACTATAAAATCTGGTTTGCTTTTCTGATTCCGTTTTGCACTTTACTTTTCTGATATTAACTGCTTGGGTGAATATCTGTGATTGATCTTTTCGTTCTTGTTTAATTGTTTCCTCTGCTAAGTATCGAAAAGATTTTCATTATTATCGTGAAATTTTTAAATAACCAATTCAACCCCCCTCTTGGTTAGCCTCAGGACTAGTTCACTAGGGCTTAACATCCCTTTCGAACTTTCATAGAGTTTTTGAGAGATCTAACCATTCGATTTTTATAGTTTTTGATTCTTTGAATTTGTTGATTGTCCACGCAACTTTCTCTAATTATTATCACGGTCGGAGGAGCTACGGATCGAGCTTGAGTAGACTTGGATGGATTTAAGGCTTGTGTGGTCGGGAGCTCACCACGGGCAGCCAGTGACCATAGGATTTGAAGTTGGGAAGTCTTGGGAAGACTCCTGGGAGTTCAAACAAAAAGGAAGAATGGCTGGAGAGCTTGAGTGTGGAGAGAGATTGCTTGAGTTAGGATGAATGCCCTCTAGGTGGTTTTACCCTATTCAGATGACTCTAGCCTATTTGGATGGCTAGGATAAGTTTGGTTGTACTCCAGATGCATGCCACCTATCCCTAGGGTAGTTAGGAGTAGAGAAATCAAGGATAAGGGGGTACATCCCATGTGTAAAGGGATTTGGCCCCCATTTGGACATGTGGAATGATTAGAGCCATTGGATCTTAATCTAAGGGCTGGGATAGGCCTTAAGAAGCTTCTAGAGCCTGATCAAACAGCTGGATGGATTTAAGATAGAAGAGATTTGATTTAAGAAGGGTTTTGACCATCTTTGACCACCCTAAAGCATTCATTTGACTGGTCCCCATGCCACATTGCAGCTGAGGTGGCATGGGAGGGGCTTGGGAGTTGATTGGATGCATTGAACCTAATGCATAAGGAAAGGGATCAATGTTTAATAAGATTTGACTACTTAAAACCCCGTTAATAACTTTGTTAACCCATGTTGACCAGTCAAAGGAGTCAAAGTATGATGAGGTGGAAATAAGGGAGATCCAATGAGCTGATTGAAATTATTTGAAGGGCCTTAATACTAGAGTTTTGGAGTTTAGACAAAAAGTATGGAAGCTTAAGGTAGTTTGACCAAAAATTGACAAGTTGACTTGCTCAAACTAGCTAGGATCTAGCTCAAAGTGGGTTTAGAGATATTCATAGCATCAAATGAAAGAGGTTTGAAAGGTTGAAGAGTTTGATTTGGTCAAATGGGTTAAAATAACTCGTTTAAAGCCTTAAGGGCACGTTGGCCAACCTAGGTCAACTTGGTTAACTATGTTGATGCAGGTCCTAGGTTTGGACTCAATGGGTTTGAAATGATAAATGGAGTTGGGTAGGTGTGGTTTGAGGGATCATAATGTTCATCTTTATCAAATCACCTATTTAGGCCCTTAATGGGTCATTAGGTCAACATAGTTTGACTTGGTCAACCAGGTTGACCTAGGGGCTGGGTTTAGGCTCAACAGGTCTGGAATAAAGTTTTGAGTCTATTGGAAGTGGTCCCAAGGTCTGGGGAATTCAATTTGGTCAAAATGACCTATTAGACCCTTAAGGGCGTATTTGGTCAACCTAGGTTGACTTGGTCAACAAGGTTGAACCAAGGCCTAGTCTGGGTCCAACAGGTTTGCTTTGAGGTTTTAAGTTGAATTGAAGTGGTTAGAAGCTTTGGAGAAAGCTCCAAGATCAAATTCTAGTGGATGATAGGTCCAGTGGCATAAGCCATAAATATTTAAAGGTTTTATAGCCTTTGGGTTTCAATTCAGTTTTTGGAGTTAGAAGTGTCGGACTAAGCTCAAATTTGGAAGGTTGCCTCTAAAGACATGTCCTATCAATATGTAATTGATAAACTCTAAATCAGAGGTTATTTGACTATGGTTTGAAGTGTTTGAAAAATCATTAGAAAAGGCTTTTGGGATCTAAGCCTTTGGCTCTGAATTTTAGTTTGAATTTTTGGATTTGAACTGGATTTTTGATTTGAATGATTAGGGTAGAATTATCTAAATTATTTATGATCATTTGGATGATCATAAGTGATTGGATAGGGTTGAAGCTAGATAAAAGGCGGGATCAAGGTTTGAACTGGAGTTGGGATCAGGATAGGATTAAAGTCTGGGTAGGTTTAAGGTCTGGGTTGGTTGAAGATTGAATTAAATTGAAATATAGATAAGCTTGAAGTCTTGGTTTGATTTGAATCTAGATTGATCTGGATTTTAGACTGATATGGGATCTAAGATCAAAATTGATCCTCAGTCTGGACTAACCTAAAGTTTGGAGTGATCTAAGATCTGAATTGATCCTAGGGTTTGGACTAGCCTGGAGTCTAGAGTGATCTAAGATCTAAATTGATCCAAGGATCTAGATTGATCTAAGGTCTAGGTATATCCTAGGGCTTAAGAAGATCATAGAATCTAGAGTCTAAAAAAATCCTATGGTCTGTGAAGGTTTTAGGGTTTGGAGTCTAGATGGATCCTAGGGTCTAGAGTAGATCCTAGTGACCTCATACAAAAATGACGTCAATATTGACCTCAATTTTGTATGAGGTCATCTTGATCTATATCTCCCTGGTACACATTAAATAACCCTCTACAATCAACACTTTAATCAATCAATCAATCAACACTATAATTAGCCTTTATTGTGCATTATAAAAAATAGGGCATGTGTGTTACACACCCTAATTTTCTTGAACCTTGATGAACAATGGATCTTGGTGACCAAGAATGGTGAGGAGGAGTGCCCAGTGGTCTTCTCCTTACTTCAACGAGCATAGTGGTGTTAGAATAGCTTCTAGGAATGGCAATTTTTGGAACGTTTTGGAAGGTAAGGAGTCAGATGTTTGTAAACATGTTTTAATGGCTGTTGATGTTTCATCTAAGTAGGATGAGCCCACTTTAAGCTCTTTTATTAATGAACCCTTTCACGACTCTTCTTCTTTAGGTTCCAATCACTTTGTTGTTGGAAATGAACTAGAAATGGGTGATATGCAGTTTGGCTTTCCATTCGCTCATTAGATTGATGCTTTGTTTGGTCGGCATCCTCTCAACCTCTCACATTTCAAACTCATGCAGGCTGTGGGTTTTGAATTGCAACATGTACGAGTCATATACATCTCTGATCAGGCCCAGTAAAGGTTTTGGAAGCTTATGATTCTGGCTCTGGGCTGGGTGGGTTAGCTACTAAGATGGTATTCGATTTAGGCAATTGTGGAGATGTAATTGCAGAGGAATGTGGGGATTTCAATGCTCCTTTGAATTATACTATTGATTTTGTCTTTGATTATAGGTGTGTAAAGCCTATTGATGCAGCCATCCATGAGAACTCAAATTCTACAAACTAGACAACATGTGTTTGTTTAAATTGTTCTTCAAAAATTGCTTGTGTGAATGCCCAAACAGCTCCTCTCCAATAACCCTCCAAGCTTTCTTTTGGTCTTAATCCTGGCCAGGAATCCCCAATGCACGTAATAGGATGGATGTCTTCAAAATTGATAATATCTCCAAGGCAACAGTTATGTTAGAGGATGGTTGTTCTATGACTTTAGATCTGGAGTTCATCCATGCCAACTTAGCTAGACTTGAAAGAGGGTTAGTGGGCAAGCTTATTAGATGAAGATTGCCTTTTTTGTGCTAAAAAACAAATTGAAGAGAAATTTGTCTGTGTTTGGAGATTTCAGCTCCTCTCAACTTCTCTGGACACTTTCATTTGCCTTATTAAATCTGCTGAGGCTCGTGATGCTGTCCTTATGGGGGAACCATGGATTGTTGGTGGGTTTATTATTAGTTTGGATTAAGGATCTTCTTCCTTCTCTCCCCATTCAATGGTGGGCCTGTCTTCTCCTATTTGGATTCACCTTCTTTACTTGTCACTTTTGTATTGGGACAACACCAACTTTACTCAGATAGCTTTGTTCTTTTGTCAACCTCTTTGGGTTGATCCACAAACTATATGTTGGGGGAAAGAATGCTTTTGCTCAAGGTTGCATGAGGATGGATCTTGGTACCAAGTTCCTGCCTAGAGTTTGGATCTCTGGGCTTCATGCCAAGTTCTTCTAAAGAGTTGAATATGAGGGGATTGCTCACCTTTACTTCTATTGTGCCTTTGTTGGGCACAACATTGGTCATTGTCCCAATGTTCCTCATGCCTCCAAGTAATCATACAACAACCTGGTAAAGGATTGTTGAATTGCATGAAAAATCTATTTTTCTTAAGGATAGCAACACCTCTAATTAAAAGTTTGTGAGGGTTGTTAGACCTTTATGAACTAGCTCGAGGCAACCAAGAGGGGGGGAGGGGGGTGAATTGGTTATCATAAAAAAAATTAAGGCAAAAAGAAAATCTTTTTGAATATTTTAAAACAAACAAATTTATCCCACAATGTGGAAGCAAAACTAATTTCATAATAATGAAAATCAGAGATTTCAACCACATAACAAATCAAAAAAATATATAGAAATCAAATGCAAAAAAGTAAATAGAAAGAACACACCAAAATTATAGTGGTTCAGTCAACTTGACCTACATCCACTCCCTAGAAACATCCTTTCCAAGTATTGCACTAAAAGTAGTGTCTCTCCTTTTGCCCCCACAGCAAGACGGAGAAGCCCTTACAAAATCTTTCCACCAACCCAATGAGGCACAGTACCTTAAATCCTTTTACTCCCTCCTAGAATAGATAGAGAACTTGGAAATCCTTTTACTCCCTCCTGGAGTAGGAAGAGAACCTTGGAATCCTTTTACTCCCTATTGGAGTAGGCAGAGAATCTTGGAATCCTTTTACACCCTCCAGAAGTAGGCAAAGAACCTTAGATCTGATGTTGATAAAGTCTCCCCTAAAACCACCAAGGAATTAGAAAAGTAGCTTGAAGAAGATGGTGGAAATCTTGCTTGGAGAAACCTTTTTGAATCCCTCACAACTCCCCCTCACAAGGATTTCTCTCTCTCCCAAGCTCTCCGTCTTCCTTCTCTAAGCTCTCTCTCATTTTAACTCAATAGTAAAATATTTTCTAATAAGAGTATTAGAAATCTTTAAATAGCAGGCTTCAAAAAATACTAAATTTCAAGAGATCCATCTTCTATTCATACAGTATGATACATATATCGTACAATACAATCAGTGTAATTTAGAATCATCCAGCAAGTTCGTGTAGACGAACTGTTTAACCTTTAAACATTTCATATAGTTTGATCAAAGTATTATACGATACGAACTGTAGAAATTTCTTCTGCTCATTTGGGATGATCTCTAGGACGACCAAAGTCATACTCTGTCAATCATACAACACTTGAGATATCATATCGTATGATCAATATAAAATCATGAATTTCATTCAGTATAATCTACGGGACTACCAAAGTCATACTCTATCAATCGTACTGTATGAGCTATATCATACGGTACAATCAGCGATAATTATTGTCCATGATTTGATTGCCTGATATCACGGGGTTAATTAAGAAAGATTTTAATTAGGGCATACAGTATGAACCAAATTTTACCATACGATCAGAATAAAATTAATATCTTTCTTAGCCTCTGGTGGCTAGGGTTTTGACAGAGCATAACAGATTGTACAATATGAATTAAAATCATATAGTATGATTTTATTAATAAAAAAACTCTCTCAAAAATAATTTTCTCTCTCCCCCTCTGTATGCAAGGTTACTCAGCAATGATATCGACCCAGTTACATGATACAACTCAAGAAAGGAAAACATACATAATAAATTAAAAATAAAGACTGTAACCCTAGTCTACCCAATCTTCAGCTGATCAAAATTACAAGTGAATGGTGGAATGAATTACTGAAATGTTAGTACACACAATACAAAACAAAATAACACAAAAATAGGAGAAAGCAGTAAAAGACACAATAATATTTGTTATCATCAAAATCATAGTGCTTGAGTCAGATTTGAACACTAATAACTTTCCTCCTATGTTTAATATTGACCCAAATTCATCTTCCATGAACCAGATAGCCCTCCACCCATCTCATGTGGAAAGTGAGCTTATGCCATATACAGAAGAACGGAAATTCCGGAAAACTATGGACCTTAGAGTCTAGTTACTACTAGAAAATCTACAAGACAAAAGAAGGAGAATTCCATTATTGGTATTGGAGGATAGAAGGCTACTCCCCCTTCCTCCCTGGTCACTAGTGGAGAAGTTTGTCATATGGCCAAGCAAGTTTCTTCCTCTTGAGATGGAGTTCTCTCCAACATTCCATTCAAGTTCTGCACTGAGGCTTTCCACTTGCATCCTAGGTGATCTGGCCCAAGTAAAGATAAAGTCTCTTTGACTCATTTTGCTAAAGAACTTCAATGCTTAGGGCCAAATACTGATCATCCAAGGAAGTGGAAGAAGGAGATTGGTAGGGCCGACCCCCATTAAGGTTTTCATTACTTAGAAAGTTTTAGCTTGGTCATTCTTTCTCTCTTTTTTTTATTATTTTATTGAGGAGGGCTTCCTAGTGATGTCGCTTCCTAGTTGGTACTCTTTGTATACTTTTTGACTTTAATTTAATGCATTTTCCTTTTCTAAAAAAAATTCTCACAGCTAACATTCAATCAAACTATAATCACTTAGATGGCAATCAGTTGATTCATAATCAACTAACTTGCAATCACTCAGCCTATATCTAGATGATTCATAATCACCTTAGATATCCAATCACATTGATCAACCATCACTTTTATAGTCAATAATCATTAAACCTTAATCACTTACATAATTATAATCCTACACCACAATCAGGTAACCTAGTGAACTGCCCTGCATAGTGCATTGACTCTTTGACCTCAGTCATGATCCAAATCACTACACTAAAAGATCATACATCAAATCATACATCTTTGAGTTTCTAAGCCAATGACTGACCCATATGACTTAGTTCAGCTAGGTCAAGATAGCCTAATTGATCATCAACCCAAATCACCTTCAATTAAACTACAAATTAGCTCTAACCTTCACCAAACTATTTGGATCATCACTTCTAGTGAATTGGACATGATTGGTCTTGCTGACCCATTCAATAGTTGACTTAATCAACTAAACCCAGTTTTTATCAAATCAGGTGAAATTAGGCCACTTTAATGTATACAATCAAATCAAATCTCGCTAATCACATCAAACACTTAACATCACTTCTTTCCATTCTTCAAGCATCCCCAAGACATTCATGAGTCAAACCACTACTGGTATGACTTGGTCAACCCACCAATGTTGGTCAAACTTATGCCTTCCCCTAACCCTTCACTTAAACACCTAATCCTAGCCCTCAAACCCTTCATAATTCACTCAACCAACACCCATACACCCTTAGACTCGACCTCAGCTACTATTGACCACTTGACTAGTTAAACAGTCAACTCAAATAATCAAAAGGCTTATTTGGTCAAAATACCCAAAGCAACCCATCTCCCTCAATGGCAACCCATATAACTCATTCAAAAATCTTCCTGAAACTTCTTTAGCACCTCCCAAACCCAATCCTAGCCGCTGGTTCAACCCAAATGATCCAAGTTGTCCCCTCCCATGTGGAATGACCCATGGTCATTTCTCCTTCTCCAAGTCACCTCCCTGCTCCCTAATGGCCTGGGATACTTGTCTAGCATCTAGTGAAGAGCCCTTATTAATCCCAGTAATCCAAAGAATCTTCTATTTTTGAATTGAAGTAAACTACCCAAAACCCTCTCTGCAACTTCAAATTGACCTCAATCACTCTATTGCTACCTTCTAATTTTGTTTTCTCTCCCAAAGGGTTCTCGACAATCCCTTAGGGTTTTCTTGCCATTTTAACGTCACTAGCGATGAACTTGATGGAGGACTAGGCTTTATTTAGTCTCCATTTTTAAGATCTCCTTCTAGTACTTTCTAATCGTTGGTGTCTTCATCAAACTACTAGCTGGACTTCAACAAAGAAAACTAGTCATCAAATACTTCTTAAGATCGATTGTATGCATGTAATACCATAACCCTGTACATTTTACTAGGATTTTAAATAGGAATCAATTAAATTCATGAAGAGATGTAAGGAATGTCCCCCACTTCTTCTCTAGTTATATTCCATCTTTCTTTAAATCCTTTAATCTTTTAAGTATATGTATAAAGTACTTAGCGCAAATAAACAGGTTTAGCATTTTTTGGCCATCTCGTAAGAGAGATGAAATCACCACCATCTATTCCTTCAATTTGAATTAGATGGTTGAGATCTCACTGCTCTTGAGTACTATGCACTCTCTCTAAAATGAGCTAAACAGTGGGATCTAATCCCATCCTTTCGATCCTTTTGAATCGATTCTAACTGTGGGATCAAATCCCTGCCATCAAATGGAAGGCAAGGGATCGAGATGTCTTTATTTATTGCTGACTCAGTTAAGTCAGCTGATGTGTATGAATGCCAAACCTACGGGAAGCCATCATGTGTATAAGTGCCGCCGCCGGTTCTAAATCCTATAATAATATTTATTAAATTAAATTTTAATTACTAGAACTTAGAAAATTCATAACTTTTATTTTTTCGCCAATATTGACAAATAAGACATTAATGGATTTGGATTTTCACGCTCTACATTTTAAAAATAAGTCTAGATCAAGATGAAGAATATTTAGAGAGTAGTTTGGCTTTTATTAATTATTGAATTTCTCTTATAACTCTCTGAATATTTGTCTAATCATGCTCAAACTTAAATGACATGAATTAGGGGACATTCCTTATATCCCGTAATTTTCCTAGGATTATTTAAGATCAATATTGTCCTTACATGAATTTACAAAAACCTAAGTTATGATTTGACCTAGATTTTTAAAAATTCATAGTAAATTTAATTATTGTCCAATCTCTGCGAGCTAAGGCTTGAAGGAACAAGTGAAATGAACTCTTTCACATCAAATTATAATTAGGATTATTCCTTGTATAGCTTGAGAGCAATGAACTTTTCATTGTTTATAAATTTTTTTAATTACCCTCATAATATGCATGTATAAGACTTCAATTTTAGACATGATTAGTTGGGGATGTGTACTGTATTCCCCAATTTATCTTGCCCAATTTCATGGTATATATTAATCACAGTTGAATTATCAACTTTATAGGTTATCATTTGACCTGTAACCTTGATAATTCACTATAATTATTTAATAGAGCATTAAGACTTTATTTTTTTAAGGATTGTTTATATATGTATAAGGGTTGGATATATTGAATTTCAACTCCATTTGAACTTTAGTGATACCTAAGGATAATTAAAGTTTATGTCAAGTTAACTTAGAAAATTCCTACAAAATTATACGCACACCCAATAAGGGTGAAACTTCAAACACTTAAACTTAGTATCATCATACACCCTAGGACTTTAATTCAACTTGATTTGACATTAATTAATTCTAAAATAAAATTAATCAAAAATAAGCCTTCAATTAAAGGCTAAAACTTCAATAAATGATAATAAATCAAGGAAAATTCATAAAAATAAAAACTCACCTTCAATGAACCCTAAATTACGTCTACAATTAAGGAATATTAAAATTTAGATCCAATTTTAAATAATATTTAATTAATTACTAATTATTTATAAAGTAATTATTAATTAAATAAATTCATTAAAAATCAAATAATAATCAAATAAATCCCATTTTTTATGAGTTGATTTATTGGTCAATTACAACCAATGGTATCAGTTTCATGGTAATTGGGATTAATTTGACGCCAAACTTGATAACCTAAGTTTAATATAATATTAAGCTATTTAAATAATTAATTAAAAATCTAATTTCAAATATAATTAAATAAATATTGAAAATATAATTCAAATATACATAACAAATTTAAATAAAAATAAAATAAAATTAGAGGTTATTAATTTGAATTTAAATAAATCTTTTTAATATAATTCATTAATAATTAATTAATAGTTTGTTAAAATTAATTAAAAATTTAATAATTAAAAAAATTCCAAATAATTCAATAAAAATAAAAAAAATTCAAAAAATTTTAAAACATGAAAATATAATTAATTTGATAATTTATTTGATAAGAATTCATTTTTAATCAAATAAATTTGAGAATTCATGTTAATTAAATATTAAGGCCCTTTATGCTTAATGCTTACTTCCTTTTGGAGGGAATTTTAGCATTAATTTCTAAGGTCTTTAATACATCTTAAATTAACAAATTATCTCCTTATGTAATGCATTACTCCTTTTAGGATGCCTTTCACATACTTGATAAGGAGAGTTTAATAAATTTTAATAACCCATTAAAGAATTCAATATACTATGCTAGCCTCCATTTTTGGAAGGCGTGGTGTATGGGATTTACAACCCTTAATCAACCATTAATAAATCATTGACCCTATACGTCATGCTTGACTCCACTTAGACAGTATGTGTATTAGATTAAAGGGCCCTTCTTCTGTTCGTTAATAGATCAACAACAAATTAAAGGGTTTTATGTAATTATCTATCCTATATGGGGAATAATTGCAGTTTGATTATAACGCTATAGGATTTATAGGCTAGTATTTCCCACACTTGGAATTATTAATTTACAAATTCTTTAAAATTATATGAATTAATTCTAACCTTTAACAATTTAATTAATAAAATTAAAATTCATACAAGTTAAATTTCAATTAAAATTCCCTTTTGACCTTAATGAACAAACACATTAAATGCAAGCAACTTAAACGTTAAACTCCTGTACGATATACCAAAGCCACACAACATCCTTCACACAGTTAAATGGTTTGCTATGACAACCATCTTTAGCCTAGGCATGTACTTAAAAATGGTGTACATGTACTAGACCCTATAGAATGTAGATTGTATATAGATCAAGTTGTACAGTGTCTTAAGTTATAAAAGAGTCAAATTCATCTACTTATACATTCAAATGTGGTTCCTAAACGTGGTATCCTCTCCCTTAAAGGATGCTTCCTTTTGGAATTCCATAGAAAACTTTGAGCTCAAAGAACTTAAGCATATATATTTAATTCTATACATATGAAAGACTTAGAAAACTAGGTTTATTGTGGTGGAGCCTACCTACCTTTCTTTTTTGCAATGTTTGAATCTATTGTACAATTTCAATTCAATTAATAAATAAAAATTTATATATGCAACCTTTTCTTTATTATATTACATTATGCATTGCATCATACGGGTGGTAGTTGCATTAGTGGGTAGCAATTTTCTAGGCTTTCTTTGTTATACATGTTCCAGACTTTATCGGAACATGTATGCCGGTTCTAGGATGATACAGTACTGAGTATTGTATACCCAAACACCTTCACTTATTAATACATACATACACAAACTTTATTTCTTCAATGTAAGTTAAACCAAAACACTTGTGCCCAATGGGGACAAGGTAGCAGGGTCCTCATGCACTCAAAGGATGATATCACTTTCCTTTGGTATAGGTTATTATGTTGTCAAAATTTCTTAGAAAATTTGGGATGTAGAAATTTAGTTAGGATAATTAAATAAGATAGAATATAGAGTTTTTAATGAGTCATCTTGTTAGTATCATTCAAATGTAAAGCCAAAATTAGTCTTCTTGAGTTACTCATTTAGATTATAATTTATCCTTTAATCTCTTACGAAAGAGTTAATCTTATCATGCATTACATCTAAGGAGATTGCTTGTATATCAAGTTATTAGCTAGCAATGAATTCCAAGCAAGCATAAACCTAGATGTATTTACACACCTCAAACTCTATTATAAGAAAAATATCATGTATTCAAATGAGCTTTCTATAAAATTTAATGATACTTTTTAGGGAGTGGCTGATATTTTCAAAGTATATAAGGTAACTCCTAGATATTTTAAATGATGAATGAGTCTAATCTCAACTTTAATCAATTTTTTTCTCTTCAGAGATGTAATTGACTGTAGGGGCTTGCCTCTATAGTAGCCAAAGATTTCAATATAAAATAAACCCAGTCTTAGTTTGCTGAGATAGGGGAAAATCTTATGAACTTAGATTAAAGCTAATCCTTGGTGAGTTTCATATTTGAAATGATAGATATATGTGAATATTATCTTTCAGGATGAATTTCATATTCCATATGTTGAATTTGTATACAAAAATAAAATGTTTCTTTTCACAAATCAATAATACGAGTGTTAATTTATCTTTTGGGGGTAATTAACACTAATTATACATATTTGATTATAGAAATACTAAATCTAAATATGTGGTCTTATCATTTTAAATTTGTCGACAGTCATACTTATGTAGGTCAATAAAAAGAGGGCAAAAATTAATAATAATTTAAAGTTAATCCAATTTTCTACAAGTGCTTTTGTTGCTTATTCCCCTAATTAATAAAAGTTTGGCCGAGATATAGTTTGCTCAAAAGATGAACAAATAATTTTGATATGATGTGATTTTGATAATTTTCATATATTCAGTTACTTCACTAATATGCAATGAGTTTGAGTCATTTTAATTTTTAATTAGCTAATTCACTGATAGTAAAGAGTTGTGAAAGTTTTAAATAAGGCATTTTCCTAAATAATTAGGGATCTAAAGAGAAAATAACATCCTTAATTGGAGATTTCTTTTAATTTGAATATCTTTTTGGGTGAACATACAAGAAAGAAGGGAAAACGATTCAGCAAGAACTTAAAGAAAAAAACCAAGTTGAAGAAGAAATAATAAAATACTTTATTTAAACACTTACATCATTTTATAGGTATAGAATCCAGGTTATTAATGGTGGAGCCTGGCCACCTTCACTTTCAGCAAACTCTGGGTTATAATTAAGTGGCACTTACCACAGGAACTTTGAATATTTTACATTTTGATTTAATTATTTAAATTACTTATGCAGTACAATTATATATTTTCCGTAGATTTCTTTCTGGCATGTGTATGTGCTTGGATTTTGATTAGGCTCTTAGGGATAAAAATTCTTCTACTTACAATTTAAAAATAAAATTTAGAAATAAATAATATAGAAAGGTAAATGCTATAAGAAAGTAAACTAGAGACTATCCAGAGTTGCATGCAGTTTTTCATATTTTTATCCTCATTCAAAACACTTTTCCACAAGATGGTAAAGTATGGACAATTTGACCTATAAGGATAAGGTGCTAAACCTGGGGAAGCCTAGTCTTAAAAAAAATATATTTTTAAGCCTTTTTCAAAACCTTCAAGAATTTATGATTTGTGGTACTTCAATTAGCATACATCATATTAGAAATAAACTAAAATTAAAATTTTACATACATTTGCTTTGGAAGCAAAATATCATTCATATGTGTAGGGCCACTTAAGATTTTCTTTAGATGTTGGACCTATACCTCAAAAATATTTGAATACCAATAGCCTACCCATCTTTCATAAGATTAGATAGTATAGGTTTGAGACGATTATGTAGTTTAGCTGGCAATCTACTCAAGGAAAGATGTAAGTACAAAACTGCAGGAAAGATATAGTCCAACAAAGATATAGGTTCTAAGGTAGACTTCAAATCATAAGTCCTCACCCTCCAAAAGTATAATCCCAAATATCTAATAAAATATCAACCCAAATATAAAATTTTCTCCCTAAAATATTAAAGAACAACATATAATAGATTGGAGGGCTTTTGGGAGGTCCCAGAATCTTAAAATGCTCGCTACTCTTCAACTTTTATCCTCAAAAAAGTACTATTTAAAACTTGTCGAATACCCTTTAAAAATTCTTCACCCCTTATCCTTGTCTTAATCATTAATCTAAGAAAATATTTGTCATCACTTTAATCGAGAGTAATCTTAGGAGATTTAATTATCCTAGGATATAATTAACCATAAAGGCTTACCTTTATGGGGAACCTATAACTCCAGATTAAAGTAAACCATATCTTAATTTCATAAGGTAGGATAAAAATCTCTAGAACTTAGATTTTTTTATAAAAACTCATTTCTATATTCAAATTACTTCTTGGAATATCATTTTCACCTCTCAAGATGTTATGATACAATCATTGTAATATTTGATAATAAGAATGGAGAATTTTAAAAACTCCATTTTCATTTTTGAATACTCATATAAAATGACATTTTCATTTTTCAAGATGATACGTTATTCCTTTATTTGTATTTGATTATGAAATGGATAATTTTTAAAACCTCATTTTTGTATTTGAATTCATTATATAATAATTTATCTGTATTTTGAGATAATATTTTATTATAAATATATTCTTCGATCATAAGAATAAGAATACCCCAAATTTGCATGGACGTTGTACTCAAAATTTTATTTTCTCGTAATCCATAATGCAAATCCAAAACTTTAAAATCTAATGCTCAAATCCAAACCCAAAACCCCTTTGTCTGTAACATGCTTTTGGACAATTTTCAATTACCTCAAAATCCAACTAAATGACTTTCAATTCATGATTGGTCAGTTATATATTTATTAGTTATGCATCTAGGGTCAACCACATCAATTTTGAGGCATTCTAAGTCCCCTAATTGATTAATCTCAAAGCATATTCCAAGGTTGCAAAACATTCAAATATTTATAACTTATGCCACTAATATAACATATAAGGGTTTTTGACCTTGAAAGCCTCTCCAAATTCATTGAGCGTGATTATTATTATTACCATGATGCATCGAACCAATATTGAGCCCTTGCTAGACCATGGTTGACTATCGTTGACTATAAAACCCTTGAAATCCTAAACTTGAAACCTCATAAAACTGAATTTTCCTAAAATTTCAACATGGCTCAGTCAAACCAAACCTTGAAACCTCTTCTAACACATTTCAAATGTGATTTGGAGTGCACTGAACCAAATCTCAAGCCATGGTCAACTCCAGTTGACCAAGTCAACCTAGTTTGACCAAGTCAACCTAGTTTGACCAAGTCAACCTAGGTTGACCAAAAGGCCCCTTAAGCCTTGGAAATTATATTTCATACATGGAGACCCAACCAAATCTTAGTATCTCCTCCAAAATACTTAAAACCACATTTTCAATGCATTGGAATGAATCCCAACCCCTACTCAACCCTTGTTAACCATGTCAACCCTAGTTGATCAAGGCGTCTGTTAAACCCTTAAAAAAGCATTTCACTCCAAATGACCTCCCCATTGCATGATACATGTTCCAATAAGTTCTACATCACATTTGAAATGAGTTGAACCTCTCATTGACCCCTGGTCAACTAAGTTGACCAAACAAAACATAAACACTTAAAAATTTTAAAACTAAGAATTTTGATCAAATCAATGAATTGAACTCATGGGAATAGTCCATGGGATCACCATGAGTCTCCCAAAAATATTCTAGCCCCAAGGCTTACTTAGTTTATCCATTTAGGCTAAACAAAGATCATCCAAAGGGGTTTTCTTGAATCAAATTCCAATTCTAGTAAAATTAAACTATATAAATGGCTGTAGTAGGTGTTCCTTGACCCCGTACATATGACCCAGCAAGCCCAACCCATGGGTTTACTTGGGTCAATCAATTAGCTTGAAACAAACCCTCCAATACTAAATTCATTAGCCCATTGACAACCCAACCAAAATTATTTGCTGAAAACACAAGAATTATTTTTTAGAATATTTATCTCACATGCCTTATCAAGCTCCAACCATATGGACTTCTGATGTAAAAAGATTTCTCAAAATAATCTCTCTCCAATCATTAGTTAACTACTAACTGATTAGGCAACTATCCCAATAAGCGCAAACTCTTTAGAACCTTCCCTTTCCTTGTATTGGATACCCCAACTGAAATGGTGGCTGGCCAGTGTAGGTGGTAAGATCTTGGCCCATAATTACAAATTCTCTCTCCTATATACCCCTAAATATTTTGAAGAAATGGTTGATCAATTACATCCTCTAGCCTCTTAGAAATCCCATAACCCTCCCACAAGCAATCCCAAACTTTCTCAAGCTCTAGATCACGCTAATTGAAGTTTAAGAGAGAGAAAAGAGAGAAAAAGTGGTCCAAGCCAATCAATTTCCAATTCAGTGGTTTTTAGAGCTTAAAGTCTTCAACAAAGTTCTAGAGGTTATCTTCAGGAGTATATAGAGCCTAAAAGTAAAATGATCCACCCACTGAATAGAGGTATATTCTTATTTGAAGGTTTAAATTTTAAGTTTAAATTATTATAAGATCCCAATACATAGAGCCCCAAAACTCCATGGATTAGAGCCTTAGGGTACCAATAAGCTCACCCTAAAATTTCATCACATTTGAAGGAGTATATAATAAGTTATGAGCATTTAAAAATTAAGTTCAAATTTGAACTAATGATTTTGGATTGATCTAGACCATCCGATCACGCATGCATTTGGATTGAATCCCCTAGAGAATGGTGGACCATATAATTCTTCCCCTGGATTCAAACCTATGCCACATAAGTCTCACACTGTGGATCATTACTGCACTATTTAAGTGGCTACTAACTTAATTGACAACCATTTTTTCAAGGAATCTAATGAAGGCCACCACACTAATCATTCACATAAATCTAATTTTCATCCAAATTTGGTGTTTTGAGCTCATTGGAACTACCATGAACCTAATTTTATTTTAAAACTATTTTTTAATGATTTAAACAAATGGTTAGTGAGTAATCTGAGTTTAATTACAAACTAAAATTTCTTAATTACTCACTCACCAATTGTAACATCCCAAACTCTTAACTATAGAGATGTTGTCTGCTTTGGCCAAAGAGCCTCACGAATTTTTCTTATTGGTGTAACTTCCTAGTAGGTCACCCATTCTAGAATTACTCTAGGATGAGCACGCTTAACTGTGGAGTTTCTTATAGAAATTTCTTCCATTATAGTAAAAGGTGCCTCGATGTTTAAGAGTTTAACTTCTTTTACTTAAGGCCAAAGTGGACAATATATCGATAGGTAAGAGTTTAGGCTGTTATAAGAGAAAAGTGAGGAGAGAGAAAATAAAGCTACATTTTAGAGGCCACAGTGCAATTGTTATCCGTCAAGCCTATTGGAAAAATTGCTCATCTCACTGTAAGGAATAATTATCCTATCTCTAATTTCAATAATTTTATATTTTTGACATTTTTCTGATCAAATTTGTATTTTCATTATCAAAAAATGAGGACAAGTTTATATTGGGAAAACTTTCACCGCATAACTTTTATATGTGATAAATCTCATTAACATGAATATTTTAACTATAGCATATTGAATTTTCACCAGTTAAATTGAAAGATATGATTTTTTGAAGTAAATGCTTAGTATACAAATTTGATATATTTCCCTGTATTTATGCATTTATGTATTTCGTACATGATATTGACTAACATTATATAGAAAAAGATAGCATTTGCATTTAATTAAGGAATGATGGTTGTTAACACTATAATGAATATGGGTTGGCTCTTAAAATATAATACTCTACATATGAGGGTGGACCAACGGGCTATCCTTTACATAAAAGTTTAGTGGTGTAATCCTAGTTATAGCATATATATGATTAACCAAATTATGCCAATAAGCTGAGTTGAAGACTCTTAAGGATTATAAAAAGCACCTGAAGATGATAATTGATTAATTGGATAAGTGATAATTGATATGACTGATGACTAACTGGGAAGCAGTTGGGGTAAAGATGTTGAAAACACCACATTAAAGTTAAAAGTCATGCCTTGCTTTTCATAATTATACTCATGATGATATTTTCCTGATAGTGCATTAAGCTAATTGACAAATTGATAGCTCATACTAGTATTAATATTGATACAATATAGTATAGCATAATGACATGATTAATTGGGTGATACTACTCTTTACCATATGTCTTATTATTTGATATATATCATTTAACTTCACTAACCATATTGATTTTATTATTGATTTTTGAGATATTTATTGCACATATTAAATGATAAATGATATTAATTATAATTGAACATACATATTGATTCTTTTTCCTTACATTGAAAATAGTGATAGAGCTTTGGTTTTCCTTCTGGGCTTTTTAGCACATTTTATGTGGTTTAAATGATTTCAAATTAGGAAATGGGTCAAGGCTAGTTGGAGTGAGGTTGACAAAGATCCTCAGGTTTTCTTTAGATTTTGTTCTCTATTTTCTTTTATTTTATAGCTACAAGTTTTTGATATATTGGTGATAGAGTGATCTCCTAGCTATTGTATATTAATTTTAGAAAAATGAATATAGAGTAATATTTTGAGGTATGTAATTGTTAGTTTCTTTCACTAGATATACATATTTATTATTTAGAAGCTTTGGTTGATTAATTAAAAAGATAAAATAGATAATTCTTCTAAATTTGATTCGGGAGCATTACACTGTTGTCCAACTGAGCTCGAATTTAGATTGAATAAACTAGGGTGTGTGCACTACATACCCTAATTTTCCTAGGCCATGGTGAGCATTAGATCTTGGTGAATTGAATTTTTAAAGGTCTCAGTCATAATTTGATCCAAAACTTTAGAAATTCATAGCTCTTAATATATACATAGCTAGAGCATGATTTTTATTTGAAATGTTTATGTTTATGCATGGGTTACAATGCTTCTAAATTCAACCAAATCTAGTTAGTAAATTGCCCAAATTAAATAATCACCTTTGAAGATATATTGTGACACCTAGGAAGGCTTTGATGAGCCCAAATTTAGTAGTTTAATACACATGTTTACATGAACCTATGTTTTAAATTTTACTGCATTTGGAGATCATTTAGTTGTTAACTAATGAACACATGATTGACCACATAATTGACCTAAAAATTTCAATAATTCATAAAAAATTTAAATTAAATCCTAAAAAACACATTCTAAAAGTTAGGGTATGTAGTGCACACAGAATTAAAAGCTCAACAAAGAAATATTAAAATACCTTTAAAATTTAATCAAAATAAAAAGTAATTATAAAATTAAAAAAATTCAATAATTAATTAATTAAATCACTAAATAATATTAAAAATTCTAAAATATTTTTTGAATAATTATAATCATCCCTACAAGTTATGAGTGACATTTGGAAAAGAATTTAAAAGGTTTGGAATTGATTTGATATAAAAATAAGAAATCCTCTCAAATTAAATAATTAATTAATTAATTAATTAAGTTCAATTTGTAAAAATCATAATTAATGACAAAAAAGGCCAAATAACACAAACCTAAAGGAATTGAACTCATAATTTGGTCTAGTGTTTATAAAAAGTATAAAACTTTAAGAATTCAATGAAAATTAGAAAGTCAACATTTGGTCAAATTTAATTCAATAAATTATATTAAACTTACAAAAATTATAACTAATTATAGAAAAATATGATTGGGACAAACTCAAAGTTATTGAACTCATAATTAGATCTAGTATTTAAGAAAAGCATAAACTTCCAAAATTCATTATAAATCAAAAAATTAACATTTGGTCCAACCTACTTTATTAAAAAATTTAATAAATACAAAATTTCAATAAATTACTAAAAATTAACTAAATGTATAACTCAATGAATTAAATTAGATACATTCTATCAGCAAAGTTTTTAGGCTAGAATATCTCAAGCTACGGGGCTATGTGTTCAAAGGAGGCCTTGGTCCCCATAGATGTTGTGACAACATCACAAATGAATTAATGGAACATAAATGATAAATTATAAACTTTATAAATTTATAATTAATGAATTAAATTAATGAATAATCAAAACTCTATTAATGAAGTTTTTAGACTAGACTATCTCGGGCTGCGAGGCTAAGTGTCCAATGGAGGCTTTGGTCCTCATGACCATTATGACAATGCCACAAATGGATTAATAGAATATTAATATTAAATTATAAATTTTATAAATCAGTAATCAATGAACTAAATTAATTAAAAAAATCAATAATAAAATATTTAGAAATTGAAGCATTCATACCATTATGTTTGACTCCTTTTAAGAAGGTAAATGTGTATTGGATTGGAAAGCATAAAGAATAAAATGTTTAATTAAAATGCAAGCCTCTATGCAACCTATCTACCCTAGTTTTGAAGAATTGGTAACATTATAAATATTATCATAGGACTTGTTAATCAATGACTTCTAGCACTTAGAAGTTTTTGAACGTTATGTTTTTCAAAACGTAAAGTTAAACAACTTCAACAATCAAAACACCCTTAAAATAAATCTAAAACTTTTAAATCACTAAACACTTGAATTCAACAAAACTTCAATAACCTTTAAAAAACTAATTTAATTTGTAAACAACTTTAAACTAATAAAACCTAGGACTTATCTAAGCCATACCACACACTTAGATGATTTGCTATGATAACCAATTCTAGTCTAGGCTAGGCTGGTGATTTGGTTTGGTTTACTTGGAGTGCCTTGCTTAGATGGTACACATATTTAGAGTGTTTACTTTCTGTACTCTAGTTATCATGTTTATATTTCTATTGCTGTACATTTATAGTGGGCTCTTAGGCCATTTTACTTTTCTGTATACACTCACACTATATTATGCATGTATTTTCTTTTTATTTATAAATTGCACTTCTATATTCCTGCAAAGTAGAATGTACCTAGGCAATTATGTAAATGCAAATGTAATGAAAAAAAAATAAAAAATGTTTTAGATTTTTTTATAGCTCGATTAAGTTATACATTGTCAAGAGTAGAAAAAGATTCAAAGGTGATTGTTTATATATATTGATAGGTTCTTAAAGGAATATATTATTCTTCCTTTGAAGGTCATTCTTATTTTGTAATTCTATAGAATATTCAAAAGCCAGATGATTCCAAGAAGAAATAAACAATCATATTTAAATCTATGTTTGTATGGGAATAGAAATCTAGGCTTATTATTAGTGGAGCCTGACCACCTTTACTTTACATCAGACCCTAGTTTATACTCAAAAAAATTATCAATGAATAAAAGTTTTTTAATTATGTATTATTGTCCATACATCATTTCAATATACAATCATGTACATATTGTAAAGTCTGGATTATAGTCCTCTAAATTATATTTTTTTATTTCGAGGATAGAGCTTATTTAATCTTGCATACATATAACAATTGATTGTGCTTAGGATTGTTAGTTGGAAACTCACTCTGGGTAAGTATAAGTCTAGATTGTATACACCCCTCAATATTTGCACATTCCTTTACTATTTTATCATTCTAAAATCTAAAATCTAAATTAGAATTTATAATATAAAGCCTCTATACACTCAAATCTTGATAACCCAAGCCTTTTTTCAAATCTATATAAATTTGAAAACTTTAGTCTTCACTTTAATCAGGAGTATTCTCTTAGGAGATGTAATTAGCTATAGTGGATTGCCCTTATAGGAAGTCTAGAACCAAGAATTAAAATAAATCCCTATCTTAGTTCCTTTCTAAGATAGAAAATAAAATCATTGGATAGAGACCTAAGATTTAAATATTAGTTTAGTTTCATAATCAAATAGAAAAGTGAATATTCATTTTATCCTTAGGGATGAATTGAATATTTCTTTTTACGTTTGATTATGAAAATAAATTCATGGATTTAGTTTCATGATTAAAATGATAGGAAAGTATTCCTTTTTATACATAAGGATGAATTAAATATTCCTTATACTACTTTTGATCATGAAAAAAAATCAAGTTTCCTATTTCAAATTTATAGTGAAACATTAGTCTATCCCCCAGGATTGTGTAATGACAATCTATATAGATTTAATAAATAAACATTTAAAGAAAATCATGTGGCGTCAAACATAAAATTTGTCCATAATTTTTTTTGGCAGCTCCACTAGCATATACTTTTCTCTCCTTGAACCTTACCACTGCATAAAACCTTCTTCTAATAAGTGCAATACATCATTTAGAATGATTTGAACCGAACCTTATCCCATGGGTTGACTTAGTTGACCAAGTAAACTTAGGTTGACCAAATGCATCCTTAAGGGTTAAACATGAATTTTCCATAGAAAGACTCTGCCAAGCCATGAAAAAGCCTTTAATAAACTTAAAACTTCATTTGGAATGGTTTGAACCAAACCCCAACCCATGAGTCAACTTTATTGACCAAGTCAACCAAGGTTGACCAAGCTTGCATACATATAAATCCTTTGCATTTTCGTCTACTATGGCTTGATTAAACCCATCTAAATCTATGAGTTGTCCATAGGATCTCGATAAGCTAACCCTAGGTGACCCATGCATTGAGTCCACTTGTGTTAGATAGTTGGCTTGACCCAAGTAGTCAAAATCCCCATGCATTGGACCAAATCTAATCCTAAATTCAATTGACCTAAGATAGCTCTCACATTGCATGCCATATAACTTATTACATCTATCCTGGTCAGCCCCGCCATTAGGATAACCTGAGTTGACATATTAGGCTAGCTTAATGTCACCTAAAGCACTTAAATCCACATTATATGCATGCCTAAACTACCCAAGCATAGGTGTACCTATATTGAGTTCAAGAATGTTTTAGGAGCTTTGCCACCTTAACATCCAGCATGGGGTGGTCGAGTTCAACCTATTCTTGGTAACCCCATGGGTTAAGCAAATTTGTGCAAACCAGCTAAACCTAAACTCTTAAAGGTTCTCTTATGTATAAGCTAATGGCTGAAGATGTTTTCTTTCAAGCAGTTTGTGGTAAGGTTGTCACGATTTATGCTATTTTTTGGATGGCAGTGATTGGATCTTCCATGGAAGCTAGTCTTTCAAAGGCTACGAAGGTTATTGGTTTGTTTTTAGAAGTTCAAGGCTTGTTGGATGTTTGCCTGAAGGATGCGGGGTTTGTGGGGATTGTTGTTGTCATTATTAACTATTTTAGTAGCTTTATATTTTATGTGTTTGTTTTTATTTGCATAATGGAATTAGAGTAATGATATTTGGGTTTCTTACTATTCTTTACTTTTTTTCAATCTGGGAACTCTGGGATACTAACCAACCTTTTAGGTTATTTAATATTTGGTGTCCCCATCACCCTAGTTGGCTTAAAGTAAGAAATAGTGGATCTCAATTTCATTATGATGGTTTCAATCTGTCAAATAGTTTTTCAATAAGGTTTATGTTCCTTTGTTTGGATTGGGAACTAGTTGTTGTTTTTCCTTTATAGTTTTGAATTAGGTTTTTATTTCATGCTTTTAACGAAATTTTCTTTTCTTCAAAAAAAACTCTTAAAGGTTCAAGAATCCTTATTTGAACCCTGTGAAGCCTCCCAAACCTGACCTAGCATCATGAGGCACCATGAATCGAGTTAAAATCCCATCTTTGTTCAAATCCAAATCCTAAAAATAGCTTGAACTTTCTACATACATGGGTCAGTTTTAATTTTTCATTTAGTATCCTAAGTGTGAAAGAGTCCCTTCCCTTGCTTCCCAGCCAACTCTATGAGATCCTAGAAAGGTTTTGAGCAATCTTTCACCACGAGAATTTGACTTCCAATCCACTCATCTTCAGGATGAAGTTTCTTGTGAAAATGTGTTCCATGGAATTGGAGCTCTATCTCATAAAACATCCATTCGTGAGCTTCATCCTAGTTTGGTTCTGGTATGTTTGAAAGAAATATTCAATTATCATGGATCAGACCATTAGATTGAATGTTCTTCATCCACTAATACTTCTTGTGAAGTTTCATTTGATTCTATCTTGCCAATCTATAGGATATAGCTAGAATATGCATATGATCAATAAATCAAATAGGAGGTTGAAGAAAAAATCATGATCATTCTTTTTGAATGACATCCTTATTATGTAGTTTCTAATTTAGTTTGACCATCCCGTTATTTTGTAGATTTAAATCAAGACCCTATGATCTTGATCTGATGGATCAGAGTAAAAGTATGTGGATACCATTAGTACACAAATCATTATCTACCAATTCGAATGATGTTGCATAGAAAGTGCCAACTGGTTGGGTAAATAGGATTTAAATATTATAAAAAATTAGTGGATCTTTGAAAAATCATAACACCTCTTCTACTTTTCAAGATTTCACATTCTTAGGCTCTATGGATTCAACTTGAGGAGTACTAGCAAACCCTCGTGGTCTTAGGTCAAGGTATGAAATGCATTAAAAAAAAATTAAAAAAAAAATCCTGGGATATTTCTTGAATTATCCACAAAATATAGGTCACTATAGGACTAAACTAGAGGGAATGTTTCTTGGAGATGTCTAGCATATCTTCAAAAAATTTCAACTCAATTGAAAATATTAAAGGAGTCTAAATGGATTTTTCAAGTTTTATGGCTCTCATTTGACCTATGAATTTGAAAATTTATAACCAAGAATCCATAGGGAATTTGGTGTTGATCTTGGGTGTGATTGCAATGCTATGTTAAAGGGTTAATTAGCCACTTATTTCACCCAAATTTATTGAGCTTATATCCTAAAATAAAATAGTAAAGCTATAGATACATTTAGGATTAGTGATTGATATCTCAACCTAGGGAGGATTTGGTGAACTCAAATTTAATGGGTTTAAAGCACATGTATACATGTACTTATGTTTCAAATTTTATTGCATTTGAAGGTTTTTGGGTCTATCATGTAGTAAACCTAAATTTCATGTACATAATTAGCCTAAGATCTGTAAAAATTCCAAATAAATTCAACTTAAATTTAAAAATTAAATATAATATATCAAAATGCTCAAACTTAAATGCTTGATAGAGGAAAAATAAAACCCTATAAAATTCATTCAAAATAAAAATAAACTTAAAAATTAAATAATATCAATATTTATTTAAAATAAATAAATAAAAATTTATTAAAAATAGCAAAATAATTTAACACTTAAAAACATCCCGAGAAGTCATTTCTGACATTTGGGGAAGATTTAAAGAGGTTGGAGTTGATTTGGTACAAACATAAGAAAATGCTTCTAATTAAACAATTAAATAAATACAAAACTTCATCAAACTTCAAAAATCTATAACTAATTTATAAAAAAAATCTAAATTTGGTAAACGAAAAAAGCATTAGGCTCATCTCTGGGTCTAGTATTTATGAAAAATATAAAAACACTAAAATTCATTATAAATAATAAGTCAACATTTTTGTCAAACTTAATACCGAAAATACATTAAACTTATAAAATTCATAATTAATTCTGAAAAAAATCTAAATTTAGTAAACTCAAAGGCATCGAACTCATATTTCAATCTAGTAATTATGAAAAATAAAAAATTCCATAAACTATTACAAATTAAAAAGTTAAGAAATGGACCTCACATTAAATGCATTAAAATATTTATTAAAATGTAAATAATCAATAAATCATCAAAATTTTAATAAATCATAAATTTAATGAATTAAATCAGATAATAACAGTAAAATAAATAACCAACACTCTATGAATGAAGTTTTTAGGCTAAACTACTTCAGGTTGCGGGCTACGTGTCCTAAGTAGTCCTTGGTCCTCAAGCCCATTGTGATAACACTATGAATGAATTTGACAAAATATAAAAATTAAAATTATAAATTTAATAAATTAGCAATCAATCAAACTAAATTAATTTAAGAAAATCATTAATAAATTATTTAGACATTACGGCTTCTATACCTTTATCCTTAATTCCTCTCAAGAGGCCAAATATATATTTGATTAAGAAGTATTAAGGACTAATATACTTAATTAAAATGAAGGACTTTATGTTATCCATCTACCCTAGTTTTGAAAGACTAATATCATAACAAATATGAGCCCGGGACTTACTGATCAATAGGTTCTGACACTTAAAAAGTTGTTGAGTGCTATATTCTATGAAATCTAAAATTAATAATTACAATAATTAAAATCCTCTATAAAAAATAAAATTTAAAATATCTAAAACATTAAATACTTAAATTTATACCATCACTTAAAGACCTTAAACAAATCAAATCAATTATAGACAATTTTAAACTAATAAAATATAGGACCTATCCAAGCCAGAGAGTTTTCTACACACACTTGGATGGTCTGTTAGGATAACCAACTCTAACTTAAGCTAGGCTAGTTATTTAAATGGGTTTACTTGGAGTACCTTGCCTAGACATGTTGACCTCATTTTTATATGAGGTCATAAGGATTAATGCAGTCTACAGACCTATCTAGGCTCTAGGATCCACCTAGACCCTAGACCTATCCAAGCTATAAGATCTACTTAGACCTTAGATCTACCGTAACCCTAGATCTATCTTGACCCTAGAATTCCTCCAAACTCCAGACCTTAGGATCTATTTAGGTCGTAAGATTCTTATAGACCCTAGGACTTCTTAGACTCTAGAATCCTCCAAGACTCTAGACCCTAGGGTCTATCCAGGCCCTAGAAATTTTCTAAATTCTAGACCCTAAAAGTCCTCTAGATCCTAGCACCAATCAAGACTCCAAATTAGTTGAATCCTTAAACCAATCCAAATTTCAGAGCTTTCTAAATTCAAGATCAATCTAGTTCCTTGTCAAACTCCAGCCTTATCTAATCATATATAATCATGTAATTGATTATTAATGATTTAAATAATCCAAAATCAAGCAATCTAACCAGAAATCCAGATTAAATTTAGAAATCAAGACCAAAATCCAAGTCCAAAGATTAGGTCCTGAAAGCCCTTTTTAGTGATTTTTTGAACACTTTAAAACCTAGTCAAATGACCTCTAATTTAGAGTCTATCAGTTGCATATTGATAAGACATATCTCTAGAGGTAACCCTCCAAATTTGAGATCAATCTGAGGTCTCTAACCATAAAAACTAGATTGGAATCCAAAGGCTATAAAACCTTCAAATAGTTATATGGCCTAGGCCACTAGACCTACCACCTAGTGGAATTTGACCTTGAAACTTTCTCCAAAGCTATTGATCACCTCTAAACCTTTGATCATGACATGTTAAGCATTAAACTATATTTTACTATACTCACTTTGACCACCAATTGACCAGGGGTCAAAATGACCAAAATGCCCCTTAGGGGCTTAAATAGATATTTTAACCCAAATGACTTTCTCCACCCATAAAACTAGCCCCATTCAACTTTAAACATCAAACTCAATCAGTTGGACCTAATCTCAGGCCCTGTGTCAACCTGGTTGATCTATTAGGCCCCTTAGGGGTCTAAATGGTCATTTTCATCAAATAACCTCCCTAGACTCTAAAACCACCTCCAATAGACTCAAAACATCAAACCAAACCTATTGAGCTTAAAACTAGCCCCTAGGTCAACCTAGTTGACCAAGTCAACCTAGGTTTACCCAATGACCCATTAAGGGTCTAAATGGTCAATTTGACCATTTTGACCATCCCAACCCCAAAAATCACTTCTACCAGGCTTGAAATATCAAACCTAACTTATTGATCTCAAACTCAGGTCCTGGGTTAACCTGGTTGATCAAGTAAACCTAGGTTGACCCAAGTGCCCCTTAAGGATTTAAATGGGTCATTTTAACTCATTTAACCTATCCAAACCATATCAAGCTCTAATTTAACTCCAAACCATGGCCTAATCATGCCCTAATGCTTGGCTTATCAAACCTAAACCAAGTTGACTTGGTCAACTCTAAAGAATTTGGTAAAATGCTCTCATACATGCATTATTCCATTCATATAATGGACCAAATCCTTAAGGCCTTTTGGAATCCATCTCATTAACATTTAAGCATCACCTAAATGACATATTATTATTCTTGACTTTGTTGACTAGTCAAACTAGTCAACAAGCCATTAAATCCCTTTGAAATGATTAAGTTTTCCTCCAATCTTCAAAAACTTTATCCTAGGGCCTTAGGACTAATCCAACCAGCACTTAAATACTCTCCCATATGCCACCTCACCAGTCAACATGCCAAGTTGACTAGTCAAACTGTCAAACCAAGCTCTCAAATAGGTCAAAAGAGGTCAAATTAACTCAAACCTCTCCCCCCCCCCCCCCTCCATTTTAAACCAAGTCTAGCTATTGTAATTCTCTCTCCCCATCCCTTTTAAACCAAAACTAAGAAGATTCTTAAACCTATCTTAACCTCTAAATAAAGCCTAAGCAACTCCTAATCAAATCCATGTGGATTAAGGGACAAAAGAGGCTTTCTACCTCATATGTCCTTGTGTCCTTTTGATGCCCTGCTCTCAACCACACCCACACCACTTGGAAGCCATCTAGGAGTGTCTCCAATCAATCCTAGCCATCAAAATCATCCAGGGCATTCGAATTGAGGAGACAAGACCAAATAGCTCTCATTCATTGACCTAATCCTATCGCTATACCCAGAGCTTCTCCAACCCAGATCCCTTTTTATTTGAGCTCTCCAGTCTTCACTCTACACTTCCCAAGCCAAAACCCTCCGGTCAACAGCTACCGGCGGTGAGCTTTCAGCCATGCAAGTCCTATCCTTATCCAGGACTTTTTGATGTTAATCCAGACCACCTCAGGCATTGGTTTATTCAAGGAAAGTATACGTGGATAATCAATAAGCTCAACCGACCCCTAAACCTTTAAAATGATCCATTGGATTCAGTATAAATTGAAACCCTAGCTCTACACATTTAAACTAAAATAGCCTTTCAAAAAGCTATTTTCAATGCAAACAAATTCCTCCATATTGATTCTCTTCGCTCATAAAAGCTCTGTCAAAATTTTCATTAAATTTGGTATGAAATTTGCAGAGATAGAGCCATTTTATTAACTCTAGGTTTCTTCTAGTTACCTTATGTACGTAGGTGAGATCTAAACCATCAATTTCATAATTAACGGATCAAATCTCATCGTTCTGTCTTTCGGTTCAACCGTACGAAGCTCTAATCAGGCTGAATCTCAGCCGTTGCAAAACCACAGAACATCCAATAGCTAACACGGGCCACTGATGTGAATTTGTTAAAACTGCATGTGCCGCCACCTCGCTTCGATGATTGCATATAATTGTGTGGTGGTGCAACCATTTGTATTAAATGCCACTGCCATAGTAGTTTTTTTGGGGAGAATCTAAGATGGCCGCATGGCCTATTGCTGCCGCCGGTTTAAGTTAATAAAGCATTTTTTTAAATCCATTTTTCTTAAAAAAATCATATTAAATTAATTATTTGACCAAAAAATGAGTGTAATACCTCATTTTATTCAACTTGAGATCCTCTTTATTTTAAATATAAAATAAAATTATGGTTATGAATATTTATGTAATTATTTTAGTAATATGGTTTTCCTAATTATTTAAAAATTCATTAAATATTTGTTCAAATTATTTCAAACTTTCCCAGTATTGATGTCATGTCAAATACTACTCCAGAAATTTTAGTAGAATTATTTGAGTATTATTTTGAGAGTTTTTATTATAATTTCCATAAAAGAGGATCATTAATTAATTTCTATATTTTAAAACCTATTTAAGTGAGTTTTAATCTTTTGCATGTGTTCAAACATCTTTTGAGCCCTCCTTTAAATAGAGCTTTTGTGATGTTCAAGGTCAATTGATCAAGTCCAAAATAAATACATAGGACATTTGCATTCTAACCTTTGTTTTAATATTACATATTCATGATCTAGGCATTCTAGCTTATATTGAGGCTTGATTGATCAATGTTATGATAAGTATTTCCCTTATCTTAACATTGCAAATGGAATGATGTAAACAAGTTTACATTGAAGTATATTTCAAGTATTTTAGTTATGTGTTAACTTAGTTACTTGAGAGTTCACTCCCCTTCTTTACACATGCACCTAGATAGGGATCCTTAATTATGATTATGTGGTTGCATTTTGTATATATCTATCATGGGTTAGTAGAACTTTAATTCAAACCCATTCAACCTAGTGACATCATTAAGGATAATAATTAAGGTCCCTTTTCTAAAAAACATAGACTAATTTTAATAAATAGGAAAGACCTCCTATAAACATGAAATTTGAACCATTTAAACCTAGTGAAACCTATAGCTTATAAAAAATTTTCACTAATTTTAAAAACCATTAAAATATTTAATTAATTAAACCCTCAATTAAGCCTTAAAAACTTCTAAAAATTATAATAAATTAAATTTAATCAAAAAATTACACATAATACCTCTAACTGACCAAAATTAAATCCTTAACTTAAGAAAAATAAAAGACCCTTGACTGGATTTTAATTTCAACCTTAATTTAATTTTAATTAAAAATTAATATTTAATTAATTTAATTAATTAAAAATAATTTAAAATTCAAGAAAATTCCTAAACACTTGGGAATCTCTCTTTAGGTCATTCCTAACCTTTGGAGTAGATTTCAAGGAGTTGGGAGTTCATTTGGAGCAAAATCATTAAAAGCCCCTAAATTAAATTAATTAAATAATTCCAATAAATACCCAAACTTTGCAAAATTATAACTAATTCTAAAAAATTCCAAATTTAGTAAATTCAAAGACATTATACTCCATTTGGAGTCTAATATTTATTAAAAATATCAAACCTTCACAAATCAATCAAAGTCAAAAAAGTCTACAATTTGGTCAATCTCAAGTTAAATTTCAAGTCAAAACTTCAAACATACATAATTAAATGTGGAAAAATCCAAATCTAGCAAACTTAGTGTCTAATTACTCATCTTAAGGTCTACTATTTTATAAAAAATACTAACTTTCCATAAATCAACTTTAATCTAAAAGTTAAATTTTGACCCCTTTAAATAATACATTTAAATAATTCAAACAATTTCAAAAAATTCAATAATTACTTTAAAAATCTAGAAAAACCTTAGTCTAACTTTAAAAATAGCAACCAAATAGTCTTAATTAAGATTCATCTACCTTCAAACCTAAATCAAATAAAATCACTTTATTATACTAGTTACTACTAGGTAACCCAGGCCTACGAGGCTATTAGTTTAGCCCCAAGGAAGGTGAAATAAACTTTATGGCCCCGATGAGCAACCAAGGTGGTAATTAATCAACATTTAAAATACACTTTAAAATCAACTTCAAGCCATTAATACTTAAACTCAAATTTACATCCTTTGAGCCTTTTAACCAATCAAAACTTTAAAAAAATCTAACCAATAATCCTATATAAGATATATCTAAGCCACACAGCCTACCTCACACACTTTAGATGGTTTGCTAGAACAACCAACACTAGTCTTATACTAGGTCGGTGTTTACTTTTTTACTGCGTTCCAGTTTTTCATGGATTTCACTACATGTTAGTTTCTAGTTTAGATTGATTGATTATTTATTTAATTTTATGCAATCTATGTATTGATTTGATTATGCATAGATTACCCCTTAGGTTAGGTATAATTTGTACTAATTTAATATTATGCATGTGGCCATACTCATATAGGGCAATTAAATAAATAAGCTGCAAAGATAAATCAAGCTTTAAAATAAACAAGGTTTATATAGGTGCTTTGCTACGCTTATGTCCCCCTTTAAAATAAAAAGAGTATAACCATATGTGAATGTGATTTGAGTATTTAAAATTTTGATTAATATTAACTATTTGGTATGTCAATTTAAATGTTAATTACTTAGGATAACCCTGCAGGTTGTTGAGTCTAGATTTTCAATTTTTTCTTAATATAATTCAAGTCTATTGAGTTGTAATTCAAAGTGACATTTGAGAGGGGTTACATAAGTATCCAACTTAAATTCCAAAGAGGAGAGAACATTTCTTAGGGGAGAGTTCTCCTCCATTTAGAAGACTAAGTTAGGATAGTTTCAAATATCCAAAGGGAAAAGATAACACCCCTTTTAACGGGGGGTTTCTTTTTATTTACACATCCAGACCAGACAATCCAAAGAACTCGTAGAAGGATGAAGAGGTGAAGAATGAGAATACCCATTCTTAAAGTCACTTGTGTCTTAGGAGAAAAATTCAGGCTTGATGTCAGTGGTACCTAGCCACTTAACTTTTTCTGCAGACCCTGTGTTGTAATATTATGTGGCACTTACCACATAGACTTTAAATTTATTTAATTAAATTAATTGATTAATTCATTGATGTGCTTTACCTGTGATTTGGATTTGCCTATTTTTTTAGTTTTTTGGTGATCTTACATGTTGATTTTTATTTAGCTTGGAACCTGATCGGAGGCTCATGAGGGATCATTAAAACTTTTTCTACTTCAATTAAATTTAAAAAATTCAAAGCTCACATAGAAATTCTAACGCTCTTAAGAAGTAAGCCCGAGACCGTCGGGAGTTTGTATAGCATTTTATTGCACCTTCTTTCCTTCGTTAGGCACCTCCCTGCTTGCAGGTTTTGACAGACAACCTGGCCTATGAGGGTGCAGATCTGCCAATGGGAATCTATGCAATCTCTAGGATAAAATATATTTTAAGCCTTTTTTTAAATTTCTTCTTTCAAATTTTAAGTATTTATCGAGTCAACTAGCACGCATTGCATTAGATACAAATAAACAAAGTGTTTAAATCTTTAATTACATTTTATGTTAAGTTTCATATCACCCAACATAAGTCAAGGGGCCAAATTAAGATCTGCTCTAGATGTTGGCCCCAACTCCTTAAACTTAATCTAATTTACATCCTTACCCACTCTTTCATAAAAGACTGAATACATGGTTTTGAAGTACCTAGGTGGTTTAACTGGCTCCCCAATCTAGGTCGGGGTAAGTCCAGATTCTACATTGCATTAGCTAGGTTTAGGTCACTAATTTTTAGTATCCAATTTAGATTTAGGTTTTGAGGTAGGCTCGGGATATAATACCTCAACCTTCAGGGATTCAATCCCAATTATCTAATAAAATCGATAAGTTAAATTTAAATCTCATTCAAGCCTAATACTTAGGAAAGGCTGGGGTGCTTTTGAAATATTTTAGAATCCCAAAGCACCTCTTACCATTCATTCTTTGACCTCCAAAAATAAGTGTTCAACCTTGATTTAATCCCAATTAAATTTCCAACCTCGCCTCCTTTGATATCAAACTATGAATTCTTAAATAAGTCAAGAGTATTCATAGGAAACTCTAGTTTTCCTATGATGTAACTAACTACAAGGGCTTATGCTCATAGGAGATTTAAAAGCCTAGATTAATTTTTTCAAAATTAATCTTTTCAAAACTTTAATTAATTCTCTTTGGGAAAATCAAACATAACGATCATTATTGTCATATTCAAATGATTGATAATAGACGATATCTTTTTTCCTCGGGAAGATATATCATTCTATCATCATGAATTTCATTATGAAATTAATGATCCCTTTATCCATATTAGTATAGTTAAATATAAGTTTGAATATCATTTTGAACCTTTGGGGACATATGTAATTCTTTCCTGAGTTTGACTATGATAATCAGGATGAATTCAAAGTTTTATATTTCAAACCCATTAGAGAATGATATATTTGCCTCTTGAGGTGATATATTATTCATAATGATGCGTTTGATTTTAAAACTAAAAATTTCAGAAATTTAATTCTCCCAAATAAAATTAATTTTTTTTTCAGAATAACATTTTTTAATCAAATAAGAGTACCAAGTACTCATATTTATGTGCTTACTTTTCATACTCTTAATATTATATTTACATTTCTATTGGTGCACAAGAAATCAGAGTGAAAATGTGGAGCCATGGAATTTTATTTCAATTTAAATTTCTATATATATAATTGCGCATACTTAACAATTTCATATGTGTTTTTATATAAATGCTCTTTTATATTCTTACAAAGTAGAATATACCTTAGAAATGATGTAAATATAGATATTTTAGATCTTTATGTAGTTAAATTATATTGTGCAGTGTCGAGAGTTGTAAAAGGTTAAAAATGATTGTGTGTGTGTGTGTGTGTGTGTGTGTGTGTGTGTGTGTGTGTGTGTGTGAATGTGTGTGTGTTTTAAAAGGAAATGATTCTTCTTCTGTTGAATATCATTTATTCTTTTTCTTTTGAAGATCATTGACTTTTGGAATACTATAAAAGATCCTGCATTTAAAAGATTGAAGACAAAAAATAAACAATCATATCCAAATCTAATTTATATATGAGTAGAAATCCAAGATTATTATTGAAGGAGCGTAGCCACCTTTTCTTGATAGCAGACCCTAGGTTGTACTATGAATTTATAAAAGAACAAAAGTTCTTTTGCTTATATTATGATTCATGCATTATTTTATTTCACAATAATATACATATTGTAAAGTCCTAATTATACAGCAATTCTTGTGGAAATTGGGTGAAGGGGATTCTTTGTACATACCTTAAGAATTTCTTAATATTCTTGAGGAAGACTATTTTTTGGGTTCTTTTTTCTTATAAAGGTCGGTGTGGCTGTTGCTCTTTGTTTGTTTTGAGTGGTTTGTAACTCTTGGTCGATTTTAAAATGAAGTAATATGTTCAAGTAAAGTCCTAATTATAAAGTTATTTAAACTATAATTCATTTATTCTTAGGATAGAGCCTATCTAATCTTACATTCATGTGGCGATTGATTGTGCTTAGGATTGTTAGCTAGAAGCTCACTCTAGGTCAGTGTAAGCCTAGATTATATACACCCCCTTTGTTTCTACACATTCCTTGTTCTATTCTATTTTTTTTAAATCTAAAATTTAAATATAAATTCTAAATGCAATTCTAGAATTTATAATCTAATGTTATACATAGAAATATTGTTAGCCCAATCATTTCTTTAAATCTATATGTATTAGAAAATCTTTTAGTCTTCATTTTAATCAAGAGTATTCTCTTAGAAGATATAATTAACTATAGGGGCTTCCCTCTATGGGGAGTCTACAATCCAAAATAAAATAAACTCTATCTTAGTTTCCTTCTAAGGTTGGGGAAAAATTTGCGGGCACAAACCTAAGCTTTAAATATTAGTTTAATTTCACAATCAAATGATATGAGAATATTATTTTGATCCTTAGGGGTAATTTAAATATTCTTTATATATTTTATTATGAAAATAAATATATGAATTTTATTTTATGATTAAATGACAAGTAAAAATTCCTTTGGTTATCCAGCAACCCTTGAGCAATAAGTACAGAATAAAGTTCCAATTAAAGAACTTAAGAAGATGTCAGCTGGTAAGTTTTTAGCAGTTCAGAAAGAGAAACCTAAAAATAAAGGCAACATTGTAAAAAGTGAGATTGTAATGTTTTCAAATGGAAAAGAAAAAGCTCTTGTACCACTTACACTATATGATTTTTATTTTATACTACCAAGGATAAAGAAAGCAATGAAGAATAATTCAATATATATCTTATCTATATCTAGTGATTATCAAACAAATGGTAACATAAATAGTGCAACAACAACAACAACAACAACAACATCAAGCCTTTATCCCACTACGTGGGGTCAGCTACATGAATCCTTTTTCTCCATTGTGTCCTGTTAAAAGTCAAATTCTAGTTTAAATATAATAAAGAAAGATCATTTCTAATATTTTCTAACCAAGTATTTTTAGTTCTACCTCTACCTTTCTTAACATAAGTCAAATCTAAGACCTCTACTTTCTTAACCGGGTCATCGGGAGGCTGTCGTTTTATGTAACCAAACCATCTAAGACGACTCTCTCTAATCTTATCTTAGACTGGAGCTACTCCAACCTTTTCATGAATATGCTCATTTCGTATCATATCTCTAAGGGTAAAGCCACTCATCCACCTGAGCATCCTCATCTCTGCAACACTTAACTTAGAATTATGCTTCTCTTTTAATGGCCAACATTCGGCAACATAAAGCATTGCAGGTCTCACCACCATCTTATAGAATTTTCCCTTAAGTTTGAGGGGTACGTTTCTATCACATTATAAGCCTGATGCATTCCTCCACTTCAGCCATCCAACTTGGATTATGCTAATAATATCCCCATCTATTTCACCATCACTCTGAATAATAGATCCAAGATATCTAAAACGTGTACTCTTATTAATGACTTGATCACCCAAAGTCACAATCTCCTCACTAGGTCTATTATTACTAAAATTACACTCCATATATTCCGTTTTAGATCTACTCAAGCGAAAACCTTTAGACTCTATAGTTGACCTCCACAATTCTAGTTTACCTTCAACTCCCTCTCTAGTCTTATCAACAAGAAGAATATCATCAGCAAAAAGCATACACCAAGGTACATCCTCTTGCAAATGTCTAGTGAGAACATCCATGACTAAAGCAAAAATATATGGGCTTAAGGTTGATCCTTGATGTAATCCAACCGAAATACGGAAATACTTGGTCAAACCACCTTGTGTTTGAACACAAGTAATAGCTCCTGCATACATATCTTTAATGATTTGAATATAAGCGTTATTAACTCCTTTCTTTTCAAGAACTCTCCATAGCACTTCTCTTGGAACTTTATCATATACTTTTTCTAAATCAATAAATATCATATGTAAAACCTCCTTATTCTTTCTATATTTCTCCATCAAACCTCTTGATAAATGTATGGCTTCCATAGAAGACCTACCCGACATGAATCCAAATTGATTTTGAGAAACATTAGTATCACGCCGTAGCCTATGCTCCATAAATCATTCCCATAGTTTTAAAGTATGACACATTAACTTAATCCCTCTATAATTCGCACAATCTTGTGTATCACCTTTATTCTTAAAAATAGGGATTAACACACTCATTCTCCACTCATCTGGCATCTTTTTAGTCTTCAAAATAGTATTAAAAAGTTTAGTGAGCCAAAAAATTCCATCATCTCCTAAGCATTTCCACACCACTATTAGAATATCATCATGTCCAACAGCTTTTCCACCCTTCATTTTCTTTAAAGCCTCTCTATAAATAGTGCAATAGAAAATAATTTTGTAGAACTAAAAACAAACTTATATGAGTTGTAGGAATCTCTTCAATATTTCTCTAATAGTGATTCCCATATCTTGGATGTTCAGGGTGATCTTATTGGCATAAAATTGAGATGTATGATTATGGTAATTCATCAAATGAAATTCTAAATGTAAATTATAATTCAAATTTAAAAGAATATATTATCTCTTTCCAATAAGAGATAGTTCAAGTAAACCTAGGCAATGGTAAAGTAGTACCACGATCAGCATCTACAACCAACAAAGGAAGGCAAGTTGTTGATAATCTAGAAACTTTAACATTGATTCAACTAGATTCAGATGTAACTAATTCAAATATTCCTAAAATGGATTATAAACTTTTTAGCTCATCTAAAAAATTGCCTATGAAACTGAGTATCTATAATGCTTTGATTCTTTTTAAAGAAATGATAAGGCTTTGATTAAAGCTTTACTCGATCCAAAAATCTATATAGTTTAATTAACATTAACCAGGTCTAAAGAATTATTAAGTTGCAAAGAAATTCTAGAAATCACATTCTTAGATGACCATTTGCTCTTAGGAACTAAAGATCATAATCATTTTCTATATATCTCTATGAATACTTACAATTTCAAGTTATCTCGTCCTTATTGTTATGTGTGCATCGATCAATATTATGATCATTATAACTCTCACATACTTTAAAGTGGATACTCTCCAACTCAACTCTGATAAAATGATGTTGTCAGGATTCAACCAATAAGGAGAGAGAACTTTGGGTTCAATAACCCCACTTTTAGAAATAGAAAGCTTGAAAACTAAAGCCAAATTATATATAATAGATTCCAAGATTTCATTTAATGCTCTCCTAGGTAGACCTCATCTCTATTAGTATAGAATGGTGTCTTCCAACCTTCATCAGTGTATCAAATACTCTTACGAGGGAGTAGAGCACTGCATTAAAGATGACTTGTAATTATTTTTAATTCATCAAGTTGGTATATATGAAGATGCTTCATACTATCTACTTAAGAAGTAGATTGTCTTCTCTAAATATCTCAAACTGTCTAAAGTAAAAGTAAAATAAAAGAAAGAACAAAAAGAAAAGCATTCTGATCTCAAATATGATGTTCGCTAGTCACCTATCCCTCCCTCATAAAGAGGTGGTAGAAAGGCACAACTATTTAGAGGAAGATATTGAGGATGGCAAAATCAAATAATGAAAGAAAATGAAAAATAGTATATAAAATAAAGGCGTCGATAATACATATCAATTTGGAATCCAACTCAGATAATGAATTATATGTGATTGAGAAAAATGCACAAGCTATAGAATATAAGAACTCTATAAAGCAGCCAAAGCTTGAGATTTCTATAGAAGCTGATAGTGATGAGGATAGGGTCCAAATTGCTAAGGAAGAAGCTTTGAATATATCTACTATGGAGAGATTAAGGAAGTATATGGAAAATATTATCTTAATACCATTATTTGATAGTGATGTAAAAAGATTAGAGGTGAAACCCTCTCTTCCTTTAAATTTAGATTCCAAGGCCAATGTCTTTGTACCCTCTTCTAGTAAAATCACTAAAATTGATGTAACCCTTAATGATCCATTTATGGATGAAATAACAGAGCATCCTATTGACTAGTACTTGAATTTCATAAATAAATTTACTAAGTAAGGTTTAACACCTTCATGTTAGACTAGAGATTTCGCTCATCAATTTGAATACCTGTGGTACACAAAATACCATAAATATGCATCAAGGTTGAGTGTTGGCTTCGCTACTCTATGTTAAATTAATGATGATGAAATTTGCTTAATCATATCAAATAATTTAGAGTGTTATAATCTCTTTTAGTGAATGTTAAAGCTTTTAATGAACTCTATCTAAACACTTCCAATTTTCTAGGTAACTCTCAAGTTAAGGATGCACCTCTAGAATTTATCGAGGAGATTAAATCTACTAATGATGATTTAAAGGAAATAAATCTGAGCAGTGAAGAAGACCCTCATCCAATTTTCATAATTTTATTGAATGAGGATAAAGCAAAGAAAATGATCAAGTTGCTTAAAGAATTTAAAGACTATTTTAATAATTTAAAAATTCAAATAGGAATAGTCCTTGTCAAATAAGCACCTTGATAGATCTGACTCAACATTGAATAATAAGTAATATCTAAAGTTAAAAAAGTTAACCAATGCTGGTTTCATCAGAGAAGAGAAATATCTGACTTGGTCAGTTAGCATTATCCTAGATAAGAAAAATAATGGTCAAATTCATGTTTATATTAATTTTAGAGATCAGAACAAAGCTTAACCTAAAGATGAGTTTTTGCTTCCTATACCTAATCTAATGGTTGATATTACTTCCACATATGTGATATTTTCCTTTATGGATTGCTCATCCGAATACATCCTAATTAAAATAGCTCATGAATATGAAAAGTATACAGTTTTTAGAACACTGATAGGAGTTTATTATTATAAAGTTATGGCATTAGGGTTAAAGAACATTGGGGAAACCTACCAGTGAGTAATAAAGAGGATTAGTTATGAACCAATCCACCGTCAGGTGAAATATTTTATCGATGATCTAGTCATTAAAAGCCTCAAAAGTGCCGATCATTTGTATGACCTGAGAATTATTTTCCAAATGTTCCATCAGCATAACATAAAATGAACCCTTTGAGTATGCTTTTGGCATCACGTCATATATGTTTTGGGGTTTCATGGTTCGATACAATGGAATAAAAATTTGTCCAAACAAAATCAAAATAATAATAATAATACCACCACCCAAAAGTCTTACCTAATTGAGATCTTTTTAATTAGCGTATCTCAGAAGATTTATATCAAATCTTTCTGGCAGATGTCCACCATTTGCCACTCTGTATAAAAAAAATGCTCCCTTTCAGTGGGATGAAAATTACTAGAAAGTATTAGATAGTTTAAAGTAATATTTAATAAATCTTTTAGTTTTAGCTACTCCCATCCCATGGAAGCCATTAATTTAATATGCTACAGCCTTAAATGAATCTCTTAGTGCCTTAATAGTTCAGGTTAATGAAGCAGAAAAAAGAGAATGCAATTTAATATCTGAGTAGATGTTTACTTCCAACTAATGTAAATTACCCTCCTATAGAGAAATATTACCTAACTGTAATCTTCACTGCTCAATAGTTGAGGCATTATATTGTTGAACTTTGTGTAATATGTTGAAACTTAGAAATCAAGGATGAGTTTTATGTTATGTGATTTTTTGATGATAACAAAATATTATTATTCTGATATTATTATTTCTCCTAACATACATTGGATATATTTTTGTTTGCTTTAGTGTGTACTAACATTTTAGAGGAATCATACTCCAGACTACTGAAGACTTTAAAATAGAGTAGAATATGATTTCATGTAATAAAGTTCATAAATTTTTATTTTCTTGAGTCTAAGAGAGTGTGATTGTAATTGGGTAACTATGCACACACACACACAAGGGGAGAGAGTTAAAAATTTAAATTGAAGTTCTTACCCAATTCATATTGTATGATGTCAGTTTGAACATACGACTAATAATATAAAAATTTTTGTTCGTACTAGATCATCCTAATGAAATTGAACTGTTCGTCCAGACAAACTAAAATTATACAGATGACTGATAGTGTATGAAATACGTATCATACCAGATCATCTAGATGAAACTGAATTGTTCACCCATATGAACTAAAATCATACAGGCGACTGACATGTACAAAATACATATCATACCAGATTATCTAGATGAACTTAAACTATTCATATAGATAATCTAAAATCATACAGATGATTGATAGTGTATGAAATAAAGTTTGTAATAGTTCATCCCAGGTTTTTTGAATTGTTCGTACAGATGATCCACGATCATACTGTACAATCTGACTTTGTTTAACTTTGAAATTTTAGTTTTTAGAAAGTTTTTTCTATAGGTATCTATAAAATAAGTCCTAAAAACTATCTACCAATGTATCTACTATGTATTTCTCTTTAGAGTGAAAAAGAAGAGTGTGTTTGGGAGAGTGTTTTAGGAGTGGAGAGTGAGAGATCTTGTAAGAGGAAATTATGAGGGATTCACAAGGTTGCCCAAAGGTGAGGATCCTTTATTGTTTCTTTAAACTTCTTCCCTACTTCTTTGAAGAATCTTGAGAGAAGATATGCAAAGTAGATAGGGTACTATGCCTTCACTAGGAGGGTGAAAAAGGATGATGATACTCTACCTTCATCAAGAGGGTAAAAAAGGATGACGGTACTCTGCCTTCATCAAGAGGGTAAAAAAGGATGACGGTACTCTGCCTTCATCAAGAGGGTAAAAAAGGATAATTGTTCTTTGCCTTCACCAGGAGGGTGAAAAAGGACAACGATTCTCTACCGCTTCGAGTTGGTGGAAGAGAGGTTTTTGTAAGGGATTCTCCACCTTGTTATGGGGGAAAAAGAGAAGTCACTTATGTTTAGTGCAATACCTAGAGAAGGAGTCTCCAGGGAGTGGACGTAGGTCAAGTTGGATGGAACCACTATAAAATTTGGTGTTCTTCTGTCTCTTTATTTTTTCTTGTATTTTATTTTTTGCAATTTAAATTACTATGGTTGGAATTTCTTTTATGATAATTATATTCAAACAACTACAAATTTTAAGATCATCAATTAAATTTTCTAGAAATGGTTTCAAAAATTCCAAGAAATTTTTAATTAACCAATTCACCCCGCTCTTGGTTAGCCTTGGGACAGTTCCATTAGGTTTAACAACTTACACGAACTTTCAAGTGGTATCAGAGCCTATTTCAAAAATTAAAGTTTAAACTACCTTTTGAAAATCGATCATGGCTAATTTTGAAAACTGAAATACTGCTGAAGGATATTTGATAACTAGACCACCTTTATTCGATAACATTTCATTTAATTTTTGGAAAACTCATATGTCTACTTTTTTGCAATAACTTGACTATCGCATGTGGATATTAGTACAGGAAGGCTATACTACACCTACTAGAATTATTGATGGCATTAGGGTTGAAACACCATTTACTGATTGGAATTTAGAGGAAAGAGACTTAGCACAGTTAAATGCCAAAAATTTAAATAGTTTTTTCTGTGACTTGAAATCTGATGATTACATGCGTGTTTCAACTTGCAAAATTGGAAAAGAAATCTGGGATAGACTTCGCCTAACTTATGAAGAGATAAATGAGATAAAATAATCCAAGTTGAATATTTTATTACATGACTATGAACTATTTAGCATGAAACCGAATGAGTCTATTTCTGATATATATACACTTTTTAGTCAGATTGTTAGCTCATTGCATGCTTTAGGTAGAGAACTAACTAATTCTAAAAAAGTCAATAAAATCCTATGTTATTTACCTGCTACTTATGACGTAAAGATAACTTCCATAACTGAATCAAAAGATCTGAATGTATATTATATTGATAATCTTCTTGGATCACTAATTGCTTACGAGTAAGGAGTGAATCAAAGATAGATTGATACAGGTGACAAGCATAAAAAAAAGAATACAGCTTTGAAGGTGAATGATTCAAAAAGTGATAAACTAATGCCTAAGCATGAAGAAGATATTACACTCATGGCTAGGCAATTCAAAAGTTTCCTTAAAAGAAAGTAACAGAGATGTCAGCATTGGAATAAAGGTAAGTTCATTAGAAATCCAAAAGTTTCTAATGAAGTCATTTGCTATGAATGCAAAAAGCTAAGACATATAAAGACTAATTGCCCAAATCTCAAAGCTAATCCTAGTAAGGAGAAAGTTTAGGAGAAAACTAATATTAGGAAGGGCAAGAAAAGAATGCAAAGAGCTTTCTGGGCTGACTCAACTTCAGACTCTTTAGAAATAAAAGCAGAAGAGGAGGTTACAAATTTGTGCTTAATGGCAGATAATCTTAATCATTCAGATCAAGATGAGGTGTGTGACCTATCATATGAGGAACTATTTAAAGTTTTTGAGAGAATCCATAATGTATATATGAAGCTCAAAAAATTGCATGCTAATCTTAATCTTGAGCATTTGAATCTACAAAAAGAATATAAAAATCTTAGGAAAGATCATGCAGACATAGATAACAACTACATGACTTTATTGGATGAATTTGATGATTTGAATAAGAAGCATGAACCATTAAAAACATCTTATAATGAGCTTAAAAATGATTTTGAAGTTTTTATGGGTGAAGCTAAACACAGGGAATAGGATTTGAAGATTGAAATTTTAATTTTAGATAATTTAATTTCACATCTTCAAATAAAAATGAAAGCTTTTAAGGAAAATAAGTCACCACCCACACATGAACAATTTTATAAGTCTAAGTAAAAGCATACAAGTTCAAAATCTAAAAAAAGACATTATAACTCATATAGATTAGTAAACCCTTTTCCTGGTGTTAGATATTTTTCATGTGACATGTTAGGGCATATTTCCCATACTTGCACTATTTAGAGTAGAACACATTTAGTGTGGAGACCTAAGGTACATAAATCACAGCATATCAAACATGCACCCAGATTATCATTGTTAAAAGGTGACCCAAATTTATTTTGGTTCCCAAGCCTAACATTTGATTATTTTATAGAAACGCTCTCATACAAGCCCTCAGGAGAGTATTTAGTACCTAGATATTGGATGTTCGAAACATATGTCTGGAGATACAACTCAATTCATATCGCTGGAAGTCAGGAATAGAGGCAAGGTAACACTGGGAAATAATACCACTAGGAGAGTGGTAGGTATAGGTATGATTGGAAATAAGAATAATTTCTTTATTGAAAATATTTTATTAGTTGAAGGCTTAAAACACAACTTGCTAAGTATTAGTCAGCTTTGTGATAGGGTTTTTAACATTAAATTTTTACCTATAAGCTACATTATAAGCCAAAATGGAGATAATATATTGCATGGAAATAGGATAAATAATATTTACATGCTTGATTTAAATTATGTTAAATCTTCTAATGCTTTTTGTCTCAAAACTATCTCTAATCAATCTTGGTTATGGCATAGAAGATTTTGTTATGTAAGCATAAAAAATCTTAAGAAGATTACCCAGAAAGAATTAGTTAGAGGCATACCCAAATTAGACTTCACTAAGGATCACCTGTGTGATGCATGTCAATTAGGATAATAAGTCAAATCCTCCTTTCATTCATTTAAGGATCTTAGAACTATCAAATATTAGAAGTCCTTCACATGGATCTTTTTGGACCAGTTAGCACTATAAGTCTAAGAGGAAAAGTTTATGGGTATGTAATTATTAATGATTATTCAATATTCACTTGGATTAGATTCTTATCACATAAGAGTGAATCATTTGATAAGTTTAAAAAAAAAATTACTTAGATTCAGAGGAAGCTAGGTTGTGAAATTTTTATAATTCAAAGTGATTATGGAGGAGAATTTAAAAATGAAAATTTTGAAGTTTTTTGTAAAAATCAAGGAATAGATCACAACTTTTTAGCTCCAAGGACCCCTCAATAGAATGGGATTATTGAAAGAAAGAATAAAACATTAATAGAAGCCGCTAGAGTCATGTTGGGTGAATATTCACTTCCTAAATATTTTTGGGCTGAAGTAGTTAGTATAGCTTGTTATATTTTGAATAAGGTAAACATTAAATCTTAGTTGAACAAGACACCCTATAAACTTCTTAAGGTAAGAACACCTAACCTCTCACATCTACATGTCTTTGTAAGTATGGTGTTTATTTATAATAATGGTAAAATTCTTTTAGGAAAATTTGATCCTAAATCTGATGAAAGATTTTTTCTAGGATATTCTAGTGTTGGCAAATCCTATAGAGTTTTTAACACAAGGACATTAGTAGTTAAGGTGACCACTCATGTAGTTTTTGATGAATCTGATAATTATGGAGGGTGTAGGTTGGAAGAAGAAGAAGTTGAAGAAATATCACAAGGAATTGAAAAAGAAAATCTTGAAGAAAGGATTAAAATAAATGAAGGTGTTAGAACTAGGCATGAATTAAGCAAAGAAGTGAACCACTCAGCTTTTATTTCAATAATTGAACCAACTAATGTTATGAAGTACTTTCTGATGAATTTTAGATTTTAGCTATGCAGGAAGAGTTGAATCAATTTATGAGAAATGATATTTGGGAATTGGTAAAGAGACTTGAAGATCAAAGTATTGTTGGAACTGAGTGGATTTTCAAAAATAAGATAAATGATTCAGGTGTAGTGGCTAGAAATAAGACAAGATTAGTAGCCAAAGGGTACAATTAAATAGAAGAAATTGATTTTGAGGAAACTTTTACCCCTGTAGCCAGACTTGAAGCGATAAGGGTGTTACTAGCCTGGGCCTATTTTAAAGATTTTAAATTATTTCAAATGAATGTTAAGAGTGTCTTTCTTAATGGGGTGATACAAAAAAATGTTTATGTTGAGCAAACTCAAGACTTTAAAAATTCAGAATTCCCTAAACCTATGTTTAAATTGAAAAAGGCATTGTATGGACTAAAAAAGACACTTAGGGAATGGTATGAAAGGCTAAGAACATTCCTACTAGAAAGAATATTTGTTAAAGGAAGTGTGGACACCACCCACCCTTTTCTTAAAAAGAGTAGGAGATGATATACTCATTATTCAAATATATGTTGATGATATCTTATTTGGATCCACTAATAAAAATCTTTATGATGATTTTTTAAAAATAATGAGTAGTGAATTTGAAATGAGTTTGATGGGAGACTTCGATTACTTTCTTGGTTTTAGCATAAAGTAGAAAGAGGATGGCATATTTTTGAGTTAGTCAAAATATATTAAGGACATCCTTCAAAAAAATAAAATGGATAAAGCTAAACTAATAAGTACACTGATGAGTTCCTTAGTGTAGTTAGATAAGGACTCTAAAGGAAAATCTATTGATAAAAAAAATTTAGATGAATGATTTGATCATTACTTTATTTAACTACAAGCAGACCCGATATCATGTTTAGTATTTGTATGTGTGCCAGATTTCAAGCTGATCCAAAAGAATCTCACCTGATTGTTATTAAAAGAATTATGATATATCTTTTAGGAACTCAAAATTTAGGAATTTAGAATCCTAGGCATATCTCCTCTTTTGAAATAATTGAATATTCTAATTCAAATTTTACAAGATGTAGGGTTGATAGAAAGAGTACTTTCGAGACTTATCAGTTCATAGGAAACACCTTAGTCTCTTGGCCTAGTAGAAAGTAAATTCAGTAGCTTTTTCTACTATTGATGAAGAATACATAGCCTTAGGGAGTTGTGTAGCACAAGTTCTATGGTTAAAATAATAACTAGTGGACTTAGGTTTTTCAATTGGCACTTTTCTAATTTTCTGTGATAATATAAGTGTCATTTACATTTCAAAGAATCCTATCCAACACTCTAGGATTAAGCATATAGACATTAGACATCACTTTATTAGGGATCATGTCACCAAAGGAGAAATTGAGCTACATTATGTAGTAACTGAAAATTAACTTGTAGACAATTTCATAAAACCACTAGCTTTTAAAACTTTCAACACCTTAAAAACCAAATTGGGTGTTATTAATATTCATGCTTAACAATTATAATTCTATAAATTCCATTTGTAATTTATTTCGTGTATGTTGGTGTTTATGGTTTGTTCATTATTTGTATTTCATAAATGTTGATTATTTTCTCCATTTTGGTTTTGTTTTCTCATCAATATTATCTTTTGTTTTCATTTTTGTGTCTTGCGGATCTTAGATTGATTTGCTTTTGGAAAAGAGTTTTGTTTATCATATCTTAAGTGCCTTTTCCATTTGTATTGTATGAACCACCTTTGTACTGTATGAATTCTATAGATTTTACATGGTATTTTTTCTAAGTGGGTGAGATGGAAAAATGTGTCTTTTTCTAAAAATATCATATTGTATGATGATGTCATCATCTATACGATCCATGTACTTTTTGTCTGTATGAAAATGATGAAGACGATTATTTTCAAAGATCTTCTATACAAACTTTAGTTCATCTATACGATGGAGTTGTCAGTATGCATGTAGATGATCTCAACTATTAGGTATGAACATTATTACCTGATCGTCCTGGACGAATAGGTGTTCATCTGTACGATCAGTTTGGTTAAAAAGTCATATGATACGACTCCTCAAAAATTATGTTTATGAAAAGTCATTTCATCAACAAAACTATTTTCAACCGTTTCCTTTCATTTATATAAAAAAATTTTCATATTGTATGAAGTTAAAATTATACGTATGAACCCTATATCATACTATACAATCAAGCCCGATTTTTTTAATTGAGATTCATTCTTTGAATATGTCACCATCCCTTTCACTTTCAAACCTTCTTATTTTCAAATCCACTAAATGGAAAGCACTAGCCGCAAACGGGCTCGAAACTCAAGAGGCTCTTCTTCTCATTCGAGTCAAGTAGAAGAAAATTTTCTTTTAAAAGAAAATGAAGATGCCTATGACCGCTTCATCGAGGCAAAGATCACTCCTTGTCTTCTGATTCAAGAAGACATCAATTTCTCAGTAATGCCTCTATTTAATTCCACTCAGTTTTCCTTCATTCTCATCCTAATCCATACCCTTAGAGGTACACCTTCAGTCTATCATCAACCTCATGTGCACACCTTAAATCAAAATACTAGGATCATCCAACCTGTATTGAGAACATCAATTATTCCTAAAGCTGGTGATCGTATCAACCTTACTCTTTTGCTTTCTACTATCACATATCTAATAATATCGAATATTCCAATTGATGAAGCCTAGTTGATTCTAGACTACATCAATAATCTTATTGATATTAAACTTCTTACCACTAAAAGGAAGAAAAATATAGCTTTAGGACACCTAGTTGCCTACATCCTGGAAAAGAAGTACAATCTGGTTCATTCTGAAACCCCAAACAATTTGCCAATCTACTTCTTTTATGCTTCATTTTGTTCACTTTTTCATCAGGATCAAGGGGATGAGGGAGATGACATTGGAGAAGAAGAAGCACCTGCTCCTGCTCTTGCACCTACACCTGCCCTGGACCTGGGCAGCATTTTTATCAAGAAATGGTCCAGCGATTTGACTAACTTGTGTCTCACTTTGATCAACAATTTGATCATATTGAGACTCGCTTAGACCAACAGGATGCCAGTTACAATGAAGATATGGGCTGATCCGAGGATAGTTTGACTCGATCAAAACCCAAGTAGCTATAATCAATAGCTACTTTGCCTTGTTCACTCCTCAGCCACCTCTAGATCAAGATCCTCCAGTATTTTATTTTATTTTCTACTATAATCGATGAATGTGTTGCTTTTTAGTTTTCTGGTAATGGGATTATGGTTGTTTTCATTTATTATTTTAGTTATATTTGAATTGTATCTTGAGTTTATTCTTTAAAAAAAAAATTGAAATGATAATTGTCTTGTTTTTGTGTTAATCCTCATATTTTGTCTTTAAAAGTTTATTTTATTCAAATTAAAAATGTTGATCTAAGAGATTTAAAATATTTTTCACTTCAACTTAATTTCCTAACAAAATTTTAATTCTCAAACCTTAAATCAAATTGTGATTAGATATAGATAAGACGATCATCTTCATGTTCTTATAGATACTCTTATTTTAGTAAAGATTGTTGCAAAAGAGATGACTTATTTTTGAATTTCTTTTTCAATATGTTGATTTTCTTATAAATTACTAGGTTTTGTTTAATAATTATTGATATCATAAAGAACAAAAATGAAAAGAGGCACAAAATTAGCCCAAATTAGCAAAGATGCATAAAGCATGCTAAAATTTTAAAAAAAGCGTAATATTCGCCAAAAATGAAAAGAGGCACTAAATTAGCCCAAACTGAAAAGATGCACAAAGCGTGCCAAAATTCGAAATGATGCGCAATGGTCACCAATCGAAAGATTAAGTATCATTCAGTTCTTTCCTCTATCTCTCTAATTCATACGAAAATCCATACATTCAATAATAATCTCAATTATTGAATTTGAAGCTAATTGATCTTTATTTAATCTTTTTTTTTGCAATAAGTATTTTATTTGATATATCTAGAACGAACATTAAGCCTGGTTGACTTTTCTTATCTTAATTATTCTTTGAATGAAAATATGTGTCTTTCTTTTTCGCATTAGGATTTTAAGGTTATTTTTGCCAAGTATTTTAAATTGTCTTTTCATCAGCTATTTGATTTCTCCACAGAAACTTATTTTCTTTTGGGATTTCTTCATTTTTGTTGTTGTCAAAAGGGGGAGTCATCGTGTGATTGTTTGTTTGTTCAGGGGGAGTTATCATGTGATTGCTTGTTTGTTTGTTATTGTGTGTGTTTCTTCTTGTTGGTTTTATTTGTTATCGTGTGAGTTTCTTCTTATTGGTCTTTGCTCTTGTGATATTCTTTGGTCTTATACATATGATAATCTTGTGTTTTTGTCTTGTATTTTCTTATGAACTTGTGTTTTTCAAACGAATTTTATTCCCTTGATTTTAATTGAGCATTCATTGAGGGGGAGCTAAGGAGAAAAAGTTCTTTTAATTTTAATTCAAATAGTAATGGTTTTATCATCATCAAAAATGAGGAGATTGTTAAAACTTAGAAATCAAGATTGAGTTTTATGTTATGTGATTTTTTTATGATAATAAAATATTCTTATATCTCGTAACATACATTAGATACATTTCAATTTGTTTTAGTGTGTACTAACATTTCAGAGGATTCATACTCCAAACTACTGAAGACTTTAAGACAGGGTAAAATAAGATTTCATGTTATAAAGTCTGTAAATTTTTGTTTTCTTGAGTCTGAGAGAGTGATTATAATTGGGTAATTGTGCACACACACAGGGGAAGACAGTTAAAAATTGAACTGTTAGTCCAGACAAACTAAAATTATAAAGATGACTAACAGTGTATGAAATATGTATCATACCAGATCATCCTGATGGAATTGAATTGTTCGTCAAGATGAACTAAAATCGTACAGACGATTGATAATATATGAAATACGTATCGTACTAGATCATCGAGACGAATTGAACTATTCATATAGACAATCTAAAATAATACAGATAACTGACAATGTACGAAATAAAGTTCATACCAATTCTTCTCAAGTTTTTTGAACTAATCGTACAGACGATCCACGATTATACTGTACGATCTGACATTGTTTGACTTTGAAATTTTAGTTTTTAGACGGTTTTTTCTTTAGGTATCTATAAAATAAGTCCTAGAAACTATCTACCAATGTATCTGCTGTGTATTTCTCTTTAGAGTGAAATAGGAGAGTGTGTTTGGTAGAGTTTTTGGGAGTGGAGATTGAGAGATCTTGTAAGAGGAAGTTGTGAGGGATTCACAAGGTCGCCCAAAGGTGAGGATCTCTTATTGTTTCTTCAAACTTCTGCCCTACTTCTTTGAAGACTCTTTAGAGAAGATCTACAAAGTAGAACAGGTACTCTGCCTTCACCAGGAGGGTAAAAAAGGATGACGATACTCTACCTTTACTAGGAGGGTGAAAAAGGACGACGGTACTCTACCTTCACTAGGAAGGTGAAAAAGGATGATGATTCTCTACCTTCACCAGAAAGGTAAAAAAAGACAACAGTTCTCTGCCGCACTGAGTTGGTGGAAGAGAGGTTTTGTAAGGGCTTCTCCGCATTACTGTGGGGCAAAAGGAAATTCACTTGTGTTTAGTGCAATACCTAGAAAAGGAGTCTCAAGGGAGTGGACGTAGGTCTAGTTGGACCAAACCACTATAAAATTTAGTGTTCTTCTGTTCCTTTACTTTTTCCTACATTTCATTTTTTTTGAACTTTAAATTATTATGGTTGGAATTTCTTTTGTGATAATTATATTCAAACAACTACAAATTTTAGGATCATCGATTAAATTTTCTAGAAATGATTTTCAAAAATTTCAAGAAATTTTTAATTAACCAATTTACGCGCCTCTTGGTTAGCCTTGGAACATTTCCATTAGGTTTAACAACCTACATGAACTTTCATAATACCCAAAAGAAGTCTAAAAAAATAATATACAACATACCTCTGTTAAAATTAAGCCTATATACTATGCAAATCCTGCTACAGTCTCATCCCTCTGCGATTCGATGCCGTTTCAGATAGGCCACGTGCGATTTCACCTCAATCCTGCCTCTGCCTTAGTCTTTAAAATACGAATGAAATAAAGTCTTTAGGCTGCTACTTCTTCCACCTCTTCTTTATACGTAAACTCCAACTTCTTTGCTTCTTTCCCAAACACCAACCCCGACACCCTTTGCTTCTCCTGCCGTCTCATCGAGCTTCCTCCCTCTTCCAATCCTCCTTACAACCAAACCAAACTCCACTTCACAACCTAGCTGAGCCCCTATAGGAGCTGAGCCCTACCTATATCTATGACCAAGCCAAAAACCCTCATGCAAAGCTGACTTCCGATCTTCCCTTTCTAGCAACCATCAGCCCTAAGCTCCTTGCCCTAGTCGAAGCCTCTCTGCCTCCTCCATTATTGGTCGACTTTGCACCTTCATCGACGATGTTCCTTTGATGTTGGATCGGATGTTATAACATTTTGATCAGAAGTAAAAAAGGAAGCTCACTCACAATAAAGGTAACTTTCTCCCTTGCACGCGCTACTTCGGCCAAATCCCATGAAGGTTCATGGTAGAAAGAGGAAAACTGAGAGATTTAACCTAAATCTTGTCAAAATCCTGTTATAATCCTACTTAAACCTATAAAAATCCTGTGTCTTGATAATCATTTTGCTAAATCCTGCTCAAATCTAATTATAAATCCTGTATTAATTTTTGCATATATCTTTTTTTTAATCAAAGTTAATTTGTTTTAATTTTTAATTAATAAAATTAATCATTATTAATTGAATTTAATTATAATTAATTATTTTAATTATAGTTAATTAATTACAATTATAAATAGTTATAATTATATTTAATTAATATAAATTATAATTAATTATCTTTTAATTTTAATTAATTATTATTAAATATAATTAATTATAATTAATTAACTTTTAAATTTAATTAATTATTATTAATTATATTTAATAATAATTAAAGTTAATTCTAATTAATTATAATTATATTTAATTAGTACTAATCATAATTAGTTATAATTAATTAAAATTAATTATAATTAATAATTTTTAATGTTAATTAATCATTAATTAAAATTAATTAAATATTATTATATTTAATTATTTTTAAATATGGTTAGTTATAATTAATTATGATTTATGAAAATTAATTAAATTTAACATTGATTAATAAAAAAGAAGAAAAGAAGAAGAGAAAGAAGAAAAGAAATACCTCTCTTACCTTGATTTGCGTGCCAATATTGTTAACATTTTTCACGCCAAGGTATAAAGTTCTAAAACTCAGAGAGCCTATTTTCAATGCTTGCAGCGCTGTGAGCAACCACCTATACGTGCTTTTCATAGCGCGGTGGGAGAAAGCTCATCATGATGCTCACGAAGAGGCAGGTAATCACTGAAAGTCACATTTTTGTCATTCACAGTGCACTGAAAAATTGCCTATACACCCTTTTCTTAACGTGGTGGAAAGGGAACCCGGTGCAGCACCTACTTTAGGGTAGGCGAGCCCTGTACACGCTCTCATAGCGTGGGAGGGACATCTATAAGTACTCTTAAGCCCTCATATAGTGTATCGGGGGAAAGCCAACTGTGTTCTTCAAACATGTACATTTAAAGACCCATACACGCCTTTCTTGGCATGGTGCGGATGAATAATATGGCCGTGGTGTCACCTGGCACCGACTGTACACATCTTTCTTGACATGGCGGGCAAGCTATAACTCTTGTAGTTTCCCCTAAATAGGGGAGATGCTGAGAGGCTACTAAAATTTCATCTGAAATGCACAAGAACTTGGACAAATTAACTGCAAACTTATGAACTTGATTTGGACCAAATGACAAGGACTTGGACTTGAATTTGAACATTAAATGAACTAAACTCAAATTTGAATAAACGAACAAAAGACTTAAATCAAACTTGATCAAGAAGATATGAATGTATTCAGGTGAGAGACTTGAGGTCAAATGAATAATACAAGGAACCAAACTTCAAATTGATGAATATACAATCAAAGTGAAAATGTTGAAACCAAATGATATCTTTGATCAAACAAATGAGCATTAACAATTCAAATTGAAGATGTAACATCTTTCTTATAAGCAATGACTTAGAGTGCATGAGAAGTCTACATCCCATTCAGAGGTAACATACAATATGAAGATCAATGAGTAATCAGAAGACTCATGATAAATCACTAAACACATGCTTAGGAGCTAATGTTAGCAAGCTACAATCAATCTAAAGGGAGCATTTACCATAAGGGTATACAAATCACCTTGATCATGGATAGCATATTCATGAAGAATATATGAAGAACATGAAATGAATGTCAATGCTTCCCTTGCCAATCAATTTATGAATGTAAAGGGGTGAGTACAATGAATAATGTGATACATTCATGAATAGCATACACAAAATAATGTGCAATAGATATGTCACTATGTAGTCAATGTCAGCATATAATCAAGTGTCTCAAATCTTGCAAGCAGTGAACAATGAGGGCCAACATGCAATGGTTATGATGATTCCTTCATACGAATGCATCATACTATCAACAAGCAAAGAAGATAAATATACAACAAGAACACTAACGCCTCCTACAAGCTGCTACAAAAGTTCATCATGTAAACATCATACTATCCACAAGCAAATACACCAGAACTTCTACAAGTATAAATCAATGAATTTGTAATGGGATGGCTTGTTCATGATATATGGGAATATGTAATGAATATGACGAGTCACATGCAAGTGATTATAGAAATACACAAGGGATCAATTAACTAAAAAATGCATGTTGAATGTTCTGACTCCTTAGAAGAATAGTGTGAGCAAAGAACTTGTAAAGTGAAAAACTCCCCAAAAGCAATTTCAATTGGCTTGCAAACACACACAACAGTCCACCCACAAGCGACTATAGGAGACTTATGGATGTTTGTAAACCACAGAAAAATATATACAAACGAATGCAGTATACATGCCAAACTACAAATGAATTTGAGGGATTAGTGTTAAATGCCACGACACCAAATCTCTAACATCAATGTACAAGACGACGAAGGTGAACTTGGAAAGTCTAAGGCAAAAGTCATCTTCATACGAGCAATGCCGCTTGGTTTTAAGAGAACATATCGTTCCCGTACCAATAAAAATATACAATGTGGAGCATGTATAAGTGCCTACGAGTCATTATGGAAGACCAATCATGCATTCAACATGTCATCTACGGATAAATACAGAAGGGGTTCAACAAACATAGGCTTTTGTAAATTACTGTAGAAGATCCATCAAATAATACAAAAAATCCCTTATACATGCACCTCAATATATGCATGTACAAACACAAAAAATATACGTATAATTAAATACCGACATGGGGCCCGACGAGCGTGTCATGGGTACACTTGTGACGTCTAGGGATGCTACGCAAGTTAGTGAATAAAGTCAAGATCAAACCCGATCCTTTTACATGGGTCAGAAGAAGTCGACACGGTTCAAACTATCAAATAAATATATGATCACAAAGTCGACTGGGATATTTATTTTATACATTCATATTAGGCCTTCAAGGCCTTCAGTAAAAAAAATTCACCAACAAAGGTTTGAAGATTACAAAAACCGATCCTCTGTCGGCAAGTTAACAGAGTCAATAATGTTTAATCCATAAATGAGAATTCCCTGTAATAACCCTAATGATGGCCATGTTGATAGAAAATCTCAACTAGTGGTTAATTCACAAATATCCAAAATTTCACCAAAATACCCATGAAAATCCAAATTTCAAAAATTCTAAAATCTAAATATTTAAAATTAGAATAAACCATAAAACACTTAAAGCAAAACTCATCCACCCTTCGCAACAGTTTATCGAGATGGACAAATTTAAATATCACTTCAACTCACAAAGAGATAATGTTTTGTAGAGAATATTACTAGGATTCATTCCCAAATAATCTCTTTCTAATAAGAATGTGGCACGTGTCCTCTAACAAGACATTTTACCGTCGAATGGCACCTCAATTAAACGGTTATGACTAGGGCCCTCTAAATAGGGTGGTTTGCCGCCAAATGACACCACTAAATTGTGGTCATGGCCAGAGCCCGTATGTTCCCCAATGGCACTAAATCCTTGAGATATGAATCAATAGGATATAATCGATTGGGCACAAAGTCCTATGTCAGCTAAGGTGGATTCAAATCTATCCCCTTAGTCAAATACTCCCCCTAAGTCTACAAGGTACCCTTGGATGAACCAACCCATAGCTGCCAATAAGGATCCTTATGTCAGGTTGGGTAGACTACCTCCTTTGACTAGGTAGACCAAGGACAACGATGGCCTGGGACGATCGAACCATGGGATCTTGATCGGGTCCATCATCCCTTTATCCCACCATCCGATTTAAATTAAAGATCGTGAAATTTCAAATTTTAAATATCAAACTCTCAGTACCAAACCCATACTACTACTATATGCTAGATAACACATATTCTCTATGTATTTGATTAACAACTAGCCTTAATCAAAAGTTCTCTCTCATTATCGAGAGGGGTAATTAATTATAGGGGCTTGTACCTATAAGAAACCAAAACTCAGATCATAAAGACCTGACAAAATGAGGGAGAAATCTCTAGGTAGTGTCTTATCTACAAACCCAATCTACCTTCCCAAAATTTACCCTGGAACTTAATATGTTGTAGTATCTAATGACTCATCCAATGCATGAGATTTTAGCTATCTGAACGATCTGATGTGGATCAAATAGCCCTGATTAACTGTTTACCTATTTAAGTAAAACTATGGCTCGTTCCTGGTGCTAACACTTGTATGAAAGCTGCCACCACCATTTCATAATTATTTCTATTAATTATGCCGATGCGTAAACTTTTCAAATGATTACTTGTCGTCTGAAAATTCATATTAAATGTATAAATAATTAAAAAAAATGCTTATAAACTTCATAAATTAACTATAAATCCATTTCATTTCCAAATTTAATGTTTAAGGACTCATTGGATTCTTCATGAGCCCAATTTTATTTTAAAATTAATTTCAAATATTTTTGTTAGTGAGTAATTTAAGTTTGATTGCAAACTAAATTTCTCTAACTACTCCCTAACCATTTATCTAATTGAGCTTAAATTTGGATGGGGTATAATAGGATATGTGTGCTACCTACCCTAATTTTCTTAGATGTTGATGGTCTTTGAATTTTAGTAAATTGAACTTTCAAAATTCTGGATCATGATTTGACCCAAAACTTTGAAAGTTCATAACTCTCTATTTATATAATATTTTGCTTTGATTTTTTTGTGGATTATTTATGTTTATACAAGAATTAGAATGCCTCTAATTTCTCCCAAATCCAGTCAGTAGATCTCCAGAATTAAATCACCAATGATATAGATATATTTATCTTTAGTGATTAATTGTGACACATAGAAAGGTTTTGATAAGTTCAAATTTAGTGGGTTTGAAGCACATGTTCAATTGAACTTATGTTTTAAATTTTACTACATTTGGAGGCAATTCAGTCTGTCAATTAGTGAACCCAAGATTGACCCCTATAATTGATCAAAAAAATTCAAAATTTCATAATAAATCAAAATTAAATCTAAAAAGATAAATGGTAAGTGTCATTCTAATGAAAAAAAATAAAAACTAATTTTAAAATTGAAAAAATTCAATAATTAATTAAATTAATAATTAAATAATTTAAAATTTCTAAAAAATGCTCAGGATTTGACCTAAGCTCGACTAATTTGACCAGTTCTAGTTAGGTTTACCAAGTCAACCTTTAACTCAAAGGAGTAAACTAGACATTTCTAATCATTTAGGAGCTTGCATTGGTTCAATTGGATGAGGTTTTATGGGAAAATGTAGGCTATAAAAGTTATATTGCAAGGTTTTGACCTATTAGGCTAGTTTGACCTAGCATAAGTAGGTTTACTGGGCCAACCCTTAGCCTGGGGAGCTAGGGTTGATGAGTTTAGTGTATGAAGCTTGTAAGGTGGAAGTTTGGATAGGGCTTGAGGTGAATATGTCAATGTCAATCATAATACAGTCTAATAGGAAAATATAGTGTAGATTGGGGTTTAGGTCTTGGATATTGGGTTGACCATAGCATGGCTTAGGGTTTAGACTAGCTTAAAAATATTTAAATTTGGTATAAGGAGTTTGGGGTCAAACTGTAAGGAGTATGGGGTCAAATGGCTAAGTCTAGGTCAACTAGACTGGTCATCAAATACAAGACAGGGTACTCAGCAAGGTGAGGTTTGACAAGTCAAGGTAAGGAACCTAAGGCCAGGTCCCTACAGCCTGATGAAGCCATGGAATACTATAGCAATGAGATAAAATTTTAAAGAATTGAGGTTTGAATAACCTCAGCTAAAAATTAGGTCAATAATTGTATCTAAAAATTTATATATAGGTGCTAATCAACCTTATTAGCAAGCAAGCTAAGGAAACAAGCTGGCTGATGGCTAACAGTAGGGGCGGGGGGGGGGGGGGGGGGGGGGGGGGGGGGGATTTTGACAACAACAGATGGGGCAACCGGTGCCAGCCACCAACAACGCCAAGAGTCAACGATGACTAGTAGAAATGGTCAGCATCAAGCTATGGCCATGAGCAATGGTCAATGTCAAGTGATGACAATCAACTGGCAACAAATAGTGGCGGGCATTGGATGGTGTTGATGAGCGGCAATCAGTGGCTAATAGCAACAATTGTCCGTGATTGTGGCCTACATTAGACAATAGCAGAGGCGACAATGGTTCATGGTTAGGAATGAGTAACGACTTGCAATAGCAATGGTAAAATTAATAGTGTATTTTCAAATTATCCAAATTTAATCATTTCCAAAATGCATCAAAATAAAACTAAATATTAAATTTCAAAATCTTTAAAATATTACTCTATATTATTTTACTTCAAACCAACTAATATTTTTAAAAACCTTATATTTGAAATAGTTTATAACATTTTTATTTCAAACTAAATTGCCCTGAAGCAAGAAAAAAATAAGGTGAGCTTCTATCCACGCTAACTCGTTCTACTAGTATAAAAATCAATGTCGCCTTCCACTGAAGTACCCTACATACAAGCAGCGCGCGCAAGAAACAAAGGATCGCAAAACCGTTAAAGCATCTGTTATCTCAGATAAAATATCATAAGTATTGCTTCGAAACTATGCAATTTAAGACAAAGCCATATATTAGTTGCAGTGAGCTCCCCTGGCAAATAGTAAAAGGCAACTTCGTGTGGAAAAACAAACAATCTTCTGTTTATTGTGGGAAAAAAGAAATGATCTTACACAAACGAAATCCAGCCCCATCTTTTAACCACAACTGACGGCATTTGTCATCTCGTTTTGATATATTAGCTCAGCGATTTTTAGCAAAATAGTATATCATGCAATGGAAATTAGTCGCAAACACCAAAATATTCATTTAAAAAATGATTAATTACACACTGATATCTGCCCGTCTAGGCCTGTTGCTCCCAGTTGCTCCAGTTCCAGATTCACGATATCTACTGAAGCTAAAGTTTCCTAATACTGAAACCGGCTGTTGTGGATACAGTGTTCGGGGTGGTGGGAGATTGCTTTGTGCAGGAAGTGGAGGAAGAACATCGTATTTGAATTTGTCCCCACTTATACTGCCAAAAAAAGTGATGATGCTAGGTTATAATGTAAGAAATAAGGACTGCATACAAGGAATGATGATAGGCATATATAGATAATTTGGTTCCATCATCACTGAATTTATCTTGGCCATCAATGAATCACTTTTATTTTTTGGGAAAGACCGAAGCCACATGCAGCCAAATTCATTAATATGATAAAAAAAAAGAGAGAATTACAAGTGTTATATATTACAATTGAGCTCGAACACATTAAAAAAAACTGGCTTTACCATGCATGAATCTTGATACATATTTGAATTAGGAACTTCGAAAATTAAATTCAGGATCATCTGAACTCCGATATCAGCAAACTCATAATCAAATTGAACGTCTTGATGAGATAAACTTAACAACATAAAAAAGGGTCTGATCTCAGTCCGAATGAGCTCAGATCAAGCACTTGAAGTTCAATAAGGAACTTCAGTACACTAATTGAATGTCCAAATGATATCTAAATCTCGCAAGCAGATAATCAAATGGAGCAGCTCAATGAGACAAATCTAACAAACCCAAAATCATCTAATTATGAGATCATGAAGACACTCGTATATTGAAAGAACATCCTATAATAGGGGATTCAAGACAGGTCAGCCAATGAAGTGCTCAAAATTTCGGCCTTATTTATAAGTCATGTTGTTGGATATAAATTTGTCTATGAAAGATATTTGACCTTAATAATAGGTCCTTGGTAAGTTAGAGCTAGAGAACAAAGAGAGGGACGTTAGTGCACAAGAAAAGTAAAAAATTTTAATATCTTCGTAAGTAATTCTTATGATAAGAAGTTCAAAATATGCTTTTCACCATTTATTTATAAGGTTTAACATGAAAGCCTATACCTAAAATAAATAGAAAAAAATAATATAAGATACAATCAATATAGACTGACACAGATACATGAACAAACTAGATGATGTACACATGTGGATACCTATCTCTAGTGTGACCACCTCTACTTAGGCTAATCCCTTGGGCAAGTCATTGAGAGCAAGAACCTTGAGCAAGTTTTCAGAATCTAGCATGTCGGGTGAGTCCGAGAAAGCAAGTCGAAACCCCCAAGGAGAAGTAGTCATGAGTCAAGAACGAGTTAAATCAATGAAGTCATGATCATAGCCTTCATGGGTGTGCACTTTCTGTAACTTGAATTAGAACATCTACAATAGACAGGCAATCTTGATAGCAAACAACTCATGCGATAGAGAGGGTTTTGTTGGTGCTAGTGCCCTTTAGGGTGAAGACCTACTTGGAGTCTTTTGGAGGAGCCCATCAAGTACTACTTAATCATTGGTTCTATCTTACAAGACGAGTCTATATACTATTATCTCTGCACACGAGGGCCGAGGGATTAATTGCTTGCCCATATGCTAGTGTCTGAGACTACTCTGCAAGATAAGTTTCTTTGGGTGAATGATGTCTCAACAACATACTCCCCCTAGCCAATCTCCTTGATAAGAGCTGATTTAGATAACTACAAGTTAACTATATGGATTGTCGCGGTCATTGTTTGAGGCCACAAGTAGCCATTACCCCATCCTGGAGAAGGTCGGGCAATAGCAAACTACTAGTACAGGTAAGAAGAGTTCATTTTCATTTTTTGAAAGACTTGTGTTTTGGAGGTCAAGCGTCACTAACCTCAAGCAAGTCAATAATCCACCAAACCTCAGGCTAGTTCCTAGGTCATCCTTCGAACACGTTCAAGGTAATGGCACCGACATAATGAGCATTAGGCTTTTATAAGAAGATATAGATCATCATGATGGACTACTAAAGATTCTATTTAGTATTTTGGACCAAAAAAATACTTATTCCTAATCCTTCCCACTATAATAGGGGCATCCCCATTAGCATCAGGCACAATGGGAAATGCATACAAACCTCCATAGAAGCCCATTTAGCAACCAAATTGTCGGACCTTGGAGGGTGAGTATGAAAAGGAGAAATGTGCATATGTCCGCAACCCAAGAACTCCAAACAGCCCTGCCTTTGATAACTCCAACAATTCATGAGCCTTATCCTCTAGCTATAGCTTAGTGTGTCAGGGTCCCTACTCTAGGGTCGCCTTCTCAAGATGCACTCATCAAATGAGTCCATCCCTAGGAGGAGAGTGTCCGCACCCAAGCTAAATCTAAGAGAAGAATCGATGGATTGTAGAGGGCGAGCTCAACAAGCAAAGGAGGCCTCTATGTTGCACGTGGAGGTGCTAGAAACCAAAGGAAATGTGATGGCGATTCACACAATTCCTATCAGGCGATCGTTTCATCCTAAGGCACACAGTAGAGAGGGAACCGATGCCTCCAAATTGTAATTAGATATTATGTATAGGCTATCTTTTTGGGGACTAGTAAGGTTACCCCGTTATGTAAATAACAAATGTAATGCTTATATAAAAAAAACTCTAATTAATAAAACTTTTCGAAGTGTTTGAGTACTCTTTTGGTGAGTTGGTCATTTTTCTTTGCTTTGTTTTCTTGTTTACCTTCTCACGACAGCTATTTGATTTGTGTATCATGAATGTTTTATCTTTTGACTCAGCTACATTTATTAAAGAGACTAAGATTCTATTTCAGGAGAGAATATTCGAAAACAGGCTTTTCAAACACCCCATGTCAGGGCGACTATGTAAAGAGAGGACAATTCTTTGTATAGCGAGTCGAGGTTAATTCTTTGTAAAGCGAGTTGAGGACAAGTCTTTGTTTGGCAAGTTAAAGGAGACTTCTTGATTTTCCGATTATGTGTGCCTCTTGTTCTTTCTATGACAACTTCACATAGGTAGAGTGAATCAAAAAAGAGTAAATCTTTTCGTAATAATGAAGACATGGACAAGATTTGGCACATTATTGGCATGTGAGTTAAGCCACAAAATTCTAGTTACCAACCCCTCTATAAATACTCTATTACTACCTCTGACTTTTTTTCTTCTTAGCGTTCCTCTTCTCCTCACTTTCTTCTAGCTCTTCATTGGCGCAAGTTTTCCATTTAAGATGGTGGCTTTGAGGAGGTGCTATATGGCATTTACCAAGTCCGAGTATTACTATGTCTCAAGGGGAACTGGCAGGTTTGCAGATATGATCTTCTTTGGGTACTACTACAAGGACTATAACAAGATGGTCCGGGTGCTCACTAAAGACGAGCACCTTAAAACATTTTATGAGGACAAGCTCAACTGACGACTTCCATTTTATTGAGAGCTCGCAGAGACACTAAATTTCTATGGGTTTGTGAAGGTACCAATTATACTGAACTCGATAGCAAGCATAGTCAACTTCTTGCATATGTGGTGAGAGAGAATAAAGTGGAGCTCAACCTTGTTTCACCACATCTTTACTGTGAAAGGAAGGATGAAAGCGTTCAACTCTCCTCTCTTCACATGAGGATGGGCAGCATAGCAAATAAGTTCAGAGACTGGAAGACGAAGTTCATCTTTGTCAAGTGTCATGTAGGTTGGGAAATGCTAACTTGCCCTATTTCCTATAGGAAGGACGAGGTAGTGGTTCTAGAGCTGAACAAATAGGAGGACAAAACTGTGAAGGTTTCTCAACAACTCGATTGGCTCTTGTTTCATCTTCAATATATCTTGCGAGCTCTTGGGTCACCTTTGAAAGTTTACAAACTATATGATAAACATTATCTTGAAATCAGAGAATGAGATGATGACACTCAATAGAAGGCAAGAAAACCATAGAAGGATGAATTCCTTAAATGTGGTGAAGAACAAGAAACATTTGAAAACATCGTTGATGTCTATTAGGGATGTCACCAACCCAACGTATGCTCATGGTCAATTGGGATTGAATTCCCCTGGTACAATTCTAGGTGATGCATTTGGAAAGGGGCCTCGTCTCTACAATTTCCACGAGAATGCGTTAGTTTTGACTCCCTCTTCCTCACTCGTCTAGGAGAAGGGTTATATTCCTCTTCATTAGTGTAACAATAGCTACAATTAGTGCTGGACATTGAAGTTAGTGCCATTGTCTTTGGTGTCCTTCAACAAGCTGCTAAGTCAGACGACCTTATAGGATACTCTACCATGGGACTATTCCCTGAATACACCATGCATCTTGCATCATCTTGGTAATTCTCTCCTCCATCTACATAAAGTCACGATGTATGGTATAATTATGGTTCTCTAAATTCATTGACAACCCTTGCTTTTGCTGCTTTTCACTATTTGCATGTTATCCTATCACTAGGATCAATTCACACTCACCACACCTTAAAGGATATTGGATTCAAATTAATTTATGGATGATACCTAACCTTACTAATAGATCCTTCGTAGATTAGAGCTTGAGAACCAAGTGAATGAAGATAGTAAGTAGTAAGTAGAAAGCTCTAACATCGCTGTAGGTAATTTGCAACGGTTTATTTGCTTGTAGGTATTGGAGCCCGCACTGATTACAATTAATATTTTTTTATTTTCCCATCTACTACTCTTTTTATTTTATTAATGTAAGAAATTGCCTCACAATGAATTTATTTTGTGATTTTCCCACTATGAATTTGTTGTAATGCCCACAAATGCTTTTAATATTCGTGTTCATCAATCCCCCTTTCTTTTTAGAAGCCCGGTTCTTAGACTTGTTGAACCTTATGTTTTTTTATATTTAGTCTCAATCTTTTAGATTGATTAAAGTAGCTCGACCCTTAAGTTTATAAGCCTGAAGAATTTCATTTGATTACCATGGGTAGATCATGCAATTTTATATAATTGACTCTTCTTAAAAATGTGCAGGAGCATATAAATATTGTCTCCTGCCTTGCTAGAATTTATAAAATTTCCTCCTGCTTTGCAGTAGTACATGGTGATAGCCTCATGACTTGCAAGTGTATACAAAAATTATCTTGTCTTACTAGAGTATATAAAAATTATCTCATGTCTTACAGGAGTATATGAAAATTGCCTCCTGACTTGCAATGAGAAGCATGTCATATATTTGCTTTATTGTAAGAAAATTTTACAAAAAATGATTGTACATGTATATGCACCGAACACACTTTCTTTTTAAAACTGGAGCTTTAAACATAACGTCACCTTGGTTATGCACATTATCTTTTCAAGTATTAGTCATCGATTGGTTGCATAGGCTTTTGATCTATTAGATCTATGAGTTGATAGGCTCTTTCTTCATATACTTTTTCAATCATGAAAGTTCCTTCTCAATTTGGGTTGAATTTATCACCGATGCGACAAAGAGGGATTATAGGTTTTCGAAGAACGAGGACAAGTTCACCCTCCTTAAAGGTTCTAGGACCTATCATTCGATCATGAGCCCTAGCCATTATTGTTTTATAGATTTCTAGACTTTGTTGGGCTTAAAGTCAGACTTCAAATAAAGCCTCAAGTTCCTCAAGTTGTAGACAATCATTTTCTTCTTTGGTGAATCCATATCGCATTGCGATACAAAGTGATGGTAACTCAACCTCGAGAGATAATATGGCTTTAGTTCCAAAGACTAGTGAATATGGGATAGCCTGTTTCGCAATTTTATAAGTAGTGTGATATGCCCACAAAGCTTCTATCAATTTATCACGCAATTCTCTTTTATTTTTAGAGAGGATAATCTTGAGTAATTTTACCAAAGTTTTATTAAAAGCTTAAGCTAAGCTATTGGCTCTTGGGTTATATTATTAAGGAATAGTGCTAATCTATTTTACGTTGCTCAATAAATCGATAGGTTTAACACTTTTAAAGGCTGTGTTGTTGCTGATATGCTTCGACGTGGCACCCCAAGCCAATAGATAATATGGTCTCGGAAGAATTTTATAACATTGTTTGCTTTAACTTATCTCAAGGAATTGCTTCAGCTCATTTTGAGAAATAATCAGTAACAGCGAGAATAAATCTATGTCCTAAGGAAGAATGTGGCTCTATAGGACCAATTAAATCGGCGCCCCAACTCTCAAATACCATGATGCTACTGTAGGATGTAGCCAGTTAGGCGATCGATACATGATGTCTCTATGAATTTGACATTGTTTGCACTTCTTAGCGTAGTCAGTACAGTCTTGAATCATGCTTGGCCAAAATATCCTATACGTTTGATTTTAATTTTAATTTTTGGGCCAGACAAGCATGCACCACACAATCTTTCGTAAATCTCAACTATGACTTTCTTAGCTTCATCAGATTATAAACATCGTAACCATATTTGGTCAAATGACCTATGATATAATGTGTCATTCACGAAAAGGTAGCTTAAAGCTCTTCGTGATATTTGTGATGTGGTAGACTTATTTTCAGTAATCTCCCTTCTTTGAAGTATGTGATAAATGGTTTCCTCCAAATAACTTCACCAGACACAGGCAGGCTTTCATGTATCTCTTTTCCTTCATGCTCTTGCAAGAAGGCTAGAGCTAATACATGTCTATTTTGGATAGTTATGATGATTGAACCCTCTTGAGGATTTGCAAGTTCATTAGCTAGCTTAGCTAGCGCATCAACTTTACCATTTTCACTACGTGTGACTCTAGCAACGGTTACTTCAAGAATTTGCCATAGGAGCTAAGAGCATACTCACGGTATGAGATTAACTAAGGCTTGTTAATTTTAAAAGCACCTATTATTTACTTTATTATAAGTTGAGAATCTCCATATATATGGAGTTTATGGATTTTCATGTTAATCGCAAGCTCGAGGCCTACTATTAAAGCTTCATATTCAACTTCATTATTGTTGTGAGGTTCTGTTAAGCTATAAGAGTATCAGTGTATGACTTTTAGCGGGAAAATGAATATGAGGTCCACCCACTACAAGAGCAAAGATAGCATCACAACCCACTCACTCATACAAGAAGGAAGGCACAAACCCTACTCACCAATATCCGATTGTCACACTTTTTATGCATGTCCATGGTTGAGCTTGTGGGCACGAATCAGAATAAGGAGTTATTCAAGCGCTCGATGCCTATAAAAACGAGCACTCATACAAGGGACACCTCTAAGTACTCTACCTACCACAATGACCATAGACATAACATTGAGAAATGCCATCACCTCTGAGGTCATAATGAAAATCTCATGAAGATGGGTAAACTAAAAGAGTTCTTCATCGCTGACCCATGTAAACGCCCTAGGTGGCACCCATGAAGGATCGTGGGCATGAGCTTGTTCTTGCTTTGGCATCCACATCGCCAGAGTGGTGCATGGCATTCATGGTGGGAATAGAGCTGAAATGCCCCAGCAAACAAGTCTCAAGATGCCTCACTAAAGATAGGTTAACTCAGCCACTATATAACAAGCAACTGTGATCAATGTTGCTCCAATTACTTTCTAAGAAGAAAACGACCTAAAGAGTGGGAACTTTTTCAATGGCATAGTGTTAGTGACAGCAGTAGTCACCAACTATCAAATCAATAGCATAGTCACCACATACCTTTCCTCAACTTCTATGAAAAATTTACAAGAACACAACTAAGTACAGCAAAGGAAAATTTTCACTTGCCTAAGCCAAGCCCTAGAGTATGTCAACTAATTGCAATTGGTGGGTCTAGATAGTTCTCCCATGAAATACAATTTCTAGCATAAGACAAGGCCCATCTAATGCAACAGTAAGTGAAAGAAAGATAATATATAGCCTTGGAGGGCGACTTCCCTCTTTGCGAAAAGATTCACAATAAGTAGTAGCACATGAGTCCCTTCAACTGGCAAGTCTAGATGGTTAATCCAACGAAGAGTAAAAAAGCCTAGCATAAGGCGAGGCCAACCTAATGAAATATCATGCCAAAGTTAGAGTTAGCTACTTACAAGTTGAATATATCTTGATTTTTTATTTTCAAGTATCGAGCTAATGACATCAACCAAGAGTTCTCTTTATAAAAAGTTAGCTGAGTTATAAACAAGTGAACATCATCATATCTTTCACGTGGTCCTTTATTCATTCATTAATCTCGTAAAGTTAAGCATGTGTAGTTATTTTTTAGAAGCATCAAAGCCAAAGTATTATCAATGAGTACTCTTAAGGCAAGTTTTATTATATTACAAATTTTCTATAGCCTAACTCATTCAATAAAACAAGTCGAGATCTAACTTATCGAGTCCAGGTTTGCTTAGTCAAATAGTTTTTTCAAGAAGATATTATTGTCTCCATTACATTATTTCTTATTTCATATGATTGAGGCAAACACTAATATGTTCTTGATAATCGAGTTATCATTATATTTTTTTTAACAAAGCTAAATAGTTTGAGATTGCTATCCATCAATAACCAAGCTCTACAATGATAAATATTCAGCCTAGTCATTCTTACAAAGAAGCTGAGTTAAAGACTTACATAAAACATAGAGAGAAAAGCAATCAAAAAATCTTATTTTATTTTATCTATCAAATTTTATATTACATTTTCTCGACATGACAAAAATGAAAAAAAAAAAAGAAAAAAGAAATAAAATAAAGCTGTGAGGTGACCTCAATAATGGGTCGCACTTGCAAGATCACTCTCCTCTGAGGAGTCGAACATCATATAATAAGATAGGTCATTCTCCTCAAACTTGCTCTCCAACTCCTTAGAGGCATCTAACTTCTCCAAGAAGTACTATATCGCATTGTACTTTATGTTAAGGATTTTATAGTATTATGAAGAGTTGAAGCACACCCACTTATCCTCTTTCACTTTGAACTCAATTGCTTGCCGAGCAAGCTTTTCAACTAACCATTTTCTCATCAACTCAGCCTCTTTCAATGCGATGTCCTTTTGTCCATCTCCTCTTTGTGAGCTGCTTTCATACATGCCAACTAAGTCATAAAACACTCCACTTGCTTCACAACTACCTGCCTTATGGCAAACTCATCGTAGAAAGCAGCCTTCCTCCCACGTGCTACCGAGTGTCCTCATCACATGTCAATGACTCCAAGCCATGGAAAAGACAATCTACCAGTTGGATGCCACTGAGTTCATCGTAGTGAAGGCGAGCTCATCCTCAGAAACTCCCTGCAAGCCCTTCTCCATGGAGACCAAGAAGGCTACCCTCCCCATACTGAACACCTTCCATGAGGGATGGTGTAGTGGCTCTTCTTCCTCAAAGGTGTGTTGATGCATTTTTCGCATTGACTCGACTCAAATCGGACCTGATCTGGTTCGATCGGACCCGATCTGGTTCGATTGAACCTGATTTGCTAAATCGAGCCTCGTCGAGCCTCGTCAAATCAAATTCGACTCAATTCGGCACTGATTTGAGTCCAATTTCATAAGATTGGCTCAACCGGACCCAATCTGGACCCAAATCGGCCCAAATCGATCAGATCGAGTCCGATTCGAGCTTAATTTCAGTCAAATCAGTCAAATCTGGATTTAATTGACTTTCCAAATCAGGTAATTGAATCAAGGGGTTGGATTTTCTTAAAATTTTCATTCTGCAGAGACAAAATGTGAAACGAGTGTATATGTGAAAAGGTTGGCACAGCTCCAATGGCAAAATAAGATTAGAGAGAGTAACCTTAGATGGTTTGTTCACTTAAAACATTGGCCTTCTGATGACCTTGTTAGGAGAGTATATTTATTAGATCTAGCTTATGTTAAGAAAGGTAGAGGTAAAATTAAAAAGACTTTATTAGAAAGTATTTAAAATGATTTTTTAAATTAAATTTATATAAAAATTTAATTCTTAATAGGACACAATGGAGAAAAATGATTCATGTAATCGAACCCATGTAGTGGGATAAAGGTGCTAATTCTGTTTTATTTTGCAATTAGCTTTCATTCATATCACAATAAATTCCCACAAAATGATTGCCTAGAATCATATAACTCATATGATGATAAACTTGTACAGTAATATATCAATTGTGGTCAATCTGATTCTTAGATGACCTATAAGCAACTAATTAACCATCAGATCACCGGCGTAGGAGTAAATAATGTCAGAAACATACTCCGATGTGATGCTAAAATGCATAATAGGCAAGAAAGATAAAATTGTAGACTACTAGATTTGCAGAAAGACAAGGTAAGAAGAAAGATAAATGATTTCAAAGCACCAAACTATAATAGACCAAGGAATGAAATTTTCATAGTACAATTTGGTTTTTACAGAATGATATGTCTGATAACAGATGTAGTTCAAACGTGCCCAACATACCTGAGTTTCCTAAGAAATTCATCTTCTTCACGTAAGGTTTCACCAGAAGGACGTACAGAGCTCTGCACTGGATATGTAGACCATGTACTCGGACTGGGTAGGTCATCAGAAAAATATCTCCTCCTAACCAGCTGGCACAGAAAAATTTCTCAAATATTAGAGTTGGGGAGTTGGGGGCATGGTGTTGGATAAAGAAAGAATGATATGCAATGTAACGTAAAAACCATTTCGAAGAACTTTGTTATGGCTTCTTTGTCATATCTTGCTTCTTTAGCAGCCTGTCATTTCCACGCATGAAAAATAAATGAGTCATTAAACTTCTTATTCAACAAGATACAGGAATCCTTTTAGTATTTTGTGTCTGTGAGATAGAAGATAATTCTCTCTCAATTTCACATAAATTACAATCCAACAACAGGGCATGCCTGAGAAATCTCCCTAATTATTCCTGCCAAAGCCAATGGATAAATAATATGTTAAAGAGGTCCAACTTAAATACATAATACCCACAGCTACGGAAATGCATTTAGTCATGCTAAATTCCTATCGAGGATTATCCTCATAAGCAATACAATATGAGAGTAATTAAGTAATGCACGAGCACGCACGCGCATGTATACATATACCAATGTTTTAATTGGTATAGATATAAGGTAGGGCATTTAGCTTGACATGGCGCTCAAGCTCCAAATAAATTTTATATTTTAAATATTTCATGAATAAAAAGAATGATTAAAATCATATATAAGGAAAAAAATTCAAATCAATTTCAAATTTCAAAGTTTATAATCCTTGCTTACATATTTTAATTCCAAAATATAACAATACAAATATAAAATAATGGTCGGCAATAATGATCACATGTTCAATTGAGAAGACTCAATAAAAGTTTATTATACAAATATCAACATATTAAACAGACAAACATACCGTTGAATTCAATTGAGAAGACTCAATAAGGTTTTTTTTTATCTTGTTGAATTCACATGTGAGCAAATCTCGCTTGCTAGAGAGAGAAACTCCTTTTTTTTCAAATTTCCCTTCTTCCGCCATTTTGGTGGACTTTTCGCTTATGTCGGAAGCTGCGGCGGCGTCTTCCGACGATCGCTGGACTCCTTCCGGTTGTCCTAGTGGTGCATCTCGATCGCCTGTTAGATCGGATGATCGAAGAAGAATTGATAAGGCCATTCCGCTGGTTATTAGAGAACCTCTATCAATTCTTGTTAAGAAAGCTTCCCCTGTTATTGACAAAGGCAAGGGTATTGATGTTGGGTTGTTGGACAATTCTCCTCATCCTCCTATCAACTTTTCATTGTCTGATAGGCCAAACAATTTCGAAGCGCCCTCTTCTTCTGGTTTGAAGCTCTTTGTCAATAGATTCTGCAATGTCAAGGCTGGGTCTCTAGAGAAAGGTGATGTATTGAATAACCCTTCTGGTGTTTGTTCAAATGCACAAGGAAAGGAGAGTAATGGGAATTCTTCTGGTGAAGCCCTTGTGGACAAGGCTGTTCGGCCTTCTTCAGAAAATTCTTGGGCAAAGCGTCCAAATATTAAAATCAACTTTTCAAGAGAAGAATCAATCCTTTCTGAAGATGGTGTAGCTATCAAATTGTATGAACTTGGAGTTAAAGCGAATTCGGAAAAGCTTCAATACTCCGTAGTAGTTAAAGTATTTGGGAATGATGTTCCTATCTATTTGATGGCTGATGAATTGCGTAGACAGTGGCTTCATTTTGGTAAATTTCACCTAACTTCTCTTGGGTTAGGTTGGGTTCTGTGCTCGTTCACCTCTCTTGAAGCAGTTGAAAATGTGTTAGCCGGAGGGCCTTGGTATGTGAAGGGCCATATTGTGGGTATTGATAAGTGGTCTTCACAATTTTCTCCAAATTCCTTGAAAGGGCTAACCTCTCCTATTTCGGTGAGAATGCCACACCTTCCGTTGTTGTGTTGGGATGAAGTCAATATGGCATGAGTTGCCTCCATGGTAGGAACTCCTTTGTGGATTGATGGAAATATGTTCCAATGGGAAGAAGGGAGTTTGCTAGGGTGTACATCCGCATGGCTCTAGATAAACAATTTCCTTTGGGTGTTTGGGTTGAGTGTTCGGAAGGCCGTTTTTTCAAAAAGTTGAATATGAGAAAATTTCTACATTTTGCTTTAAATGTGGAAAGATTGGTCATCTTATCAATGAATGCAATCTGAAGGAGGGTGTTCCTGAAGTTGAGGATGGTTGTATCTCTGATGGAAATGCCATTGGCGCGAATATAGCGTTGCCAGTTGATGTGAATAAGGGGCCTTCTTATGGTCCTTGGGTGCATGTCAATAATAAGAGAAGTAGGAGATTCAAACCTGCTATTAACAAATTTAATCAGTCGAAGTTTGATCCAAAGCCTAGTCTTCTGAAAAAGGGTCCTGTGTATGTTAAAAAAGCTTAATTACTAGATGACCTTCCTAAAGCTCAGAATCCAATTGATAATGGTAAAGGAATTTTAGTGATTACTAAAGAGGTTCATTCAGATCTTTCTATGTTAGTTGAAGAAGGAAATAATGTTGCTACTCTTGATGATTTAGCGGGTGGTGCTGAGCTGTTTGAAGACCATCCTGACGAATAAAGAAGCTGTTCCTTGAAGAAGAATGTTAATGATGCTGCGGCTGGTCATGTTTTTTCAGATGTCAATACACTTTCTCTTAATGTTGATAATAAGTTTAAAATATTGGAATCATGTGGTGATGATGCAGAGCCTAAGGCTGATTCAAATTTTACCAAGGTACATGTTGATGATATAGAAGAGGGGGAACTTGTTGTTGAAGGAAGAAAGGCTTCTGACTCAGCTAGGAGGAGTATTGCTGATAATTCTAGTGGGGAGAAATTTAAGCTTCAAAAAGAGCTTAGATCATTGGGTAAAGCGAATATTCTTCAACATAGTAGGAAAGGTGATGTGTCTGCTAGAGGGAGGAAAGGGAGTAATCCCAATTCTTATCTTTAATGTCTTCCATAGCCTTTTGGAATTGTAGGGGGGGCTAGGAAGAGTAAAGCCTCCCATTACTTGAAGGAGTTTGTGAAAGAACATGATGTGTTTTTTATTGGGCTTGTGGAAACTAAGATTTCTTCTATGGATAGATTTGAGTGCAACAAATTCATTTGTTGCAATTGGGACTTCTTTCTTTTTCCTGCTGAAGGTTTATCGGGAGGAATTATGGTTTGTTGGAGGACTGACATGGCTTCTTTCTCTGTTTTAGAAGCTTCTTCTCAAGCTGTTGTTAGGGAGCTGAGTATTGTCACTAGAGGTGTGTGGATTATTGCTTCGGTTTATGGTAGTAGAGATTCCTATAAAAGAAGGGTCTTGTGGAGTAAACTTGAAGGGCTTTCAGATTATAAGCTTCCTTCTATTGTGGGAGGGAACTTCAATTGTATCTTGTCTCAAGAAGAGAAAAGAGCGGGGAAAAAATTTATTCTCTCTCAAGGTGCTCAAGATATGAGTATGTTTATGAACAATTGTGATTTTCAAGACTTAGGAGTGATTGGTCCGAAATTTACTTGGTATAATAATAAGAAAGGTGGAGCTCGTATCCTTGAAAGGTTGGATCGTTGTCTTTTGTACGGCTGCTTTAGAAGCTCACCAAATGGCGACTGTTCGGCATCTTGCTAGAATAGCTTCAGATCATTGTCCCATTGTGATTAAGTTGTTCTCTTCAGGTTTTCGGAAAAGCAAGTTTTTGAGGTTCGAAGAGGTGTGGACTTCGTTTCCTGCTTCTGTAGATATTGTGTCTAAGTCTTGGGAGAAGAAAGTTCAAGGAGATGTTGTTGATTCTCTTAATCTGAAATTCAAAAGAGCAATGATGGCTTTATTTTTTGCAGCAAATCCAAACACCAAGATCTGATGATCTTGAAGGATGGCCTAAAGAAATAAATTTTGGAGTTGCAGGAAGAAGAAGCTGAAGGTGGCGGGCTGACTGAAGACAAGCTGTTGTTGCTGAAAGCTAAGGTGCATGAGCTTAATTCTACCCTTGGTCATCTTAATACCTGGTGGAGGCAAAGAGCCAAAGTGAAGTGGATAGCTGATGGGGACTCCAACTCTAAGTTTTTTCATGCGTTTGCTATGGGTAGGCGCAATGGTAACTAGATTAATTAGATTAAAGACAGCAATGGGTTGTGGGTTGAAGATCAGAATCTGGTTGAAGGAATTTTCTATGATTTCTTTAAAGGTAAATGGAAGGAAAGAAATTGCAATCTGAAGGGATGGCCGTCTCCTACACATGTGATGGATGATGTTGATAGAGAGATCTTGCTAGCTGGTTTTACAAAGGAGGATCTGGAAAGAGTTGTTGTTCAATTGGAAGTTAACATATCTCCAGGTATTGATGGTATTTCTTACTCTTTCATTAAAACTTATTGGTCTATCATTAAAGAAGACGTGTGGAAGGCAGTTAATTCTTTTCTTATGTCTGGTACTATGTATTCCAAATGGAAGGAAACTTTAGTGGTTCTTAGCCCTAAAGTTAAAAATCCGGTGACTCCTTCCAATTATAGACCTATTAGCCTCTGATTGTCGATTTACAAGATAGTGGCTAGGATGTTATTAAATAGAATGAACTATTTCATTCCTAAGATTATTTCTGAAGAACAGGCGGCTTGTGTAAAAGGTCATTCTATATCCGACCATGTTTTACTTGCCAAGAGTTGTTTAACAAGTTCAGATTTTCTAAGTCTAAGAGAGGGCTGATGGCAATCAAAATTGATATGGAACAAGCTTACGATAGCATGGGGTGGTCTACTCTTAAGCAAGTTTTGAAGAACTTGGGCTTTCCAGATAAATTTCCAATCTCCTTCTTCAGTGTGTTACTGACCCGAAATTTTCTATTTTGATTAATGGAAATATTTTGAATTGGATTGAGGCTGGGAAAGGGTTTAGACAAGGATGTCTCTTGTCTCCTTATCTTTTCATATTATGCTCTCAATTGCTTTCTGATGCGTTTGCTCAAAGAGGGACATGTATGGTATTAAAGTAGCTCCAAATGCAGAAAAAATATCCCATTTATTATATGCAGATGACATCATTATCTTTTGGAGGCCAAGTACAGATGTGTGAAGAAAGTAAGCAAGATCCTGAAAGAAAATAGCAAATGATCTGGTCAGAAGGTCAATCTTCAGAAATCCTCTATTCTCTTCGACAAATCAGTTAAAAGAACAAGAAGGACTACTCTTTCTAGAATCTTGGGTTTCAAAGTTGTAAAAGAGATGATGTATCTTGGTATCAAGATTGCATTAAGAAGATTGAATGTTTCAGATTTCCAAAATTTGTTGGAGAAAGCTATTAGTAAATTGAATGTATGGGGTAACAGTTTTATTTCTCTTGCAGGGAAGTTGCTTCTTATCAAATCGGTTTTCCTTTCTCTTCCTACCTTTTTATCTACTCATTCTTTAGTCCCTATGGGTGTGTTGAATGATTTGGATAGAATGTGTAGGGATTTTTTGTGGAACAAGCAAGATGGGAGTAAGAGTCTTCATTATGTTTCATGAGAAGTTTTATGTAAATCTAGAAGAATGGGTGGTCAAGACGTTCAATCGGTGGTTACTAAAGTTGGTCCTTTGAGGGCTAAATTTGTTTGGAATCTCATCTCAAAGCCTTCTTCTCTTCTCACAACTCGCTAATTTCTAAGTATGGTAATCAAGTATGGAACTATAAAACTAAGAGGAATTTCTCTCCTACATGGAAGATCATTTCAAGTGGATTCAAATCTCTTGTTCAAATTGTTAGATGGAAAGTCTCTACGGGTTCTGAAATTAATACCTTAGAGGATGTTTGGATCTTTGATAAATCAATTGCAATGTGGCCTACGTTTGTCGCGGATATGAATGATGAAATGAAATTTCTGGCTAGTTTTATACGGGATGGAGAGTGGGATGAATCCCATTTGCTGCAGTTTTTTGGACAACATTTGGTGGAGGTTATCAAGGCTGTTCCTATTTGTCTAGAATTGTGTGGTGATCAGGTGGAGCTTCTTTCCAAATGTTCTGGTAAATCGATATCTACTTTAGTTCTTCAGAAATTGTGCGGAAATGGTGATGAAGACCCTCATTGGCGATGGTGGAAAAGGCTTAAACTAAGGCCTCGTGTAGACCTGTTCTGATGGCATTTAATCATTAATGCTATTCCTTCAAATGAGTTCTTAATGTATAGAAGACTGTTGGACTTTAATGAATGCCCAAGAGGATGCAAGTTTGCTGAAAATTCTAAGCATATAATTGTTAAATGTATGAAGCTCATTCAAGTGTTTAATATTCTTAGAAAATGGGGATTCATGATTCCGGTTTTCTCATCTCTTGAGGAATGTTATTCAGGATTGAAAGATTTTGCAGAATCTAACCCTTTCATTGGCAATATGTATTGTTCTACGGTTTTCTTCTGTTGGAAAAGCAGAAATAAGATCAAACATGGTGATAATGAGGATAGTATAGTTGTCATTGCAGCTAATGTGGTTAGCTTTGCTACTGCTTCTTTCTACCTTAATCAAAGTTCAGATTACTGGGATACCAACCAGCTGATGCTGTCTTCTTTTTGGCATCCTCCTCCCCCTGAATGGATTAAGTTAAACATTGATGCTTCTTTAGAAAGCAACTACAAAGCTGGGATAGGAGGCGTCTTCAGAGATCATAGAGGCAGATTTTTGTGTGCTTTTGGCGCTAGCTGTTTGCATTGGGATTTGCCATAGTTGGAGCTCTTTTTAATCCTATCCGTGAGGAAGTTTATTCAAGATTAGATGTTTGAGTATAAGGGTATCATCATTGAGGGTGATAATCACAATGTCATCAATTTTGTTCAAAGGCTTTTGAATAAGGAGGCTGTCAAGGAGGAAGACCCAAAGCTAGAAGATTTCTCTTTTCTCATTGAATTCAATTAAGTTTTATTTCATCTTGCAAATAGGAATTGTAATAGGTTAGCTAATTTTTGTTATAATTATGCTCGTTCATTAGATTTTTTTTTGGGATGACTTAAGCTGTAATAAGATTCCTCCTCTTTTTATTTCTTTGCTAAAGGAGGATTGTGATTGTGGATCAATCATTTAGTAGCTTGTATCTACTCTTTTCAATAAAAATGCCTTGTGCATTTCTTCAAAAAAAAAAACAGACAAACATACATTCATGATGGATCCAAATTTGTTTGTGGATGCCACCTGATCCTACAAGCAGGTTTTCGATAGGTTAGAAAATGGAGTGAGCGAGTAAGGCTAGTCAATATGAAGAGTCGGTGAAAATTTATAATATCTCCAAAATAAACCCAATAGCAAAAATGGATCTGGGAGAAAAGATAGAGATCCAAAAAATGTCTCTTCACCCTTTACTTATAAGGTAAGAGGGCTATAGGAAACACAATATCTATAAAAAAAGTACATTATGTGGCTATTACAAACTGGCACTGACACCTGAACTAGCTGAATAATATATGTGTGACACCTGAACTAGCTGAATAATATACACATAGATTACTACCTTTGATATGGCCCCTCATTTAAGGCGAGTGCCTGAGATGAGTCTTCGAGGGCAAATATCCTGGGCATGTTTTTAATGATCCAGATCGCAAGGCGACTCAGTGTCAACGAATTTCTAGGAATTGGGGTGAGTTCCCAAAAATGAATGTCGAGTCCCGGAGAACAAAGGGCGAGTCAACTTGGATGGGGGTACCTGCAATGCAGGAAGTAGTCCATTTGATGAAGTCGTATTCATTGGCTTTAGAGATGTGCGCTTCCTATAACTTGATTAAGGATGCCCGCGGTAGATGGATGGCCATGGTTACGGGCAGCTACTGTCAGTGAATGGGATTGGTTGAGGCGAGTAATCCTTAGGGCATGTGTTGGTCTGGACGAGTCCTTTGAAGGAGCTCACCGAGAGTGATGGCATCCTTGATCCGTTCTCTTGGGACAATTCTACACACTATGATCTCTTGCAAAGTGGTTGCAATCATGGACTAGTATCAACAATAGCACTTCAGGGTCACACTCCTTGCGGGCGAGTGCCACTTTGACAATGTGACCCTCCTAATTAAGCACTTTGATGGGAAAATATTAGATACCTTACATAAGCATGTATGAATATATATTTAGTTCCCAATTCACTTGCTCCTTGGAAAAAAAAGTAAGGAAAGGGATAAGAGAATTTAAGACAATGAGCATTTGATATTTAAAAAAAAATTTATAAAGGAAGAGTAAGAGTTACTGCTTTGTCATTACAATTGCCTCGAGCATTGAGCCCACTTTGAAGGCTCTTCATTATGAATATGACTTGATATGGCACACTATCCACTGGACTAAAAAGATGCCAAATAAGTGGAGTGTGTTGATTCTTATTTTTAAGAATAAAGGTGATGTACAATAACATGCAAATTATAAAGGAATTAAGTTAATGTGTAATACTTTTAAACTATGGGAAAGAGTTATTAAGCATAGGTTACGACGTGATACTAATGTTTCTCAAAATCAATTTGAATTTATACCAGATAGGTCAATTATGGAAGCTATAGATTTTTTGAGAGATTTGATAGAGAAGTATAAAGAGAATAAAGAGGATCTACATATAATATTTATTGATTTAGAGAAAGCATATGATAAAGTTCTAAGAGAAGTGCTCTGGAGAGTTCTAGAAAAGAAAGGAGTTAATAATGCTTATATTCAAGTCATTAAAATATGTATGTAGGAGATGTTACTTGTGTTCAAACACAAGGTGGTTTTGACAAAGTATTTTCCTATTTCAGTTGGATTACATCAATGATCAGCTTTAAGCCTATATCTTTTTGCTTTAGTCATGGATGTTCTTTCTAAACTTTTACAAGAGGATGTTCCCTAGTGTATGTTTTTTGCGAATAATATTCTACTTCTTGATAAGACTGAGGGAGATGAAGGAAAACATGAATTATGGAGGTAAAACTTATAATCTAAAGGTGTTCATTTGAGTAGATCTAAAACCGAATACATGAAGTGTAATTTTAGTGGTAATAGATCCAGTGTGGTGATTGTGACTTTGGGCAACCAAGTCATTAATAAGAGTATACGTTTTAGATATCTTGAGTCTATTGTACAAAGTGATGATGAAATAAGTGAGGGTATTATTAGTAGAATTCAAGTTAGATGGTTAAAGGGGGGGAATGCGTCAGGATTATTGTGTGATATAAAAGTACCCCTCATACTTAAGGGAAAATTCTATAAGATGGTGGTGAGACCAATAATGCTTTATGACATAGAATGTTAGCCATTAAAAGAGAAGTTTAAAATTAAGTTTTGCAGAGATCAAGATGCTCAGGTGGATGAGTGGCTTCACTCTTAGAGACAGAATGCAAAACGAGCATGCACGTGAAAGGATGGAGTAGTTCTAGTGGCAAATAAGATTTAGAGAGAGTCGCCTTAGATAGTTTAGACACATAAAACGTCAGCCTTCCAATGACCTAGTTAGGAGAGTAGATATATTGGATTTGGCCTATGTAAAGAAAGGTAGAGGTAGACCTAAAAAGACTTGGTTATAAAATATAAGAAATGATATTTTTATTAAATTTAAATGAGAATTAAACTCTTAACAGGACACAATGAAAAAAAAGAATTCATGTAGCCGACCCCAAGTAATTGGAGAAAGGTTGATGTTGACGTACTATCTCCTAAGGTGGTGAATCTTACCACAAAAGCTACATCAACTTTTAACAAATTTTTTGCTTCTTTTGTATTTTCTGGTAAAGGTGAGTTAATGCCTTGAGCTCAAGAGTGACTCTTTCTCAAGTGAGTCAAGAATGACTCTATGTAGGGCAAGTCAACGATGACTCTTAGTGAAGCAAGTCGATGACTAGTCTTTGAGAAGCAAGTTGAGGATGATTCTTTGGTTTCAAGGTTAATGAGACTTTTGGTTCTTTTCATGAGAGCAGTTATAAAACCCGAAAATGTCAAATCATAGCGTCGCGACGCGTTGCGACATACCGCGATAAAAATAGACGAATTTTTGAAATTGTCAAAATTCGACAAAACAAATTTTGTAAAATTCTACATTAAATTTCGATCGATTTGGTATAAAGGACTTAGGTTAATTTCATATGGATTTAAAATTAAAAATCAGCAAAGTATATTCAAGGGCTAATTACTAAATAGCCCATCTTTGTTTTCAATAATCTTAAGCATGCAAGGGCACATGCATAATTGGCCTCCCCACCGCCCAAATATCCTAAAAGGGACCGAAACGTTCGATCCCTTCATTCCACGCATGCGTTTTGTTCGGCCAAGCGAAGGAGAAGAGGGCTTCAGGTGGGCGGCGGCGGGCAACTTTTTGCGGCAATTTTTGGAGGAAATCGAAGGAGAAGCCTTAAGAAAGAAGACGGTATATTCCTAAGCCAAAAATTTTCTCTTTCCACTTAGATTTTCTTAAGTTGAAAATCGAAGGTTTTCCAAATTTTTAAAATTTTTAAAAGAAGAATGTTTAGGAAAGCTTAATGGTGAGTTCTAAATAATTTTTGTTTTCTTCCAAGATTTTTGAAATTTTCAAAATTAAGGTTTTTTCCTAAATTCAATTTCCTTAAGAATACTTTAACAAATATTATTCCTAATAACCCTAGAAATATTTTTAAGAGTAAAAATTAAGATTTTTCAAAATGTTATAATTTTTTCCTAATTTTTAATTAAAGGAAATCCAAAATTAATCATGCCCTAAATATTAATTAGATAAAGGGGAAGTTTTAGCATGAATATGTGATGAAAATCATGAAATTTAGGTTACCAAATTTGGGGTTTTAGGGCAAAACCAAAAATTAATGTTACTTTAAATTAAAATAGGTAATTGTAAATGGTTAAAAAGAGCTAATTATGGGATTAGACCAAATTTTGGATTTTAAAAATTTAAGGTTTATTTAAAATCCAAAAATAATGATATTAAAAATGCTAAATTAATGAAAAAGAACTATGGTTAATGTTGGGTAATATAAATTATATTCTTTTAGGTGTTTGAAGTGGAAGAGGAAAGATGCTAAAAGCATAAACGGTGATTTGCGCATGTCTGAGATTTTGCTTGCTTATATCTATGGCAGCTAAATGTAATTCTTTTAATTTCAGAATTTGCTTTTCCCTAAATTTTTATTTAAAAGTGTCATATACTTTAGCATTGTTATTCAATTTAGCAATAAAATGTTCCTTCTTTAAATGCAATATACTTTGGCAGCATATGATGGATAGTTTAGAATACATATCTATTTTTTTTTAAATGTCTACATATAGAAATGCATGAAAATGCTATATTAGGTAGGGACATATACTTGAATGGAATGTTAGTCACCCTCCTATGATAATTATAGTATGATTACATGTGTATGTTGGCACAGAGTATCAATATGGCAAAGAAAAAAGATAAAAAAAAATGGTAAAGAAAAAATATGGCTCCTCGAACCATTATATGCATAATGAGTATAAAAGAAAATATGAAAAATATGAAATGTAAAATGTTACAGACATATGAAAAGCAAAATGATCATATAGGATGACATACATATTTAAGCATACCAATTACTATTGCATGACACATTTAATGTTTCTTTCTTTAATTTATTAGTGCATTGTACCATGAAATTAGCATGCATAATGTATCTCTTTACCTTATTTTTCTGAAATTGATAGAATAGCATGTTACCTACTAAATTTTAGCTCACCTTAGTTGTGGGATACTTTTCAGGAGTATATTTGCTAATCCGCAATGGCCGGCAGATAGTCATTCACATATCATCGTAGGGAAATGCCAGGAGATAGGTTCTCTTTTTGTTGTTTTTGATGTCATGTGATAGAATGACATGTACTCTTTATAGTAGATTCATATGTACGTGTTTATTGATGAAATAAAATATTGTTTGGAATTAGTGGCTCTTTCTTACTTTTGTTTGGATGATTATTATGATATATTACATTGGAATGAAGGTTTTAAATTTTTCGTACGACCGTGTGTTTCCCGCCTCGTTAATTCGAGCTTATTGGGCCGGGTAGTGACAACAGCCCTCGTGTAAGCTCGTGAAGGGAAAAATAGCGAGTCTTTTCTAAATCATATAGCTGACCCCACGTAGTGGGATAAAGACTTGATGTTGTTGTTGTTGTTGTTATTGTGTTATTAGAAATCCGCCGAAAAATATAATTTCCATCATAAATTCAGTGATTTCAGCCAAAAAATTTTACTGGAAATGAGTGATTTTCCTGTAGTGACTTGCATATATAAATTAACCAAAAGCATCATAGCTACTCAGCCAAGCGGCTACATCTATAAATGTCAAAAACCTTATGTTTAGAAAAAGCCAGTTAGGTATACATACACTAGGGGTGTCAAAATCAGATTTCAACATGGGTTTGGGTTGAACCTGGAACTAACCCGGGTTTAAACGGGTTGACCCTAACCCGACCCAGTTATGTAAACGGGTTGAAAGTGCAGACTGGAGCTGACCCGGGTCGGGTTACCGGGTTTACCCAACCCGACACGACTAGATAGCTGGACGGCAATGGCGGGAAGGCGGATGGCAGACGACATATGAAGGGGCTCGCGAGGGCGGCAGGACGGCCGAGCAGTTGACTCAACGAACGGACAGCAGGGCAAGCGGGCAGTTAACGCGACGTGCGGGCGGGCAGCAGGTAAACTCGGACGGCGGGCAGTCGACGCGACAAATAGGACGGCAGGCAGTCAACGCGACAGGGGCGGCGGCGGGCAGTTGACGTGATGCGCGGGCAGCTCGGACGAGACCTGTGGGTAGCTCAAACTCGATGAGTGGGCAACTCGTTTCAAACGGGTTTCCGGGTCAAACCGCCGGATTACCGGGTCAACTTGAACCCAACCCATTTTTTCAAACGTGTCGAATCCGGGAATCCGAACCCGACCCATTTGCGAAACGGGTTGACCATAACCTGAAATTTTCGGGTTGAGTTCAAGTCAGGTTTTTGGGTCGTGTCAAATATTGACACCCCTAGCATACACAATAAAACTAACATATTGCGTTTATAAAATATTTTGCTCCATATATATATTTGCCTTGACTGCAGCAAAAACTTTTTTTTTTGCCCATGATGCAAAAAAGTAAGCATTATCTTTACATACAAATACGAATAATAGAAGAGAGAGCTATCATCATGTAGTCTAAGATACAAAATTCAAAATTCATAAGGATGAGAAATATTATTGAATGTTACTACCTGATTTCTCTTACATCTCTGAGATTCTCTAAGTTTCCGAACTAGTGAATATGGTTCAAAATCCTTCTTACACATCAGATTTTTTTTCTCAAGCACTTGATTTTCATAATAGTTTAACTGATCCGAAAGTGAAGTTTAGCAACTCCTTTGAGACCATGTTTTCCTTTTCAAACTCCATAATCCACCATGCCTTGCATCAACAGGAATTACTTCCTCCTAACAGTTCATGCGATGTTCAAACTCTAAATGTCCATCAAGAAGGCACTAAATTTATTAAATCCACTAATAAAGCTTCACTCATTCAGTAACACCCAGTTGTTTTCAACCATTGCATTGAATTTCTTTACGTGGGGATGGTGGCAATAAGTGAAAAGAATGGAGGAAATATAATAGATGGAGAAAAAAAAAACCCTGATGTGAAAAAGTGTTATCGACTTCTGAAATAAAACATTCTAAGGTCAACGCATTAATTACAGGAAAAGGCATAGTAAAACTAGTGTAATATTATGTAATAATAAACATAAGCTTAAAGAATGTGTCTTTGATGGATTAGGACTTAAAATGGAAGATCATTTAGTTACCAATCGAAGCCCTGAACTTCCTGGGAAACTCTCTGTCAAAGGAAGCTCCTCACTGGAAGGAAGCAGGCCCTGCTTCTCAACCCATTGGCGAGCAACATCAACAAGATTGCCACTGCTTACTCTTCCCCCATCATTAGCAGCAAGATCAGTTTTGTTCCCAATAACGAGGTAAGGAACAGGAAGACCTCCAGGCCCACCAGATTCTAGTGGAGCTGAAAATGTCCCAGTTGCTGCAATTTCCGCTGCCCACTTGTGCAAACTAGATTTTGTCCTCCTTTGAGAGAGATCATGGACAAATATAACACCTTCACGTAATGGTAAATAGGAGAATTAGAATCGATCCAAAAAGAAGAGGAAATAAGTGAATGAATAGATTTGGAGAGCGGTGTGTGTCTCTCCACTAAATTGCTATATACGAAAATATATTATTTTCTTTTAACTCTCTCTCTCTCTCTTATATATATATATATATATAGATGATGAAATAGATAGATAGGCATTAAATTGGAATATGTGAACATACATGACAGTTCTTAGAAAAGCTTTTCTTGCTACAGGATATTTGATAGGAAATACTTGAGTTCGCAAGTAATCTTATCAATCTGCTTGAGTTTGCAAGCAAACCTAGCAAGATTGGAAAGAAAAACAACAAGAAATACTTGTGGAAAACACAAAATCAGCAGCTTTTATTATTATGCAAATCAACACAACAACACCAAGCACAATACAAGAAAATACTAAGCACGATACAATAGATCCTCAATTCGAGAGGAGGATCATCTCTCCCAATTTCTCTAGACAAGATTCTAGAGACCAAGACCCACAAAGGACTACAAGAGAACAACTATTCAAGGCATGCCTTCACCCCAACCCCCTCCTGCCTATTTATAACAAAAAGTAACCTCCTTAGACTTGCCGCCTCCCCTCTCTTGCAAAAAATACAATTTATTTAGATTAAATCAAATAGGAGTGGGCCCTCCAATGGTTTATGCGGTTAGTAGGAGAGCTATGGGAGAGGCGGTTTGCACCGCCTTGTAAACCTGGGTCGGTTGGGAGCAAACCGACCTATCAATACCGCCCTCCCAAAGAATCACCTTGTCATCAAGGTGGAAAGAAGGAAATTGCTGCTTTAATTGCTCATACGGCTCCCATGTTGCTTCAAAATCTGGAAGTTCCTTCCACTGGATCAGTACTTCCTTGTTTCCTTTCTTGTCAATTCTTACCCCTTTTAGTTCCACTGGTTCTAAGATCACCTCCATTTCTTCGGTCAATGTCATTGGCAGTTCTTCACTGATGGCATCCTCCCCCATAGCCTTAGTTGTGACACATGGAATACCGGATGTATAGTGGCGGTTGGTAGTAATTTTAATCGGTAGGCGACTGTTCCAATTCTTTCCAGTACCTCGTAGGGGCCAAAATATCTGTGTGATAACTTCTCATTCCTTCTTTTTAGCCACTGTCTTTTGTCTGTAGGGCCGTAGTTTTAGGAAAACTTTCTCACCTACCTCAAACTGGATATCTCTTCTATGTGTATCTGCCTGCTTTTTCATGACCTGCTGAGCCCTTGTGAGATTTTTCTTCAATTCTTCTAACACTCTATCCCTTTCCTCTAAGTGCTGCTCTACTGAGGATACTGCTGTGCTCTCTCTTCTAAAATGCACTATGTGTGGTGGATCTTTTCCGTATAATACCTTAAAAGGGGTCATCTATGAAGCTAAGTGGTACGAGGTGTTGTACCAATATTCAACCCATGCCAACCATTTGGCCCACATCTTGGGTGTCTCTGAAGCAAAACACCTCAAGTAAGTCTATAAGCTTCGATTAACGACCTAAGTTTGTCCATCGGTTTGGGGGTGGTAAGCGGTGCTTCTTTTGAGAATAGTGCCCTGTAATCGGAACAGTTCCCCTCAAAATTGACTGAGGAAGACCTTGTCTCTATCAGATATGATAGATTCAGGAATACCATGTAGTCGGACTACCTTCCTGATGAAAGATGTTGCTACTGTCACGGCTGTATAAGGGTGTCGTAGGGAAATGAAATGGGCATACTTGCTTAGCCTATCAACCACCACCATGATAACAGTGAATCCTTCTGATCGTGGTAAGCCATCAACGAAATCCATGGACACTTCCTCCCATACTTTGTTTGGAAGTGACAATGGTTGTAGCAACCCTCCTGGAGCCATTGCCATATATTTGTTCCTCTAACATACTTCACACTTTGCCACCATTTCTTGTACATCCTTATGCATTCCTTTTCAATATAACTCAGCCGCCAGCCTCTTGTAGGTCTTTTCGATCCCAGAATGCCCTCCAATGGCACTTACATGAAATTCTTGCAATAGATGGAGAATATGGATGGAAGTTCGTGGTATCACAAACCTTCCCTGGTACAACAATCTTTCCCCTTCGAGGGAGTAACCTGGATGGCTGGTCTTATCCTTGTATAGATTCTTCCGGATATTCTTTAATTCTTCATCCTGCATACTTTCTTCTTGGATCGCCTTCCAATTCATCATTAAGGGAACTGAAATGGTCATCTCCTGGAGCTCCCCTCCACACCTGGATAAGGCATCGGCCGCCTTATTCTCCAACCCGGGTCGGTACTGGATCTCAAAATCATACCCTAATAGTTTTGACAACCACCTCTGATGTTCCTCTGTCACCATCCTTTGTTCCAACAAATATTTTAAACTCTTCTGATCTATCTTGATGATGAAATGTCGTCCGAGCACGATTGCCATTAATTCCCGTTCATATACCGACTTCAGTCTTGCTCTAGTTGCCAACACCTGACTGAAATATGATATAGGCTTATGTTGCTGAATCAGTACTGCCCCCAACCCATATCCAGAGGCATCTGTCTCCATAACAAAAGTCTGACTAAAGTCTGGTAGAGCCAGCACGGGAACCGTGGTCATTGCCTTCTTAAGTTTTTCAAATGTCTGGGTGGCTGCTTCTCCCCACATGAAACTATCCTTCTTTAACTGATTTGTTAAAGGAAGGGCTATGTTGCTGTATCCTTTCACAAATCTCCGATAGTAACCTGTTAACCCTAGAAATCCCCTTAGCTCCTTTAGATTCCTAGGTTGAGGCCACTTCTGCATGGCTTCAATCTTGGCTGGGTCTGCTGCCACTCCTTCCTGAGATACCACATATCCCAAGTATTCCACCTTTGTTTTTGCGAAGCTGCATTTCTTTAGGTTGGCTTTGAGCTGATGTTTTTGTAGTACTCTAAGGATCACTCTTAAATGCTCATGATGCTCTGCTTCAGTCTAGCTGTAAACTAGTATATCATCAAGAACACTAAGACAAACTTTCACAGGTATGGCTTGAATATTTGGTTCATCAATGACTGGAATGTAGCCGGGGCGTTGGTGAGCCCAAATGGCATTACCAGGAACTCGTAGTGCCCTTCGTGCGTGCGAAAGGCCGTCTTCTGAACGTCTTCCTCCTTCATTCTGATTTGATCATAGCCTGATTTTAAGTCTATTTTTGAGAACACTACTGCTCCATGTAATTAATCCAAGAGTTCATCGATTACCGGAATGGGAAATTTATCTGGCACAGTCTCCTTGTTTAATGCTCGGTAATTCACACAGAATCTCCAGCTCCCATCCTTCTTTTTGACTAATAGGACTGAGCTAGAGAAGGGACTGACACTAGGTCTGACTATTCCTGCTTCCATCATTTGTCTAATCAGCTTCTCAATTTTGTCCTTTTGAAACTGGGGGTAGCGATAGGGTCGTACATTAATTGGGGACACCCCCTCCTTTAGGATGATTGCGTGTTCCTTCTCTTGGGGTGGGGGTAAGCCTTGAGGTGGTTGGAATACCTCTTTGAATTGTTGTAGGAGCGGTCGTACTGCGGGTGGAATGTCTCCTTCTCCTACACTGACTCTTTATAGGCGTTGTAACTCCACCAAATAACCACCCCCCACTTCCTGAAGTGTTTTGATCATATTTGAGAGATACTCCAGCCTTGAATAGCCCTGCATCACCTTGAATTATCCTCCTTTTTCCTTCCACTGTCAACTCCATCCGTAAAGCACCCCAATTGACCTTGATTTCTTCCAAAGTCTGCAGTCACTTCATCCCCAGGATGACGTCAGTACTCCCCAACACCAGGGGCAGGGGAAGGAAGTCTTCCTTCACCTGGATCCCCTGGATTTTTAGCACCACTCCCCTACAAACTTCTCTACCCATTTCCATTTTTTCGGTGCCCATCATCACCCTGTAGCCTCCTGTGTCTACTAACCTTATTCCCAGTAGATCTACAATCTGAGTGGAGATGAAGTTGTGGGTTGCCCAACTATCTATCAACACCACTACCTCTTTATCAGCTATTTCTCCTTTCACCTTCATAGTGTGATTCGGAGTGAATCTCACTACTAAGTTTAAGGAGACTTCTGCCACATCTAAATGTAATTTTTTCTCTTCCTCTGTTTCTAACCCCTTCCACCTCCCTCTTCAATTTCCTCGTCATCACAGACGGTGAGAACCTGAAGAGTTCGGTCCTTGCACCTATGCCCTGGCAAGTACTTTTCATCACATCGAAAAAACAACCCTTTAGCCTTTTTCTCCTGTACCTCTTTTTCAGTCAGCTTTTTGAAATTTCCTTTATTTCCACCGGCTTTCTCTTTGCGGATGGAGTTGACAGTGGAAGGGCTTCCTTCAGATTTCTCGAGGCTGGCCCTTTTGATGGTAGGATGGTGATTGTCATCTTATAGGATCCTCCAAAATTGTTCCACTTGGCCCCTTTCTCCATCTTTTTATGATCTTCTACCAGATGTGCTAGTTCCATGACTTTCCCTAAGTTTCTTGGTTCCAAGACTCGTACCGCTGCTCGTATGTCTGGCTTCAGTCCTTTCATCTAGTTTCCTTCCAGTATTGTTTTTGATAGTCGATCCAATCTACTGGCTAAGAACTCGAACTTGTCTCGATAGTCTGCTACCGTCCCTTCTTGTGTCAATGAAAAAAATTGTTCGTAAAAATCTCCGTCCCTATCTATTCGGAATCGTTCGAGCAAGCATTCTTTGAATTCTCTCCAAGTTCGGATGGGTTCTCTCCTATCCCGCCATTGGTACCACGCCAATGCTTTTCCTTCCAAACAAAGTCCGGCCGCGGTCAATTTTTCTTTTTCCGTCAATCCATTGATAGTTAGTTATTGGCAAGTCTAAGGAGGTTACTTTTTGTTATAAATAGGCAGGAAGGGGTTGGGGTGAAGGCATGCCTTGAATAGTTGTTTTCTTGTAGTCCTTTGTGGGTCTTGGTCTCGAGAATCTTGTCTAGAGAAATTGGGAGAGACGATCCTCCTCTCGAATTTAAAAAAATATACAAATAGGAGTGGGCCCCCCAATAGTTTAGGCGGTTTATAGGAGAGCTATGGGAGAGGCGGTTTGCACCGCCTCTTGTAAACCTGGGTCGGTTGGGAGCAAACCAACCTATCAATATTCCCTCCCTTCGCTTCTTTATTTTAGGTTATCAATTTATTAAGAACCAAATATAGGTTAATATTTCTATGGCAAGCTAAAAGTATAATAGAAAACAAAATATTCTGCATTTAAAAGAAAATGTAGCATGAAGGATACAAAGTATCCTAAAATGATATGTAGAAGAATAGCAACGCAGATGATAGTAGCTAGGCAAGTACAGCCATCAATTATAACTGAAATGACAGCAATGCAGATATGACAACCATCATAAAGCTGAGACAGCATCAATGCATATATACAAATACTGATTCAGACAGAAAGATCAAGAAAAGTGAAATCCTTACATACCATTTATCTGCTTATAGAAAAGGGAGCGGCAATCCTTGTACCTCTCATGTCCTGAGATATCCCATAGCTCAACAAAGAAGTCCCTTTCTGCATCACCTTTTATGATACTAGAAGAGCTTCCACTACTTCCATGAGTAATATGCTGGAAAACCAATTGGAAATACATACGGTGCATCAAAGGAAATATAAGTAGTGTTTGTGTCAAAATAAAGGCAAGAAACCTTACCCTGACCTCAACTGTACACCCAACAGTTTGAGAAGGACGAGAAGTTGCACAACCTTTTACAATTAGATGGACCAATGATGTTTTCCCAACACCTTTGAACAATTAATTAAAGTTGTTATGATCAAGAAATCAATTTAGGTTCACAGTGGCTAACAATATCATGGGCATATGCTATCAGGAAGAAATTTACAATGCAGACAGCACTAAAGCTAGGAACAACCATATTCCAGATTAATACCTAGCTACATGATAATTTTATTGTAGATTGACCAATATAAGGCATTCATATCCAACCCACTCAGCTTTATCTCATCGTAATATTCATTATGAACAGATACAAGCTCGCCCAATTCATTTACATAATGGGCTGGATAGCCCAATTACATTGATGCCCCAATCCGGAAATTGGCATATACAAGACATCACCCTTTAGGTTTCCCAAGTATATCATAGTCGGCACACATAAAAAATTCTTAATATGTTTCATTTTACAACAAATCATTATTATAATGAAAGGATCCTCATTGCTTGGATATTCTCTTCTCATACCTATCATTGTTATACAACCAAATTTGTTAATGTCATTTGTAATTAGGACTATTTTGTCACTTTGTTCAAGCTAGTACGTTTATAATGGCATTTCATCATGAGATCAACTAAAAATAATAGACAAGAATAATGAAATTTGAGTTCATAGGCCATATCTCATCATATTGGCCGATCCTTTCTCATGCTCAATTAATTCTATCATTTTGCTGAAAACCAATCAATCCTTTCTCGATTTGATTCTCTTATTTCTCCGTAAGATATCTAAATTCTTCTATTTTATGCCATAATGTTCATGATGCGTCGAGCTCCACATCCAGCAAAGACTTCATCAACTCTTCACCCACCAAGGAATTCTTTTTTTTTTTTTTTTTTTTTGAAGAAATGCAAATAGCATTAAAAGCGTGAAAGAAAAAACTATTACAAACTAGAAATGAAATAAACCTACTAGTTCCCAATCCAAACAAAGGGATAGGAACCTTATTAAAGAACAACTAAATCTATAAAAAAAATTATTTGTCAAAATGAAACTATCATAATGGAAATGAGAACCACTACTTATCATTTTAAACCCCTTGGGGTGGAGGGGACACCAAATATTAAACAACCTAGAAGGTTGGTTAGTATCCAAGAGTTCCCAAATAGGTAAAAAATGAAAACTAGCAAGAATCCCAAATTCCATTACAATAATTCCATAATACAAATAAAAAACTACACAGAAATAAAAAAAACTACACTCTTTTACCAGAAAATAAATAAAATCAGCATCATCTTCCGCAATATCTCCTAAGGAAACTCCATCAACTTCTGCTGTAGCAGTAAATCCCCCATCTATATTCAAATTAGAGATGGATTCCTTTAGAATAAAAGTTTTTATTCCAGGATCAGCCGTAGCAGGTTGTTCCACAGCATCTGATGCAACCGTATATTTATACAAAAACTGATTACTCATATTAACCAGAGTATTGCAAGAAGGATGAAGAACCATTCCGTCAAAAATTTGTTTAAGATCTTCTTGAACCATGGAGAACTTAATAGCCACAGCTGCTCCCTGAACTTTAGATTCAACTAAACCAATAATGCACACTTCATTATTCATAACAACTTCCCTGATATAAAGAGAAGCTTCCATCTTATAAGATCCTCTTCCATTCCAAAACACAAAGGTCAACATCAAGAACCAACAGAGAATGAATCCCCACCACTACCCTTCGAATTACACTCAACTTTCCTTTTCCTAGAAAAATACTCAATAGGTCCTAAGAATTTGAGTTGTTTAGTGCTTTTCTACTTAACACTAAACGAACTTATATCTTTATTACTATTGACAAGACAAGAAGAATTTGAACTTATCTTAGTATCATCATGATTGGGAGATGACATAGTCCCAAATTCTTCCATCTTCTGAAGAGAACCCTCAACACGACTTCCTTCACATCTCTGCTTATCATCAGTCTTCACTTCAGGTTCAGACGTATCTTGAAGCATCACACCAGTCTTTCCTTCAGCACAAATTTGAGCCACAAAGTCTACATCATCTCTAGAAACCATCTTAATGACATCTTCAATAATACTTCGAACTTCATCACCAGCATCTTCAGATTCCGGTATACTCCCCTGCACTTCTGTAAAATTTTTAAATTTAATATCATCAAAAATAACTGGCTCACGTACAAGCGGTTCTTTCAAATATACAGGCTAGGGAATCCCATCAGATATCAATTCAGGACAAGCCATTTCATTTGGAAAATGAGATAATAAATCAAACTTATTGGAAGAAGGTAGGTCAGCCTTCAGATCTTGAGAAGATTTGCACCCCGGCTTCACAGAATTTTGAATTCTGATGCATAAATTCAGAATGCTGGCCACTATTCAAATGTGTTGAGAATTTCCTTATGTTCTTTCTAAACTTCACATGCACCCAAGGACCATACAAGTATCCATATCTGTATTAGTAACTTTCCCCTCCATTACCTTCTCAGTCCTAATTTTAGCAAATTCAGTAACATTTTCCTGACAGCCATTACTCTTTACTTCCTTATGGACATTAGCTTGGATATCAGGACACATATCAACTTTATGGCCTATCTTACCACATTTGAAACAAAACGAAAAAAAATTTTCATACTCCACTTTTTGAAAGAATTTTCCATATAAACTTTCAATCCAAACTCCATGAGATAATTTAGAGTTCAGATTAATGCGAACACAGGCTCTAGCAAATTCTCTACATCCCCATTTAAACATGTTGCCATCTAAAAATTATAGGAACTCCTATCTTTGAAACAATCTTAGTAACATTAATCTCATCCCAACAATGTAAAGGAAAATGTTGCAACCGAATCCAAATAGGTGAGGATAACCCTTTCAGCAAGATTGGGGAAAATTGAGGCATCCATTTATCCATTCCTATTATATGCCCTCCCACATACCACGGGCCTCCACTTAGCACTTCTTCCATGGCTTGAGATGATTGGAAAGAACACAATATCCAATCTAGGCCCAATGAAGTAAGATGAAAGCTCCCAAATTTATTCCATTGATGCCTCAATTCAATGCTACAAAGAGAAAAAGGAACAAATTTTCCAAACACTTTCACCACAAGAGACTTCTGCAGTAATTGAACATTTTCACATTCCTTATCAATATCAAGTTTAATAACATTAACATCTTCTGACTCCCCAGAAACCGATTATATATGACTTATTTTAACATGCTGAGTCTTAACCCATGCATTCACTAAGCCATTCTTATTGATTGCCGATTTAACAGAATTCGGACAAATATTCATACTCTTCTCAGTAAGAGTTTTAACGTTTGAATCCAGACACTTATCAAGAACAGACCTATCAATAACTGAATTCGAAACCTCCTGATTTTCAGTGATGTTAGAAGGATTCAAAAACGATTAACCTTTAAATTAAAACCTGTGGATGACGAAGCTTTCAAATCATTTGCTAGAGCATCCATTCCAGATACATTATCTTTCAATGGTGATGAAAGAAATGCATTCAGAGATAAAATCTTCTTCTTGTCAGCGGGGACCTGAGCATACATAACTTCTTTTCCTTTTCCTACCATAGGAACCAAGTTGCGAACAGGTGGAATATGCCCTTCGCTGATAATCAAAGGACGTTGATTAAACACTGTTTTATAGAAATCATCCCGATTAGTATTACCTTTGCCTTTGGATCCATAATGAAGATCATTAGGATTCCTAGTAGATAGGGGATTGGAGGTATTTCGGTCATCAGAAACTAATGACAGGCAACCCTCCGCCACCATAACAGAACAAAACGGGAAAAATTTTGAAAAAAATGAAAATTTCTCTCACTACAATCCGGGACTCTCTACCCACCAAGGAATTCATCGGCAGCTTACGCTGATCTACTCTAAGCATCTAATGTTAGGCTTCCAATGACTCTGACTTCCACATATTCCTGCTTAACTAACACATTCTAGCATTAATTGAAATGATCACCATATCATAAGTCAACCAAACAAAAGATTTAAAATCATTTGTAAAATCCATGATCAGCAACCTACTTAAGACTGTTTATTTGTAAATTCTGGTAACAGCTACATTAAAAAAATGGCAAGAAGTTTGTATCTTCAGGGCTTCTGGCAATTTCCAGTATCATTTCATAAATAAATCTAATCGAGCTTCCGAATTTTATCTTATAGCGCTGCAACGTCTACCCACCCTAAGCCTTTTACATTGACTCCTATCTTAATAATTATTCACAAATACAATGAAAAAACATATCCAAAAAGGCCAAAGACTAATTCTCTTTGAAATCATTCCTTCATGAAATAACTATGCAATTACAGAAAAGAATAAAAGAGCTTATCATCAATAGTGCGCTTGATTTAAGCAATATTGCTTAATTTACGTGCGGCCTGAAAATGCATTCATGAGAAAAGAAGCCTATCACGGAAAAAATAGATAAACAGGGAGCCAAAGGAGTGAAAGATTAGAAGTACCTGAATCACCGGCGACAAGAACACGGACCTGGCCACAGGGAGGACCACCGTTATGTTCTCTATTATCTCTCACCCTATCTTCCCAAATCATGATTTCTTCAAAGCCTCCGTCCACAGAATTGGCATTTAGGGTAAGAGAAACCAAAACACCTCAGCCTGAAGCAGATCAAGATCCGTCAAACACATACGATCAAACTACGCAATAATAGATTAAACAAGATATCTCCTCGATCCCTAAGTTTAGATTCATTCAATTCAAACCATAGGAAGAGAACTCCCAAGGGCGCCACTCACCTGCTCAATTAAAGCGAGCCCGTGCTGCAGTTATATCTTGAATTGAATATGATAAGCAATCTACAGAAAATGCAATAGCCGAAAAAAGAGCATAGCAGAAATCCAAACGCAGGTACAAGGTCACGCAGAGAACTCAACCAGTGACGGGTATCTAGCTGGGAGCGAGGACAGAAGAGAAAGGCCGCAAAGCGACTGCTTCTATGTTATGTAAACTGCCGCACTTAAAATTCTATTAGGCTTGTCATAATTCGCATGCAAATTAACAATTAAACTCAATAAATCATAAGTATGAACATAAAGGAGAAGATTTTAAAAGTTTTAAGAGGATGTTAAGACTTAAGAGATAATGATCCACTAGCTCAATGGAGCTTCAAAAAGATCTCAAAGTGATCTAAATTGTCAAATGTGCTTCTTAACCTTTTACTTGTATTGATTCGAGGTTTGTAGAAAATGTTTTACCAAAAAAAATATAAAATATTTAATAAATGAGATAGCACTTGTTGCTCAAGATATGTATCATAATCTAATAGATATTTAGGATGATTCTTCTCTGTTGACCTAGCTTTCGGCCTCGAGGCGCTTCTCTTATGCCAAGTGTTTGTTGGCAAGTCAATTAATAAAGGTAAATCCTCAAATGGGTTGAGCTAGAAGAGGTCATGTCAGCAAATCGTTTGAGCATGTTGGTGACATCTTGGGCATAGCTCTTGGGGCATTCTAGTGTGAAGGATGAGTCCAGTTGAATTGTGAGGGTTGTGAACTTCATGGTTGGCCAAACATGCGGAAGAGTGTTTGTGTCTTTTTTAGAGCGAATAATTTTTGTGAGTAGATTGATGAGAATCATTGTTAGTTTATTAATTGGAATGATGGAAAGTTGCTATGGGAAGATGAATCTTGCTAGGGAGTCAGATTCACAAGTTTTGGATGATCTTGCATAAATCTTAGGAATTCCTCTTGGAAATGATATTTTCATGCTCCATTGTCGAGTTGGGTCAACTCCCTTGGCTATCAGGTAGCTTTGATTGAGAGCGATCATTCTTGGCCAAGTCTTCACTGTTAGGATCTATTAGGTCTATATTCTTCTATTAGAACCTATTAAGTACCTACAAGACACCTGAGAAGAAATGTATGAGTATATAGTTAGCTCCCTAATTGTCATAACCCTTTGGAGGGCGTATTGTGAAAAGGATAGGTTAATGACAAGTATTTATTATGGTTGCTAAATAAGAAAGAGGAAAGTGAATACAAAGTTATTTTCCTGCTTTATTATAGCCTAAGGTGTTTTGTGGATTCCTCAATATAATAATGATGTAACACCCCTCACTTTCTTTTCCTATAAGTAGCAATCAAATTTGTGATGCTCTTACTCCTTTGAACATTTACTGAGCTTTTACTTTTTGTAAGGAAGTAAGAATGGACCTATTCGAGTTAGCTGTGTTGAGTGCCAAATTAGTTAGGTGGGTGACAATTCGCCTGTCTAAAGGCCAATGGGTTGAATGGCATCCTAACATCCCACGAGTAAAGAGTAAGTGGTTGAGACAGGCCCTCAAATGATGTGATAAGATAATAATGAGCTAATGTGAAACTCAGTGTATTTGAAATATGCTAAAATGTTTTTTTTATATAAAATTTAAAACAATCCACTAATTTACGCAAGTATACGTGTCAAATCAAGTAATAAGTGATAAAGTAGAGTGTCAGACCAATGAAAAAATGATCTACTAGACTACAATAAAATTATTATTGCTTACTCAAAATGCACGAACTTATCTTAGTGAAATAAAAATGAGATTTTTGAGTTCCTACCATTGATTGAAAATAAGTAATAAAGATGATACAATTTTGATAAAATATTTTGGACTAATGCATATAAATAATATATTTTTTTCTAATGAGACTCTTGATTATAAATGTGAATCATAGCATGTGTATCCATAGATCTATATCGAGCTTGTAGGGGTGAAAAGAAAGATTGTTAGTCTCCTTATAGCTTTACTATCTTCATAGAACATAGAATATTCAAACATCTTATATCTAGGTATGCCAATATTCCATTTTAATATTCATAATTATTCATGCATTCCTCAATCGAGGTTATATATAACATTAGGTTTGAACTACACACATGAGTATTGTATGCATTAAAAGAAGAATGAGAGATATTAAAAGCATCATTATTTTCATTAAAGTATAAGAGACTATATTAATACTTAATATGCTCTTTACATCATCAGCCCAAAATAATGAAAAGCAAACTCATATTCTTTTTATTCATAGAAGAACAAAGTATAAAAGAAGTAAGAAGTTTATCATCAGGATGAATATAAGTATCTTCTCTACACTCCATCCTCTACTTACACAGTTGCTTACACAAACACAAGTTAGTCCCTATAAAGATTATATATTGCACTTCCCTAGCCTCCCTTAGACTTTACTCTAAGGGGGCACTAAAGAAACACACTAAAAAAGTACTAAATTACACTCAAGGAATTGAAATCCCAATATAATATAACTGACTTTTATTAATATTAAGTACATGATTGAACATGAGTGCCACAACTCTTAACAGGATGGCGCTGCGACGGTGAAAAATGAACTAGCGTCTCGGCATTGTGATGCTGGCTCCGCTACAGTACTGGGTGATGTCCACGATTATAGCCTGAATTGGTACATCTTTTTACTAAGTTGGTGCAGCTTATAATAGTTATAATTGCTCCATCATGGTGCTTTGAAATGTAAGTGCTGCAACACTTGGAATGACTTTCTGACGCCGTGTTGCTAGAAAGGATGGTGCTCCTGAGTTGAATTTTCCCAAGACACCCAATACTGCGGTGCTAATTTTGGGTGTAGCAGCGCTTACAAGTAGAAAAGGATGGCACCGACGCATTGAAATCGATGTTATGATGTGGATCGATAGGCACTGTGACATTAAAGTTGTCGGCATTATGGTGCGGCCTGACATTTATAAATTTGGCTTTTCCTACATAAATTTTGTACAAAAATAACTAAAACAACATATTTTTATTATATTTAATATAATAAAAAATATATAATTTACACTTATTAAATTCCCCCAAGCTTAAACTCTTGCTTATCCTCAAGCAACACTTATATTCACTACTTAATCCCCTTAATAGCCAAAGTAAAAACTGATAATTAAAAATTACTAAAATATAGGTTAATACAACACTGCTTAGAAGTAATTTGGAATGAAAAAAGTTATAATTCAAATTAAAAGGAAAAGACATAATATTTATCCCAATAAGTCATTCTTGTTATTATTTATTTTTTAATTTATCAACTATCTTTGAAAATATAAGATTAACTTCTAAATATAGAATGAATAATGTAGTTTAGGAATTAGCTACTTAAAGTTTAAATTGGGAGTTCATGAGTGCACAATCACATGTACAAGATTATTTATTTTATCCTTTGTTAGTTAAATAATATGTTGCAATTAAATCAAGCTACAATTAATACCAATTTTTGAGTATACTTACCTTTTTCATTATGAACTATTTTCATTTTCTTTTTTTCTTTTTTTTCTTTTTTTTTGTGAAGTACATACTTAATGATTTTGAATATCAATTTTTACTTTTCTTCTCTTGCAATCCTTTTGAATTAATATAAGGATTCAATAAATTTTCTAGTTACAGTTTCATGTTTAACTATAATTTCCCTTATTTAAGCTACTTGTATCTAATCCTTAAAATTACTTATTAATTTTAATCCAATTATTAATATTAGTTAATGTATAGTTTCTAAATTCAAAGTTAAGTCAATAGCTTAAATGATCTACATTAGTTAAATGTTAGGTTTTTCAAAGTAAGAATTATTACGCAATGTTCATTCAAACTATAATCTAGGGTTTGTTTATTATCCTAATTTTATATAATTTTTTAATTATAATTTTTATTTTGGCTAAATAATAAAATTAAGTGTATTAACTACAAAGGAAAATATGCACAAATTCAAATATTAAAAAATTTAATAAAATGTAAACAAAGTAAAATAAATATATGGTACTAACAACAACTGAAAACAACAAATATATGTCTATTTATGAATGATAAAAAGCTCAAATGCAAATGTATATAAATTGCAATAAATAAAAGATAACTAGTGTCAAAGGCACCATTTGCCTACATCAATTACTTTGGCTCTCATGGCAATCACCAACATTATCTTTAGAATAAGTTATCACAATAGCAAGCATCACAACAATTTGGATTTCTCCCAAGGCAAAGAAATAAAAAAGAAATAAAGAAGAACATGCTACAAAATAATGTTCCAAAAATAAACAAACACTCTCCTCACTCTCCCTCTCTCCAGCTCGCAAGCCAAGAAATGCAAACACTTCTATCCATCAGAGTTTGAATCCTCTTCATCATCATCATCTCCTTCTACTTGCTTAAAACTTATAATTTTCCTTTTAGTCAAAATAGAGATGGAGAAAAATTGCTCCTCAAACTGGTCTCTGCAAACACTAGCATTAACATATAAAGCATAAATAAGCGAAGGGTGCCCCAAACCTACAGAAGTAGCGCCCTTAATGATATATATTAATGATAAATAAATCAATTTACCTACATCAATAGAGTACCCAACCTAAATGGAATAATTTAGGATAGCACACTCTAAGGTGACTTCACTAATGCTCTTGCTAGGTATAAGGCGAACATAAATGAAGTAGTGCTAAGCTTTATATGTTTGAGTAAGAAAAGTGGTTAGAAAGTTAATGAATTTATTTTCCTTTTTCTTCCAATTGGCTCCACTATTAGGACCACACAAAACTCTAAAAATTTCATCAGGGTCAATTGAAGTCCCAAAAAAGGCAGTATACTCATCATACTTAAAATCCTTCAACTTATATAGGTGGTTAATGGCAACAGAGTTAAAGGGCACCAACTTACCTCTCACATAACACTTATTATCAATAACCTCCTTCAAATTTGTAAAAACTCCATCAAATATTAACAGTTGTAGCATAAGCTTCCTAACAAAAGTGCTCCCAACCCCGACTCACTATAGTATGCATGATAGGAAGACTGGGACTTATCTATATTTATCAATTTGGTTGGGATACATCATTACCATTCCTTAAGTGGTTTCTTATGGATTCTTTTCCTTTTTCTTTAGGGATAATTTTAGTATTACTACGAAGGGACCCAAGAGGTCTACTACTGTAAAAAAATTATAAGCTGTCCTAGTTGAGTTTTCAAATTTTTAATTAAAGCAGCTTGACTTTGCAATTTAGTTCTCAATTGAATCACTACCTCTTCCAAAAATGAATTTTTATTACCATACTAATTGTTTTGATTAAATCCTAGAGGATAAGAAAGTTTAGGATTCATAACTAGCTATTAAGGATTATTCCAATTTCCTCCTTGCTTAGATTATACTAAATTTTATTAATTATTTCTACCAATATTATTTGACCAACTAAAATTAGGGTGAGTCCTTCAACCCTGATTATATGTATTAGAAAAATGGATTATTTTATCTTCTAATCAAATTTATATTTTAATCCCTAAAATACTAATATCTTCAACAGAATTCAAATAATTCTCTTCCAATTATATGGATGAGTTAGATTCTCGGTTAACTCCAATAGTATCTAATTTCTATGAAATAGTAGCTACCTGAGAGTAAAAATTTACAAAGCATTGATTCATAAACTTCAGCTACTCTCTTAGGATTCACTCTATCAGCTAGTTATTAGAAATTATTAGTAGCAATTTTCTCAATTAATTTATAAGCATCCTCAAATGGCTTAGAGATTAATGATCATCTAGCTACAACATCAATAATTGACTAAAAGATCCTACCAATCCATTATAAAATATTTGAATAACCAACCAATCAGGTAAAATATAGTGATGAGGGTATTTCCTAAGAAGCTCCTTAAATCTCTCCTAACTTTTATAAATAGATTCTCTTTCAAACTGAACAAAAGAAGTAATATCATTTTTTTAGTTTGACAATTTTTGAAGGTGGGAAACACTTTGCGAGGAATTTATAAACCAACTCATTCCAAGTGGTTATAGAGCCTAGGAGAAAAGAATTTAACAACAGTTTAGCCTTATCCCTTAAAGAAAATGGGAACATTCTATGTCTAATAACATTATCATTGACATAATTATACTTAAAAGTTACACAAATTTTTAATAAATTGGTTAAATGTAAGTTAGGATATTCAATAGAAGTTCTTCCAAAATAAAAAATTTATATCATTTGAATAATATCCAATTTCAATTAAAAATTATTAGCCTAGATAATAGGTTTATTAATAATTTGATAAATTCATTCTACTACAGAATTAGCCTATTCCATAAGTGATCTAGCATAATTTTGATCTTGAACTGAGTCAGTCATGGTTAAATTTGTTTTTATTTTCAAATTTTTTAAGGGTCCTTTCTATTTTTGGATCACAATAAAGGCTCATTACTAGATCTATCAATCATATAACACGATAAAACAACTTAAATAAAAAAACCAAATAATCACCTAGAAAATATTTAAGAATTTTTTAATTTTTTAAAATAGAATAAAGATAAAAAATACAAGTAGGTCTAAATATACAGTTGTTTTAATGATACAATAAATTACAATAAGCACATTACTTTCCCATCAATGGTGCCAAAAACTTGATGAGGGCATATGATGTGATAAGATAATAATGGGCTAATGTAAAACTAGTTGGATTTGAAATATGCTTAGATTTTCTTTGATATAAAATTTAAAATAACCCATTAATTTGTACAAGTTTACGTGTTGAATCGAATAATAAAGTGTTAACATAGAATGTCAAACTTTTAAGAAAGTTATATATTATAATGTAACAAAACTACTACTGCTTACTCAAAATGCATGAACTTATCCTACTGAAATGAAAAAAAGATTTTTGAGTTCCTACCACTAAATGAAAATAAGTAATAAATTTGATATAATTTTGATATAATATTTTGGACTAATGCTTGTAAATAATATATTTTTCCTAATAGGACACTTAATTATAGATGTGGATCAGAGCACATAAATCCCTAAATCACTGTCAAGCTTGAGGGGTCAAAAAAAATATCGTTAGTCAATCTACATCTTTACTATCTCTATAAAACCTAGAATATTCAAACATCCTATATCTAGGCATGCCAATATCCCATTTAAATATTCCTACTTACTCTTGTATTTGTCCATCAACACTAAGCATCACACTAGATTTAACTACATAAATGGCCATTATAATCATTAAATTAAGAATGTGAGATATTGAAAATATCATTATTTTTATTAAAGAACAAAAATCTATATTAGTACTTAATATACTCTTTACATCATCTACCCAAAATAGAAGATTTAGTTAGACATGGAATAAATAAAAAGCATATTTATATTCTTTTTATTCACAGAAGAATAAAGTATAACAGAAGTAAAAAGTTGATCACTAGGATGGAAATAAGTATCTTCTCTACACTCCTTCTTCCTCCACTTACAAAGTTACTTACATAAACACAAGCTAATCCCTCTAAAGATTATATATTGCACTTTCTTAGCCTTCTTTAGACTTTAATTTAAGAGGGCACTAAAGAAATGTATTGAAAAATTACTAAATTTTACTCAGATAACAAAACTCTTAAAATAATAAAAATGGCTTCTATTTATAATAAGTATATGATCAAGCTTGAGCATTGCAGTACTTGACATGGTGGTGTGGCAGTGGTGGAAAATAAAATAGTGCCTTAGTGCTATGATGTTAGCTCCAATGTGACACTAAGTGATGTGGCATAGTTGCATCCTTAATTGATTCATCTCTTTGCTAAGTTGGTGTGGCTTGTAGCAATTATAACTACTCCATCACAATGCTATGAAATGTAAGAGCTGTGACACTTGGAATAACTTTTTGATATCATGGCATTAGAAAGGCTTGCACTCCTGTATTGAATTTTTCTGAGACACTAATGAGTATAAATAATGTTATATTTTATATGTTAAATTATAGTAAAATTACATATTTTTAGTTATGTTATGCAAAAAAAAATACAAGAAAAGTGTGAAATTTCAAGTATCATGAAGTGCCACAGCATCAGACATTAGACCACCGTGGCTCAATCATTGACACCACTGGAGCACCCAATATGGATAAGGCGGTGCCTAGTCTCTTTTTAATAGTGTCACAGCATCGGAGGAGTCAATGCTGTAAAGCCCAATCTTTGTCTGCACAGTGCCATGGTACCAATTTTAGTGCCATCATACCTAGGGAGTGCCACGTGGATGCCATAATGCTCAACTATCAGTAGTGCCATAGAGTTACAGTTGTAACCAACAAGGATATAATCTGTTAGTGAAAGTGACACATAGATTCATTAAACTGTGGGTCTCTATTATCAAGCACTGCAGAGGAGGAATTTTTTCAGTGTTGCGATATTAGTTCATTTTATGGGTGTTGTGACACAAGTGACTAGAGGGCCATGGAACCAGAATCCATTTTCTATATTTTTTTATAAATAATTCATTTCTAATCATAGTAAGGGAGTTCATTCACTTATTTAACTTCAGTCTTTATAGTGCTTTGTGTAACATTCTTAGGAGTGACAACTAAGGGAATTTAAGGAGCACTAGATCCACTTTATAAGTGTGTTTGGTTAATATTTGTAGAAGCAATTATGTAAGTTTAAGTAGGAGTGTAGAGGAGATCATTAAACCCATCCATTAATATCTTTTCTTATGTTCTTTATTTCTTTTATGCAATTAATAAAAATGAGTTCGCATCACTTATTCTTCTTGTCTCGCTAAATTCTCTAATTTTGGATTGATGGTGTAAATGGAATGTGGAGTCTTAATGAATTCTCTTTATCAATAATTTAATTATGTTTTTAATATATTAGGTCTTCATTTAATACATATAGTTGCCATATATATAGTTAATATTTGTTGTAATGTGGAGCCTACGAATATGAAAGTAGGTACAATAAGGTATATTTGATTATTATGATGTAAGAATAGGTATAATACTTGACATATACCAAATTTATAGAGATGAATTATAATAAGGGGGTTTTAATAGTACATGCTTTACTTACTCTTCTAAGATTTTTATAGGGTGATAGACTATAAGATTTTAGAGGTTGGAAGGTCTAATATGTCCTTTATCTCTTCACACTCGACTAAGCAATCAGTGATACAAATGTTGTGAATGACATTAATATAAGATATAATCATTAAGAAACATATTATATTTATATTCCATCAATCCAAAATTTTTTATTTAAATAGTGTTTCATTTAATTTTTTTTTATTTTAAATTAAGCGATTGAATATCCACCAAAAATTATTTTTATTGAGTTAGATAATTATTATAATTATAGTAGATAGTACTAGTATTTGCAAGTAAATATTCTTCATTGTAGGATTGATACTCTACTCTATCACTATATTACTTAATTTAGCACATATACTTGCATATATTAAGTGGGTGTTTCATAATTTTTATCTCAAAGAAAATCTAAGCATTTCTTTAGGGATTGATAGAGCCCTAAGTCTTTTTTATAATTTTTTAGGTTACTTCACCACCCCATCAAGCTTTTGATGCCCTTACTCGGGAAAGATTTTATTTTATTTATAAAATTTATTATATTATTGAATCAATTACACTATTATATTTTTTTATTCTTTTATTTTAATTTACTAATTGCACAATTGTGGTCTTAAGCTTTTAGTGTTAAGCTTAAAAGCCATAGAAAGGAACCAATGTTAGATTTTGATTAAAAATTTGATAGAACCCTTTCAAAAATTAGAACCACTAAAAATATTTTGTAAATGGTTGACCCTGTTTAAGACATAGAACATTCTAGACCTCTTAAGGATTTTATAAACCCTTTGGTAGATGGAATTCATTAGAGTATGAAAAAACCTCCCATCTAAGCTAATAATTTTGAATTAAAACCTGTAATCATTCAGATAGTACAGAATTCTTAGTTTGGGGGAACTCCAATTGAAGATCCTAACTTATATTTAGCAAACTTTTTAGAAATTTATATAATATTTAAGTATAATGGTGTTAGTGAAGATTCCATTAGACTTCAATTGTTCCCATTTTCTCTAAGAGATAAGGTAAAAATGTGCTTAAATTTATTACCACATGGAATGAGTTGACCCACTGATTTCTAAGAAAGTATTTCCCACCTTCTAGACTACCAAACATAGAAATGATATTACTTCTTTTACTCAATTAGAAGGCAAATCTATTTATGAGAGTTGGGAGAGATTCAAGGAGATGTTTAGAAAGTGCCCTCACTATGCCTTACCTGATTACTTAATAATTCAAACTTTTTATAATGGATTGGTAGGATCCCTTAGAGCCATAATTGATACTCGAGCTAGACGTTCTTTGATGTCAAAATCTTTTGAGGATGCTTATGAATTAATTAAGAAAATAAAAACAAATAATTTTTAGCAGCCTACTAATAAGGTGAACCCTAAGAGAGTGGCAGGAGTCTTTATACATTTTAACTGCACAAGTTATAGTAATATCAAAGAAGTTGAGCACTTTATGCTCAAATTCTAATTAATCTTTACATTTAAAAGATTAATGCTCAATAGAAAAAAATGATATGATTAAAAATATAAATTTGATTGGAAGACAAAATAATCTCTATTTAAATACATATAATCTAGGTCAAAAGGAATCACCCAAATTTTAGTTGGTCAAATAATAATGGTAGAAATCAATGAAACTCTGATCAAAATAATTAAGGAGCAAATTGGAATAATCAAAATCAAGATAATAACAATCCAAGATTAGCTTATCCTCCTAGATTTAATCAAGGCAATCAATATGGAACTAGAAATGCACCTCTAGAAGATATGGTCATGCAATTAGAAAATAAATTACAAAACCAAGCTACTTTAATTAAAAATTTAAAAACTTAATTAAGTCAGCTTGCAATTTTTATGAGTAGTAGGCCCATAGGATCCTTACCTAGTAGCACTGAAGTTAATCCTAAGGAGAAGGAAAGAGATACCAATAGGACCCAATTGAAGAGTAACAATCATCCACCTTAGCCAAATGAAAATTCTGGGTATGTCTGGCTGAAGACTATAAACTTAGCGTTGCTTCTAGGAGGCAACCCATGTATGTGTTATGCTCGTACCTATTATGTTATGAATGTTAAGTCATGTTTTATGTTTAATATATATTTTATGTGCCTTTTATCATTCTTATGAAAGCATGTGTTTGTAGTGTTTGTTTATTTATTTTATTTACATATTAATAAATTCCCTTCATGCTTAAATTATTAATATTCTCCAATTACTTTTATATTCTGATTATTTAACTAACCCTTTTAAAAATGATAAATAAAAATTATATAAAATTAGGATAATAATAAAACTCCAGATCCTACTTGAATGAACTTTGTTTATACTCCATTGGTTGAAAAAACCAATACTTAACACATTCAATTATTTGAATTATTATCCTAATTTAAGTTTATAAGTTATACCTTTATGAAATTAACTTTTAAAATTATAAGATGAATAATTAGTATTAAAAATTAGATATGAGTATATTAAAATTTAAAATCATAGCTAACCATAAGATGGAATTAGTAATCTCATCAAATCCTTACATTAAAATCATTAATATTATATGAAGGTCTAAAGTAGAAGCTGATAATCAAAATCATTAATTACGTACTCCACAAAAGAAAAAAAAAAGAACCATAAAATAGTTCTCAAAGAAAAGAAAATGAAAACAAAAAAGAAAAGAATTAAAAGAGAAAGATGAGTACATTAAAAAACTGGTATCAGTGAAAGCTTAAGATTGGAAATATAATCTTATATATAAACTAAAAAATATAAGATGAGAGAGCTAATACAAGGGATGGTGAACTAGTGAAAGTATAATTTTAACTACCATCATATCTAATCATTAAAACTTAATTATTCACTTCAATAATTAAAAGTTAATGATTAAATCTATAACTTATCATTTTAAATTGGGCTATAACTATAATGATTGATTAGTTTAACTATTAGTATTTTTTCAAACTAGAAGTATAACCTTATTCATTTTCACTAATTCTAGACAGTGATGTATTATTCTATAATTTTGTAATTTTAGATTATCACTTTTTATTTTGGTTAGTCATTTGATCAGAATTACAAAATTTTATTTTATTGAGAACAAGCAAGAGTTTAAGTTGGGGAGGATTTGATGAGTGTAAATGATGTTGTATTTTATATGTTAAATTACTAGTGAAACCATATTATTTTAGTTGTGCTATGCAGGAAAAATATAGGAATGGCATAAAATTCTAAGCATCATACTGCACCGTAGCTCGGACACTATACTATCACGATGCCATCATTGACACCGTCGGAGTGCCTAGTATGGACATAGTGGTACCCAATCTATGTTTGATGGCGTTGGAGGAGTCAGCACTACCAAGCATAGTCTCCATGTACATAGCATTGCAGCTCCAATTTCTAGTGCAACAAGGCTAAAGGGAGTGCCACGTGGATGCTGCAGCGTTATAGTGCTGCCGTTGTAACAAACCAGGACAAGATGTACTAGTGAGGGGATGCATCGATTCATTAAACAGTAGGTCCACATTAGCAAGCATTGTAGAGGAGTAAATTTTTTAGCCCTATGGTGCCAATTCATTTTATGGGCTCCGCGACGTAAGTGTCTAGAGCATCGTAATGCTAGAGTCCATTTTTTGTGTTTTTTTATAAATAGTCCATTTTGTAATATTAGTAAGGGAGTTTAGTCACTTAGTTAATTTTAGTCTTCACAGTGCTTCTCTATAATATCCATAGGAGTGACAACAAAGGGAATTTAGGAAGCATTAGATCCACTTTATAAGAGTGTTTGGTCAATATTTGTGGAAGCAATTCTTTAAGTTCAAGGAGGAGTGTAAAAAAGATCATTGAACCCATCTGATGATATATGTTCTTATGTACTTTCTTTCTTTTATGTAATTAATGAAAAAGAGTTTGCGTCACTTATTCTTCATCTCTGGCTAAATTCTCTAGTTTTAGATTAATGGTGTAAATAAAATATGGAGTATTAATGAATTCTCTTAAATAAAAATTTAATGATGTTTTCAATATACTTGGTCTTCATTTAATACATATAGTAGCCTTATGTATAGTTAATATCAGGTTTAATGTGAAGCCTAGTAATAGGAAAGCAGGCAAAACCAAGTATATTGGATTTATTTAATGCAAGCATAGGCATAGTGCTTGACTTATACCAAATTTATAAAGATGAATTATAATGAAGGGGTTCTAATAGTACATACTTTACTTACTCTTCTAAGATTTTCATAGGGTGACAGACTATGGGAGTTTAGAGTGGTATTGAGGTTGGAAGGTTTAATATATCCTATATCTCTTCACGCTCGACTGAGTGGTCGGTGATGCATATGTTATGATTGGCATCAATATAAAAGATAATTATTAGGAAATATATTATATTTAAATTCTATCAATCTAAAATATTTTTTCCAAATAGTGTTTCATTTATTTTTTTAAATTTTAAATTACGTGATTGAATTTTTACCAAAACTTATTTTTATTGAGTAGGATAATTGTTGTAATTTTAATTTACAGTACTAGTATTTGCAAGTAAACATTCTTTCTCGTGAGATCTATACTTTACTCTATCACTATATTACTTGATTCAACAAGTATACTTATGTATATTAAGTGGGATTTTTATAATTTTTATATCAAAGAAAACCTAAGTATTTTTTAGGGATTAAAAGAGCCCTAAATCATTTTCCCAATTCTTTAGGTTCTTCTATCGCCCCCATCAGACACCCAATGTTGTGGTTCTTATTTTTGGTGCAACGACACTATTAAACATTATGGAATTGAAATTTATTACACCATGGTGCTTATAAATAAAAAAAGTCAGCACCATCATGTTAAAATGAGTTCTCTGATGTGGATCGGTATGATGCTATGGCATTAAACTTTTTTTGGCATTATGGCTCCACCCAATATTTATAAATTTGGTCATACACAATTCTTATACAGAAAAACTAAAACAACATATTTTCTCTTTATTTAACATAACAAAAATAATACACAATTTACACTTTTCAAGGATCCACCAAACTTTTTGCCCCTTCCACACTAAAGAAAAGAAGGTTGAGCCAGCTACTATGTAGGCCACTACAATGCCACTAACTAAGGTGATAAATCCACTAAAACTAGCCATTGGAGTACCTCCACCCACTTGTTCTTAGCTCCTTTGTCTTTCTTTCTAAGAAGATTTAATATATGTTTGTTCTCCACTTCTACTTGCCCATTGGTTTGTGGGTGATGAAAAGAAGAGAACTTTAAATGAATGCCTTATGACTAACAGAAGCCTTTGATACTATTATAATTTGACCATGGCCCGTTGCTTGTTATAATGATGAGAGGCAATGATGTGGTGGTGGGATTTTCTTGACAAATTGATAATATATGTTCAAAATGATTTCTAGTGTTGAATTGTAATTGATGTGGTCAATTGGTGGGTTTTAGGATTGTTAATCTATCCTTGAACTCAACCTTGGTCAAATCCATCCAAAACTATTAAGTTGTAGTAAAATAGTTCCAAATCTCAAAATATAGAGTAGATTTTAGAGATTCCACATAGAAATGAAAGTGGACTTCTTAACTGATGTTTGCACCTATTTTTATAACATTTTGAATTTTTTTTAATATTCTTTTTAGAAATTTTTATATGACTTAATAAGAGTAAAATTGAAAAATAGAAACTAGGGTTTGAGGTTATATGGTTTTGGATCAACACAAAATAGTAAAGCAATAAACTATGGGTAGATTAATTTATTAAGTATGCAAATAAATTCTAAAATTTTACATAAGGTTTGAACTAGGTTTGATTTAGAAAATGCTTAAGAGAACCCAATGAGATCAAGATATCCTTCACCCTTAGCCATCCATTTAATGTAGGGAAGATGTGGGGAGGTAAGGTTGGAAATTCAATTTAACAAAACTAAACATCAAATAACATTCATAACAAAATTTATAGAAAATTAAACCAATATTTTCACACAAAGATAAGCCCAAGGACTCTCCAATTTCTAGTTCAAGAGAAGTATAATCACCAAATGATACCCTTGGATCAAGCACCAAGCTTTCTCCCTCAGATCAATCACCAATAATTTTCATTCTAATTCTAAAATTTCTTCCATAACAACCTCCATTTTATTCACAAATGGAGTCATAAATATAGTATACACGAAGTAGTTCAAACTAGGTGTTTTGGGGACGAATGGGGTTGGACACTAACCACCTATAACTATGTTGACCTCATTTTTGTATGAGCTTGTATGAGCTCAGTATGACCAATCCAGACCTTAGGATCATTCCAATCCTTAGGATTTAATCCTGACCCTAGGATTAATCTAATCCTAGATCAATCCAGATTCAAACCAATCCTGACCCCAGATCAATACAATTTAAGACAAATTTAGATTCTAGGATTCTCCTAGACTTTAGACCCTAGGATCTATTCTAGACCCTAGGATTCTACCTGATTCTAGATCATATGATCCTCTTAGACCTTAGGATTCTCCTAGATCTATCTAGAGCTTAGGATTCTTCTAGATCCTAAGACTATTCTAGATACCAGGCCCTAGGACTTCCAAACCCTAAGATCTTCCTAGAAATCAAACTTTAGGATCTACTCTAGATCCTAAGATCCTTCTAGATCTTGAATATTAGGATTCCTAGATCTTAGGATTCTTCTAGATTATAGGATTCTTCCAGACCCCAGATCCTAGGATTTCCCTAGGACTTCTAGATTCTAGAATCTTCCCAGACTCCAGTCCCTAGGATCTATTCTAAACCCTAGGATTCCTTAAGCTGATTTGGACCCTAGGACCTATTCTAAACCCTAGGATTCTTCTAGATCAATCCAAGCTTCAATTCAATCTAAAATTAATTCAAATCCTATCATTCAAGCTCAAAATCCAATTCAAAACTAGATTGCCAGATTCAAATCTAAGGCCAAAGGTCTAAGTCCTGAAAGCCTTTTCCAGCAAATCTTTGAATATTTCAAAACCCTATCAAATGACCTCTGATTCAGGATCTGTCAGTTCCACACTGATGTGACATGTCTCTAGAGGTAACCCTCCAAATTTGAGCTCATTCTGAGATCTCTAACCCCAGAAACTGAATTGAAATCCAAAAGCTGTAAAACCTTCAAATATTTACATTCTATGCCATTGGACTTGCCACCCAGTGGATTTTGATCCTGGAGCTTTCCACAAAGCTCCAAATCAATTCCAGACCCTTGATTATGACCCATTGAACAATAAACTGCATTTTGTTAGACTCAATTTGACCCCCAATTGACCAGGAGTCAAAATGACCAAAATACCCCTATGGGGTGTGAATAGTCACTTTGGTCAAATGAGCTCCAAATCAAATGTAGTCACTTCCAGCAAATTTCAAATGTCAAACCAAACCCATTGAATCCAGAACCAGCCCCTGGGTCAACCTGGTTGACCAAGTCAACCTAGTTGACCTAGAAGGCCCCTTTAGGGTCAAAACAGGTCATTTTGACCAAATGACCTCCTCTGACCTTGGGACCACCTCCATTAGTCTCCAAATGTCATTTCAAATCTGTTGAACCCATTTCCAGACCCTGGACCCACCTGGTTGACCAAGTCAACCAGGGTTGACCTAAAAGGCCCATTAAGGGCCCAAATAGGTCATTTTGACCAAATGACCTCCCCAGACCTTGAGATCACCACCAGCAGACTCAGAATGTTATTCTGAACTGGTTAGACCCAATCCCTGACCCTGGGTCAACCTGGTTGACCAAGTCAACCTAGTTGACCCATTAGGCCCATTAAGGGCCTAAATAGGTCATTTGATCTAGACAACCCATTTAAATCCTGAAACCACCTCTACCAGACCCCATTCATCATTTCAAATCATTCCAATTCAGACCCTGGCCCTGGGTCAGCCTAGTTGACCAGGTCAACTCAGGTTGACCAATTTAAACCCTTAAGCTCATTCAAACTCAATCAAGCTCCATATCAATTTTAAACCCATTCAAACTTCTTTGACTACTTCCCTTAATGATTCAAACTTGATTGGACTTTTGACCCAGTCAACAGTTGACCTGGTCAACTGGACCCAAATCCAGTCAAAATTGACCCATGTGACTCAATTCAATACACTCAATCAAATCAAACTTTTCAAATCTTATCAAATCATTCAAAATATCAAACCCATTTCAAAACATGTTTCAAACCCATTCAAACTCATTTGGAACCAAAACATGTTTCATTTGGCCAAGTTAAGTTATTTTGACTTGGTCAAAACTATTCAAAATCCCATACATCACTTCAAACTTGAATCCCATAGCTTGACATATGTTCTAAATCACTTCAGCCAGCTCAAGCCACCTCTCCATGCCCACTTAGCAGTCAATTTGACTGTTTGACCAGTCAAACAGTCAAATTGAGTTTCTAAATGGGTCAAACTTGGTCAAAACCCCATTTAAACCAATTCCCCTCTAATCCAAAACCATTCCAGCAGCTTAAATGCACTCTAGAACCTTCCTTGAGCTATTCTAAGCCCTTAGATCTTGATCAAACAGCTCTCATCACTCCCACATGCCAAGGTGGGGACCATGAGGCCTTTCCACCTCATGTGTCCTTTGGTCCTTTATTCCCCTGCTCTCTAACTGTTTGGGGGACATGTGGCAGCCATCCAGGAGTTCTTCTAATTAATCCCAGCCATTAACTTGGCCTAGAGAGGTTAGAATAGGGCAAAACCCAAAAGAGAGCTCTCATTCTAATTCCAACCTTCTCTCACTTAAATTTCCTCCTCCAGAACTCCTCAAGCTTTCCAAGCTCCTCTGAGAGCTTCTCCAATAATCCATATAGCTCTCTTATGCTTCTCCCCATCAAAATCTGATCTCCAAACCCTCATTGGTGAAGAGAGAGAGGCCTAGAGAGAGAATCAGGAGTTTTAAAAATAACTTCAAATCCAGACAGGATCAGCTCTTGGAGTCTTCATCAAAGTTGGAGAGGACGTCTTCATCTTTCCAACAGGCCCAAGAAGTCAGAAATCCATTGGATATTTTGTAAGTTATTTATGTTTTAAACTTAAACTTCAAATTGAAACTGTAGTAAATCCACAGTGCATGGAGTCTTCAAACTCCAGACATTGGAAGATTATACTACCATGAATCTGTGTTTCAATTTTCATGAGTTTTGGTTGAGTAATCTAAGAGTTTTGAGCATTTGAACGTTTCTATTCAAATCGAACTGCTGAAATTCAGAGGATCGGGACCGTCCGATCAAAGATCGGACGATCCAGATCAAATCTGGACTGCGCGGCGCCCCTGAGGCTCGAACGCAGGTTTCTGGGCCAAACCGTGCGAGTGACGTGGCCGCTTGTGGTCGCTTGGATCAGATCTAATCTGATCCGATCGGACGGCCGTCGTCGATGCCGACGTGGTTAAGTAACCACGCGGGATCTTGCCACGTGTCCAACTGCGGCGCCGCGCCGCCATCAGCCAATCATTGCCAATGATTGGATTGGCGGCGCCGCCGGCCTGATTTGACTCAATTTGAATAAAAAATTTATTTAAATGCCCAAAAACTTCAAAAATCCATAGAAAATTCATTTTTTATCCAAATTTTGCATGTAATACCTCTATGGATTCAGGGTGGAGAGCTCTATCATTTAAAAATAATTTCATTAAGTTTTGAGGTATTTCTTAGGAGTTATTCAATTAATATTAAATTTGATCTTTATTTATTTAAACCTTTTATTGTCACCCATTTGAGTTTAATTTTGGCAGGGGATAATCATAGGATGTTTGCTATGTTCTGTGATTTTTCTTGCCCTAATTGAGCATTTGATTGAGCTCTGTGGAATTTTCTATCATATGGGTCAAAATTTGACTCAAATAATGAAAAATTCATTTCACCCTATGCATGTGAAATTAAATTGTAATCTTGCTGTGGTGTGATTGTTTAGGTGTAGTCTAAGGGTTAATAACCTTGATTTAAGCCCATTCAACTTAGTGTCACCTAGGGAAAATAATTAAGGATTTTAACTAGAAAACTTAGAAAAATTCCAATAATTAGGATACATCTCCAATTGAGTTGAAACTTTGAACATTCAAACCTAATGACACATACAGCTTCAAGAAAAAGTTTCACTGAATTTTGAAATCATTAAGCCCCCTAATTAACCTAATCAAGTTTAAACCTTAATTAAGCCTTAAAACCTTCCAAAAATTATAATAAATCAAATTTAAATCCAAAAAATACAATCAACCCCTCTAACTGACCAGAATTAAGCCCTTAATCAATAAAAAATAAAAGCCCCTTGATTGGACTTTAAAATTAAGTTTAATTTAGGTTTAATTGAAATCTCAATATTTAATTAATTTAATTAATTAAAAATAATTAAAAATTCCAAAAATTTCTCAAACACTTGGAAATCACTCCTTAGGTCATTCTTGACCTTTGGAGTTGATTTCAAGAAGTTTGGAGTTCATTTGGATTCAAATCACAAAAAGGGTCTCTAATTAAACAATTTAAAAAATTCAATAAATAATCAAACCTTCACAAATTCATAACTAATTCAAATAAACTCCAAATTGAGCAAACTCAAAGGCATACAACTCATCTTAAGCTCTAATATTTATTAAAAATGTTAAGTTTCCAGAAATCAATTAATTTTGAAAAAGTCAACTTTTGGTTAAACTTAGTTCAAATTTAAGTCAAAACTTCAAACCTTCATAATAAAATGTAGAAAAATCCAATTTCAGTGTACTTACTGTCTAACTGATCGTATTAAGGTCTAGTATTTTAATAAAATATTAAATTTCAAGAAAACATTTTAAATCAAAAAGTCAATTTCTAACCCCTTAATTAAATCATTAAAATAATCAAAAAATTCCAAAATCCAATAAATTATCAAAAATTCCAGAAAACACCAAATCAACTTTAAAACCAGCAACTAATCAAATTTAATTAAAATTTAATCAACCTTCAAACATTAATCAAACTCAAATCACTTAATTATATCGGGTACCACTAGGTAACCCAGGCCTACGAGGCTATTAAATTAGCCCTAAGGAAGGTGAAATAAACTTCACGGCCTCGGTGTGAAATAAAGGTGGTATCCAACAAAAAATTAAAATCAAGTTTAAAATCAATTTGAAGTCATTAATATTTAAATTCAAATTAAATCTTCCCTTAAACCTTCAACCAACTTGAACCTCAAACAACTTCAATCAATTGCCTATTTAGGACATCTCAAAGCCACACAGCCTACCTCACACACTTTAGATGGTTTGCTAGACCAACCAACTCTAGTCTTAGGCTAGGCCGGTGTTTACTTTTCTGCTGTGTGCCGAGTTTTCGAGCTTTTACTGCATGCTGTTTGCTAGTAGTAGAATTGATGTGTTTGTTTACTTATTTACTGCACTCTATGATGTGATTGATTGTATGATTAGATCTACCCCTAGGCTAGGGACGATTTGTACTAATTCAATCTTATGCAGGTGGCCATGCTCATACAGGGCATAAATTAAAGGGGGCAAAAATTATAATTATTAAATTGCACAGGTGCTCCAGAAAATTGCTTAAGTCCCCCTTTAAATCAAAAAGAGCATGGCCAAGTGTGGCTGTGATAGAGTATTTTAATTTCAAATATATAACTGCTTGGGATGTCAAATATAAACTGCTGATTATTAGGATAACCCTGCAGGTTGTTGAGTCTAGATTTTTAATTTTTAATTGATGTAATTTGAATGTAAATTGAGTTGTAAATTTAAAGTGATTTAAGATTGAGATGTTTAAACATCCAATTTGGAATCCAAAGAGGAAGGAACATCCCTTAGGGGAGAGTTCCTATCCATTTGGAGATCCAAATTAGGATGAAGTTTAGATATCCAAAGAGAAAAGATAACACCCCTATTCGGGGGGAGTTTCTTTTCATTTGGATATCCGGACCCGACGATCCAAGGAGTTCCAAGAAGACGAAGAAGTGAAGAACGAGAAGAATCTCAAATCTCAAAGTCACTTGAGTCTTAGGAGTAGAATCCGGGTTGTAGTCAGTGGTACCCGGCCACTTTACTTTCCTGCAGACCCTGGGTTGTATAATTAAGGGCACTTACCTATGGACTTTCAGTTTGAGTATTTATTTAATTGATTTAATTATTTAAATGATTTAATTGATGTGTTGATTGCGATTAAGGACCCGCATGCTTTTAGTAGTTTATTTGGCGCTATTTGCATGTCAATTTTGATTTAGCCTGGAACCCGATCGGAGGCTCGTGAGGGTACGGTCATCAACCTTTTCTACTTAAACAAAATTTAAAATTTTAAGCTCAGATTGAAACTCTAACGCTCTTAAGAAGTAAGCCCGGACTCGCCGGGAGTTTTTGATGCATCATATTAAACTTTTATCTACCTTGTTAGGCACCTCCCCGCCTGCGGGTTCGGCAGACCACCTGACCTATTAGGGTGCAGTTCTGTCCAAGGGGATGTTGTGCAATCTCTAGGATAAAACCTATTTTTAAGCCTATTTTAAAACTGCTTCATTCTGATTTAAGCATTTCATCGAGTCAACTAGCATGCATTGTATTAGATATAAACTAAAAATTGAGTCTAAATCTTTAATTGCATTTTTAGCTTAAGCATTTCACCCAACATAAGTTGAGGGATCAATTAGGAATCTGCTCTAGATGTCGACCCCAACTCCTCAAACTCAATCTTAAATAACATCCCTAACCACTCTACATTTAAAAGACTTTGACTCATGGTTTTTAAAAGCGTTTAGGTGGTTTAGCTGGCTCCCCAATCTAGGCCGGGGTAAGTCCAGGATTGCATTGCATTAGCTAGGTTCTAGGTCACTGGTTCTCAGTACCCAATTTTAGACTTAGGATCTGAGGCAAATCTCTAATCTTAAGACCTCAACCTTCTGGGAATTTGATTCCCACTTTTTAATAAAATTGATCATTCAAATTAAAATATCTTTCAATCAAATTCAAGCCCAATACTTAGGACAGGTTGAGGTGTTTCTGAAGTAATTCAGAATCTCAAGACACCTCCTACTCATCTTCCTTTGACTCCAGAAATAAGTGTTCAACCTTGAACCAATCCCATTTGAAAATTCAAGTCCTTAACCTTCTTTGATATCAATCTTTGAAATCTTAAATAAAATTTGTATCGCAATTTTAATCGAGAGTATTCATAGGAAATTTTCTGGTTTCCTACGATGTAATTAACTACGAGGGCTTGCGCTCGTAGGAGATTTAGAAACCCAGACCTGATTTCAAAATCAAGCTTTTTCAAAACCCTTAATTAATTATCTTTGGGAAATTCAAACCTAATGATCATTATCGTCATATTTAAACTATCGATAGTGATTGATATCTTCTTTCTCCGGATAATATATCAATTACAATCGTAATTTTAATTATGAAATTAATGATCTCTTATCTGAATTATTATAGTTAAACAATGGATTAAATACTATTTTGATTCTTCGGGATCATATATTGTTTCTCCTTGAGTTTGACTATGATAATCAGATAAATTCAAATATTTGTAATATGAACCTATTAGGGAACGATATGTTCACTTTTCGAGGTGATATATCATTCATAATAAGTGTTCGATTATAAAATTTAAATTTCAAAAATTAAATATTTCCCAAAGAAAATTAAACACCTTTTCAAAACATATATTTTTTAATCAAACAAACAAAAAATGGCGACTCCGCTGGGGACTATCTCTCTCTCCATCTTTAATAGCGCTACGAATTTTGTTGCATCGATAGTTTTGACTACCTTTCTTCCGTTGGTCCCTCACCCATTTCTCTCTTGGGTGAGTGTGTCCAACTCAATTAAGACATGTGAAAAGAGAGGTGAGAGTAGGAAACCTCCCTCGAAGCCGGGCTTTGACATTTCGCCTCCAAGTCTATTGGTAGAGCAAAAGAGCCAAGCCAAGCTTGTCAAAATATTTTTGCATATGTTGCAAACTCGCATGTGAATAAATCCCTGCATGCTAAGTTTCACAATTTACAAAAAATTCCTCAATCTCAAAACCCAGATTCAAAATTTCTTTAATTCAACTTGGATTTTGACATTTCACCCTAAGCTAGTCAGTGTGGTGAAAGAGTCAAACCAGGTCTCTAGATTTTCCCTTAACTTTTGTTAATCATTATGTTGAAAATAAAACTCAATATTTTTGAGTTGCAAAAGTCAAGGAAAATCTTTCAAATCAACTTCAATCGTCATTGCTATGTGTCTTCCATAATATTCTATTGTAGCTGAACACATGCAATTCAAATTCAAAATTCTCCAGTCAATTCTGGGCTTTGACATTTCACCCCTAAATTGTTTGGTGGGGTGCAAAGAGTCAAGCCTTAGGATCTTCAGGCTAATTTGGCATACCTACATATTTGAATAAAATTCAATATGTTGAGTTCCAAAGTTTGAAGAGGATCCGTTCAATTCCAACCTTGAGTTTAAATTCAGATTCAAATTCAAATTCAAATTCAATTTCAATTCAATTTCAAGCTCGAATTGAATCCAAGATTTAAGTTTAAATTCAACCTCAAAACCAAATTCAATCTTAAGTTCAAATTTAATTTCAAAATTGAACTCAAATTCGATTCCAAACTTAACTTCAAACTTCAGATTTGATTTCAAGATCAAATTCAGGACTTTGACATTTCAACCCAAGCTAAACGGTGAAACGTAAAGAGTCAAGCCCAATCCCCGGATCTTTCATATCAATTTCATGCACCTATGTGATTGAGTGAAACTCAATCTGTTGAGTCATAAAATTTGAAGAAAGATCCATTTGACTTGAGCTTCAAGTTCAAATTCAAAATTTGAGTCCAAACTTAATTTCAACCTGAAATTTGAATTTGATTTCCAATTTAAAGTCGATTCAATTTTTATCGGGACTTTGACATTTCGACCCAAGTCAATTGGTGAAATGAAAAGAGTCGAGTCTGATCCTTGAATCTTTCATGTCAATTTTATGCACCTATATGATTGAGTGAAACTCGATCTGTTGAGTCACAGAATTTGAAGAAGGGTCCATTCGACTTCAATCTTAAACTCAAATTCCAAATCCAACTTGGATTCAAAATACAATCTCAACCTTAAGTTTGAATTTGACTGTCACCTTAAGTTTTAATTTAATTTTGAATTCAAGTTTGAGTTTGAACTTTGACATTTTGCCCCAAGTTAATTGGTGTAGCGAAAGTGTCGGATTCAACTCTTAAGTCCTTGTCAATTCTACGAACCTCTGTTTTGAATCTAAGCTTAACATGATTGAATTATTAAATTTTGAATAACATTAATCAAGTTTAAAATTCAAATTCAAATTCAAGATTAACTAATTCAATTCATTGTTCATTAATTTCAGGATTTAAGCACTCAAATGGCTGGGAAACTCATTTTCTCTCTAGATAGAAACTTGATAGTTGAAGGATTCACTTCTGGTAATTTTATCCAGTTTGAAATGCAATTCCAAGACTTCAAGTTATCAGTCGATGGAGAAGAAATGATTGATCTGTCTGCTGGAATACGAAGGAATGTCCCTTTGGTTGAGATTACTTTAGGGTCAGGAGTTGACTCCCCCATCTCCGAGATGGAGGCTGTTGTCACCCCTTTACCCACTGTATCTTCTACTGAGGAGGATAACAACCAGAAGTCAATAACGATAGAAGAGCTACCATCTCAGCCTGAGATTGAGTCAAGTTCTAGTACCCCTGCCGTCAGCAAGGCCAGCAAGAACAAAATGAAGAACTACCTTCGTAGAGTCAGAAAGAAGGTTGTCAAGGCCAGGAAGACTGCTGAGGCGAAAGCCTTAAAGCAAGTCAAGTCCGAGGCTAATCAAAAGTTCATTGCTCCTTCTACGAACCCCTTCCCTGGTGGAAATCGTTTCCACCCATCTCCTGTTACTCAAAGGAGGGAGGTTGTAGAGACGAGAGCATGATCTTCAATACACCTTCTCGACTACTACATGGCGAGGATTAATCAAGCCAGAACTGATCAAACACCAGCACCAGGCCCTAGGCCCCCAGTTGAAGGTTATGACCCGCCCACTCTACTAGATGATGTTAGATCACATTTCTATATGTGTCCCACTACATCAACTAGAGAGGAGGAGGTATAGAAACCACTCGGGGTGCCACTCTTCTAATTACTAGACCACTAGTAATAAGAGAGGGGAAATAATCTAGGATTATATCAGATAGTGATACCGTTAAAATTCAACTTTCAACGGGGTCCTATTGAGATAAATCTTTTGATTAAAGTGATGCATAATTTCTAAGGATAGTGCAGACCCAATAGTAGTCTCTCCCTCCAAGGAGATTGTAGGAATCTAATTCCGTACTACTGGAGTCTTGCCTCCTTGATTTGCAATTTCTTTTTAAGGAAAGCTTTCAATTTCTCAAGTGTACTGATTTCAAACTTTCAAGATAGTTGAGTTATCTTTTTAATGAAAATTGACCTCTATTTTGAGTTTTAAGCAGGAGAAAGTAGTAGTTAACTCCAAATGTTTGAATACACCTCCCTCCCACCTCTTTTGTGGGATTGATTCGATTGTTGAGTTAAATCGATATCGAACTTAAGTTGATATTTGAAATGAAAATCTTTTTAATCATCTCGCAATTTTCTATCTTAGATAGATATCTCTTGCGTGTTTAAAATCTGTTCAATGATTTTCAAAAGTCAAGCCAGTATTCATTTTAAAAGATTGGGTCATACCTTGAGGATTATTCGTCCTTGCATAAGAGAATGAGTTTTCTTCTCTTATACTTGAGATGTAATCCCGGTATTGAAATAGAGAAGGTGTAGCCTCTTCTTAAATTCAATTGAATTCAAAAGATGCGCAAAATGCGCCAACAATCAAGAAATGCATAAAGTGCACTAAAAATCAAAAAGATGCGCAATGGGCGCCACAAGTTAAGAAATAGTACAAAATGCACTATAAATCAAAAGATGCGCATGCGCCACCAAGAAAAGAGAAGAAAGAAAGAGGCTCCCTTCTTCTAAATTCTTCAATCTCAAAAGTCCCAGTCAATTTTAAATTGCTTGATTTTGAAAGTCTTGAATCCAAAATTTTCACCGGGCATCGATATTCTATCAAGATAGAAAAATCTCTCGTGCTAGAGAATTGAAAAGATCAAATTTCTATATTCAATTTAAACCTCTTTGAAATTGATTTTAATTCAAAATACTTAAGGGAGACCCCAGTTTAGTTTCTATGAAACTCAGTCTGGGTCAACAAAACCTAAGTTCTCAAACTTTTCAAAATCAGTTGGAATCACTCAAACTTTTCACTGTACTTCTGAATTTATTCCCGCTTGTCGTTCTGACAGGGTCCAAATAGCTTAGGGGAAGTTTTCTAATAAGAAGAATGAATCTTCTACTCTAGATTAAAATTTAAATTTGATCCCTGAGAAATGTGTGGAAGTCCTTACGCATAGGCATCCTTTCCTTTAAGGCCTTCTTTATAAAATTACACTCTACGCTGGGTCCAAGTTCAATCCCACTGGAGGAGTATTTTATAATGTTGGAAATTGTCGTTCATAATCAAACCACACCCTGTACTGGGTCCTAGATCATTCTGATCCAGAGGCGTAGTTTCCTGGCTGAGACTTGCTGTTTAAAATCAAACTCTAATTGAGCAGAGTGCTTGACTCCAATTCAAGGAGCTCGAGGGCATCAAATAAAAATCAATACATGCTCAACAAAGTTTGAAAGTTCATAAGTCACGTTTGATTCGAGATATTAATAAGTTGTGTCACTTTAGAACTCCCCAAGTAGGAGACTTGGTCGTAGTCTTTTGTAGACCACTTTTAATCCATTATAAACTCAATGGAAATCTTGAGTCAATGTTGACTGGATCGTTCATTTTCAATGATGATCTTTGAGGAAGTTCCCTTTTGACTAATCAATCCTGAAGAATGTCACCCATTTTTTTTTAAAAAAAATATTGGGGAGACTCTTCAGGAAGTACCATGCCAGATGAGTGTCAAACTTAAAATTATATTCAAAACACTTCAAATTCAAAATCAAATTCAAACAAATCAAAATTGAGCCACACACAATCAAAATTCAAAATTCAAAATCAAATTCAAGATAAATCAAAATCAAATAACTTTCAAATTCAAATTTTCAAATTCAAAATAATTTAAATCAAATTCAAAACACATCACAAATTCAAAACCTTTCAAACTCAAATTCATCAAATCAAGTTTTAAATTCAAACATCTTCAGATTCAAAAATCTTCAATCAAATTCAAATTCAAAAATCATTCAAATCTCAAATTCCAGAATTAAAATCTGATCCTCTGTATAGAGCAAGTTTCCTCTATATATGATCATCCAGTTTCAATCCTCTGTGTAGAGCAAGTTTCCCCTACACATGATCATCCAGACTTGATCCTCTATGTAAAGCAAGTTTCCTTTACACATGATCATTCTTGACCTGATCCTCTATATAGAGCAAGTTTCCTCTATATACGATCAATCCAGATCCGATCCTCTGTATAGAGCAAGTTTCCTCTGTATACGATCATTCCAGACTCGATCCTCTATGCGAAGCAAGTTTCCTTCACATATGATCATTCCTGACCCGATCCCCTATGTGAAGTAAGTTTCCTTCACATATGATCATTCCAGACCTGATCCTCTATATAGAGCAAGTTTCCTCTATATACGATCAATCCAGACCCGATCCTCTATACAGAGCAAGTTTCCTCTATATATGATCATTCCAGACTCGATCCTCTATGTGAAGCAAGTTTCCTTCACATATGATCATTCCAGACCTGATCCTCTATATAGAGCAAGTTTCCTCTATATACGATCAATCCAGACCCGATCCTCTATACAGAGCAAGTTTCCTCTGTATATGATCATTCCAGACTCGATCCTCTATGTGAAGCAAGTTTCCTTCACATATGATCATTCCAGACCTGATCCTCTATATAGAGCAAGTTTCCTCTATATACGATCAATCCAGACTCGATCCTCTATACAGAGCAAGTTTCCTCTGTATATGATCATTCCAGACTCGATCCTCTATGTGAAGCAAGTTTCCTTCACATATGATCATTCCTGATCTGATCCTCTATATAGAGTAAGTTTCCTCTATATACGATCATCCTGACTCGATCCTCTGTATAGAGCAAGTTTCCTCTATACAGGATCATCCAGATCAGATCTTCTATATAAAGCAAGTTTCCTTTACATACGATCACTCCAGATCTGATTCTGTATAAAGCAATGCTTCCTTCTCACGGGATCATCCAGTTTTCTTTTCCTTAAGGTTAGATGTGAGTCATCATGCTTTCTATCCTTAGGATTAGATCCGCCAGTGATGGAGTACGCCCTTCGTGGCACCATCCTAGCTTCATCCAGTTTTCTTTTCCTTAAGGTTAGATGTGAGTCATCGTGCTTTCTATCCTTAGGATTAGATCCACTAGTGGTGGAGTACGCCCTTCGTGGCACCATCCTAGCTTCTTCTAGTTTTCTTTCCCTTAAGGTTAGATGTGAGTCATCGTGCTTTCTTTCCTTAGGATTAGATCTACTAGTGGTAGAGTACGCCCCTCGTGGCACTACCCTAGTATTGAATTTCAATTTGATCCTCTGTAGTTAGGAATTCTTCCTTTCTATATGATCATCTAGATTTTCTTTTCCTGTAAGGATAGGATTCTTTCCCTTCCTTAGGATTAGATCCACTAGTGGTAGAGTACGCCACCTGTGGCACTACCCTAATATCAAATGTTAATTCAATCCTTCGTAGTTAGGAATTCTTCCTCTCTACATGATCATTAAAGCTTTCTTCTTCCTAGGGATAGGTTTTCTTCCTTCTACTAGGACTAGATCTACTAGTGGTAGAGTACGCTGTCCCTAGTACTACCCTAGCACCCTTTCAAATTCATTTTTCTAAGGTTAGGATCTCCTTTCCTTTAGAATAAAATCCAGACCCGATCATCTGTAGTTATGAATTCTTTCTTCCTACAGGATCATCCAGACCTTCTTTTCCTTTAGGGTTAGGACATTCTTTCCTTTAGGATAAGACCTACTAGCGGTAGAGTACGCTGCCTCAACACTACCCTAGTATCATTTCAAACTCAATCTTCTAGGGTTAGGATCTCCTTCCCTTAGAATTAAGTTTCAAACTCAATCTTCTAAGGTTAGGATCTCCTTCCCTTAGAATTAAGTTTCAAACTCAATCTTCTAGGGTTAGGATCTCCTTCCCTTAGAATTAAGTTTCAAATTCAATCTTCTAGGGTTAGGATCTCCTTCCCTTAGAATTAAGTTTCAAACTCAATCTTCTAAGGTTAGGATCTCCTTCCTTTAGAATTAAGTTTCAAACTCAATCTTCTAGGGTTAGGATCTCCTTCCCTTAGAATTAAGTTTCAAATTCAATCTTCTAGGGCTAGGATTTCTTTCCCTTAGATTCTTTTCAAATTCAATCTTCTTAGGGTAGGGTTTTTCCTTTCCCTTAGAATCAAATTTAATTCCGATCCTTTATAGTTAGGAGTTTCTTCTTCCTATAGGATCACCCAGGTTCCATTTCCTTCAAGGTTAGGATTTTCCTACCCTTAGGATTAGATTCACTAGTGGTAGAGTATGCTTATCCTAGCACTACCCTAATATCAATTCAAACTTGATTCCCCAGGGATACACTTTTTATTCCCTCAGGATCAAAACCCCAGACTTGATCATTTTATTCGGTCAACACCAATATGTGCAATAGAACTATATTCTATTACATATATTGGGGGTCCATTTGTTGACCTTATTTTTGTATGAGCTCAGTATGACCAATCCAGACCTTAGGATTTAATCCTGACCCTAGGATTAATCTAATCCTAGATCAATCCAGATTAAAACCAATCCTGACCCCAGATCAATACAATTTAAGACAAATTTAGATTCTAGGATTCTCCTAGACTTCAGACCCTAGGATCTATTCTAGACCCTAGGATTCTACCTGATTCTAGATCATATGATCCTCTTAGACCTTAGGATTCTCCTAGATCTATCTAGAGCTTAGGATTCTTCTAGATCCTAAGACTATTCTAGATCCCAGGCCCTAGGACTTCCAAACCCTAAGATCTTCCTAGAAATCAAACTTTAGGATCTACTCTAGATCCTAAGATCCTTCTAGATCTTAAATATTAGGATTCCTAGATCTTAGGATTCTTCTAGATTATAGGATTCTTCCAGACCCCAGATCCTAGGATTTCCCTAGGACTTCTAGATTCTAGAATCTTCCCAGACTCCACTCCCTAGGATCTATTCTAAACCCTAAGATTCCTTAAGCAGATTTGGACCCTAGGACCTATTCTAAACCCTAGGATTCTTCTAGATCAATCCAAGCTTCAATTCAATCTAAAATTAATTCAAATCCTATCATTCAAGCTCAAAATCCAATTCAAAACCAGATTGTCAGATTCAAATCCAAGGCCAAAGGTCTAAGTCCTGAAAGCCTTTTCCAGCAAATCTTTGAACATTTCAAAACCCTATCAAATGACCTCTGATTCAGGATCTGTCAGTTCCACACTGATGTGACATGTCTCTAGAGGTAACCCTCCAAATTTGAGCTCATTCTGAGATCTCTAACCCCAGAAACTGAATTGAAATCCAAAAGCTGTAAAACCTTCAAATATTTACAGTCTATGCCACTAGACTTGCCACCCAGTGGATTTTGATCCTGGAGCTTTCCACAAAGCTCCAAATCACTTCCAGACCCTTGATTATGACCCATTGAGCAATAAAATGCATTTTGTTGGACTCAATTTGACCCCCAGTTGACCAGGAGTCAAAATGACCAAAATACCCCTATAGGGTGTGAATAGTCACTTTGGTCAAATGAGCTCCAAATCAAATGCAGTCACTTCCAGCAAATTTTAAATGTCAAACCAAACCCATTGAACCCAGAACCAGCCCCTGGGTCAACCCGGTTGACCAAGTCAACCTGGTTGACCAAGTCAACCTAGTTGACCTAGAAGGCCCCTTTAGGGTCAAAACAGGTCATTTTGACCAAATGACCTCCCCTGACCTTGGGACCACCTCCATTAGTCTCCAAATGTCATTTCAAATCTGTTGAACCCATTTCCAGACCCTGGACCCACCTGGTTGACCAAGTCAACCAGGGTTGACCTAAAAGGCCCATTAAGGGCCCAAATAAGTCATTTTGACCAAATGACCTCCTCAGACCTTGAGATCACCACCAGCAGACTCAGAATGTTATTCTAAACTGGTTGGACCCAATCCCTGACCCTGGGTCAACCTGGTTGACCAAGTCAACCTAGTTGACCTATTAGGCCCATTAAGGGCCTAAACAGGTCATTTGATCTAGACAACCCATTTAAACCCTGAAACCACCTCTACTAGACCCCATTCATCATTTCAAATCATTCCAATTCAGACCCTGGCCCTGGGTCAGCCTAGTTGACCAGGTCAACTCAGGTTGACCAATTTAAACCCTTAAGCTCATTCAAACTCAATCAAGCTCCATATCAATTTTAAACCCATTCAAACTTCTTTGACTACTTCCCTTAATGATTCAAACTTGATTGGACTTTTGACCCAGTCAACAGTTGACCTGGTCAACTGGACCCAAATCCAGTCAAAATTGACCCATGTGACTCAATTCAATACACTCAATCAAATCAAACTTTTCAAATCTTATCAAATCATTCAAAATATCAAACCCATTTCAAAACATGTTTCAAACCCATTCAAACTCATTTGGAACCAAAACATGTTTCATTTGGCCAAGTTAAGTTATTTTGACTTGGTCAAAACTACTCAAAATCCCATACATCACTTCAAACTTGAATCCCATAGCTTGACATATGTTCTAAATCACTTCAGCCAGCTCAAGCCACCTCTCCATGCCCACTTAGCAGTCAATTTGACTGTTTGACCAGTCAAACAGTCAAATTGAGTTTCTAAATGGGTCAAACTTGGTCAAAACCCCATTTAAACCTATTCCCCTCAAATCCAAAACCATTCCAGCAGCTTAAATGCACTCTAGAACCTTCCTTGAGCTATTCTAAGCCCTTGGATCTTGATCAAACAGCTCTCATCACTCCCACATGCCAAGGTGGGGACCATGAGGCCTTTCCACCTCATGTGTCCTTTGGTCCTTTATTCCCCTGCTCTCTAACTGTTTGGGGGACATGTGGCAGCCATCCAGGAGTTCTTCTAATTAATCCCAGCCATTAACTTGGCCTAGAGAGGTTAGAATAGGGCAAAACCCAAAAGAGAGCTCTCATTCTAATTCCAACCATCTCTCACCTAAATTTCCTCCTCCAGAACTCCTCAAGCTTTCCAAGCTCCTCTGAGAGCTTCTCCAATAATCCATATAGCTCTCTTATGCTTCTCCCCATCAAAATCTGATCTCCAAACCCTCATTGGTGAAGAGAGAGAGGCCTAGAGAGAGAATCAGGAGTTTTAAAAATAACTTCAAATCCAGACAGGATCAGCTCTTGGAGTCTTCATCAAAGTTGGAGAGGACATCTTCATCTTTCCAACAAGCCCAAGAAGTCAGAAATCCATTGGATATTTTGTAAGTAATTTATGTTTTAAACTTAAACTTCAAATTGAAACTGTAGTAAATCCACAATGCATGGAGTCTTCAAACTCCAGACATTGGAAGATTATACTACCATGAATCTGTGTTTCAATTTTCATGAGTTTTGGTTGAGTAATCTAAGAGTTTTGAGCATTTGAACGTTTCTATTCAAATCGAACTGCTGAAATTCAGAGGATCGGGACCGTCCGATCAAAGATCGGACGATCCAGATCAAATCTGGACTGTGCGGCGCCCCTGGGGCTCGAACGCAGGTTTCTGGGCCAAACCGCGCGAGTGACGTGGCCGCTTGTGGTCGCTTGGATCAGATCTAATCTGATCCGATCGGACGGCCGTCGTCGATGCCGACGTGGTTAAGTAACCACGCGAGATCTTGCCACGTGTCCAACTGCGGCGCCGCGCCGCCATCAGCCAATCATTGCCAATGATTGGATTGGCGGCGCCGCTGGCCTGATTTGACTCAATTTGAATAAAAAATTTATTTAAATGCCCAAAAACTTCAAAAATCCATAGAAAATTCATTTTTTATCCAAATTTTGCATGTAATACCTCTATGGATTCAGGGTGGAGAGCTCTATCATTTAAAAATAATTTCATTAAGTTTTGAGGTATTTCTTAGGAGTTATTCAATTAATATTGAATTTGATCTTTATTTATTTAAACCTTTTATTGTCACCCATTTGAGTTCAATTTTGGCAGGGGATAATCATAGGATGTTTGCTATGTTCTGTGATTTTTCTTGCCCTAATTGAGCATTTGATTGAGCTCTGTGGAATTTTCTATCATATGGGTCAAAATTTGACTCAAATAATGAAAAATTCATTTCACCCTATGCATGTGAAATTAAACTGTAATCTTGCTGTGGTGTGATTGTTTAGGTGTAGTCTAAGGGTTAATAACCTTGATTTAAGCCCATTCAACTTAGTGTCACCTAGGGAAAATAATTAAGGATTTTAACTAGAAAACTTAGAAAAATTCCAATAATTAGGATACATCTCCAATTGAGTTGAAACTTTGAACATTCAAACCTAGTGACATATACAGCTTCAAGAAAAAGTTTCACTGAATTTTGAAATCATTAAGCCCCCTAATTAACCTAATCAAGTTTAAACCTTAATTAAGCCTTAAAACCTTCCATAAATTATAATAAATCAAATTTAAATCCAAAAAATACAATCAACCCCTCTAACTGACCAGAATTAAGCCCTTAATCAATAAAAAAATAAAAGCCCCTTGACTGGACTTTAAAATTAAGTTTAATTTAGGTTTAATTGAAATCTCAATATTTAATTAATTTAATTAATTAAAAATAATTAAAAATTCGAAAAATTTCTCAAACACTTGGAAATCACTCCTTAGGTCATTCTTGACCTTTGGAGTTGATTTCAAGAAGTTTGGAGTTCATTTGGATTCAAATCACAAAAAGGGTCTCTAATTAAACAATTTCAAAAATTCAATAAATACTCAAAACTTCAAAAATTCATAACTAATTCAAATAACCTCCAAATTGAACAAACTCAAAGGCATACAACTCATCTTAAGCTCTAATATTTTTTAAAAATGTTAAGTTTCCAGAAATCAATTAATTTTGAAAAAGTCAACTTTTGGTCAAACTTAGTTCAAATTTAAGTCAAAAGTTCAAACCTTCATAATAAAATGTAGAAAAATCCAATTTCAGTGTACTTACTGTCTAACTGATCGTATTAAGGTCTAGTATATTAATAATATATTAAATTTCCAGAAAACATTTTAAATCAAAAAGTCAATTTCTAACCCCTTAATTAAATCATTAAAATAATCAAAAAATTCCAAAATCCAATAAATTATCAAAAATTCCAGAAAACACCAAATCAACTTTAAAACTAGCAACCAATCAAATTTAATTAAAATTTAATCAACCTTCAAACATTAATCAAACTCAAATCACTTAATTATATCGGGTACCACTGGATAACCGAGGCCTACGAGGAAGGTGAAATAAACTTCACGGCCTCGGTGTGAAACAAAGGTGGTATCCAACAAACAATTAAAATCAAGTTTAAAATCAATTTCAAGTCATTAATATTTAAATTCAAATTAAATCTTCCCTTAAACCTTCAACCAACTTGAACCTCAAACAACTTCAATCAATTGCCTATTTAGGACATCTCAAAGCCACACAGCCTACCTCACACACTTTAAATGGTTTGCTAGGACAACCAACTCTAGTCTTAGGCTAGGCCGGTGTTTACTTTTCTGCTGTGTGCCGAGTTTTCGAGCTTTTACTGCATGCTGTTTGCTAGTAGTAGAATTGATGTGTTTGTTTACTTATTTACTGCACTCTATGATGTGATTGATTGTACGATTAGATCTACCCCTAGGCTAGGGATGATTTGTACTAATTCAATCTTATGCAGGTGGCCATGCTCATACAGGGCATAAATTAAAGGGGGCAAAAATTATAATTATTAAATTGCACAGGTGCTCCAGAAAATTGCTTAAGTCCCCCTTTAAATCAAAAAGAGCATGGCCAAGTGTGGCTGTGATTGAGTATTTTAATTTCAAATATATAACTGCTTGGGATGTCAAATATAAATTGCTGATTATTAGGATAACCCTGCAGGTTGTTGAGTCTAGATTTTTAATTTTTAATTGATGTAATTTGAATGTAAATTGAGTTGTAAATTTAAAGTGATTTAAGATTGAGATGTTTAAACATCCAATTTGGAATCCAAAGAGGAAGGAACATCTCTTAGGGGAGAGTTCCTATCGATTTGGAGATCCAAATTAGGATGAAGTTTAGATATCCAAAGAGAAAAGATAACAACCCTATTCGGGGGGAGTTTCTTTTCATTTGGATATCCGGACCCGATGATCCAAGGAGTTCCAAGAAGATGAAGAAGTGAAGAACGAGAAGAATCTCAAATCTCAAAGTCACTTGAGTCTTAGGAGTAGAATCCGGGTTGTAGTCAGTGGTACCCGGCCACTTTACTTTCCTGCAGACCCTGGGTTGTATAATTAAGGGCACTTGCATATGGACTTTCAGTTTGAGTATTTATTTAATTGATTTAATTATTTAAATGATTTAATTGATGTGTTGATTGCGATTAAGGACCCGCATGCTTTTAGTAGTTTATTTGACACTATTGCATGTCGATTTTGATTTAGCCTGGAATCCGATCGGAGGCTCGTGAGGGTACGGTCATCAACCTTTTCTACTTAAACAAAATTTAAAATTTTAAGCTCAGATAGAAACTCTAACGCTCTTAAGAAGTAAGCCCGGACTCGCCGGGAGTTTTTCATGCATCATATTAAACTTTTCTTTACCTTGTTAGGCACCTCCCCGCCTGCGGGTTCTGGCAGACCACCTGACCTATTAGGGTGCAGTTCTGTCCAAGGGGATGTTATGCAATCTCTAGGATAAAACCTATTTTTAAGCCTATTTTAAAACTGCTTCATTCTGATTTAAGCACTTCATCGAGTCAACTAGCATGCATTGCATTAGATACAAACTAAAAATTGAGTCTAAATCTTTAATTGCATTTTTAGCTTAAGCATTTCACCCAACATAAGTTGAGGGGTCAATTAGGAATCTGCTCTAGATGTCGACCCCAACTCCTCAAACTCAATCTTAAATAACATCCCTAACCACTCTACATTTAAAAGACTTTGACTCATGGTTTTTAAAAGCGTTTAGGTGGTTTAGCTGGCTCCCCAATCCAGGCCGGGGTAAGTCCAGGATTGCATTGCATTAGCTAGGTTCTGGGTCACTGGTTCTCAGTACCAAATTTTAGACTTAGGATCTGAGGCAAATCTCTAATCTTAAGACCTCAACCTTCTGGGAATTTGATTCCCACTTTCTAATAAAATTGATCATTCAAATTAAAATATCTTTCAATCAAATTCAAGCCCAACACTTAGGACAGGTTGAGGTGTTTCTGAAGTAATTCAGAATCTCAAGACACCTCCTACTCTTCTTCCTTTGACTGCAGAAATAAGTGTTCAACCTTGAACCAATCCCATTTGAAAATTCAAGTCCTTAACCTTCTTTGATATCAATCTTTGAAATCTTAAATAAAATTCGTATCGCTATTTTAATCGAGAGTATTCGTAGGAAATTTTCTGGTTTCCTACGATGTAATTAACTAAGAGGGCTTGCGCTCGTAGGAGATTTAGAAACCCAGACCTGATTTCAAAATCAAGCTTTTTCAAAACCCTTAATTAATTATCTTTGGGAAATTCAAACCTAATGATCATTATCGTCATATTTAAACTATCGATAGTGATTGATATCTTCTTTCTCCGGATAGATATATCAATTACAATCGTAATTTTAATTATGAAATTAATGATCTCTTATCTGAATTATTATAGTTAAACAATGGATTAAACACTATTTTGATTCTTCGGGATCATATATTATTTCTCCTTGAGTTTGACTACGATAATCAGATAAATTCAAATATTTGTAATCTGAACCTATTAGGGAACGATATGTTCACTTTTCGAGGTGATATATCATTCATAATAAGTGTTCGATTATAAAATTTAAATTCCAAAAATTAAATATTTCCCAAAGAAAATTAAACACCTTTTCAAAACATATATTTTTTAATCAAACAAACAAACTACTCCCCTTCTTTGGTATCCATTCTTGTTGAAAATGTCAACAAAGCACACTCCACACTTACTCATGGTCACACATGGTCATATGGGTGCACTCAAGTCCACACTATTACGTTGTAGATCAACCACAACACAAATACAATGAAAATTTCAAAGCAAGTGAAAATAACATGAAATTGTCTAAGGCTTATAGTAATATTCCCATCTCCTTTCAATATGACTCTCTTATTTTACATCATAGTAGTGGATCCAATTCTTGATGTACACTAATTCCCACTGACCTAAGGGAACTCTTCTTTGAAGAGTTAGTGTTCATGCAATCTTCCAAAAGATCTGGTGCAAGTTGCTACAAAATATTATGGTTAACCAAGTATCTTCACTAGGGAGCTTATATTTTCACCTGATGAGATACCTCTGGTCTCTTCCATAAATATGTAACTCCTTTGAAATGATACATTCCACCTCAAATAATATGGGATGAATGGGTCTCTAAAATTGAGTTTCATCTCCTCTTCTAAGAGAATTTTTCTATAAATTTGGAGGTTGGATAACTCTCTTAAAAGAAATTAGATCTTGCATATTAATGATGAGACTAATAAGTATGTCATGACATAATTCAAGTACATGTGCATTGCTATCAGGTTTCTTAATAATTTTGAATAGCCCACATGTTTTCCTTTATAGTTTCTTAAATCTAATGGAAGTAAAGCCCTTAAGACCGATGCATATTAGAATATACACTCCTTCCTCAAGTTCCTTATAATTTTATTTTTTATTCTTGAATTCAACATATTTTGTGTTTTGTAGTTCTAATTATTTCTAGCTAGCATCATGTAAGCTCTATAAATCACATGCAAATGAAAATGCAGAGTAAGAAAATGCTTGCAATGGTATGCTATCAAGAAAAATTGGTTTTTTAAATTACAATCATAAATTATTTCTATAAATGGTGGTGCGTTAATCATACTCAAGTGAAGCATATGAGTTTTTTCTAGTTAATATTCAAGTTGTATAGCTAATGTAGGTGTGTACAGTCATTACGAGAAAAACTTGTGTGAAGGAGTTTGCCTTACTATTGTAAATGGCCATAACATGAAAGTTTTATCCTTGAATTGATATATTAAGTGCCTTTTTAACAACAGTAAATTATGTACTATTTTTTATGTTTGCATTTTAGTGAAAATATGTTATTTTGGTTATTTTTTAATAGCAAAAACTCAAAAATAGTGTAAAATACAAAGGAACAGGCAGTGTCATGGCGCTTAAGGACACTTAATATTTCCTTCTACTAATCCAACTACCAATGATCTCCCTAATCTTCTAACAGAAATACAGTTAATGTGACCTTCTTTCCCTTAGCATATTGTATAGTATTAAAAGCCGTCATGCTCCATTCAATACAACTGAAGTGTCATTTTTTGGCATTGCAACACAATACTCTATGTTTGTGAGTGCTGCAATGATATCATAGTCAGCGTCACAACATTTGAGGCTCCACTGCATTGGAAAATTAGCATGGAAGCACTGGGTTCTTAGGAAAATGAATGCCATAATGCCACCGTTTCAACACTTCAGTGCCATTTTTCCCACTCGATTGCCTTAGTGCTCTGATTTCCACAGTGCCATGATGTTATAGTTATAACTTCTATGAGACACGTCACTGAAGTGAAAAGATGCATTTTTTTTCTTGATAACCATTCCACATCATTAAGCACTGCGACGAAGAAAAACTTTTAGTGTTGAGGCACTAGTTCGCTTTTGATTGTCGTATTGCCAGATAGTTTTTTTTGTATTTTTGTATAAATAGATGTTATATTCTATTTGTGAAGGAGTTTAGTCACTTGCATAAAACTTAGTACTTTTCAGTGTGCTTCTCTAGTACCCTCTTAGAGTACAATCTAAGGGAGGCTGGGGAAGTACATAATATAATCTATTGGAGTATTTAGCCTTTCTTTATTGAAGCAACTCTATAAGTAAAGGAAGAAGAAGTGTAGAGGATATACTTTGATCCTACCCGGTGATAAAATTTTACTATTTCTTATTTATTTTGATTCTTCTACAAATATGATAAAAATAAGTTTTCTTGCCATTTATTATATGCTTATTTAGATCTCTTATTTTAGATTGATGATGTAAAGAGCATCTTAAGTACTAATGAAGACTCTTATACTTTAAATATTTAATGATATTCTCAATTATCTCTAGACTCTCATACTGGCCATGTGTGTACTTAAAACCTAATGTGATGTATAGCCTTAATAGAGAAATGCAAGAATAATTATGAGTATTGAGATAGAATATTGGCATGTCTAGACATAGGATGTTTTAATATTTTAGATTCTAAATAAGATATTATAACTGTAGGAGATTAGTAGATATCATTTTCACCACTACAAGCTTGATAAAGATCTAGGGATTCATATGCTCTGAATTATATTTATAATTAAGAGTCCCATTAGGAAAATATAACACTTTGTATTCTTCAATCCAAAATATTTTTTTAAATATTATATCAACTATTTTACTATTTTCATATAGTGATAAAAACTCAAAAAAACATTACTTTTATTTTAGTAGGATAATTTATGCATTTAGAGTAAGCAGTATAATTTTTGTGGCTAATAAGAGTAACACTTTCTTATGGGTTTGACACTCTACTTCACACTTTATTACTTAATTCAACATGTATACTTACGTATATTTAAGTGGGCTTCCATTATTGACATATAAAAAAACCTAAGCATTACCCAGCAATGATAGAACAAGCATTTATTACACAATCTATAATAATGCCTTGCTTGTCTACACACACAAGTCCACCCCATCAATTTTTTAGCATCATTGCTCTGGAAGTAATTTGCTTATTACAAATTTTAACTATATTATTGAAGCAAGTGCATATTTAGACTTACTTATATCTAATTTTATTATTTTTTTATTGTTTTATTTATTTATTATTATGTATCCATTTTTGTATGCTTTGTAGATCTGAAATGAACTTTTGTTATTTGATTCTGAGATAGAAAGGACCCTTTCAAAAATTAGAAAAACAAAATGATTTTGAAAATGTCTGAACCAGTACCAAATTAAGATCAATTCAGACTTCTTAGGGATTATGTTAGCCTTGTAGTAAACAAATTTATTAGAGTATTAATAGACCTACTATCTAAGTTAATAATTTTGAATTAAAACATGTCAAAATTCAGATCGTTCAAAATTCCCAGTTTGGGAAAAATCTTGTTGAAGATCCCAATTTGCACTTAGCAAGTTTCTTAAAATCTTACAGTATATTTAAGTATAATGGTGTCAAAGATGTTGCTATTAGGCTTAGTCTGTTTTCATTTTCCTTGAGAGATAAGGCTAAGATGTGGTTGAATTTTGAATTTTTTATAAAAGGCTCTATAATCACTTGGAATGAGTTGGCTCACAAATTTCTTAGTAAGTATTTCCCATATTCAGAGATTGCTAAACTTAGAAATGATATCACATCTTTTGTCCAATTTGAAGGAGAATCAATTTATGAAAGTTGAGAGAGATTTATGAAAATGCCTATAAAATGCCCTCACCATGCCTTATCAGATTATTTTGTTATTCAAAACTTTTATAATGGATTAGTACGATCTCTTAGAGCAATCATAGATGCTACAACTAGAGGATCTTTAATATCTAAGCCATTTGAGGAAGCATATGAATTAATAGAGAAAATGACTACTAATAATTCTCAGTGGCCTACTAATATAGTAAATTCAAAGAGAACAACTGGAATTTATGAATTTGATGCATTGTCAATTTTAATTATTCAAGTTGCAATAATTTTAGAGAAATTGAACATAATAAAATAGAATTTAGGATCAGTATCTGAATCATCAATGTAATTGGAAGATCCAGATTTAAATTCTAATAGAAATAATAGTGAGCAAGGTATTAAAAATGTTAATTTAATTAAAAACCAAAATAATCCCTACTCTAATACATATAATTCAGGTTAGAGGAACCACCCTAATTTTAATTGGTTAAATAATATTGGTGGTAATAAACAATTAAAGTAAGGTTAAAATAATTAAGGACGAATTTGGAATAATCCTTAACAACATATTGTTAATTCTAGACCTTATTCTTTTAGATTTAAACAAAATAATTAGTTTGTAAATAAAAAGTCACCTTTATAAGAGGTAGTGATGCAGTTATGAACTGAATTACAAAGTCAAGTTGCTTTCTATTAAAAATTGAAAACTCAATTAGGTCAGCTTGTGATTTCAACTAGTAGTAGGCCTCTTGGATCATTGCATAATAATACTAAAGTTATTCCAAAAGAGAAAGAAAAAGATCCTAGTAGAAACCACTTGAGGAGTGGTAGTGATAAACCCTAGCCAAATTGATAAATCTAGGCAAGTCTGACTGAAGACTATAAACTTAGCATTGTTCGGAAGGCAACCCATCTTTGTGTTTATTGTGCCATATTAATTATTATAGTTTTCATGTTTTATTATGTATATTTCATATGAAAAGAACTCACGCACCATAGCCCTAGGACCAGCACCTATAGTGCTTATACGCATCATCAACTACCACGCTTATTTAGTTATAAAAAGTTAAGTGTAGTGAACTTTCTATGTCACTTTTCTTTTTTTCTCTAACATTTGTTGAATTCTTCCTCGGTGGGTGCTCCTACTTATTTTACATCATTTTGGGGATTTCTAAGTTAATGGGATGAAAGAAGAGAAAGCATTCTTTCTTCAATAAGAAAGAACTTCTCTATGTGAATGAAGAATCGTTTTATTCTTTAAATTTTTAGTGTTCTTCTATTGCTAACACACTAAATGAATTCAAAAATAAAGTTATTAAAGATACTGAGGTTTATAATGTAGAAATCAAGAGATTGCATGGGTGTAATGTTCTTAATTATGAATTCTCTCCTGGTCAAGATATTTGGCTTTTTGATTCCAGAAAGAAATTTTATCATGGAAAAATTAAATCTGGATGGACCAAGCCATTTACTGTTAGTAAAATATATGGGTTTATCTCAAGTGGGGCACTATAGGATGTTGGATTAGGTCTAGCAATAGATCTCTGACCTTGAAATGATGAGATTAGATGAGATGACGATTGTACTTTAGACCTATTGGTGGATGATTTCTTAAATTTTTTTAAAGAAGCAAAGTATAATGAAATGCATCCTCTAAAGTCCTTGAATCTTGAAGCTCAACCTCATTCATATTGTAAAATCTAAGGTTGATCAAAAATCTGTTAGCAAACTACCATTCTACATTTGGGTAATGGGTCCTTGCTACTAAATCCTCAAAGGTGTTCATGTTTAATAATAGACATTCTACCCAAGTGTTGTCAGTTGCTCATGCAATTTCTTCTTGTGGTTCTTAGGGAAGTATTTTGCCTTAGGTTTAATACTAAAACCATATAGTCATCATCCTCCATATCCTTAAGCTTATAAATTTGGTTAATGCTAGAGCGATCATAAGGCGCCCACTTACCCCAGATAAAGTATTTATTATTTTGAACGTCTTTGGCATTTACAAAAAAACTCCATTTTTATGTTTACTACAACAACATGAGGATCCACACATAGAGTCTCCCAACCCTAATTTACTGTCATTTGCATGATTGGCCCTTTTGGGTATAAGAAACCCCTCTTAGGTATGAGTTTCTTATTTACTAAAAGATGTGAATAACACCCTTCAACATTGGTAGAAATGAATATCCTTCTATTTAAAGAGGAGGAAGCCCTTTTTTGCTAGCCAAAACATTAGAATCCATTGACAAATTTGATTTAAAACACAAAAAAAACATGAAAATACTGGCCATGGAAGAAAGAAATCACATAGCTTGGTGAAAAGAAAATGAACACTTTCCACATATTTGGTACATAATTGACATAAAATTATTTTAGTCATACACATTTAATAAATATATTTCAATTTTCATAATTATGAAATAAATAGTAAGAAAACTTCAACAACAAAAACTAAGACCTAACATCAACATATTTGGGTTGCCTTTTAAGTAATGCTAAATTTATAGTCTTTAGCAAGACTTGACTTTATTCTTCATTTTGGATGGGTTGCATCTCTACCAATCCGTAAGTGATCTATAATAAATGCTTCCCTTTCTCCTTTGGATTAATTTCCATATTATCGAGAAATATTCCTTGAGGTTTACTAGTAAAAGAATTTGTAAGCTATCCTTGTTAATTTTCTAAGTTTTTAACCGGAACACCTTGATTTTGTAAATGTGTTTTTGATTGAATCACCAGCGCTTCCAATGGTGTCTTCCTATCTCGAAAATGGTTATTCTGATTAAAACCTTGGGGATAAGAAAGTTTATTATTTACTATAGGTTTCTGAGGATTATTTTAATTTCCTTTAAGATTAGATTGACTAGCATTCCAGTAATTATTACAACCAACTAAATTTAGGGAGCTTCCTCCAGCCTGAATAATAAGTATTAGAATAGGGATTGTTTTATCTTCTTATAACATTAATATTCTCAACGCCTTGATCCTTATTCTCTCCAACAGAGCTCAAATCTTACTCTTCCAAAAGCATATGTGATACAGACCCTGAACTAACTCCAAAACTATCCAACTTTTTTTATATAGTAGCAACCCAAGCAGTCAAAATAGATAAGGCATCTGACTCATAAATTCTAGTTACTTTCTTAGAATTCACCCTATTATAAGGACACTAAAAATTATTCATTACCATTTCCTCAATTAATGCATAGACTTCATCAAATGACTTAGACATTAAAAATCTTCTAGCTGCTACATTAATTATTGAAGTCTGAATAACCAACCAATTAGGTAAAGCATATGAGGCCACTTTCTAAGCATTTCTTTAAACTCTCCCAAGTTTCATAGATCGACTCTCCTTTAAACTAGGAAACCATTGTGATATCATTCCTAAGCTTGGTAGTTTTAGAAGGTGGGAAATACTTAGCAAGAAATTTATGTGCTAACTCATTCCAAGTGATTATAGGGTTTGTGGGTAAGGAATTCAACCACATCATAGCTTTGTTGCTTAGCAAAAATGAAAATAAATGAAGCCTAACTTCATCATTATTGACACCATTATACTTGAATATTATTTAGATTTCTCATAAGCTAGCTAAGTATATGTTAGGATCTTTAATAGGAGTTCCCTTAAATTGGAAATTTTGAATGATTTGAATTATAACAAATTTTATCTCAAAGTTATTAGTTTGGACAGTAGATTTATTGATACTCAAGTGAATTTCATCTACAGTAGGATTATCATACTCCAAGGGTCTTTGATGATCCTGATCTTGAATTGGTTCAGCCATACCTAAAGCTAAAATATTTTAAGATTTTCTAATTTTTATAAGGCTCATCTCAATCTCTGCGTCAAATAATAAGTGCTCCTTACTAGATCTACTACACATGCAATAATAAAGAAGAAATTAAATAATAAAAAAATATTTAAAGAAGGCAAAATTTTTCTCTTTTAAAATTTTTTTGAACAAAACAAAAGGTAGGATATAAGTTATACGATATAAGTAGGACTAAATATGCAATTAGTTCAACAATATAGATCAATTTATAAATTTACACTTTAATTCTTCGACAATGATTTCAAAAACATGATGGCATGGGTATGTAATTTATGTTTTTTCTATGGGTTGAAGGATGCTTAGGTTTTCTTGAAATGCAATACCCACTAATAAATTAGTGTAGATGTAGATCAAGTAATAAAGTGATTTGAGAGTGTCGATCCCTTGAGAAAGTATTCTAATAACATGCAAATGAACTAATACTTCCTATTACAGCTATAATGTTTATCCTACCGAATGAAAATAAGGGTTGGGATTTTATTCTATTAGGGAATGCAAAAGAAAAAGTAAGAAACCAGATGATTAAATGTTTTGGACTAATGACTATGAATTACCTAAGTTTTCTTATGTAGACTCTTCTATTTTTTATGTAGACCAGAGCATTTGCATCCCTAGATCTTTATCGAGCTTGTGAGGATGTGATGGGAAATTTCTGGCCTTCCTACAATGATTGTATCTCTATAGAACCTACAACACTAAACATTCCATGTCTAGGAATGCAAGAGTTCTATTATACCACTCCAAATTATTCTAATATTCCTATATTGAGACAAGATATCTCACTAAATTTAAACTACACACATGGCCATTATGTGAATAAAATTAAGAGTGGGAGATATTGAAAACATCTATTATTCATTCAAAGCATAAGAGTCAATAGTAGTAGTTGTAAAGGATTCACAACAATAGCCTAAAATAAGGAAATTAGTCAACCATGCAAATGTAAAAAAAATAAAATAGAATTTATTGCTGACATATAAGAGAAAGTATAAGAGTAAAAGTGAAGTCATATGTCACCTAGATAGTACAATACACTCTCCACACTCATTTCTCCTTTGAATGTCTGATTGCTTATAAATAGATAGGCTGCCAGTCTTTTAATGAAGTTTGTTTTTCTTTTTGGCCTCCCTTTGACTTGACTCTAAGGGAAAACTAATCTTAAGCACTTAAGAATCACTAAAAATGACATGCTCCATTAAAATGAATTGAAAAAACTATTTATACTAGTATATAAAAGGACTCAGGCATCGCAGTGCTTGACATGGTGGCTCCACTTCATTATAAAATAAACTAATACCTCAGTGTTCCTAAGTGGGCTTCGTTGCAGCATTGGATTGAACTGACGCATCTACTGGTTGAAATGGCGTATCTTTTGGCTTATTAGGCATGGCTCATCTTTTTGGTAACTTCTCCACTACAGCAAAAAAATGTTGAGTATTACAGTGCTAGAATATGTAATTCAGTTCTACGGTGTTGTACTTTTAAGTGGTCGGGCACTCCAATTCCCAAGACTTCAATGATATAATGTAGATATCTAGTGGTGTGGTGTTGTGAAGAGCTGCAACACTGACCTCGACTCAACTAGGGTGCTGAATTAATTAACATTTTTCCCAAGGCTCCAATGCTACAATGTCTTGTTCTAGTTACAAGTTATTGTGGAAGTTGTAGTATTAGTAGTTGAAGTGCTACAGTGCTGGTTCAACACTTATAAAATTTTCACTTTTTCTTGAGACATTCCTTCAGAACAAAAACTAAAATAATATATTTAATGATATTTAAATAGTAAAATGCTATAAAATTTATACTTAATAATTACTTGGCGAGATAATCAGCCTAAAAAGCTGAGAACTGCATGAGGTCTCATATACATATTAAAATTTTTTTATTCCTTCTTAGGTACCTCTACGGGTAGAAACAAACTACTTGATCTATGATGATGTAAGTTTTTAACTTAGCAGAGTTATGCTCTTTTAGGATAAAACCTATTTTCTAAGCCTTTTTTTAAACTTCATATTCTGATTAATTGGGTAGAGTCAATTGGCATGTACTATAATATAAAAAAAATTAAAATACCTAAATTGTAACAATATTGCTAGCTTTTGGGTAATATCATCAATCATTGTTTAAGAGCCATCTAGGATTTCTTAGATGCTGGCCCCACTTCCCAAAACTTAAATAATAATAACATCTCACCCATCTTACATTCCATGTAGACTAAAATCATGATTTTAAAGTAATTAGGAGTTGTAGCTGGCATTCCCATTCCACATGAGAACAAAATTCTAGTAGTATAAGTAAATCCCAAAATGCTTTCTAAGAGTCCAAGATATATAACCCATTTCCTTATTTTTTACATCATTAGACTGGGTTCGAATTACTACTTTGTTGTGATTCACTTTAGCTCTAGGATTTGAGGTAGACCTAACATCATAAATTTTGGCCCTCCAAGAATATAATCCAATATTATAAAATTACAACTTAAGAAAAAAATTCCATCTTAAACTATAAATCCCAACATAGGATAAACTTAGGTTACCTTTGAGTTTCATAGAATATAGTGCCTCCTACTCTTCTACTATAGCTGACTAAGAATTGATTGTTGCAAATCTGTACCCAAGTACAGTGATTTTGATGATAAAATATATTATTGGTTTTCTTACTGTGCTATATCCTGTTAATTGCTATTATTTCATATCTATTTTTTCCTATGCACTGTCATTTTATGTCCACGATACACTTACAAGTTTGATAAGCTAAAGATTGGGTAGACTAGGGTTAAGTATATTGTGAAGAGTCTGTATTTTCAATTCTTATGTATTTTTATCTTTCTTGAGTCAAATCATGTATTTGGTGGATACTAAGCTTGATAACCATAAACACACACACAATCAAGGGAGTGAGTTAGTGATAATAGTAGAAGTTAGATTTTTTAAACTAATCATATTGTTTGATCCCTATTATACTATCTAATTAGCTAATTAGAAAATGATTAAAACACCTAATTATGATAATTAATAAATGATAAACTAATCATATTATACGATGTATATCACACAGGATAAACAACAAAGAATCAGGATCTCAACTACCAATTATAATTTAGGCATTATTTTGAAATTCAAATTTTATACTCATCATACTTGATGATAAGTATCGTACTGCATGATGTAATTAAATCTTCCCTAAATTAATCCTCTAATTATGGAACAAATTTAGATTAATTGATCCAGTCAGATCATACAGGATGATTTGACCAATCATACTGTTTGACCCGATTCTTGCATGGGATGATAATTAAATCATCGCCAATCATACTAGATGATAATGCAAGTCATTTGAACTAATCATACTTGATGATGATCTAAATTGTCTTGGACGATAAGCTCAATTCCTTGAACTGATCGTACAACACCTAGCTCTCCTTATAATACTAATAGAAGTACTTTGAACTATTCATACTGGATGATCCATGATTGTACTAGATGATCAGTGCTGCTAGAATTGAATTTAAGGCTTTTTGTGAGGCCTTGTATTTAATCTTTCTTATTGATTTATTTTAAAGTTTTTTTGCTGTTGAGTGTTCTTGAGAGGGAGCATTAAGAAGAAGTTCTAGGAGAGCTTTTGGAAGAAGAGGGAGAGCTTGTGTGTGAGGGAGAAGTAGTATGAAGGGATCACATGGTTTCTCCAAGAAAGTGCCTTGCCTTGTTCCTCAATGTATCTATCAAGATTTGTTGGGTGGCTCCGGGAAGAAATTCTTCAGCTCAAGGATATACTTCTCTACCATCACTAGGAGGGTGAGAAAGGAGTTCAAGGTACTCTGCCTTCTCCAGGAGGGAGAAGAAGATTGAAGGTCCATTTTCATCGCTTGGAGGGTGGCAAAGCTTTTGACTCTCTGCCACACCGGGTTTGGTGGAAGGGATTTATGTAAGGGCTTCTCCATCACACTGTGGGAACAAAAAGAGAGACACTATAGTGATAGTGCAATACTCAAAGGGTTATTCTACATCATCTTGTTTTATCAATGATATTAAAACTGATTTACTATTTAATGAATGGTGCAATGAGGATAGAGACTTAGCTCAATTGAATGCAAAATATTTGAACTATTTTTTGATGCAAAATAGTCACATATGAGGGAACCAATGAGCGAGGCTAAACATTTTATTGTATGATTATGAACTATTTTGCATGAAACCTAGCAAAACCATTTCAGATATGTACACTAGGTTTACACATATCGTAACATCTTTGCATGCTTTAGGAAGAGAACTTTCTAACCCTAAGAAAGTACATAAAACTCTTAGAGGTTTGCCTAGTAACTATGATGCTAATGTTACTACCATTTATGAATAAAAGGATCTTAACATTTTTTGTATAGATAACTTATTAGGCTCAAGCATTGCCTTTGAGCAAGGTGTAAGTTAAAGATTGCGAGATGCATTAGACAAGAAGAAGGAAAAAGTGGTAGAAATAAAAGCAAATGAGTTAAAAGTGATAGCTCTATAGCCGAAGGAGAGGATGATATTGCATTGATGACATGGCAATTTAAAAGCTTCCTAAGAAGAAAATAAAAGCATCATCAACAGTGAAATAAAAGTAAATTAAATAGGAATTCTAAGGCTTCTTTTGATATTATTTATTTTGAATGCAGGAAGCTGCGGTACTCAAGGATGGATTACCCCAACCTAAAAGCTACCTTGATCAAGGAGAAGGGTGAAAAAAAAACAAAGTTCAAAAAGGGCAAGCAACAGACTCAGAAGGCATTTTGGGCAGAATCATAAGAAATAGAAGTAGAAGAGGAGGTAACCATTATGTGCCTCATGGAAGATAATAATCTTGATCATTTGGATCAAGAGGAGGTATGTGAGCATTCTTATAATGAGTTATTTAAAGTTTAAGAAAAAATTCATAATGCTTATAGGAAGCTCAAGAAAATGTATGTTAGTTAAAACACTAACTTTACTACTTCGCAAAAAGAGCATACTTATTTGATCAATAATCATTCTAGCTTGGATAACAATCATTTATCTTTACTTGATGAATATGATGCATTAAATAAGAAGCATGTTGAACTAATTACTACACATGAATCCTTGATGAAAACCATATCAAAATAGAAAATGTATTTAAGGAGTTAGAAATAATTATAGGTGATTTATATAGTGGTGAGTATGCATTGAAAGTAAAAATATCCATTCTAAAAAGTGTAAAAGAATTCCTTCAAGGAAAAATAAAAGCACTTCAAAATAAAAGCCATCGCCTACTCTGGCATAGTATAAATCTTCATCATAACATGCATCATTTAAGCATAGGAAGAGGCACCATAATCCACATAGATTAGTGACCCCTTTTCCTAGTGTTAGGTGTTACTCTTATGGCATGCAAGGACACATAGCCCACACTTGCACTATCCATCGTAGGGCACATTTAGAGTGGAGGCCAAAGTACATGCATCACAGCATAATACCTTGTTAAATAGGGTAATTAAAGAGGACGTATATGTTAAGCAACCCCCAAGTTTTGAGAACTCTAAATTCCCTAATAATGTATTCAAACTAAAGAAGACTTTGTATAGGTTGAAGCAAGCACCTAGAGCCTGGTATAAGAGATTGAGCATATTCCTTATAGATAGAGCCTTTGTTAAGGGTAATGTAGACACCACCCTATTCCTAAAGAAAGAAGGAGAAGACCTACTCATAGTTTAAATCTATGTTGAAGATATACTATTTGGATCTACAAATAAGAATCTTTGTAATAAATTCTCAAAAACTTTGAGTGAGGAGTTTGAGATGGGTATGATGGGAGAGCTAAACTATTTTCTTGGATTTAATGTGAAGTAGAAGGATGATGGAACATTCCTTAGTAAATCAAAATACATCAAGGATATTCTTAAGAAATATAAAATGGATAGTGCTAAGGCAATAAACTCTACCATGAGCTCTACTATTTAGTTAGACAAGGACCCAAATGGAAAATCAGTTGGTCAAAAGAAGTAATTAACTGTTGTAGACCTGATATCATATTTAGGGTTTATCTATGTGCTATATTTCAGGATGATCCCAAAGAATCCTACATGAGTGCTGTTAAAGAATTCTTAGATATCTTCTAGGAACCCAAAATATAGGAACATGGTATCTTAGACATAGTACTTCCATTGATATCATAGGATATTCTGATTCAGACTTTGCAGGTTATAGGGTTAATAGGAAAAGTATCTATGAAATATGTCAATTCATAGGACAATCTTTAATCTCCTGGTCTAGTAAAACATAAAACTGTGTAGCCCTATCTACCATTAAAGTAGAATATATAGCTCTAGGGAGTTATGTTGCATAAGTTTTATGGCTTAAACAACAAATCTTTGATCTTGGACTACTTATTGTTACCATTCAAATCATGTGTGATAACACTAGTGCTATTTGTATATCAAAGAATCTTATCCAACATTTAAGGATCAAACACATAGACATTAGGCACCATTTTATTAGAGACCATATAACAAAAGGGCATATAAAGCTACATCATGTAGCTACAAAAAAATCAATTGGCAAATATTTTTACAAAACCCCTAGCTTTTAAAACTTTTAGCACCTTAAGGACTAGACTAAGTGTTATAGATATTCTTGCTTGAATCAGGGTGATTTGAAAATTTAAAAAAAAGTTGTTTTTTGTGTCTTTCTTTTGAATTAGTTTTATGATTATTCGTATTGTTACTTTTGTTTTTGTAAAAGAAAATTTAAAAAATTAAATCTTATTGTATGTTTTTTTTTAAATTTGTTTTATGATTGTTTACATTATGTCTTTTAATTTTGTGATTTATTTTTTCTTCTTTTATGGAGATTTCCTGATCATCACACATCACTTTCTGAATTTTACTTATATTGTACTGTATGATTTTACATCGTACTATATGATCTTCATAAAACACCAAATTACTGATCGCAACACATCCAATGGCTAATATTGAACAATCATTAGTGATTATACTGTACAAAAACCTACTTTGTACTATACAATACATGTGCCGAAGGATGTTTGATGAATTAAATTTAGCCAGCATGTTATTTAATACTATATTGTAATATACAAACACCTGTTCATACAAGACAATCTGACTAGTCAACGATCATCCAGGTTGACTCCTCAGATTTAATGTCTTCTCTCTAATCATCTAGTACAATTCTGATTGTACTGTATAATAAGACCACCTTTTTGACTGATCAGACTTGATGAAATTGAATGCACTCATCGTACTATATGATGTTTTTATCATACTATACAATATAGCCATTCTATTTAAGGAGAGGAAATTCAAAGCTTTTCTTCACTCAACTCATTTCACTCTTTTTACCTCCTCCCTAATGATCTTAATCTTTGAAATGGCCATAGGAAAGCATTCGCGAGCTCTAGTCAAAAGTTATTCTCGATGACCCATGGATCCTCAGTTTACCGAAGCCCTTGACAAAAAGGCTTATAATTGATACAAAACTACCAACATCACACCTTCTAAGATCATAAACTAGGAAGTTTTAAACTTCTAGGTGCTTTCTCTCTTTTGCTCACACCACCCTTTAGTTTATTCTCACACTTGCCTACCCATTTAATTCTAAAATTCTTTTCAAATTATTTGCTAGTATTGGAATTAATAGTGAGGGAACTACCCTCTAATCATGCATAAATATAAGGCCTGTTGAAATTACCTACGAAGATTTTCATGAATTCCTTCACATTTCCAATACTAGCAAAAAATTTCACCTTCTAGCTTCAAATCTTGACTATGATTGGACTCTTGCAAACACTACCCTTAGGGAATCAAATCTTAAATACCACATCACCCATGTTAATACCTTAGTACAAGATGCTAGAATCATTTAGCATATTCTTCACAACTCCATAATTCCAAAAGTTGGGCATCGAATTAACATCACACCTCTTTTATCCATGACTACCTACTTCATAATAGCTGAGATAGATTTTGATGCAGTTGATCTAATCATTCGATATCTTAAGAATCTAACTTGCATTAGAGATCCTAAACATAAAAGAAAGCTAAATCTTGTCTTAGGTCATATAATTGATTTCATCTTTGAATCCAAATATAAATTCCAATTCCCTACACCTCAAAATCACCTTCCAATTTTCTATTCCAATAACTCCTTCCACATCTTTCATAATGCTCACCGCCATAATGTTCACTATGTGGATAACGAGCCTGTAGAACTAGAGGGAGGTCCAGCTCTAGCACCAGCATTAGTTCTAGCACTAGCACCTATCCACCAACAGTCTCAGTATAATATGCTGGTTCAGAGGTTTGACCAGTGGGAAGCTCAGTTTGACACCTATGTACCAGAGCAACAATAACTGCATGACAATATGGCTTGCTTTGATAAATTTGTAGCATAGTAGCAACAACAACATTATAATGCATAGCTTGGTTTGGGGAGTAATTTGCTCCAATCTATCAATTCTTCCAACCAACACCACCACCACCACCACCTCCACCTGATCAGGATCCTTCATACTTTTAGTTTGCTTTATATTCTCATTGTTGTGTCTGTATTATTTTTACTTCTGTGCTTTGTGATGTATATGTTTCTCTTTAGTGTCTTTGTTTAGCACTTTCCTCCTTTTTGTGATTTCAAAAAGGAGAGTAGTTTATTGTTGGTAGGTTATACTTTATGATTGGAATAATTAATTTTTTATTTTCCTACTGTTTGTGTGCTCTTTACTTATGCATTATTTTCCTTATTAAAAAAAACCTCACTATTTTTTGAAATATTCACCTAGTAAGGGGGAGTTTAGGAATAAGCAAAAATGTATTTGAGATATTTACCAATAATGTTTGCCATCATAAAAAATGGAGAGATTGTTGCAAATTTCGACCCAAGTCCTGTGATTTTGATGATAATAAATATTATTAGTTTTCTTATTGTGCTATCTCCTATTAATTGATATTGTTGCATATTTATTTTTTCCTGTGCACTAATATTTCATGTACACTGTACACTTATAAGTTTGATCAGCTCAAGATTGGATAGACTTGGATTAAGTATGTTGTGAAGAGTCTAGATTTTTAATTCCTATGCATTTTTATCTTTCTTGAGTCAAATCATGTATATGGTGGATACTAAACTTGGTAACCATGGACACACACACATTCAAGGGATTGAGTTAGTGATAATATCAGAAAATAAATTTTCTGAACAAATCGTACTGTATGACCCATATCATACTATACGATTAACTAATAAAAAATGATTAAAATGGCTAATTATGATAATTAATGCAAGTTGAACTAATCATACTATATAATGTATATCATACATGACTCCGGGGAGTAAACATAGGTCATTGTTTAACCGAACTTCTACAAATCTTTGGTGTTTGTTCAGATTTCTATATTTGTATTTTACTTTTTGCACCTTAATTTGGTTATAACTGCTTGGTGAAAATCATACTCAACACTTAGCTCTTGTAATTAAAATTTCATCATCATTATTTTCATGTTTTGATAAATTCATCTACTTTATGCACTAAGTGATAATTGCTACTTATTTTTCAAATATAGAAAAAAAAATATAGTCTTTATTTTTTAAATTAAGCAATTAGTTTTTAAATTCACCAATTCACCCCCTCCTGGTGTGCTTAGAGATATTTCTCTTAGGCTTAAAATCCTTATCGAACTTTCACTGATCAATGTTTAGTTTTCTCATTTGGAATTCTCTCTTGTCTTCTTGTCTTTAGCTATGTAATCAAAGAATATGAATCACTACTTTAATCAAGAGTTTTCTTAAGAGTACCTCTCTGAAGATGTAATTGACCATAAGGACTTTCTTTTATGGGAAAATGAGAGCTTAAGATTAAAATAAACTATATTTTATTCTTAAAAAAATAAGGGAAAAATCTCTGGGAACGTTGACAATCAATATTCATGTTTGCATGAATTTTAAAATAAATCCATTTTAAAATTTAAAATCTGCTGATTCTCCTAATAATGCATTGTTTTGCACTTGCTAATTTAATATGCATATGTTAGGTTATCACCATAAACATCATCTTTAAAATATAAAAAAGTTTATATTTTTAAACATATTTTATATAATTAAATTAAAATTATTGCTTTTAGGAAAATGAATATAAAACACATCTTTTCCCATTCTGACATCCTTAATCTTGCATTTATTCAGTCTTATTTAAGTGGTAGTAGTGTAATTAAATTCAAAATGGGATTTGAAAATCTAGAACTAACCATTGATGGCACTTAGTTTATTGTGGACCAGCCTTATGAGATTGTTAATAAGAAGCATATTTTAGAGTTTATCTTGGGATGCAGGTCTCAAGCTACTCCTACGGCCACCAAGCCCTTAATATTCATTAGGATTGAGCAATTTAAATACTCTCATGTGAATAAAAAATTGAAATATGTGATTGTGGATAATAAACCTACCACTTTTATTAGCCTTAGCTAGTTTGAGGTTGGTTCTTCAATCCTGCACCATGACTAAAATGTAAAGAAAGAATAAGAATCACTGTATGAGAAGAAGGATGGAGAAATTGTGAGACTTATTTAATAATTTGATGATGATTGCTTCTCGAAAGATGGGTGATTCAGATGCCCCACTTACCTCTCCATACCTTAGTGGTAATAGGTTTCACTTGCTATTAGTTATTGATGGGGAGGAAAATGTGAGGGTAATTGCCAACTCACCCCCTTTATTTTTTCAAAATCACATGACTAGATCTACTAAGGATTGAAAAAGATATTTTAGTAGCATGTTGAAGAGTTTGGTCTAAAGGTGTACTAATAGTCAAGAATAGACTAAGGAAGAACTCTTTATAAACATGAAGAGAATGATTGATAATAAGTTAGAAGTTGAATTTTTAATAAGGATACAATTGGAACCTAAGTAGCAAGTCAGTTGGAATTTGGACATTGTAAGAGACCACTGGAGCAAGTTGTTATCTCTATAGTCACTAATAGATACCATTGGAAGCCATAAAGATCTGCAAAGAACATGTATAGCATTATTTTGACTAATGGATGACATCAAAAGATATCCAAAAATGCTCAAGATGTAAGTCATTATTTTCAACATACTCATCATCATTCATCACCTTCTTCTTCAATACTATCACATAATTGAAAGAAAGATCATTGACATTCTCATGCTCATTCTTTACCATAAGTTGGTATGCCTTACCTTAGTGGCCAATCTTCATCTTCTTATCCTAATATTAAGTTGTTGGGTTCACTTGAACAACTTTCTTCCACATATGATGAGATGAAGATTTGCTGTCCCAAGGTAGAACCTACACTTGCTATAGTATCATCACCTAAGAAATCTACAGAGGTGGAACATAAGGAAGGAACTGAACTTGAATTTAAATCTATAGAAGCAATGAATCATGAGAGATATAATACTATCGAGCCACATTATGCATCTAGAAAATCTTTAGAAAAAATGTTGGTTGAATTAAAAGATGGCATCAAGAATTTAGAGCAAGAAGAAGCTTGGGATTTTTTAAACCTAACTAAGATGATCTTTTGGATGACATGTAGAGGATGTGTGTATAATCAAAACTCAAGGACGGTTGGAGCTCTCTGGCAATTTTGGTGGCGACTTTGGGTTTCTACTTCCGGCCTCCTTTCTCCCCGCTCCTGGTGTCATCCTCTTGCTTTTTCCTTTTCATTTTTTTTGGATTTGACTTTGCCTGTTTCTCACTTTATTTTGAGGTTTTTTTCAGCTTTCTCGTTTTGGGAGATGACGACTCTGTCTTCTTCTGTCCCTTCATCTTCTTCCTTTCTTGAGGGTCATTCTCGGTCCTTCAAGGATGTCTTGGTGGGATCTTCATCTTCGGATGCTAAACTGTGGTTTTTGCAAGCCTATTTTAAAGGGTGTCTGGCTTTGACTCTTGAGGATGTCGTGGTTTCTCAACTTGCTACCCCCTTTGCTTTTACTTTGGTGGGCAAGTTCCTTCTCCGGTGACCTAATTTGGATGTTATACAGAAATTTTTTGTTAATCTAAAACTCTCTGGTTCTTCTCACATCGGTTTGTTAGATTAGAGGCATGTTGCAATTCAACTCTCTAACGACCTTAATTATAGCCAGATTTTCTCACATAGATCCTACTACATTCAAGCATGTCAGATGAGGTTGCTTAAATAGAGCCCGAATTTTGATGTGCGTGAAGATCCCCTATTGCTCCTATGTGGATCTCCTTTTTGAACCTGAGACTTTATTTCTTTAATTCTTAGATTCTTTTTGGCTTGGCTTCGATCTTTGGTAGGCCTTTGCAAATGGATCAAGCCACTACTTCTATTTCTCATCTTTCTATGGTTCGTGTTTTAGTTGAGTTGGACATATCAAAGAAACATCCTACTAAGATTTGGATTTGTTCGGAACTAAATGGTTATTTTCAAAAAGTGGAGATTAAAAATTTGCATATTCTTTGTTCGCATTATAAAATGTATGGTCATGCTTTAAATGAATGTTACAGGCTACATCCTCATCTTCGCAAGGAAAGGGATTCTTCCAAACAGTCCCATGGGAATGCGGTTCCTCATGATAGTGAGGGTCATAATCGTGGACTGAGTGAAGGTAGTGAATTGAAACTGCTTGAACTTGAGGATCCTATAATTGCCACTCCTCACATTGAACCTCCTTCATCTAATGTTGTTGAACCTACTCAAGTTCAGGGAGATAATATCAACTCTATTTCTCTCTTACCTTTAGAAAGTGAAAATGTGGATGAACAAATGTTGGCTATCACTTCTAACCAAATTAGTGTTATTTCACGTCTTATTAGTCCTTGTATTCTTAACAAAAATTTACCTGATATGGATTTTATGTTGCTCAATAATAACTATTCTAATTCTATGAATTATCCTTCTATTATTAATGATCAAGAGAATGGAAATGCTTGCATTGACATGAGTAATAAAGAAATTATGGAGGATGGAAATATCCTTGAGGAGGGTGAAGTGCCTCAGGAGGTAAGGCAGGTGAGTTTACACAATGATAGTAAATTTAATTCTAATCCTCATTATCATAGTGATGCTTTTACTGATACGGAGGATATGGATATGGGTGCTAGATGTTTTGCCAAAGAAGATAATGATGCTAGTTTTACCAAGTTCCAAAATAAGAAAGGTAGGAAAAGAAAAAATATCATATTACAATCTCCTAAAACCACCCGTTTGCATACTAGTCATTAACCATTTTTCTTATGTTTAAATCTATTATTTGGAATGCTAGGGGTTTTGGTTGCCCCTCCTGTAGGTTAAGAGTTTAAAATTTATGTCGCATTTATAATATTTCTATTCTTGTCTTGGTTGAACCTCTCATTAATTCTATTAAATTACTTATTACTGCTAGAAGTTTGGGTTTTAAACATGCTATTTCAAATTCTACTAATAAGATTTGGGTGTTTTGGAATGATCTTGTCTAGCTTGATATTATTAGTGATTTTACTCAAGTTTTGCATTGTAGTATAGATGTTTTGAACTTATTTTACTGTGCCTCATTTGTTTATGCTGCTTCTTCTCGCATTACTAGGAAAGTTTTGTGGGAACAACTTAATAATTTTCACAATATCTGTAATTTGCCCTAGCTTGTTGGTGGTGATTTTAATACTATTTCTAATCCTGTGGAATGCATAGGGGGATCTAGTCTTATCTATCAGTCTATGGAGGATTTTAACAATATGATTATGGATTGTAATCTTGTTGACATTGGTTTCTATGGTAACAAATTCACTTAGAATCATGGTTATTTATGGCAATGGTTGGATCGGGTGTTATTTAATGATTTTTTGGCTTAACTCTTTCAATTCTATCTCTATTGAGCATCTTAGCATAACTCTTTCTGACCACTCTCCTATGTTAATTAGTCTTAAGACCTGGCATATGATTTCTTTGCCTCAATTTAGATTTCAAAACATGTGGTTACTGCATGAGTCTTTTATGGATCTGGTTTAGGAAAATTGGCAAGCCCCCTTACATCTTGATAACTCTTTCTTTGGTATGAAAAGATTTTGGTTTAAACTTAAAAGGCTTAAGCAAGTTCTCAATTGGTGGAATCATAATGTTTTTAAAAACATTTTTACCAACATTTTGAATGCTGAAGATAAAGCGAACACTATTGAGCTTAACTATCAATTGCTTCCTTCTGATGATAATTTAGCTTTATTTAGGGATGCTAAAATTATCTCTTTAAATTACAAGCCCAGGAGGAAGCCTTTGGGAAATAAAAAGCTATTGTGAAGCATCTTGTTGAAGGTGACAATAATACTAAGTTTTTCCATGCTTTGGTTAAGAGAAAACATGCCAAAAACTCCATCCATAAAATCAATCGTCATGATGGTTCTGTTATTGTGGATGCTGAGGAAATTGCTAATTTAGCTGTTCAACATTATCAAAGCCATTTTAATAAGGCCTTTACTCCTGCTCATATTGATAACCCTTCTAACATCAATAACCTCATTTCTTAAGAGGATAATGATTCCCTCTCTAAACCTCCTTCCTTAGAGGAAATTAGAGAGATTGTTCACAGCATGAATGGGGACTCTGTGGCTGGGCCTGATGGTTACACCACTATGTTTTTCCAAAAAGCTTGGATTATTATTAGTAGTGATCTTTATTCGATGATTTTGGATTTTTTTGTTGGTCTTGCTATTCCTAAAATTTTCACTTCGACTTCTGTTGTTCTTATTCCCAAATGAAGTTTTGTTAGTAATTGGAATGATTTTAGACCAATTAGTCTTTGCACTTTTTTTAATAAGCTGCTTTCTAAAATTCTTATGAGCTGGTTAACCCCTATTCTTCCTAAAATTATCTCTCCTTTTCAAATGGGTTTTCTCAAGGGGAGAGCCATTGCTGATAATATTTAGCTGGCTCAAGAATTTTGTAATGACTTGAATGTTAGGGTAAGAGGTGGCAACATGATTTTTAAGCTTGATATTTCCAAGGCTTATGACGACATTGATTGGAACTTTCTTTATAATATTTTAGAATTGTTTGGTTTTAATTTGACTTTTATTAATCTTATCAAAAATTGCATTGAGGAGCCCTATTTTTCTATTGTTGTGAATGCTAAAAGTAATGGTTTTTTTAAATCCTCTCATGGTCTTAGATAGGGAGACCCTATCTCTCCTGCTCTTTTCATCATTGCTGCTGAGTATTTATCTGGAGGTCATGCGAACCTCTTTGCGAAGCACCCTAGCCTCTTTTTTAGAACATTGGGGGGTTTCCCTATTTCCCACTTATATTTTGTTGATGATTTTATTATTTTCACGAATGTGTCTTTAACTAGGATTAATAGACTTAGGGAGTTTTTTCATAATTTTGAAATTGTTTGTGGGATTTCTTTGAATAAACATAATTTTTGTTTTATTTCTTCCAACAAAGTGCCTAATGACCGTATTTTGGCTATTAAAGGCTTGAATGGTTTTGTGCATGGTCAATTGCCTATTAAATATCTTGGGGTTCCTCTCTTTAAAGGTAGAAAGAAGTCTTTTCTATTTGATGATCTGATTACTTCTGTGCAGAACAAACTTTTGTCTTGGGATGCTAATTTCCTGAGTTTTTGTGGTAGATTAGTTCTTATTAGGAGTGTTCTTTGTTCTCTTACTGTTTATATTTTCCAAACTCTTCAACCCATCCAGGAGGTTTGTAATAAAATTCATAGAATTTTTAACAAATTTTTTTGGAAAGGTGTTAATAGCCATAATAAAATTAATTGGACTTCTTGGGACAAGTGTTGTGGCATTTTGGATGAGGGTGGCTTGGGGTGTAAGAGTTTGTTTGACTTGGCCCATGCTTTTTCTTTCAAGTTGTGGTACAACTTTCATGCTAAAGTGAGTCTCTGGGCTAAGTTTATGTTTGCTAAGTATTGTATGGATAGGCACCTGACTACCTGTACATTTAATGAAGGTGACTCTTAAGTGTGGGAGAGACTTTGCAAAGTTAAATGGTTGGTTGAGCCTCACCTATCTTGGGGGCTTGGTGGTGGGAGCATTTTCTTTTAGCAAGATCATTGGTTGGGGTTTCAATCTATTGATGCAATTATGAACACTTCCTCTACTACGGTAGTCAAGGTGAACAATTTTATTTCTGATAACTGTTGGGATTATGAGAAACTTGTCAATGTTATACCTGATTTTATAATTCAACAGATTTTGAACCTTCCCCTTAACAATGATTCTAATGATGCTCTATTATGCAACCTGTCCAAAGATGAGAGATTTAAATTAAAGGATTCTTGGAATGCTTTTAGAGCTAGGAATGATGCTACTAATATTTTTTCTATGATTTGGCATAAAAGTATTCCTTCCACTATTGCTATTTTCATTTGGAGAATTCGGCATAAGTTCATTCCAACTGATGATAACTTGATTAAAAGAGGTTTTACCTTACCCTCCAAGTGTTAATGTTGTTATCATGTGGAGAATATGCATTATATTTTTATCTATGGTCCTTCAGCTGTTAAAAGTTAAACTTATTTTGATGATATTTTCAAATTAAATTATTTTAGTGCTAATTTTATTTATTAAAGCTATGCTTATGTCTAAGTTCATTAAGCCTAAAGGTCATATCAGAAATGTTATTCCTCCCCTCATTTTGTGGTATTTATGGTTGGATAGAAATAATTTTATTTTTAATGGTATGCATATGAACCATCATAGGATTATTAAAAATGTGAAAGACAAGGTGCCGGGTCTTTTTTCTATCAATCTTCTTACTGTTAAGAGTTTTAAGAATTATTCTTTTGTTGTTGATGAATTTGGTATCAGATTGGAGGAGGCCCTTCATTCTTCTTAACCTAGGTATGTTTACTGGCTAAAACCTCCTAATAATTCTTTTAAGTTGAATGTTGATGGTGTTGTTATTAGTTCTACCACTGCGTGTGGTGGGGTTATTAGGGATGGTCTTGGTATTCTTATTATTGCTTTTTTGGGTCCTGTTCTGAGCTGTGATGAGAACCTTGCTATTTTCTTGGCTATTCTTCATGGGATTAGATTGTCATTCTCTAGGCATTACTAACATTGGTACTGAAGTTGTTTCTAATATCTGTATTCAATGTTTAAAAATTATTGAGGATACTATTTACAATTTTGATAATTTTTACTTAAGTAGAAATATTAAACAGTTACTGGTCTTTATGAATTTTTCCTTTTCTTCTATGTTTAAGGAGGGGAATGCTTGTGCTGAGTGGCTTGCTAACTTAGGGTGCGATTTTGATGGTTATATTGAGCTCTCTGGTTCTAAGCTCCCTGGTCATTTAAGAGGTCTCTTAAATTTGGATAGAATTGGTCTTTCTTATGTTTGATCGTAATGTTTTGTATTAGTGGTGTCTTTTGGCTTGATTTTGTTTGGGCTTAGAGGTTGTTTCTAATTAGATGGCCCTATTTTAGTTGCTGTACTTCTATTTTTGGATCTCTTCATCCCTTTTGTACTTCCATGATGAGTGTCTTTTGGCTATGGGCTGGAGTTGTGATTGTACTAGTTTGTATGCTGACGTTTTGCCCAATTGTTGCTCTCCTACCTTCTTATGCTGGTCTGTGTACTAGTATTAGACGTATTGGTTGGCTGTGGTTAATTATGGGTGCTTTTTTATGAACTGGGGCTATAATCGTTTTCTTTGTGTTGGTGTTGTTTTGGGGTTTGTCATGTATTGGGGTTGTTGGGGCTTTCTTTAGTGGCCTTGTGATGTTACTGGGGCATGTCTTAGTCTTTCTCATTTGGTTGTTGTTGTTGGTTCTGAGTTCAGTGGTGGGGGTTATTAGTGGCTTTGTTTTTGCTTTTTTGCTGGATTGTCACTCCGTCTTATGACCTCTATGGTGTTGTGGACTTCTCTGTGCTCCATTTCAGGTTTCCTCTGTTGTGGTATATCTGTCCCATTTATTCTGGTGTGGTTGAGGTTCTTTAGAGGTAGGATTCAGCGGCATTTGGTCTATCCTAGTGATGGCTACTATTTCTGTGACTTCCTGAGCTCTATTAGCTTTTATCCCTAGTGGGCTTTTATCTACTGGTTTGGTGTTTGCAGATTGCCTATTATTCTGCTCCTTGGGTATCTGCTTATTACTGCCATTGCTTATTTCTTTTTTTGGGTATTTCTATTGTGCTTTCGAAGTGATTTGCTCATTATTAATTTAGTTTCTATCTCTTGTCGTCTGAGTCATTTAACTCTATTAGCTGCTGGTGGTTTCAATATGGTGGATATTCTGTTCATTCCAAAAATTATGAATTATGACTTTAAACATCACAATGCTAATCATTTTGGGAGATTGACCTATCCTGGTAAGATTTTGTTTTATTCTAATATTCTTTGTTTTGTGTTATCTGTTGCTTTTAGTGTCCCTGCAGGCCTTTTTAACAGGTTTTTGGAGACTAGTGCTCGTTTTGTGCAGGGTCCTTTTTTTGCTGGCGAGGCTATACTGATTGCTGATTCTAGTGCCTCCTTTGTTTTGGCTTTTAGAATGTTATTAGGCCCTCTTGTTCTTGTGCTTAGTGGGGATCATTGCCTCCTAGATTTTTTATTTTCTTTTTATTTTGTAAGCTCCTTGGAGCTGCAGTGAGCTAGCTTTACGTTTAAGGACTTGTATTTTTTTCCTTTATCAATGCGCAGGTCCCTTCTGTGGGTTTCAACAAAAAGAAAAAAGAAAAACATGATAGAGGATGTGCTTATAGTTGACACTAGAAAGTCATCCCAAAGAGAAAAAATTCTAAATAATGATGCTCAAAATGTAGTAGTTGAGGAAAGTGTTACAGCAAATATAACTTAGCATTTATTACAAAATGATGATCAAATTTTAAAAATGGAAAATAAGTTAGAAGAGAGGATGGCTAGCATTACTAGTTTATTGTCTCAATAATTATTATTGCCATGAGCATAAGTTGAGTCATTTCAATCTGAGCTTATTCAAGAAGTGACTAAAAAAGAAAAGGTTCTAGGTAAAGAAGAATATAGATAAGAGTCAAAGGTCCGGTCTAACTAATTTGGAAACATCAAGCAACTTATTAAACAACAAGTGAAAGAAGCATTGGTTCCATGTCCTCTTGCTTCATTTGTTCCATCGTTTAGATGCTACCCCGAAGAATATGATGCAATTTAATATCCAAAGGGATTTGTACCACCTTTTTTTAAAATATTAGTTGGCACATGAAATCCAAAATGACATATAGTGTATTTTAGGGAAATGTTTTGGAATGCTGGAGGTAGCAATGCACTACTATTCAAGTTATTTGTTATCAACTTATCCGTAGTGGAATTTTATTGGTATGTGAATTTACCAAATAGTTCAATAAATACTTTCACTAGGTTAGAGAGCATGTTTATCAAGAGATTTGTTGTAGCAACATCATATCATTGTGGGTGATCTTGTAGTGGAAAATTAGAAACCTCTAGAAAAGTTGGTGGATTACATACTTTTTTTTTTTAAGATTGCAAATTGCATTAAAATAAAAAGCTATTACAAAATACTAAATGCAAAGATAACAATCACATTCCTTCTTTAACAAATTAAACAAAGAAGAAGGAATGTTATTAGGAGTAAAACTATAAAAAATAAAGCTACTTCATAAAGAAAAAGTGGAACATAAATCAGCCACTTTATTACATTCTCTAGATGTATAATGGAAAATGACATTATTAAAATCATTCAAGAAGAATATCTCCTTATTCCAAAAGCAATCTTGCTGCCATTTTGAAATCTTCATTGAATCTTGAAGCTATTTGAAGACGTTAATGTTATATCCTTTAATAATTACACCCTTGTATTGAAACATCCAACTTTGAAAGTGCTATCTAATCAATATAATAGGCTCTAATTGGAATTGAGAAGCATCCCAATGATAGATATATTTCCAAAAGCATAAATAAAACTTCCCATGTGATCTTTTATTACACCGCCAATTCATGTGTTATTTGATTTCATAATAGATGCATCAACATTAATTTTAATCCAATCTAGTGGTGGGAGATGCCAAATATTGGAAAATTCTAAAAGAAGATTACCATAGCAGTCTTCTAGAATCAGATATCTTCTTAGCTGCATTAATGAAGTCAAAACATTTGCTGCAATAACCATTATGGAAGGCAAAAATGTTCCATGCTTAATTTGATTATAGGATTTTCAAGAAAAGAAGATATCTATCCAATATAATTTGACTATATTCAAAATAAAATTAGAAATCCTTTTTAACACCAATATATAACCCATTAAAGACTAAAAAATTGGAACATGAAAACCCCATTCTCTAATCTTATTAATAATTTCAACTAAATATCTACACTTAACAACAATATGCAAGTGATTCTCCACTTTATGACATCCTCTAACACAAGTATTTGTTTGTAAGAGATTCCCGTATTTAAGATAATTATTAGTAGGAAGAGCATTCTTACACAATCTCCACCAAAACATCTCAACTTTGGGTTGAGCTTAATTTTTTTGAGCCACTTCACAAAATCAGAAACTTCATCTTGATTATCATACATCAATGAGGCTTCAAATGATAATGCCGAAATTGATCTCCCAGAATGTTGAGTAATAAGCTCTATATGATCTTCCATCAAATCAGGATATATAGGAACCTGTATTATAATAAAAATAAGACTGTCATTAAAGAATTTCTAGTGTTCATACCAATTCCAGCTACCTTCATTTTTTAACCTTAATTATTTAGATGGAGATATTTAAATATGAAGTGAGAACCCTAATTATAAGAGTAGTATGTAATTGAGATTCTCCTTAAGAATATGTATAGGTTAAAGATAAGTGTAAATTATGTAGTATTTTACATGCTTTATTTTTAGTGAAAATGTGTTATTTTAGTTATTTTTAGTGGAGATGCCAAGCAAAATTTTAAACTTAATTACAAGAAAAACTCAAAAAATAACATAAATTTTAAAGAGATTACAGTGACGTGATATTTGATGAAACAACGTCGCAACACTACCTTTAATCCCCTTGAGGCACCATAAATTAGATATTGCGGAACTAAGTTCTTTGTTTGCAAGCACTGTTGTCGCAACACAACCAGCATCGTAGCATTACCAGCACTGCGGAATCAAAAAATTAGCAAGGGAGTGCCATATTCTCTATTTTTAAATGCTATAGTTCCATAATTTCTCACACCTTTGTGTCATTTTATTGTCACTTAGGCGCCACAATGCTCAAATGTCAACAGCATCACAACATTATAATTGTAACTTCCAAGGGCGATGCTCTCTCAATGAAGAGACGTAACTATTCACAAAGTAATTGCTTTAAGCTAGCAAGCACTATGGTGGAGTAAAATTTTTAGCACCAAGGCATTAGTTCACTTCAATGGCTTTATGATGCCACTCTTTCAAGCACCTCACTGCCAGATGACCTTTCGTGTAGTCTTTTCAGTAGTTGTAATGTTTTGTTTGTAAGAGAATTCATTCACTTTTGTAAATTTTATTACATCATTTTAAAGCACTTTTCATGTTCCCTCTTAGAGAAAAATCTAAGAGAGGCTGGAGAAGTACAAGAAACAATTATTTGGAGTGTTTGGCATGTGTTTCTTGAAGCAACTCTATAAGTTATGGGAGAAGGACTGTAAAAGAGATACTTTGATCCTTTTTGGTGATCTCACTCGCTTGTATTTTTATTCTTTCATGAGTTTAATGAAAATGAGTTTAATTATTATTTTTCTATATATGACTAATTCTCTTATTTTGGATTAATGATGTAAAGTGCATGTTAAGTACTAATGAAGATTCTTATTCTATAAATATTAAATGATATTTTTAATATCATCCCATTCTTAATTTAATGAATATAGTGGTTATAGGTGTAGTTAAAATATAGTGTGATGTGTAACCTCGATTAAGGAATACAAGAATAAACATGAATATTAGTATAGGATGTTTGCATACTTAGACATAGGATGTAAAATATTCTAGGTTCTTATAGAGATACAATAATTATAGGAGGTCAGCAAATATTTATAAGTAATGATCTAGGGATGTTTTGCCCCTACAAGCTTGATAAAGATCTAGGGATGCATATGCTCTGAATCACATCTATAATTAATGGTCTCATTAAGAAATATATAAAATTTACACTCATCAATCCAAAACACTTATTAAATATTATATCCAATACTTTTACTATTTAATTAAGTGATGAAATCTTCGTAAATATCATTTTTATTTCAGTAGGATAATTATTACAATTAGAGTAAATGATAGTAGTTTGTTACAAGTAGGCATACTTCCTCATGAGTTTGACACTCTACTCTATCACTTTTTTACTTGATTTAGCACGTATACTTATGTATATTAAGTGCAATTTTATTATTTTTATATCAAAGAAACCCTAAACATTTTTTAGGGGAGATAAAGCCCTAGATTTTTATTCAATTTAGTTTAAGGTAGTTCATTCCATAGCCCCATCAAGTTTTTAGCGCCATAACCGGGGAAGTTTTTTTTAATAATTTTAACTATATAATTGAATTAATTGCATAGTTAAACCTATTTGTATATTTAATTTTATTAATTTTATTTGTTGATTGCTTATTCATTGTTGTATGCTTTATAGACTTAGAAAGGAACCTTTGTTGTTTGACTATAAAATAGATAGAATCCTTTCAAAAATTTAAAAAACTAAAAAGATTATGAAAATGGCTGAACGATTACTAGATCAAGATTATTCTAGACCTATTAGAGATTATGCTAACCCTTTAGTAGTAGAATTCATGAGAGCATTAATAGACCTACAGTCCAAGCTAATAATTTTGAATTAAAAATTGCCCTAACTGAAATAATTCAAAATTCTTAGTTTGCAGGAACTCTTATTGAAGATCCCAATTTACACTTAGCCAGTTTCATAGAAATTTGTGCAACATTTAAGCACAAACGTGTCAGTGATGATGCTATTAGACTTAGATTATTCCCATTTTCTCTAAGAGATAAAGTTAAGATGTGGTTGAATTCGTTACCCCTAGGCTCTATAACCACTTAGAATAAATTGGCTCATTAGTTTCTTGCTAAAATTCCACTTTTAAAGAATACCAAAAATTAGAAATGATCACTTATTTTACCTAGTTTGAAGGAAAATCATTTATGAAAGTTGGGAGATATTTAAGAAAATGGTTAGGAAATACCCTCACCATGCTTTTCCTGATTGGTTAGTTATTCAAATATTTTATAATAGATTAGTAAGATCTCTTAGAGTAATCATAGAAGCTGTAACAGGAGGATCATTAATGTTTAAGCCATTTGAGGATGCATATGAATTAATAGAGAAAATGGCTACTAATAATTTTTAATGGGATCCTTATAGGAACAATCCTAAAAGAATAGTAAGAATTTATGAATTTGATGCTTTATCGATTTGGACTGTGATGATTGTAGTAATTTCTAAGAAGTTGAGCAGAATAGGAGTGAATTTTGGATTAGGAATTGAATCATCTATACAATTAGAGAATCAAAATTTAATTAAAAATAGTAATGTGCAAGAGATTGAAAATATTAATTTGATTGGAAGGCAAACTAATCCCTAGTCTAATACATATAATCTAGGTTAGAGAAACCATCCTAATTTTAATTGGTCAAATCATGTTGTTGGTAACAATCAGTAGAATTCTAGTCAAAATAATCAAGGAGTAAATTAGAACAATCCTTAACAACATGCTTTAAATCTTAGACTAGCATATACTCTAAGATTTTATCAAAGTGATCTATTTATAAGTACAAAATCACTATTCGAGGATTTAGTGATGCAGTTAGGGACTCAATTGCAAAATTAAGCTACTTTTATTAAAAATTTGGAAACCTAATTATGTTAGCTTGCAATTTCAGTCAATAGTGGATCTTATGTATCATTACTTAGTAATACTAAAGTTAACCCAAATGAAAAAAAAAAAATATTCGAATAAAAATAAATTATAGAAGTGTATCAATATACCCCAATCAAATTATTAAATCTAGACAAGTCTGGCTAAAGATTATAAACTTAGCGATTTTGGGAGGCATCCCACTTTTACCTTTAGTAGTTTTGTTGTGATAGTGAGAGTGGTGCTTAAAGCACTAGTTATCTTGTATCTTATGTTTTAGTTATATATATATCACATATTTTACACTTTTTTATCATTCATAAAAAAGCATGTGTTATTTACTAATATCACTATAGGAAAACTAGCTAATACCGATGGAATTTTTGGTGGAAATCACTACACCAAAAATAATGACGGCATTACCAACGAAATTATCCGCCGGTCAGTTTACGGTGAATTTTCCAGCAGAAATAGTGTCAGTACCTTACCGGCGGTGAAACTGTCGGCATTGCGCCAGTGCTAGCAATTTACCGATGCATATTCTGCCAGTAATGTCTGGTGAATTTACCATCGGGTTAAGTAAAACCCAACGATGTATTACCGATGGATATGCCATCGGTAAGGGCACTTGCAGATATTCCATCAAAAAAAGGCCAATAATTCCAATATATCGGCCCCTGCCCTCCACTTAAGGACATTCCGCAAACTTATGTTCTAAGCCTGTTCGACTTCACTCCTTCGACCTAGTTCAAATTCGCTCCATCGATACAGTTCGACTTCGCTCCTTGATGCTGTTCGACTTTGCTCCTTTGACTCTATTCGACTTTGCTCCTTCGATGATGTTTTGCTCAGATCGCTTGCTGTGTAGGTAACTTTCTCCCTTTTACATTGTTCGACTTCGCTCCTTGACGACACTGTTCGAATTCACTCCTTTGACGCAGTTCAACTTTTCTCCTTCGACGTAGTTTGACTTCGCTCCTTGATGCTGTTCGACTTAGCTCCTTCGACAACGTTCCGCTTAGATCGCTTGCTGTGTAGGTAACTTTCTCCCTTTCGCATTGTTCGACATCGCTGGATGACCTAACTTACAACATTTCCTATATGAGAGCTCACTCGTTTTCTGTGTAGATAACTTTCTCATTTGATGCAGTTCGACTTCGCTCTTTTGATGACTTTCCCTTCCTACTTCATTGGAAGTTACGATATAAATGGGAGCTCGCTTGTTGTGTTGGTAACTTTCTCCCTTTCACGCTTATTTCCTATCTATTATATCGTCACTTTGAACAATAGATCCAAGATATCTAAAATGTGCACTCTTATTAATTAGTTGATTGCCCAAAGTCACAATCCCTTCACTAAGTCTACTACTACTAAAATTACACTCCATATATTCTGTTTTAGATCTACTCAAGTGAAAACCTTTAGACTCTACGGTTGACCTCCATAGTTTAAGTTTACCTTCAACTTCCTTTCTAGTCTTATCAATAAGAAGAATATCATCAGCAAAAAGCATACACCAAGGTTCATCATCTTGTAAATGTCTAGTGAGAACATCCATGACTAAAGGAAAAAGATATGGCTTTAAGGCTGACCCTTGATGTAATCTAACCTAAATAGGAAAATACTTGGTCAAACCACCTTGTGTTTGAAAACAAGTAATAGCTCATGCATACATATCTTTAATGATTTTAATATAACCGTTATTAACTCCTTTCTTTTCAAGAACTCTCCATAGCACTTCTCTTGGAACTTTATCATATGCTTTCTCTAAATCAATAAATATCAAATGTAGATCCTCCTTATTCTCTCTATATTTCTCCATCAAATCTCTTAATAAATGTATGGCTTCCATAGTAGACCTACCCGGCATGAATCCAAATTGATTATGAGAAACATTAGTATCACACTGCAACCTATGCTCCATTAACTATTGGAATATCACTGTATTATCGTATGACAAGTAATCGTAACTTATATCCTTATTATTAATATTATATGTAGGTTATATATTATGGATATCAGAACTCAAAGAAGTTGGATGTATAATTGATTGGCGCAAGGACGAAAGACATTAACTGATGAGTTCAATAAGGGGGTGAATATTTTTATTCAGACAGCTTCTCAACTACCTAGCTTCATCTCAGATGAAAAGTTTCGTTTCCCATGTTCTAAACATAAAAATCAGGTACACCTCAGCCCAGATGACGTAACTGTTGATCTATATCATCGAGCCTTCATGCCAGAATATTGGTATTGAACTTCTTAAGGTGAGTATGAACCACATTTTGATTCTCGATACTGCCCATCGACAAGTGCTACTAGAGATGAGGAAGAGCATTTCATACCTAATCTTGAGGACTTAGTTCATGATGCAAGTGGAGCACAATTTGAACAATATACAGAAGAGTCACCTAATAAAGAAGTACAAAATTTTTATGATTTATTGCATGCTTCCCAACAACCAATATGGAAAGGTTGTACCACTCACTCAGAGTTATCCATTGCTGTTAAGATGTCAAGTATCAAGGCAGACTATAATATCCCTTGTGATTATTTTAATTAATTTATTAGACTGCACAAAGAAACTAATCCAATAGATAACATAATTCCTACAAATTTTTATCGGACTAAAAAGTTTGTTTCTAAGCTTGGTTTGACATACAAAAAGATAGATTATTGTGTCAATAAATGCATGTTATTCAGCCATGTAAATAGAATTGAATTATTTTTTTTGACAACTAACATATTGCTTTCAGGTTTCATCGCTCAAAAGAGCCTATGCATAAAATACAGGACATAATACGGAGCAGATACAATGCTCCTTATATTTCTTGGAAGAAAGTCCCGAAAGAAGTACGGGACATGTGGTTTAAAGAGTTTGAGGTATATTATTATATAAATTTTTTTTGTATTATATCTAATTTACATAAGCTAAAAAAATTATTTATTCCTTATTATATATTTTTAAATGCAGAAAGATTTTTTTTGGCTGCCATAACATAATGATAAAATCAGAAAGAACTTTGAGAAGGGTGGCTTGACACGTATGCGAGACATGTTTACTAATATTAGAAAGTCATGCCAGCGACCACTCTGGATTGGTGAGGATGTATGGGAAGAGTTGAGCAGTTCTTGGGGTTACCTAGATTATACCAGAAGGAGAGATCAAAATAGACAGAATAGAGCTTCTGATGTTGGGAGCTTGGGTAGTTCCCTTCCTACAGGAGATTCTGTTCCTCATACTAAGCACATAAGATGTTTGGTAAGAAATTTTAAAATATTTTAATAATTTACTTTAATTAGAATACTAATATATGTCTATTACAGAAACAAGTGCTGGATAGAGAACCGACTCCTGTTGAATTGCATAGTTATACCCACAAGCGGCAGGAGGACCAGCAATGGGTTGACGAGTGTGCTAGGAAAGCCTATGTAAGTATATAAGTTTAATTTTGATGATATTATGTATAAATTGTATAAATTTTTATTAATTTTTATAGGAGGAGTACACACGGCTTTGAGAGAGGCAGGCTGCAGCAGGTGAAGGTTCTTCTACTGGATCAACAGATTATTCTGACTATCGCACTTGGTCGTAAGTGGTAGGAGGAATGCAACATGGTAGAGTATACGGGCTAGGCTTACAAGTATATGCATATGAAGGGTAGACATCTAATGGTTGTAATTTTTTATCTAGTACCTAGGAGTGTTTATATACCCAACAGATAGCTTCCCTTAATACTGAGCTAGAATAGGTATGGAAAGTAGAAGCTGATTGGCAGATGCAGCAGCAGATGTAGATGCAGCAGCAGCAAGCTCAAATGTTAGAAGAAATGAAAAAGATGAGAGAGCAGATGAGTAGTGGGAGGAGTACAGCATCACCTGAGGATGAAACTGAATCAGAGTAGATGTTATTTATCTATTTTAGTGATATGGACATCTGTATTTATGTGTTTTTGGACATTTTTATCTATTTGCTATTTGAACATGTTTAGATATTTATTGATGATACTCTTCTTGTATATATTTATTATGTACATGTTTAATTATTTGTTATCTGGATGATACTCTTCTGGTTTATGTGTAACTGTTGATGTTGTAGATCAGAATTGGAATTATCAATATATATTGTGTTGTATTTTTTTGTATGCAAGTGTAAATATGGAATCACTTTTCAAAATAAGGTAGGTTTTTTTTTATTTCTGCTACAGGTTTCCGACGGATTATCCACTGGAATGGTTGTCGGTAATATGATATCACAATATTTTCGGTGGAATATGTGATGGAAACTTCGATGGCTATTTCGACAGTGATATTCAATGGTGAAAATTGACATTGATTCTTTCACGATGGAATATCCACCGGTAAGTCCGGCGGATAATTTCCACTGGCAATTTTGGCAGAGTATTCACCGAAACACAATGACAGAAAAGGCATCGGGTTGTTAAACATTTTCACCGGTTGTTCATCGGAAAGACCGCCATAAATATTTTCGACGAAAAGAATATGACAAATATTTTTCGGAGTATTTTTTGTCGAAAATCTACTGGAAACCTATTTTTTCCAGCATATTTTGCACTTTACCAGCGGATTTTGTCCACCGGTAATGGCCGCTTTCTCTGTAGTGTATTCATTTGTGTATTTATTTACATTTGATTAAATTCTCCTTATGCATTCATTTTTATATTATCTTTCATTAATATCTCTCCATTCTTATTATTAATTTAACCCTAAAAAATGATAATTAAAAATTATATAAAATTAGAATAAAACCTAGATTATGGTTAAAAAAGAACATTGCTTTATAATTCCTAGATTTGAAAAACTAATAATTAACTAACTTAGATCATTTAAATTATTAACTTAACTTGAATTTATAAGTTATACATTTATACATTAACCGTTTAATTAAAGTTAAGTAATTAAAGTTAAAGAATAGATATGGGTAGATTAAAATTAAAAATCATAACAACCTAAATTTAGAATCGGTAATCTTATTAAATCCTTACTTTAAAGTCATTAAGATTTTAATAAGATTTTATGCCAAATTGATATTCAAAATCATTAACTATATACTCCACAAAATTAGAAAGGAAAAGAAATGTGTAAGAGATTAACTTCCAGATATAAGCGAGGAAGAAACTCACTCTTTGATATAAGGAAGAGTAAACAACAAAACAGAATCATACTCATATGATAAATGTAACCACCTGATTAAGAAAACCCAAAAATGATTCAAATTTGGAGCACTATTTATATGACATAGATTACTATAGCAAGATAAAATAAATCTCTATTTTAAAGTCCAACTTTTTAATTTTGAGATGGATTTTGATTCAAAAAGTAAAATATACCATTAAATGAGTTAGAGGAAGAGAAACAATCATCAATATTTCTTCCTTTAACTATTTTAGAGAAGTCAATGAGTGCTAAAAAAATTAAGGCAAAACATTTCATTTAAAAATCAAGTTCAATAAAAGTAGTGAGTAGTGATCTGATTCTTAAGAAACTGAAGAAAAATATCAGGAATCAAAAAGCATAAAACAAAAACACATAAAAAAGAAATAAATAAACAAATTAAACAAAATACTAAGTGCAGAAATATAAACAGAAAGCATCAATTTCAAGCATGAATATCTATCACACCTAATCTTGTTCTTAGGGTGCTAAAGGTTTCAAAGGCCAATGGTTTTATGAAGATATATGCAAGTTGGTTTTTAGTGGCTAAAGGATGTAGCTCTATGCCTCCTTTAGTAACATGGTCCCTAATAAAGTGGTGCCTGATGTCGATGTGTTTGGTCCTGGAGTGTTGGATTTGGTTCTTTGAAATGTAGATGGCACTAGTGTCATCATATAGGACAGGAATTATGCCTACAAGAAATCTTAAATCCAGAATTTGTTACTTTAACCAAAGGAACTAGGCCACACAACTGCTTAAGGTAATGTATTCAGCTTCAGTTGTGGATAGTGCAACTGAGTTCTATTTTCTACTGGACCAGGAGACTAAAGATTATCCTATGAATTGACATGTTCCAAAGGTTCTTGTTCTATCCATCCTACATCCTATAAAGTCTGAATCAGAATATCATATAATTTCAAAGGAAGTGCTATACATAGGATACCAGATTCCTAAATTTTTGGTTCCTAAGAGATAAATAAGAATTCTCTTAATTACAGTTGGGTGGGATTCTTTAGAATCTGCTTGACATCTAGTACAAAGAAAAACACTAAATATTATATTTGGTTGGCTAGCAATTAAATAATGCAGTGATTCAATTATTCCTCTGTATTCCTTTTGATCAACTGATTTTTCATTTGAGTCTTTATCTAATTGAACACTGAAGCTCATGGCAGTGTTTATTGTCTTGGCTTTATCCCTTTTATATTTCTTCAGAGTGTCCTTAATGTATTTTATTGATTAAGAAAAGTTCCATCATCCATTTGTCTTATGCTAAACCCCCAAAAGTAGGACAATTCTCCCATCATACTCATCTCAAACTCCTTACTCATTAATTTAGAAAAATCATCACATAAATTTTTATTAGAAGATCCAAAAAGTATATCATCAACATAGATCTAAACTATGAGTAATTCATCTCCTACTCTCCTCAGAAAAAGGGTGGTATCTACGCTCCCCTTAACAAACTCTCTTTCCAATAGGAATGTGCTAAGCCTCTCATACTATGCCTTGGGTGCATGTTTTAATCCATACAAAGCCTTTTTTAATTTGAAAAATATGATTTGGAAATTGGGAATTCTCAAAGGCTGGGGGTTACTCTATAAACACATCTTCTTTTATTATCCTATTTAAACAGGCACTCTTGACATCCATTTGGAAAAGTTTAAATCCCTTTTAACAGGCAAAGGCTAGTAGCACTCTAATGGTTTCTAATTGGGCTACAGTGGCAAAAGTTTCTACAAAATCTATCCCTTATATTTGGTTGTACCCCTTAGCCACTAATCTTGCCTTATTCCTATCGACCACACTAGAATCATTCATTTTATTTTTAAGGACCCATTTGGTTCCTACTATACTCTAGTCCTTAAGTCTTTCTACTAACACCTAAACATCATTTTTAACAAATTGGTTTAGTTCCTCTTGCATAGCTAGGATCTAAAATTCATCAAAAAGGGCTTATTTAATATTAGTGGGTTCAATCATTGAAATGAAGGCAAAGTGGTTTACTTCTTTTCTAAGTCCATGCCTAGTTCTAACACCTTTAGAAGGATCTCCTAAGATCAGTTCGTTAGGATGACTCAAAGAATATCTCCATTCTCTAGGCAAAGAAATATCAAGCTATACCCTTTCCTCTAGATTTACAGATTCTACTCCTTGGGTGACTTCTACAACCTCTTCTTCTTCTACCCTAGACCCTCCAAAATTATCAGATTCATCAAATACGATATGAGTGGTCTCCTTAACTACTAGTTCTCTTTTATTGAAGACTCTATAGGTTTTCCCAACATTTGAATAACTTAGGAATACTCATTCATCATATTTTGGGTCACACTTTCCTAGTTGAGACTTCCCATTATTTAAAATGAATACTTTACATCCAAAGACATGAAGGTGAGAGGTTGGGTGTCCTACCCTTCAAAATTTTATAGGGTGTCTTATTTAGCTTAGATCTAAGATTTACCCTATTCAGAATATAACATGATGCATTCGTCACTTCTGCCTAAAAGTATTTAGGAAGTGAGTATTTAGCTAACATGGTTCTAAAAGCTTCTACTAGAGTCTTTTTCATCCTTTCAGCTATCTCATTCTGTTGAGGGATCCTAGGAGCTAAAAAATTATTATCTATCCCTTTCTCCTTATAAAAAGATTCAAATTTATCATTCTCAAATTCTCCACCATGGTCACTATGAATGGTTACAATCTCACAACCTAGCTTCCTCTGAATCCAAGTGGAAAAGATCTAAACTCCTCGAATGAATCACTTTTATGAGATAGAAATCTAACAAAAGTAAATCTCGAATAATCATCAACTATCACATACCCATAGACTTTCCCTCCTAGGCTTGAAGTGCTGATAGGTCCAAAGAGATTCATATGAAGGAGTTTTAAGGGTTTGCTAGTGGTAAGGTATTTGATTGAGTAGAAGGAGGATTTCACTTGCTTTCCTAACTGACATGCATCACACAGGTGGTCCTTAGTAAACTCTAATTTGGGGACACCTCTCACTAAGTTATTTTGGGTGATTTTCCTAAGGCTTTTTATGCTTGCATGACACAATCTCCTATGCCACAACCATAATTCAGTAGTAATTATTTTTAAGCAAATAGTAATATCAACTTTAAAGTAATTTAGATTTAGCATGTAGATATTGTTGATCCTTTTTCCCTGCAAAACAATTTTGTCATTTAAGCTTATGATGCAGTGAGTTGGCAGAAATTTTATACTGAAGCCTTTATCACAGAGCTGGCTAATGCTAAGTAGATTATGTTTCAGTCCATCTACAAGCAAAACATTATCAATGATAAATATTTTTGAATCGCCAATTATACCTGATCCCACCACTCTCCTGGTGGTATTGTCTCCAAGTGTTACCCTGCCTCCTGCCCTGGCCTCCAGCAAGATGAATTGATTTGCATCTCCAGTCATATGCCTTGAACATTTGCTGTCTAGGTACCACATACTCTCATGAGGCCTTTTATGAGAGCACACCTACAAAATCATCAAATGTCAAATTTGGGAACCCAAACAAGTTTGGGTCCCTTGTTATGAAAAGAAGAATGAGATGCATGCATGCATGCTATGCTGTGAATTTTGTAATTTTGGTCTCCACACTAAATATGTTCTATGGTGAATGGTAAAATTGTAGAGATATATCCTAGCATGCCACATAAAAATCATCTAACATGAGGAAAAGGGTTACCTAATCTAAGTGGGTAATGGTGCCTCTTCATAGGTTTAGATGATGCATTCTTTGATGATTATGTATAAAATTCTTCAAGTAATGGTGGTTTTTTATTTTCCATGAAGTCAATTAATTCAACATCAAAAAATTTATTTAAACTTTTAAGAATTGAATTTTCTATTCTTAATGTATTCTCCTTACTCTCCAAATCAGATGCAAGAGTTTCTAATTCCTTAAATGCAACTTCTAATTCATCATGCGATATTTTTAAAGAATCATGCTCAATGGTTAAATTAGAATGATTTTTATTTAATTCATTGAATTCATCTAATAAAGCCATGTGGTTGTTATCCAGATTGGAGTGATCTTTCCTTAAGCATTCATGCTCTTTCTGCAGATTTAAAAATTCAACATTGAGGCTAGCATGTGCTTTCTTGAGCTTCCTATATAAAGAATGAATTCTTTCAAAACTTTAAATAATTGATCATATATAAGCTCACATAACTCTTCTTGATCAGAGTGATCTAGATGATCATCAACCATTAGACACAAGTTTATTATCTCCTCTTCTGCTTCAATTTCAGAGGAGCCTGATGCTGAGTCTGCCTAGAAGGCCTTCTGCATCCTTTTCTTGTCCATCTCGAACTTAGGTTTTTCTTACCCATTTCCTTTTTTGAGTGAGCTTTTAGAGTTGGGCAATCATACTTCAGATGCCCTGGCTTCCTGCATTCAAAATAGTTAACATTAGAAGAAGCTTTAGAATGCTTATTATTCTTACCTTTATTCCACTTTCGATGATGCTTTTATTTTTTTCCTAAGAAGCTCTTAAATAGCCTTGTTATTAAATCCATGTCCTCATCATTAGAACTAAAAATATCAGTGTCAGAATCATTAGCCTTAGGAATTCAGATCCTTAGATTCAGTAATAGTAGTAATTTTTGCAATAAAGGAAGAAGGGAAACATCTCAAAATTTTGTTCACTTTTTCATAATTCGTAAGTTCTCTTCTTAAGGCATGGAAAGAAGTAACAATCTGAGTAAACCTAGTATATATTTTAGAAATTGATTCACTAGATTTCATGCAAAACAGTTCATAGTCATGAAGCAAAATATTCAGCCTAGATTGTTTAACTTCAATTATTCCATCATAAGTTATGCATAATCTATCCCAAATTACTTTTCCAGTAGAACAAGTAGAGACACACATATAATCTTCAGATTTTAATGCACAAAAGAAATAGTTCAGACATTTGGCATTCAGTTGTGTTAAATCTTTATCATCTAAAGTCCATTTAGCAAAAGGTAATTCAGTTTTAATGCCATCAATTAATCTAAAAGTTGCAGAATAACCTTCCTTAACTAGCATCCACATGCGATAATCAATTGATTGTAAAAAGGTAGACATACGAGTTTTCCAAAAATTAAAAGGTATATTATTAAATAGAGGTGATCGTGTGATTGAATAACCTTTCACAGTATTACGATTAGAAAATTTAGCCATTGATCAAAATTTAAATGTTTTCTAAAACTTGATTTTATGAATCCCGCTCTGATACCACTTGAAAGTTCATGAGGGGTGTTAAACCCTATAGAAGTAGCCTGAGGCTAACGAAGAGGGGGGTGAATTGGTATTTTAAAAAATTATTTATGCAAAAAGAAAAATCTTTTTGAAATCTTTAAACACAAATAATTTAAGTGGAAGCAGATAATCAAAATCATAGATTTCAATCACAGATCAAATCACAGAATCAAGTGAAAATAAATACATAAAAAAGGTAGAAAGAACATAACAGATTTATAGTGGTTTAATCAAATCTGACCTACATCCACTCCCCAGAATCTCCTATTCCAGGTATTGCACTAATCAGTTTGTATCTCTCCTTTTGCTCCCACATCAAGGTGTAGAAGCCCTTACAAAATCTTTCCACCGACCTAGTGAGGTAGAGAACCTTGAATCTATTTTCACCCTCCTGGTGAAGCCAGAGAACCCGTAATCCTTTTACACTCTCCTAGAGTAGGTAGAGAACATGATAATCTTTTTATTCCCAACTAGAGTAGGCAAAGATCCTAGATCTGATGCTGATGTTCATTTTCTCATAGCCAATCAAGGATGATGAAGGAAGAGGATGATCAAATCCTTACTTGTAGCAACCTTTATGAATCCCCTCATAAACTCCCCCCCTCACAAGACCCTCTCTCTCTCTCTCCCAAACTATCCCTCTCCTCTAAGCTCTCATTGGCTAGAAAAATAGCAAAAGATTGACATCCTTAGTAATTAAGAGAGCTTAAATAGGAGGCCTAAAAAAGTGCCCTAATTTTCAACTTACCGATAATATCGTCCTATATGATCAGTGTAAATCAGCCCAACCAGTCAGAATGATATGAGTTTCCTGTACGATTAGAGCAGCAAATTTATACTGATCATCCCGAACAATCTTACGATCATCCTATCTGATTAGTTCAAAATAAAATTTATCATCTGGTAGATCGTTCAAGACATCTAGGATGATTAAATGAACAATTACTGATCATCTCAGATTATCTTGTAATCATCCTATATGATTTGTGCAAAAGCATGTTTTATCATCCAGTAGATCATTAGGGACATCCAGGATGATTAGAAGGAAAATGCACTTATTATCTTGAACAATCTTGCGATCATCCTGTATGATTAGTTCAAAATGTGGTTTATCTTCCTGCAAATCATTCGGGGCATCCAAGATGATTAAAAGAAAAATGTACTGATCATCCCAAATAATCATAGATTATTGTCCTGTATGATATGATTGTTCAATCTAACCATACTTAGATCCCTAATTATAGGATTATTTTAGGCATGATTGCTACACATCATCCAGGACAATCAGAATCATCTTGTACTATTAGAACAAAATTTTGATTATAATATCTTGCCTAAATCATGTCTAGTAGCTAGATTTTTTGATTAATGCATATCATCCTATATGATGATAATATCATCAAGGATGATTGGCTTAATTAAGCTTATTTGACACATAAGCCCTAATTAGGGTTTTTATTTTGAACTGATCATCCAAGATGATTTAGGATCGTCTTGTACGATATGATCAAAAATAGAAGAACTCTCAAACTCACATAATTTCTCCCCTTGAGTGTATGTGTGTAAGGTTACCTAGGCTTCAGGATCCATCATAATACATTTGACCCAAGGAAAGGTAAAAATTGTATTGGAATTAAATTTACAGACTAACTCAGTCCTAATCTACCCAATCTTAAGCTGGCTTGCAAGTGAGCTTTATGGACCTTAAAATGTTAGTAGGTAGGGCAGCCAAAAACAAATATATAGTGATAGAAATATAAAGGAAATAATGTTTGTTATCATCAAAATCATAGTACATGTATCAAGATTTATAATAGCACTAGTTCTATCTAAGGAAATGAGAGAAGCCTTGATTAAAGCATTACTTGATGTATATATTTGCATGGCTTAGCTAGTAAAAGTACAACCTGATGAGGCCCTCTTTTTTGAAAGTACCTCTAAAATAACATTTATTGATAAGGATATACTTTTGGGTATAGCTAATCATAATTATCCAATTTACATATCTATAAATATGAATAATTTTAGATTATCTCATGATCTTGTTGATCTGGGTGCATTGATCATCGTCACAACTCTCAAAATTCATTCTTACTTTAGGTTATATACCCATAAACTCAACTATGATAAGATAATGTTATGGGGTTTAGATGAGAAAGGTGAGAGGGCTTTGGGTTCAATAACCTTATTATTGGAAATTGGGGGCCTCAAAATTGAAGCAAAGTTCCACATCATGGATTAAGATGCATCTTTTAATGCTCTTTTGGGTAGACCTTGGTTCCACGAGTATATAATGGTTCCTTCCTCCTTTTATTAATGTATTAAATATTCACATGATGACATCGAACATTGCATTAATGGAGAGATTGAGCCCAAGATCTAGGTTTTAGGGGATTTTCAAATTTCTTTAAAAATACATAAACTACAAAGCTTCTAATCAACTTCTAATAAATAGAAGGAAATACTTATCCATAAACTTATTTTTATTACATTTATCATTAAAATTTATATATAACATCTATTCACTATAGTGCAAAGCTACATACAAAAATAGAACTATTAAATAACTAGCCTTGAATATATGAAAAAATTAGAGGAATACCTTTATAGACTCAAACATATTATATCTTGAATACTCAACTACTTAATCAGCTCATTCTCTTTTTTGGACCTAAAACAAAATGTAGAATAGGCACACAGCTCAACAGGTCATACCCACCGATCTAAATTTTCAATAATTCACTTATTATGCATTAACTAATTGAAAAGATAGTTCATAAGAAATTTATCATACCGTTTATAATATAAATTATAAATAACTTAAATAAGGCAGATTAAACACTAAAGAAAATGAAAAATACTTCATATATCAGATCATAAAGTAATAAATTCAAGGCCTTATGACTTCGTATCATGCAACACCATAACTTCCAAAAAATATAAGATCTCCTCTCAATCACACATTTATATATATATATATATATATATCATTGCATTATAGTGAAATAAATGTAAACAAACCAATTTTACAAATTCATAAAATGCATTATTGTTAAGCAATATAATTAACTATAGAGCAGAATTTCACTATTCTAGAATGTCACCAGATGATTAAAGATTATTTAGAACATATTTTTTTAAAGCTTTAATTATATTATAATATTATTTTTTAGGGTTAGAATTATTCTCTAATTAAACAAATAACACACTTTTCAAACTACCTAGTTTAAATTTCTCAGAAAAATACCTAAACATCAACAATGAATAGCTCTACAACATACAAAAAAATGCTCGGTGAAAGTTTAATGGTTATAAAGCTATCCTTGTTGCAAATTTGGGTACAAGTACTATGATTTTGATTATAATAAATATTATTATTTCTTTTTTATTGCTATTACTACATATCTATTCTGTTTGTCCTGTTTACTAACTTTTCAGGTCCATAAATTCACCTGCAATGCAAATCAGCTCAAGATGAGGGAAACTAGGGTTGAGTCTATATGTAATTTCAATTTTAATGTACTTTTTACCTTTCTTGAGTTAATTCATGTATCTGGAGGACCCCAAGCTAAGTAACCTTACACACACACACTCAAGGGAGTGAGTTAGTGAGTTAGAGAAATTTTCTAATTTTTTGACCTAACCATACATGACAATTTATATCATCTTGGATGATCAATTAAAAATAGAAACCCTAATTAGGGCATCCTAATTGATTAAAAGTGATTAAACTAATCATACTGGATGATCCTTATCATCTAAAGGATCAGCTCAGATTGTGAAAAATAGCTGCCAATCATAATTTAGGTAATATTTTAATTTTTAATTTTTTACTAATCATATAGGTTGATGTATATCATCCTAGATGATTAAGAACAATCATGCCCAATTTTTATACTAATCATACAAGACGATGTATATTATCCTTGACCATAGAGAATATGTATGGGATGATAAGGGATTGCCACCTATCATACCAGATGAATATTATAATTTTTTAACTAATCATTTAGGATGATTGAACCCTTTTATCCTAGATGATAGAGAAGTAATTGAGATGATTAGGCATCACAAGTTATTATACTAGAGGAAGTTTAATAAATTCAAACTAATCATTTAGGACAATATTCGAATCGTCCGGGAGGATGAGCCAATTTTTCTTGAACTAATTGTACAGGGGAATGCAATTCATACTGGTTGAAAGGGCTATTTTGTACTAATCGTACAGGACTATCTAAGGATCATAATGGTCGATCAGAAGCACAAAATTAAAAATTAGGGCTTCTTTTAGAGGCTCCCTATTTAAGCAATTATATGAACCCTTGAGTTAATCTTTTGCTATGGACTTGACCTAAGAGAGCTTAGAGAAGGAAGAGGGAGGGCTTGAGAGAGAGAGAGAGATCCTTGTGAGGGGGAGTTGTGAGGGATTCATAGAGGTTGCTCCAAGCAAGGTGTTCCTCATCTTTTTCAAGATAATGTCCTGGTTCCTTGGTGACTCTGAGGGAGATCTTTATTAGCATCATATCCAGGTTCTCTCCTTACTCCAGGAGGGAGTAAAAGGATTTATAGGTTCTCTGCCTACTCCAGGAGGGTGTAAAAGAATTCCTGGGTTCTCTGCCCTCACTAGGAGGGTGAAAGAGATTTTTTAGGTTCTCTGTCTACTCCAGGATGGAGTAAAAGGATTCAAGGTTCCCTGCCTCACCAGGTCCATGGAAGGATTTTGTAATGACTTCTCCGCCTTGCTGTGGAAAGATTTTGTAAGGACTTCTCTGACTTGAAACTTAGTGAATATATTTCTGAAATGTATACTATGTTTAAACAAATTATTACATCCCTGCATGCCTTAGGAATAGAACTCACAAATTATGAAAAAGTTAACAAGATTTTGAGATATTTACGTTCTTTCTTTGATGTAAGAATTACTACCATTACTGAATCTAAGGATCTGAATATTTATTTGATTAATAACTTACTTGGATCACTCATTACTTATGAGCAAGGAGTGAACCAAAGGTAGCTTGATGCAGGTGAGAAGAAAAAGGAGAAAAATGTAGCCTTAAAGGCTAATGATTCTAACACGGATTCTTCTAGTTCTGAAATTGATAACATTGCTTTAATAATTAGGTAATTCAAGATCTTCTTAAGGAAAAAATAAAAGCATCATCAGAAATGGAACAAAGGTAAAAATAATAAAAATTTTAAAGGTTCTTATGATGTTATTTTTTTTGAATGCTAGAAGCCAGGGCATCTGAAGTCATATTACCCAACTCTTAAAGCTCACCCAAGCAAGGAGAAGGGTGAAGAAAAATCTAAGTTTAAGAAGGGTAAGCAAAGAACCCAAAAAGCTTTCTATGCGGACTCAACATCAGACTCCTCTATAATTGAAGCAAATGAGGAGGTAACAAACTTGTGCTTAATTGCTGATGATCATCTTGATCACTCTAATCAAGAAGAGGAATGTGAGCTTACTTATAACCAGTTACTTGAAGTTTCTAAAAAAAATTCATTATTCATATAAGAAGCTCAAAAAATTGCATGTTAGCCTCAAAGTTGATTTTTTAAATCTATAGAAAGAGCATGAAATCCTAAAGAAAGATTATTCTACTCTGGATAGAAATCATATGGCCTTACTAGATGAATTTGACACTTTGAATGAAAAGCATCTTAATCTAACTAAGGAGCATGATTCCTTGAAAATATTACATGTTGAATTATAAAATGAATACAAGTACTTTGAAACTCTTACATCTGATTTAGATAGTAGGGAGCATGCATTGAAAATAGAAAATTCAATTCTTGAAAGTGCAAATAAGTTTTTAGAAGTTGAATTAACTGCTTTCAAGGAAAATTAAAAACTACCTACATTTAAAGAGTTTCATAAACCATCAATAAAGCATGCATCATTCAAACCTAGGAAGTGGCACCATAACCCATATAGATTTTTTTTTTGAAGGGGAATGCGATATTGCATTAAAAATCAAACAAAAGCCTCATACAAGGAAATAAAAAAAAACCTAATGAGTCACATTCCTCCTTCAAGCAACATAGGAAAGAAGGAGGACTATCATCAGCACTAAGATCATACCAAATAAAATCTCTAACCACAGCGAAATTAGCACAAACATCTGCTAATTTGTTACAGACTCTATTACAGTAAGAAAATAAGACTTGGTGGAAATCCATTAAAAAGCCCAATTTCTCATCAATTCTTCCACTGCTCTTCCAATTCTTCAAAGCTAATTGAAGAATTTTTATAATATTGAAGTTGTCACCTTCGATATCACTCCTTGAGCTTCACACATCCAGTCTTGCACCACATTCTTTAAAAAATACACAGCCTTCAACTCCACTTGAGCTATATCCCAATGCAAGTAGTGAGCACCAAAGGCTAACAAAAATCTACCTTTGTCTTCCTTTATTACTCCACCAATTCCAGCCATGTTATTACATGTAAGTGAAGCATCAACATTAATCTTAATCCACCCAGGTGGAGGAGGATGCCAAGAAGAAGACAGCTTGCACTGGTTGACATCCCAGTTGTTCGGGTTAAGACTAATAACTTTGCTCACCGAAGCCATAGACACCACGTTGGCTGCTATAGTATACTCTGAATCCTCCACACCACCATGTAGGAGCTTACACCTACTTTTCCAAACAAGAAACAAAGATGTACAATAGTTAGTAGCAACAAAAGATGTCATATCAGTGCACAACTGCAACCATTTCAAGCAAGATCTGAAATCTTGAAACTCTAGAATTTGGATGCCCCAACAATTTAGAAGTTGTATCACATTCCGAAGTTTAGTACATCTTCCAGCAATGTGGCAGTTGTTTTCTTCCTCATTGCAACCTCTCGGGCAACAAGAAAAGCTGCATAATCTTCTTTTCATCAAAAAGGCTTTCGAAGGAATTACATCATTGTAAAGTCTCCACCAAAATAGCTCAACTCTCGGTCTCAGATTCAGCTTGTTCATCCAAGACCAGTGAACAACCTCTGTGTTATGATCCATAAGCACCTCGAAAGCCAATGCTGCTATCATTTTTCCTGAATTCTTAGACTTCAGCTCCATAAGATCTGTATCTCTACCTGCAGCAATCAGAATTTGAGTAATCAGCTCGATCAGGTCCTTCCCAAAAAAAATCTGAAGATGATTCAAATTCCACTCTCCATCCAAAATGAAAGAGTTTAACATGACTTTAACGTCCACCAGGTTGTTCACAAATGTAGGCCACTTTGAAATACATCTGTCTAGTATCCAGAAATCATGTACCCAAATAATGGAATTACCATTAGAAACATTCCACCTTACAATGTTTCTAAGATACAAAGCACCCATAGTAATAATCATCCAAGTTGGAGAGCAAACACCTCTGACCAGATAATTCCAAATGTCACTTCCATATTTACATCTAAGAATCTGGTAAAGCAAAGAATCATTCTTCATAAAGAAGTCCCAAGCAAATTTTGCTCGAAGAGGTCCTACCTTAGATACTGCCGAGAACAAAACACGACCCCCTTCATTCTTCAGTTTGCAAAGCAACTCCTAAGAAACATAATGAAAACCAACATTTCCATTCTTCTGATTCCACAAGAAACCTCTACACATCTTGTCAAACTCTTTAAGAATACCTAAAGGTACTAAAGAAAGAGAAGATAAAAACATAGGTAGATAGAGAAATGTAGATTTTATCAAAACTATCTTACCTTCCATTAAAATATAGTTTTTTCCCCAAGTGTTCAATTTATTGGGAGCAACCTCCAACAGACTTTGAAAGTCATTAGCCACCATCCTTCTCAATGTCATCTTCACACCAAGATAAGTAAACTCATTTACCACTTTATACCTGAGGATTCTTTTAATCTTCTTCTTCTTGCCGAGGCTAGTATGTTTGCCAAAAAGAATCATGGATTTGGAATGATTAACCATCTGACCCGACCACTTACAGTACTTGAAAATATTGGTCTTCAACTCATTTACCTTCTTAACATTAGCTTCCGAGAAAATTAATACATCATCAGCATAGAGTAAATGAGATACTCTAGGAGCATTAGGGGTAATAGAAATCCCAAAATAACTATGCTCTTGATTCAAAGCGTCAGACAAAAGTTGTGAACACAAAATGAACAGAAGTGGTCGCAAAGGGAAACCTTGTCTAAAACCACTCTTTCCGTCAATCCAGTCAGATTTCTTCCCATTAATCAAAATGCAATACTTAGGCTCATAGATACAACCCATTAGTAATTCCATAAACTTGTTAGGGAAATTAAAATGAGTTAGAACTTGCCTTAGAGCTTGTCACCCCATACTATCATAAGCTTGCTCCATGTCCAATTTGATATCCAGAAGACCTTTTTCTGATTTTGAATACCGGAACTTATTGAAAACCTCTTGAGCAAGTAAAACATGTTCTGACATGGAACAACCCTTGACGAATGTAGCTTGCTCTCTCAAAATGAGCTTGTGTATAACCTTCTCCATTCTATTCAGTAACATCTTAGCAATGATCTTATAAATAATCAAACAAAGACTAATAGGTCAGAAGTTAGAAGCCACCTGAGGATTTTTTATCTTAGGAATTAAGATAATCAGAATTTCCTTCCATGAATGATGCATTACACCTGAAGACAAAAATTGACTACAGCTTGCCACACATCATTTTTAATAATTTTCCAAAAATCTTTAACAAAAGAGGAGGTAATCCCATCCAAACCGGGTGATATATTCGACCCAGCCTTATTTACCACCACCTACATTTCCTCCACAGTAAAACCTGCATCCAGGATACGGCAGTCCTCATCTCCACGCACAGCAGAAGGCTTTAGCCAGCCTTCTAATAAGCACTCCCTATGTTGCCATTTATGCTTGAAAAAATCAGTGAAAGTATCCTTAATTTCCATAACATCTTCCGTAATCACCCATGCTTGATTTTTAATATAACTAATCCAGTTAAGGTTTCTCCTAGCATTGGCAAACGCATGAAAAAATGTAGAATTTGTATCCCCTTCTTCCAACCATTTGGCTTTTGCTATTTGCTTCCACCATGCATTGAGCCGAGCAAGAGTCACATTGAGCTCATGGATTTTAAATCTGAGAAGCTGCAGCTATTCAATAGAAATCCAACCTTCGGCTTCGTCCAATTGGATTTCCAAAATTTCCTCATTTAGTTTGTCCCGCAAAACATTTAGATTCCTGAACTTAGCTTTACTCCAAAAGAAAAGAGCTCTAAGGGTTCTTCTGAATTTCAAATTCAATGAAGTTGTCGGGTTATTCCCACTAAATTTCTTCCAAGAGTTCTCCACAATAGCAGCAGCCCCATGGTAAGATGCCCAAACATCTTCATACCGAATTTCCCTACTACTAACCTTCAAAGGCTTTAAAATCTCCAAAAGTATAGGATAATGGTCCGAAGCTATCCGAGAAAGATGTTTCACCAAGGCTAGATGAATAAAATTCAAAGCAGTAGAATTAATTAGACATCTATCCAATTTCTCTAAAATTCGGGCACCTCCGAATTTATTATTACATCAAGTGAACTTGGGACCCATAGATGCCACCTCATGAAGATCATTTAAGATCATGAAATTCTTCAAATCCCTCTAGCCTTGAGACAAGGTGAATTTTTTCCCACCTCTTTTTTCTTCTTGAGAAAGCACACAATTGAAATCCCCACCCACCACCATCGGCCACTCATCAGAGCATGCCTCTCTAAGCCATCCCATAAGAGCTTCCTAGTGAGTGCATTAGGACTCCCATAGACCGTAGCCACCTTCCAACAACCCTTATTACAGATTGTCAAATTGCCAACAATCCATTGTGATGAATAATCAATCACTGAGAAAGATGCTAAGTCCTTCCTCCATAACACCATAAAATCGCCAGAGAGACCCTCAGAAGGGACCAAATATGAATCCCAATTATTACCCAAAAACTTTACAATTTGGATATTTTTTAAAGAGCTTATCTTAGTTTCCATTAAACCCACAAACAAGACATTACAATCTTTAACCACCTCCTTCAAATATAGAGCAGCCTCCACTTTCTTGGCTCCTCTACAATTCCAAAAAACCATGGAAGTCATTGATCTAGAGTGAGGGTGAAACCCCCATTCCTCTTAGCTCTCCCACCTTCTCACTTCCTATTACAAGTCATAGAGTTACCTGAGCCTAAGGACCTAAGCTCTTTCAATAATTTAACTTTTTTCCCAGCTGAGCAACTTTCCACCCCTGCCACATTCAATGTAGAAATGCCCTTTCCCGCAACCTGGCAATTTTTTGCCTTCTCCAAACAAGGAGATTTCAATATACCTTTACAGGCCAAATTCTCTCCAACAATTTCCCCCTCCTCAACCAACCTATCCTCAACACCTTCCAAAAAAGCAACAATACCATTATCCAAGGAATTAACATCCTTAATAAGTTTCTCATTAGATTTAGGAATTGGAGTAACTGAGTTCGCAAGCAATCCCAAAGGACTTGCTTGAGTTCACAAGCATCCATTCCCATGATCTTTCTAAACCTCCTTGACTGAATCATAACCCAAGATTACAGAACTTCTATTTTCAACCGCTGAAGAGGGCTGAAGTACCACCTCATTTCGACATTCAATGGTCAGCATAGACACCTCATTTGCTTCCAGACTTTTCCCAATAATTGCTGGTTGGATTAAATTCACCTCCACACCAACCTCCTCCTCACTGTTATTCAACACAACCTTTACACCATCCAGCTTATTCAGGACATCTTTATCCTTAACAGCATGAACCTTCATAGGAGTAAGATTACCAACCTTTTGGGCCTGTTGTAATCCCTAGTCATGGAAACCCATTTTCTTCACAAACTTAGGATTAGGATTCTTCATCACCTCTCTATGTTGACCCACACTTCTCCCTTTTCTATGATTAACTAAAACCCATGGTCCATAAGAGGCTAAATCTAACACCTCCACCTCAACCCTCCTAACAACTCCCACTTCATCATCATGACTTACTTCCACCACCTCCTTAGGAAGAGCACCATTCTTCCTACAATCGAATTTCACATGCCCAATCATCCCACATTGGAAACAAAATGATGAGATTTTTTCATATTCTACTTTTTGGAAAAATCTCCCTGAAATATTGTCCACCCAAACTCCTAAAGGTAGACAATGATCAATCTTCACCCTAATACAAACTCTTGCGAACTCCCGCCTACTCCATTGAAATAAATTTCAATCCAACATAAGAGGTGTACCAATCATAGATGCAATCCTTGCTATATTATGTTCGTCCCAACAATGAAGTGGAAGGTTTGGCATTCTAATCCAAATTGGCGACGTCAAGCCCTTCATAGATATAGGAGAGAAATCCGGCTTCCATTTTTCCATACCTATAATGTTCCCATTCACAAACCATGGTCCACCCGATAAAATAGCCTCCATCAATTCGGTAGAGTTGAAAGAACACAAAAACCAGCCTTTACACAAAGTAGTGAAATGGAATTTACCAAACCATGTTTTATTTATATTTTTGTTCTTTGTATTTATTTTTGTTTTATGTTTTTAATTTTTTTTGGTTTTTCTTTAGTATTTTATTTTGTTTGAATGTTTGTTTTTCTGTATATGTTTTCGCTTTGTATTTTTTAATTTTCTAATATTTTTCCTTCAGTATTTTTAAAGGAATCTGATCAATGCTCACTCTAATATTGAATTCTCAAATGACATTTTTGCCTTGCATTTGGTTTTAGAAATTAGTAAGTGGTGTTTGACTCCTCTAAAGATAGTTAAAGGAAGAAAATTTGATGTTTGTCACTATTCCTCTAACTCTTTAAGGGGTTTATTTTCTTTGTGAAAGAAAAAATTATTTCAAATTAAAAGTTGGACTTTGAAATAGAGATCTATTTTATCTTCCTTCAGTAATCTATCTCATATGAATAATTTTCCAAGTCAATGAGTTACTTTTCAAATTTTCTTCGTCAGGTTATTGCATTCATCATATGGATATGATTCTATTTTGTAGTTTACTCTTCCTTATATTAGAGAGTGAGTTATTCCTCTCTTATATCTAGAAGATAATCTCATAATTGAGAGTCTTTAAAGGATTTGAAAGGAAGCCAGTTCGCAAAAAAGATAAGAGGCGCAAAATGAGCCCAAAAAATAAAAAGATGTGTAATGACCGCCAAATAATTGCAAGATATACAAAGTGTATCAAAAATTAAAAGATGCACAAAGTGCACCAAATAACTACAAAGAGGCACAAAATGAGCCCATAAAGAAGTAAGCTTCTTTCTCTTTCAAATCTTTATATCTTAGAAGAATTCATGTGTCACTTGATATCTTCAACACTTGAATTTAAAAATCATGATTTTTTATTTATTGCATTACAATATTATTTCTATCAGATAGTTTTTCTAAAATGAAGCTTAAATGATCACTTTTCCTATCTATTTTTTTTTCTGAATTAGATTTTTTGTTAAAAGAATTTTAAACTGTAAGGTGTCCGAGCTAGGATTAACAAGATCAAATTTTTACCCTTCCTAGATAGCATTGTTAATTCATTTCTTATGGGTTTTTAAATCTAATAATAAGGTAAATTTATCATTTACTAGAGTTGATTGATTCAAAAAAAAGAGTGCTCTTTTATTTTAATTTATGACTGGTTTTTATTTAATTTTTGTGATTATTTTATATTTTTTGTATTTTTATTCTTATTTTGGAATCCTCCTGATCATCCCATTCCATGTTCTGGAAATTTTAAATTTTGCTCACATCATCCAGGATAATCCACATCATCCTATATGATCTTAACAAAATTTCAAATCATCGATCACTTCACATCTAATAACTAATTTGGATCAATTATTAGTGATCGTACTGGATGATTCCCATTTCATCCTGTATGATCCACATAACAGAAATGGTTGGATGATTTAAATATAGTTGGGATAATCCATTATTAAGAATTATCTAGGACGATCCATGCGTTTGTCCTGTATGATTTGTTTAGTCAACGATCGTACAGGATAACTCCTCAGGATGACTATTTGTGTCTAATCATCCAGAATGGTATGATATCCAATATAATATCATGCCATCCTGGATGATTTGACCAACATTTTTGACCAATCATCTACACGTATTTATTACACTTGATCGTCCTAGACGATCTTAATATTATCTTGGACGATCTGGCCAATTCTATATAAACAACCCAACTCCATGGTCTTGTTCACTCCAATTCTCTAATACTTCTTCCTTCTCCTTTAAAATCTAAACCTTTGCAATGGCTAGAGGCAAGCGGTCACAACAAATTGTGGGAAGTTCCTCTCGGTATCAAGTTGATCAAAGATTTGCTGAGGAAGTTGATGAAGATGCCTATAAAAGATATAAGGATGCCAGAATCACACCCTCTAAAATCATCAATTAGGATGAACTCCACTTTCAAGTACTACCTTTGTTCGCTCATACTACTCTGAACTTCATTCTTACTCTTGCTTATCCCTTCTGTTCTGAACTACTCTTTGAGTTCTTTGCAAGCCTATGAATCAATAATGAGTATATTATCCTCCAATCATATGTCAATAGGTGACAAGTAGAAATTAACTACCAAGACTTTCATGATTTTCTACATCTGTCCACTATTGGTGAAAAAGTTCATATTTTAGTTGCAAATCCTGAGTTTGATTAGACCCCTATCAACCCCACCCTTAGAGGATCCAATAGTAACTTCCCCATTGCCTAGGTTAGCACTCTAGTTCAGGATGCTCATATCATCCAGCATATACTTAGAAATTCTATCATTCCTAAAGCTGGTGATCAAATTAACATCACTCCTGTTCTTTCTCTTACAACTTACTTCATAATGACTCAGATAGACTTTATTGCAGCTGATCTTTTAATTTATTATCTTTCTAACTTGACCTGCATTAGAGATCCAAAACATAACAGAATACCCAATCTGGCCTTAAGACACATCATAACATTTGTCATAAAATCCATGTACAACTTTCAATTTCCTACACAAAGTGGCTCTCACTTCTAAGCTCGCTACCGAGAAGCAGGTGAATATGAGGAAGGCCCAACACCTATTCTTGCACCTATTCCTATTTGCCAGCAGTCCTAGATAGATCAGTTGGTTGAGAGATTTGACCATTGGAAGGCTAGGTTTGACTCCTATGTAGCCGCATAAGAGCAGCAGCATTCCAAGGATTTAGCTCACTTTGATGACTATATAGCCCAATAGCAGCAGCAGCATAACTAGGATATGACCTGGTTTGGTGAGTAGTTTATCTCTCTTCACCGATACTTTCAGCCACCACCACTACCCCCACCACCACCTCCACCTGATCAGGGTTCCTCTTATTTCTAGATTGCTCAGTACTTTTATTATTGTGGTTATACTGATGTTCTTTTCAATACTTTATTCAGTTTAGTGTTTTTCTTTTTCCTTCTTTTTGTGATGTCAAAAGGGGGAGTAGTGTGTTATTTGCCTTATTTTAGTGAAATTTACCTTGCTCTATTTTTGTTCCTATTTTTTTATGTTTCATTTTTTTAAAAATAAATAAAAAAAAAATTCCTTGCATTGAAATTTTTTTAACAACAATGTTTACCATCATAAAAAATGGGAAGATTATTACAAATTTGGGTACAAGTACTAAAATTTTGATGATAACAAACATTATTATTTCTTTTTTATTGCTATTACTATATATCTATTTTGTTTGTCCTATTTACTAGCCTTATAGGTCTACAAGTTCATCTGCAATGCAAATCAACTCAAGATCAGATAGACTAGGGTTGAGTCTATTTATAATTTAAATTTTAATATACTTTTTACCTTTCTTGAGTCAATTCATTTATCTGGTGGACCCCAAGCTAAGTAACCTATCACACACACACTCAAGAGAGTGATTTGGTGAGTTAGATAAATTTTTTGGTTTTTTGACCTAATCGTACAGGACGATTTATATCATCATGGATGATTAGTTAGAAAAAGAAACCCTAATTAGGACATCCCAGTTGATTAAAAATGAATAAACTAATCGTACTAGGCAATCCCTATCATCCAGGATGATCAGTTTAGATTATGAAAAATAGGCGCCAATCATAATTTAGGCAATATTTTTATTTTCAAATTTATACTAATTGTACAGGATGATGTATATCATCCTGGATTATTAACAACAATCATGCCTAAATTAATCCTATGATTAGGACAACAATTATGGTAAAACTTAATTTGATATGATCATACATGATGATCGGTAATGATCGTCATGGATTACAGAGAACATGAATAGGATGATAAGGGATCACCACCTATCGTACCAAATGAATACCATAATTTTTCAACTAATCATCTAAGATGATTGAACCCTTTCATCCTAGATGATAGAGAAGTACTTGGGATGATTAGGCATTCCCAATAATCATACTAGATGAAGTTCAAAAGATACAAACTAATCGTCTAGGATGATATTCGAATTGTTCGGGATGATCATCCTATATCTCTTGAACTAATCATACGGGGCAATGCAATTTGTAATGGCTGAAACGACTATTTTGTACTAATCAGATAGGACTATCTGAGGATCATACATGATGATTAGAAGCGTAGAATTAAAAACTATGGCTTCTTTTTAAGGCTCCCTATTTAAGCAATTATATTTACCCTTGAGTTAATCTTTTACAATGGAGTTGACCTGAGAGAGAGCTTAGAGAAGGAAGAGGAAGACCTTGTGAGAGAGAGATCCTTATGAGGGGGAGTTGTGAGGGATTTGCAAAGGTTGCTCCAAGCAAGGTGTTCATCATATTCATCAAGCTGCTATCCTAATTCCTTGGTGGTTCTGAAGGAGATCTTCATTAGCCTCAGATCCAAGTTCTCTGCCTACTCCAAGAGGGAGTAAAAGGATTTACAGATTTTCTGCCTACTCCATGAGGGAGTAAAAGGATTCCTTGGTTCTCTGCCCTCACTAGAAGGGTGAAAAAGGATTTTCAGGTTCTCTACCTACTCCAGGAGGGAGTAAAAGGATTCAAGGTTCTCTACCTCATCGGGTTAGTGGAAAGATTTTGTAAGGGCTTCTCTACCTTGCTATGGGAGAAAAAGGAGAGTCACTATTGTTTTAATGAAATACCTTAAAAGGAGATTTCTAGGGAGTGGACGTAGGTCAAGTTGACCGAACCACTATAAATCTGGTGTGTTCTCTCTATTTATCTTTTTCATATTTAATTTTTGCATTTTTTCTATAATTTGATCTATGGTTGAAAACTCTAATTTTGTTATCTGCTTTAACACAAATTGTTTGTTTTTAAAATATATACAAAGATTTCAAAAAGATTTTAATTTCACATTTTGTTAAAGAAACTTTTAAATAACTAATTCACTCTCCCTCTTGGTTAGCCTCGGGACTAGTTCGTTAAGGTTTAACAACCCTCACAAACTTTTAATCCTCATTTTTACAACATAAAATTATAAATTTAAATAGGAAGATCTTTAATTTTAATATTTTTAAAAATTGAGAAATGCAGAATATATCCTACATTAATTTGGACAACTTCTAGAATTAGACAGATCATATAAAAATAAAATAAAGTCACCCACCCAAATACTAGCTTTTCACTCTAAAATCCCCCCTCTCTCTCTCTTGGAAACCGCACCAAAGGGTAAGAGTGGATTTGATTTTAAAACATTTAGGTGGAAAAGGATATTTTTATAAAATCTAAATTTTACATCACTGCTCTCCACTAGAGAGCACATCATCGTAATGCAACTTTAGAGCTACAGCTTTGAATTATTTTTGAAAAAAAAATAGATATCTAAATGTCACAGCTTCACGTACTTGTACACCATGGTGCCTCACAAAAAAAATTGTAAAATTTTGTTTTATACACATAGACCACCAAAACCTGCTTCAAAATATATTCGGATATTCACATGCATACATAAAACTCATAGACACATGCAAGAGGTGTTAAATTTAAAAATTTAGTGATTTAACTTTAATAGACATGTTAGAATAGGTGAAGTTAGTTACTATTTTTGTAGGTATTATTGTTTACCCCTAACCATTTCAAAATCAAAGCTTGTATATAAATAGTTTTATCCTTAAATTCTTTAAACAAACCTAAGAAAATCCATCCCCTTGACCTTGAACTTAAAATAGTCCATTAGTTGACCTACCTTAAAGAAATCCTAAGTCTTCCTATCCATTGAAAACCCTAAACTTATTTAAGGTCACTTATATTTTCCAAAATACCCTAAATCCTAAAACTCATAAAACTGGCTCCTTGATTATCCAATACACATTAGACCTTTCCATTGCTTTAACAACACTTAAATTATTTATTTGATTCACAGTAAACATAAATCAAGTTATGTTCAACCCTTTGACCACAGTTATGAAAGTGCAAACAGGTTGTTAAACCTATTGCTCAATGTCCCTAGGCTAACCAAGAGGGGGGGTGAATTGGTTCTTCTTAAAATTACTCTTGATATTTTGGAAAATTTAAAAGCTAATCATACAGTACGATATAACTTCGTACAATACAAACAGAGATAATTTTTTCTCTTTCTTTTAAAATAGAAATTCAACCACAACGAGAATAAACTGCAGAAAATAGAAATGCAGAAAAATAAATAGTGAACAGAAAACACCAGAATTTATAGTGGTTCAGTCAAACACGACCTACATCCACTCCCTAGAGACTCCTTCTCTAGGTATTGCACTAAAACCAAGTGACTCTCTTTTTGCCCCCACAGCAAGGCGGAGAAGCCTTTACAAACTCTCTTCCACCAACCCCGGTGCGACAGAGTACCGTCGTCCTTTTCACCATCCGAGTGCGGCAGAGAACCGTCGTCCTTTTCACTCTCCAAGTGCAGCAGAGAACCGTCATCCTTTTCACTCTCCAAGTGCAGCAGAGAATCATCATCCTTTTCACTCTCCAAGTGCGGCAGAGAACCGGAATCCTTTCGAACAATACTCTTGCAAAAGTCTCCAAGGAACTAGAAAGATGCTTGAAGAACAAGTAAAAGAAATCCTCTCAATTGGATAACCTTGTGAATCTCCTCACAATTTTCTCTTGAAAGATCTCTCAAAACTCACTCCCAAACACTCTCCCAATCACTCTCCTCTCACTTCCCAAAAGAATTTTCGCAGAAGTATTTTTTCTCCAAACAGTTTTGAGTCATTTTTATACTTAGGACAGAAAAAACCATCCAAAAATTGAATTTTTAAGTTAAGACCGTGCCGATCATCCCGTACCATTGACAATCGTACTGTACGAATAGTTCAAAAATTTAAACAATTCATCCTGTACGACTCATCAGACGAACAAATCAGAGCCGTTCGTACACATAATTCGTCCCGTACGAACCCTTGGACGATCAAGTCAGCAAGCTTCGTCCGAACACTTCATCCCGTAAGAACACTTGGACGATCAAGTCAGTAAGCATCATCCGAACACTTCATCCCGTACGAACACTTGGACGATCAAGTTAGTAAGCATCGTCCGAACACTTCATCCCGTATGAATGCTTGGACGATCAAGTCAGTAAGCATCGTCCGAACACTTCATCCCGTACGAACGCTTGGACGAATCGAACAGAGAGCTTCATCCGAACACTTCATCCCGTATGAAACCCTGGATGAACCCAATTTAGAGCAGTTCGTATAGCAAAAACTCATGTATGAATGGTATTCGTACTATACGAACATGCCTTAGAAAAATTTTCTAGTCTGATGGGTTCTCCCTGGAGGACATATTCTTCATATCGTACTATACAAAATAAATTCATTCTGTACGATAAGTTTAAAACATATAAACTTTTTACTCCCCCATTGTGTGTGTGTGCACAGTTATCCAACTTACAATCACACTCTCTCAGACTCAAGAAAAAGAAAAAATTTACAGACTTCATTTACAGTGAACAAGTGAACTTGAAGTCTTCAACAGTCTTGAGTGTGAATTTCCTGAAAAATACTTTAGTACACATAGACAAAAACTCAAATATATGTTAGAAGATGAATTAGACAAACAATAAACTTTTGTAATCATCAAAAAACATAAACTTAGATTAGAATTCTCATGAACAAAACGATTCACTCAAATCAAAACAAGTTAAAATCAAAATTACCAAAAAAACCCTTGTATATATAATATGATATTTCCCTATTCCAAGCTATACCCAAAATTTAAATGTATATTATTAACTTTTTATATCTTCACTAAACTCAATTTAGCCCAATTAGACATTTGATCCCTCATGATAGTCCATGTTTAACTAAGTTGACCATATGTAACCCATTTGGGCCATCCACCCATTCTCATGTTTAAGCTTAATTCAAGCCATGCCATGGTCACTCAACTAACCCAACCCTTTCCTTGAGTATGATAAACCCCGTTTGAACTAATGGTTAACTTTGGTTGAATAAGATAACCATTAAAACCTAAAAGTGTTATATACCCCTTTCTTCTAAAATCAAATTCAAATATCTCCCACTCTTTGGCCCAAACTAATCTAAATAGCATCTTAACATCCTAATCACCCTAACCTAGCTAGCCCACCTCTTGGATTGACTGGGGTAGCTTGGGTAGAAATTAAATGGTATAAAAATTGATTCAGCATAAATTATCTAGCTAAAAACCTTCATTTTATTCCCATAGGTCTTAATAACCTTCCCAATCCTTTTCCCTAACTGGCGAGCCACCTAGCTTGAACCCATTGCAAGATAAAAAGCTAAACCAGACTTGAATATTCCCAAAATTAATGAAAATTACTCCATTCTTCACTATCCTACCCTCAAATGATCAAGTCCACATGGCTTGATTCTAAGGTATAACCTTGATCAATCTAAGCCATTCATGCTCCCATCTAATGACTAAATAGGATGGGAGAGAAAAATGAGCATCAAATTCATTTTCCCTATTCATAGCCTCTAATTGACTCTTGAACATTCCTAGAACTTACCTAGCCAAAATAGAACCATCCTCTTCCATTTCTTACATTTTCAAACCCGTCTAAATCAAAGTTAAAGTGAGCACTAGTGAGAATATGATGGTGAGAACTCAACTTGTTATCCCATTAATTTTTAGCTTGATTTATGAAGAAGAATATCTACTTGGATCTAAGTAAACTCACTAGCACCAAAAATGGTCTTTAATGAATTAATCTATTGATGTTTAAATCAAACTTTAGCTCCCTAGTTTATAGGCTTAAAGCTTTATGAAGAAGATCTCCTTCTCATGAGCATCTGTCTGTTGGATGAGTGAGTTTCTTCATGGAGAACCTCCTAGATAATTTTTCAAGTCATTTGATCTGTTAAATTTCTCTGATCAATGTGATTATAATAATGACCATAGTATGAGGCCAGTGGTTAAAGACAAAATCATGGCGATTTATATTATATATTTTGCTTCCACGACTCTTATTGTGTTGAATCTAGTTTCATCCGACCTTACCATGATTTAGCTCTTTGAATGGAAGTTATTCGATCCTAGATCAAACAACCATCATTTTATTTGATTTGTCACAAGGCCCTATTATGGATCAAGTGGCAACCAGTATGCACCACATGGAAAGTGCATGTGGAGTTTGTTGTTTAGTATATAAATTTAATAATTTAGGGATTTTATGGGTTTTTAAATATCTAAAATATAAAAATTCATTATCTTGAATAGGTTGGGCAAATTGAGTGTTTAACCCCTTTGTAGATTCAAGATAGAGAGCACTATCTAATGAATATAATATTGGGCTACATGTTTAGAAATTTGCATGAAGTTTAACTAAGATAATAAACTTTATTTTGTTAATTATTGCATATATTCACATCCAAATTAACCCCAAACTCACAAGTAAATCTTAATGTTATGTTTCAAAAATCTTATAATTTTCTTAGGTGAATTTTAGGCCAATTATGGCCTCAATAAAAATTTGAAGTTTTAGGTTAGGGTTTTGACTTAGAATTTCAAAATTTTATAACTCATTCTTTAAATTATGTTTGCAAATGAACTTTGAGTTGATGTTAGGCCTATATACATGGGTTAGATGGCCACTTATTTCACACCAATCTAAGGTCTGGTTTGCCTTAGGAAAATCATTTAGTGATTAGGGTTAGACATCTTAGAAAAAATCATAAAATTCAGCCCTTTATTTAAATTGCCCCAAATATTTACAACATGTTTTTTAGGTCATCATTGACCAGTGAATTTAATTTGGTGAAGTTTGGAGTACATTTGGTTACCGAATTAGCAAACCTAAATTTTATCCCAATAAGAATAACAAAGAATTTTAGAAATTTTGATCAAACATCAGCTCTTTGTGCTCTATAATTCTGAGGTGATTCTAGGGTTTCATTCACACCGTTCCTTTCTTTACATCATGGATCCTTTTTTGCTAATTTTTTTGGGATTCTTCTCATTTTATGTTTTTTTGATGGATTTTATCTATTTGTTTTGATTTTTTTTGCTTTCATGTGGGTTTTGGGTGATGACGACGCCTTCATCATCGAGCCCTTAGCTCTCCTCAAATGCTAAGGGTAAATCTTAGTCTTTTAAGGATGTTATTGCGGGTGGTATTTCAACTTCTGATTCAAAGTTGGATTTTGTTCATACTTCCTCTAAAGGTTTGCTGGCCTTCATATTAGACAATAATGTGATCTCTCATCTTACCTCTCCCTTTACCTTTACTCTTGTGGGTATGTTCATTTTGCATCGGCCAAGTCCAGATGTTATTTGAAGGTTTTTTATGAACCTAAAACTTTCTGGTATATTCTCTATTAGACTGATAGACCAATGCCATATTGTGATATAACTATTATATAATTTAGATTACAGTTGCATTTTCTCAAGAAGAGCGTATTATATCCAAGGTTGTGAAATGCATTTGTGGTCTGAATTAGCAGGACCTACAGCTTCTAAGAAGTAAGGTATGGGAGTTGAATGTTACTTTGGTCGAGTTAGCCACTTGGTGGAATCAGAGTGCAAAAGCAATATGGATTGAAGAGGGAGATACAAATTCTAAGTTCTTTCATGACTATACTTCAGCTAAAAGAAATGTGAAGTGGATAACTTAGAATAATGATGATATTGATGGGTTGGTGGAAGATCAAGACAGAATAGAAGATGTGTATTTCAAATTTTTTAGTCAGAAATGGAAGAATAGAAATTATAAGCTTTCTGATTGGCCTAAAGTATTTAATCATAAAAAATTTAAGTTTCTAATTTGAAATTGCTAAATGTCGAGTTTATAAAAGAAGAGTTGGTGGAAGCTGTGAATTGCATGGGAAATAATAAGTCACCAGGTTTGGATGGTATCAGCTCCACATTCATTTAGTTCTTTTAGAAAATTGTAAAAGAAGATATATGGAGAGCAGTGGAATGTTTCTTTACATGTGGCAAAACACATTCTAAATAGAAGGACACTTTAATTGTGTTAATTCCAATGAATAAGAATCTGTTTGAACCTTCCCACTTTAGACCTATTAGCCTTTGTCAATCTATTTATAAAGTAGTGGCTAGAATGATTATGAACTGAGTAAAATGGTGCCTACCTAAGATCATTATTGAAGATCAAGTTGCTTTTGTACCCAGATGTTCTATGTCGGATCATTGTCTCTTGGCCCAAGAAATCTTTAATTAGCTTATATTTTCAAACTCCAAGAAAGGATTTATGTCGGTTAAAATTGATATGGAGTAGGTTTATGATTGTATGGGTTGGTCAACCTTAGCTAAGGCTTAAAGTTGGTTTGGATTTACTTCTAAATTCTCAAACCTCATGGAGTCTGTTCAAAATGTAAGATTTTTTATTCTTCTTAATGATAGAAATTCGAACTGGATTGAAGATAGAAGTGGGTTTAGACAAGGGTGCCTTTTGTCCCCTTTCTTGTGTATAATGTTATCTTTATTATTATCAAATTCCAACTATCAAAGAGGTTCTAAATTGGGTATAAAGCTAGAACCAATATTTGGAAAGATTTCACACTTGCTATATGTAGAAGATGTGTTACTATTTTCTGTTGCATCCACTAAAACAGCTTGTATTATGAAGAAAATTATGGCTAAATTTTGCGGCTGGATAGGACAAAAGGTGAATAAGATGAAATCTCAAATATTATTTGGGAAATCGGAGAATGGAAGGAGATAGATGAAGATTGCTAAGAAGTTGGGTTTTAATATTGTTAAGGAAATGCAATATTTTGGTGTAAAAATAGCCATGAGGTGGTTAGCAAGTTCTGATTTCCAAAAAATTTTAGATCATTCTTTGGAAAGGTTAAATGCATGGGGCAACATATGTCTTTCATTGGCCGGTAGAACTCTCCTTATTAGAAGTACTTTTCTTTCACTTCCTATTTTTTTATCAACTCATTCGTTAATACCTAAGGGTTTACTAAATGAGTTGGAGAAGCTATGTAGAGAATTTTTATGGCACAAAGATAAAGGAAGGGAAGGTTTACATTATGTGTCTTAGGAAGAGCTATACAAACCCAAAATGCTTGGAGGACTGGGTTTTCATTCTTTGATTAATAAAGTGAGCCCCTAGAATTACTTAGAGATTTATTTAAAATCCTCTATCTTTATTCAACCGAATTTTCATCTCAAAATATGGAAGTGATGTTTGAAATGCTAATGTTAAAAGGGGAGATTCCTCATCTTGGCAAATTTTGGTGGAGGCAGAAAATCACTTAAAGAACATTATAAGATGGAAATTGTTAATAGGCAACAAAGTGAGCATCTTTAATGTTGTTTGGATCTTTGATTAGTCTCTTAATAAGTGGCAACATTTTTTAATTGTTATGAATTACAATTTGCATCGATTCAGTAATTTATTTTAGATGATGGCAGCTGGAGTCATTCTGAGCTCCAAAATTTTTTTGATGAAGATCTTGTTTCGATTATTATGCCAGTTCCATTATATTCTGATATGGGGGAAATTTATATTGATTTGATTAATTAGCATTTGGGGAAATCTATCATAGGCTTATCTTTTGAAGCCTCGATGAACTATGGAGAACAACAGAATTTTTCTGAAATGGTGAATTGGATTAGAAAATTTAAGCTCATTCCTAAGGTTGAAATGTTTTGGTGGAGTATCATTAGGAAGGATGTTTGGTTGGCTATTGAAGAATTCTTTAGAAAGGGTGTGATGGATCCTAGTTGGAAGGAAACGTTGGTAGTCCTAATTCCGAAGGTTGAAAATCCATTTTATCCTTCTAACTACAGACCGATTAGCCTTTGTTTATCTATCTATAAGATAGTAGCCAAGTTGTTGTTAAATAGAATGATTGGCATTGTACCCAAGCTGATTTCAGAAGATCAAGTGGCCTTTATTAAAGGCCGATCTATCTCAGACCGCATCCTTCTAGCTCAAGAGATGTTTCATAAGTTTAGATATTCCAAATCTAAGAAAGGTTTGATGGCTATAAAAATTGATATGGAGCAAGCCTACGATAGTATGGGTTGGTCATCTCTTAGGCAAGTGTTGGTATATTATGGTTTTCCTATTAAGTTTGTTGACCTCCTTCTCCAGTGTGTTACTGATCCTAGATTCTCTTTGTTAATTAATGGTGTTGGTTCATCTTGGATTGACGCTAAGAGTGGATTTAGGCAAGGGTGCCCCTTGTCTTTGTACTTATTCATTCTTTGTTCCCAACTTCTGTCTGATGCATTCTCTCAGAGAGGTAAAGATTTGGGAGTCAAGATGGGTACTAGTGTGGAAAAGGTTTCCCTTCTTCTTTATGCAGATGACATTCTTTTGTTTTTAGAAGCTAATCGTAAAAAAGTTAAGAAGGCGAGAAAGATCTTGTTGGATTACTGCAGGTGGACGGGCCAGAAAATCAACATTCAGAAATCTTCTATCCTCTTTGGAAAGTCAGTTGGGAAAGCTAGAAGGAAATCTTTGGCAAAGATCTTTGGCTTCAAAATGGTTAATGACTTTATGTATCTTGGTGTTAAGATGTCTTGGAGAAGAATGAAAGCTTTAGACTATAACAATCTTTTAGAGAAAGCTACAAAAGTATTAAATGGATGGGGGAACCATTTTATTAATCTTGCTGGAAAGATTCTTCTTGCTAAAACGGTGTTTTCTTCCTTATCAATTTTTCTCTCGATTCACACTCTGGTTCCTATGGCTGTGCTCAATACATTGGATAAAATGTGTAGGGACTTCTTATGGAATAAGCAAGATGGAAGTAAAGGACTTCACTATGTATCATGGGAAAATATGTGCAGGCCGAAATGTTTGGGAGGTCAAGGAGTTCTATCGATAGTTGCAAAGTTGAGTTCTCTCCGAGCCAAGTTTGCATGGAATTTTATTTCAGATTCAAATTCATTTCTTTATAGGATGTTACGGGATAAATATATATAAGTTTGCTGGTAAGTCAATTACAGCTACTATTTCTCTTAAACTGGGTGGATTTGATAATAGAGAGATGGTAGGGGGCTGGAAGAAGAAACTCAGGCTAAGACCTCGAGTTGAATTATTCTGGTGGCGATTAATCACTAATTCAATTCCTACGAATGAGTTTTTAACTCATAGGGGGTTGGTTTCAAATGCAATGTGTCCGAGAGGTTGTAAAGTGGTGGAAAATGTGATTCACATTGCTGTCTATTGTGATAAGCTGAAGCAGGTTTTAGAGTTGCTGAGAAGTTGGGGTCTTTGCTTGCCGGATTTCTCATCCTTTGAAAACTGCTTGTTGGGTTTGGAACATTTGGCTCGTAATGGATGTTTCATTGGTAATTTATACTATTCGGCGGTCTTTCTGAATTGTAAAAATAGAAGTAAAATGACTCATGGTGAAATTGAAGATAGCATTACAACGGTGGCCATTAATGCTATTTATATGGCTGCTGCATCTTGCAATGGAAGTTCGGGCTACTGGGATTCCAATCAGCTTTGTGAGCTGTCTAATACTTGGATTCCTCCTCCACTCGAATGGATTAAACTCAACGTTGATGCTTCTTTAAGTTGTAACTACAGTGGTGGAATTGGAGGCGTTTTCAGGGATTATCAAGGAAGGTTCTTTGGTGCTTTTGGGATTAAATGTATTCATTGGGACGCTTCACAATTGGAACTTTTAACAATCCTCTCGGCTAAGAGCTTCATACAAGATTGGATGTATGATTTCAAAGGTATCATAATAGAAGGAGACAATAAGAATATCATGGAAGCGGTTCAACATATTTTTTATAAAAAGTCTGTCATTAAGGGGCATCATCAAAGTTTGGATTTTTCTTTTCTCGATGGGTTTAACCAGGTTTTATTTCATTCTGTGAATAGGGAGAGTAATAAGTTAGCAAATTTTTGTGCTAACTATGCTCGTTCATCTGATTTCTTTTGGGAAGTTTTGGGTAATAATGAGGTACCTTCTCTTTTTATTTCTTTACTTGAGGAGGATGCTCTCAGATCTTCATGATTGTAGTCTTCTGTTTCTAGTTAATTAATAAATTGCTTCAAGCATTCCATCAAAAAAAAAAAAAAGAAATGTTTTGGTGGACATTATGTAAGGATGATCTTCCTACTAATTCCTTTCTTAATTATAGGAAGCAATTACAATCAAATTACTGTGCTAGAGGACCTCATGAGGAGGAAAATCATTTGCATATTGCTGTTAAGTGCATATTCTTAGTTGAGATTCTTAACAAGCTTAGTGAATGGGGTTTGCAAGTTCTAATCCTTAAATCTTTTATCAGATGTTTATGTGAGCTTAAAAGGATTTCTAATTTTAATTTGAACATAGTGAAATTATACTGTATAGGTATTTTTTATTCTTTGAAAAGCCGGAATAAAATAAAGCTTGGATTGGCTGCATCTTCTATAAATGTTATCGCATCAAATGTTTTAACATCATTAATACAGCCAGCTAAATATCAGATGCTAGAAGATTGGGATGCTAATCTCCTTTTGGAGTCTGCTTATGTTTGGCATTCCCCACAACTAGATTGGATCAAAATCAATGGGGATGCATCTCTTATGAAATCATATATTGCGGGTATTGGTGTTGTTATCAAAGATCATGAGGGACAGGTTTCTTAGGGAATTTGGAAAGCATGTGAAACATTGGGATTCTTCTCATCTAGAGTTAGATGTGATTCTCTTGATAGGAGAACATATCCAAAGTTGGATGTTTCAATACAATGGTTTAATTATTGAAGGAGATAACTTTTATGTCATCAAGTGTCTTCGAGATTCAATAAAGAAGGTAAAATCGTAGCAGGATGGATTTTGGAACAAGGAGCTTTTCTTCTTAAATGATTCCAATAATGTTGTTTTTCAATATATTTCTAGAAATTATAATAAAGTGGCTAATTGTTGTGCCACTTTAGCTTTGTGTATTAGCTTTGTTTTTTATAGCTTTTCTTTTGATAGCATTCCTTATTCTTTGTTTTACTTGTTAAAGAAGGAATGTGATAGTTATCATTATTCTTAGTTGTTTGTATTAGTTTTTATTATAATGGAATTTGTAATCTTCCAAAAAAAAAAATCTTAGTTTCTTTACCTTCAATCTTTGGTAGACCATGACAGATAGATCAAGCGACTGTATTTATATCTCTTCCTTCAGTGGCTCGGGTTATGGTAGAAATGGAATTTTACAAGAAACACCCCAGGGAAATATGGATTGGTTTTGAGCTTAATAGGTATCAACAAAAAGTTAAATCTAAAAATTTGCCTATATTTTGTACTTATTATAAAATGCATGGTCATTGCCTTTCTGAATGCTTCAATTTATATCCTCATTTATGTAAGCGTAATGAAATATCTAAAGATTTTGAGGGGAAATAATTTGCAAGGAATTAGTTATCTCTTCATAATGTTAACCTTGTGAAGGAAATGCTTAAGGAGTCGAACTCTTATTGGGAGATCCTCTCTAATGACCCAAAGTTTATAGGGATTGATTTTCATTAATCTGTTGTGTTTAGGGAGGTTGGTAATACTGGAGATGAAAGTATTATTGAGGTGGTCAATCTCTCAAGTATGCAAGGAGTGATTGAGGATTCTCATTCTTATATTATTGACACTAATAATCTAGTATCTTAGGGTATTGGTAATGTGGATGAGCAAAGGGTGGCTATCAATATTGATGAACAAATGGATGTTATGGTCGCTGAGCATAATAACACTTTAACTTGTTTGCAATTTCCTTATTCTACTAATAAGAATTTATCTGATCTTGATTCTATTCTAAATAATAATGAGTATGCTCAACATGTTAATTCTAAAGTCTATATCTCCTAAACAGGCAATTGGGGATCATAACTTAGATGAAGGAGAACTGATGCAAGTTGATAATGCGGATTGTACTATCAATCATAGTATTAATTTGGAAAAGGTTTATAAGGACTCTCAAACTATATCTCAAAATAATATTTCTATTAATGCCCAAGAACATCTGGATGATGTCTATAAAGGTGTAGGTGATGAGGATAGTTACTTTACTATAGTTCAATCTAGAAAGAATAAGAAAAATAAAAATATCGTATTACAATACCCTAGAACCACTCGATCTCAAACCTTTCAATTACACTCTTATGTTTAAGTCTATTATTTAGAATGTTAAAGGAATTGGTTGTCCGTCCACTAAAATAAAGATGAAAATTTATGCCTTATTCGTAATATATCTCTACTTATTTTGATTGAGCCTTTTATTTATCAAGTTAAATTAGATAATACTACTAGGTTTTTGGGTTTTAATCATGCCATGGCTAATACATCTAACAAGATTTGGGTTCTTTTGAAGGATCCTATGATTATTGATATTATGGGTGATTTTACTTAGGTGATTCATTATAGTATTCGTTTTATGCATTATAAATGTTTTTGTTCCTTTGTTTATGTAGCTTATTCAGGGTTTATTAGAAGGAATTTATGGGACCAGCTTATTCACTTTCATAATGTTGTTAACTCTCCCTGGTTGATGGGTGGTGACTTTAACACTATTTCTAACCCAACTGAAAGGCTTGAGGGGTCCAACCTAGTTTACCAATCTATAGAGGATTTTAATAATATGATCATGGATTATAATCTTATTGATATTGATTATACTGGTAGCAATTTTACTTGGAATTATTGTAATCTCTAGCAGCGGTTGGATCGTGTGCTTATTAATGATAGTTGGATTAATTCCTTTACTTCTACTCATATTGAACATCATAGTAGAGCTTTATTTGATCACTCCCCTATGTTTATTACCATTCAATTGAGACATAATGACTACTTTTAACTTTAGATTTTAGAATATGTGGCTTCCTGATCATTCCTTCATTAATATGATCCAGGAGAATTGGCAAGCTCCCCTTCACTCGGATAACTCTAGTTTTTAGCATGAATAAACTGTGGCTTAAGCTAAAAATATTTAGCAAAAATTAAAGTGGTCGAATTGTAATGTCTTTAAAAATGTTTTCTCTAATATTATTTTTGTTGAGGATAAAGTTAACTCTTTAGAGCATATTTATCAATACCATCCTTTTGATGCTAATTTTACTCTTCTTCAACATGCTAAAAATTATCTTTTTTAACTTACAATCTCTAGAAGCTTATTGGAAGCAGAAAATAGCTTCTAAGCATCTTATTGAAGGGTAAAATAACACTATGTTTTTTCAAGCTTTAGTCTTTAGGAATAGAGCTAGATATTGGATTCATAAAATTGCTTGCACTAATGGTTCTTTTGCTGAAGATATTGGGAAAATTACTACTTTTGGATTTGATTTCTTTAAAAGTTTATTTAATAAAAAATTTTCTCCTATTCTTAATAATAATCCTAATATTATTCCTCACATCATTAACCAGGATGATAATTTAGCTCTTACTGCTACTCCTACAATGGAGGAAATTAGAAAGATGATTTTTTATTTGAATTCTGACTCTATTGCTAGCCCTGATGGTTATACGACTAAGTTTTTTTCAAAAAGCTTTGGACATTATTAGCCTTGATCTTTTCAATGCTACTTTAGATTTCTTTGTGGGTAATAACATGCCTAAGTTCTTCTCCTTCCACCTCCATTATGCTTATTCCTAAAAATAATAGGGCTTATAATTAGAATAACTTTAGACCTATTAGCATCTGTACCTTTTTTAGTAAATTGATTTCTAAAGTGTTTATGAAACACCTTTCTCCTTTAGTTCCTAGAATCATTGCTCTTGATCAAACTTGCTTTGTTAAAGGTAGTCTATTTTAGATGACATTTTATTGGCTCAAGAAATTATGCATAATTTGGATGTTAGGGTGCCTGGGGTTAACATTATGTTTAAATTGGATATCACAAAAGCTTACGATAACATTAATTGGGATTTTCTTTAGAACATTTTACATTTATTTGCCTTTAATTTTACTTTCGTTAACCTTATTAAATAGTCCATCAAAAATTCTTTTTTTCTCTTTTATTATTAATGAAAAAAGTAATGGTTTCTTTAAGTCATCTCATGGGTTGAGATAAGGTGATCCTATCTCTCTTGCCTCTTTATTAATGCCATGGAGTATTTGTCTAATCGCATTATTAATCTTTATGAAAATTATTATAACAATCTATATAGAACTTCAGGTGGTTTTCCTATTTCTCATTTATGTTTTGCTAATGATGTTATTATTTTTTCTAATGCTTCGCTTAACCGAGCTAATAGACTCATGAGGTTTTTAAATAAGTTTGAAAAGTGTAGAGGCCTTTTTATTAAAAAAAAAAAAAGAGTTGCTTTATTGTGTCTAATAAGGTCTCTCATGATCGCATGCTTTCTCTTAAGAATAGTATTGGCTTTTTACAAGGTTCTTTACCTCTTAAGTATTTAGGGGTCCCTCTTTATAAGGGAAGAAAGAAAACATTTTTGTTTGATGATCATATTACTTCTGTGCAAAAAAGGCTTAATTCTTGGGATTCTAACTTCCTTAATTTTGGGGGTTGATTAATTCTTATCTAAAGTATTTTGTGTTTTTTACCTATTTATATCTTTCAGACTTTGCAACCTACTCGTGCTGTTTGTAATAGGATTGAGAAATTATTTAATAAGTTCTTTTGGCATGGTTCCAACAAGAATTCTAAAGTTATTTGGTCGTCCTAGACTAACTATTGTGGGGTCCTCAAAGAAGGGGCATTGGGTTATAAAGCTATGTTTGATTTATCTTATGCATTCTCTTTTAAACTACGGTTCAATTTTTTCTCTAAACTTACTCTTTGGGCCAAGTTTATGACTGACAAGTATTGTGATGGTAAGCATCCTACTATGTACTATTGCAAATCTAGATTCAAGAAGTATAGTTTTAATGATGACAGACATGTTTGTGTTCTTTTTTGCTTGGCTAATCATTTCAGGTACAAAAGATCAAATTCAAATCAAGCCAACTCAAGATCAGGTCCAAGTGTGTCTAAATGTAATTTTTCCATTTCTTGAGTTAAATGTAATGTAATTGATCCCCTAACTAAGTAACCTTGCACACACATACTCAGGGGGAGAGGTTTAGTGAATTAGAGTTTCTATTAAATTTATATTCTGATCGTCCCAGACGATATACACATCATCCAAGACAATCCAGTGGAAACAGAAACCCTAATTAGGGCGACCAAGTTAAGTCTATCTGATTAAGCCGATTGTCCTGGATGATCCATCCATCATACGGGATAGTAGGCTCAAATCAAAAATTCTCAACCACCAGATCAGTTAGGGAAGTTTTATTTTTAGAGATTTGATCTGATCATCCCGGATGATACATGTATTATCCTGGACGATCCATTACAATCATGCCTAAATTAGTCTGGTGATTAAGGAAAGTAATCAAGGTCTGATTGATTCGATCATATCATCTTGGATGATCACAGGATCGTACAGGACGATGTGTTAAAAATCTTTACCGTCCAGTATGTTTCACCTGTACATCCAGAGTGGTGATCAGGATGATTTTGGCACTTTTTGAACTAATCGTACAGGATGATAAAAATATCATCCTAGACGATCAAGTCATTTTGAGGTCATCTAGCACAAGTTCTTCTTGACGACCAAAGCGATCTTCTGGATGAAATTTCTGATTTACACTAATCATCCCAGACGATCGTAGAATCGTACGGGATGATTTGAACAACTTTTTCTACTAATCGTCTAGAAGAGCCAAATCGTCCAGGCTGAAATAGGTGATTCTGAACTAATTGTACAGGATGATCTAGCGATCGTGCTGGATGATTTTGGCCAACCCGTTGAGATTTAGGGCAAATTTTGAGCCCTCCTATAAAAGATTTTTTTCTTCCAACAAGAAAAATCTTTTGCCACTTTCCTTCAAGAGAAACCTTGAGAGAGAGAGAGAGAGCTTGAAAGAGAGAGAGAGGATCTTATGAGGGGGAGTTTGTGTGGGATTCACAAAGGTTGCTCCAAGAAAGAATTAGAGTCATCTTCTCCGTTCGTCGTCTCTCATCTTGTCGGTGTTTTCTATGGGAGGATCGTAAGTAAGAAGATCTAGGTTCTCTGCCCGCTTCAGGAGGAAGTGAAAGGAGTTCAGGTGCTCTGCCTGTTTTAGGAGGAAGCAAATGGAGTTTGGGTTCTCTGCCTGCTTCAGGAGGAAGTGAAAGGAGTTCACGTTCTCTGCCTCACCGGGTTTGTGGAAAGGAGTTTGGTACAGGCTTCTCCGCATTGTTATGGGAGCAGAAGGAGAGTCACTTTTGTGTTAGTGCAATACCCGAAGGGGAGGCTCGAGCGAGTGTATGTAGGTCAAGTTGACCGAACCACTATAAAATCTGGTGTGCTCTTTCTTATTATTTTTTGCACTTTATTTTTCTATTATTATCTGCTTGGGTGAAATCTGTGGTTGATCTCTTCATTTCTGTGTTTACTTATTTTCGCTGTAAATTATCGAAAAGATTTTTTTTGTTGCTCATGAATTTTTTTAATAACCAAATCACCCCCCTATTGGTTAGCCTCGGGACTAATTCATCAGGGCTTAACATCCCTATCGAACATTCAAGTAGTATTAGAGAGGGATTCAAAAATTTAAGTTTAAAAAATTTTGAATTTGATCCATGGTTAACTTTGGTAATCGTAATACTGCTGAAGGTTATTCAATTACATGACCGCCATTATTTGATAACATACCTTTTAACTTTTAGAAAAAATGCATGTCCAAATTTCTTCAATCTATAGATTATCGCATGTGGTTGCGTGTTAAGGATGGCTATGAACCACCTTTTAGACTGATTAACAATATTAAAACTGAACTGCCTTTCACTGATTGGACTTTTGATGATCATGACTTAGCCCAACTGAATGCCAAATGTTTGAACTATTTTTTCTATGCCTTAAATTCTGAGGATTATATGTGTGTTTCTACTTATACAACTGGTAAAGAAATTTGGGATAGATTGTGCATCACTTATGAAGGTATAACTGAAGTCAAATAGTCTAGGTTAAATATATTCCTGCATGACTACGAACCTTTTCACATGAAACCTACTGAGTCTATTTCTGAAATGTATATGATGTTCACTCAAATTGTCACTTCTTTGCATGCTTTAGAAAGAGAACTTACAAACTATAAAAAAGTGAACAAGATTTTGAGATATTTGCCTTCTTTGTTTGATGCTAAGATAGCTGTAATTACTGAATCAAAAGATTTGAATAATTATTCTATTGACAACTTACTTGGGTCACTCATTGCTTATGAGCAAGGGGTGAACCAAAGATAACTTGATGCAAATGAGAAGAAGAAGGAGAAAATTGTGGTGCTGAAGGCCAATGATACTGACACTAATTCTTCCGGGTCTGATAGCGATGATGTTGCGTTAATCACTAGGAAATTCAAAAGCTTTCTAAAGAAGAAACATAAGAACTTTCAGAAGTTAAACAAGGGTAAGTCCAGTAAAAGTTTTAAAGGCTCATCTGATACTGTTTGTTATGAATGCAGGAAGCCTGGACACATTAATGCTGATTGTCCTACACTTAAAGCTCATGCAAGCAAAGAAAAGGGTGAGGAGAAACCCAAATTTAAGAAGGACAAGATGAGGATTCAAAAGGCATTCTGGGCAGATTCTACATCCGACTCCTCTGAGACTGAAGCTGAAGAGGAGGAAACCAACTTATGTTTGATGGCTGATGATCACCTGGTTAGTCTGATCAGGAAGAGGTATGTGAGCTTACTTACAATCAATTATTTAAAGTATCTAAAAGAATTCATGCATCTTATAGGAAACTTAAGAAATTACATGCTAGTCTGAAATTAGATTTCATAACCTTGCAAAAAGAACATGATTCTGTAGTTAAAGATCATTTCACACTTGACAGCAATCACATGTCTTTACTTGATGAATTTGATGAATTGAACAAAAAGTATTCTGATCTGATTACTGAGCATGATTCATTGAAAATCTCATATGTTGATTTAGAAAGATCTTTTAAAGAATTAGACAACATGGCATGTGAAGTGGAGAGTAGTAATGGAGCATTGAAATTTGAAATTGCAAGTCTTAACAAGGAGAATGAATTTTTAAGAGTAAAAATCTGTGCAGTTGAGAAAAATAAAACACCTACTTTTCCACAGTTTTATGCACCTCCACATTTTGAAGAATCTGTTTCAAAATCATCAAAGCATGTTTCATTCAAACCAAGGAAGAGGCACTCTCACCCACCTAGATTAGTTAACCCTTTTCCTGGTGTTAGATGTTTTTCTTATGGCATATTAGGACACATCTCCCACACTTACACTATTTACCGTAGTACATATTAGGTGTAGAGGCCCAAATTGCCTATTTCACAGCACAGCATACATGCATTGCATTCTTCTTTTCATAAGAAGGAACCCAAACCTGTTTAGGTTCCTAAATCTGACATTTGATGATTTTATAGGTGTGCTCTCACACAAGATCTCATGAGAGCATGTGTTACATGGATGTGGATGTTCAAGACACATGACTGGAGATACAAATCAGTTCATTTTGCTGGAGGCCAGGGCTGGAGACAAGGTTATACTTGGAGAAAACACCATCAGGAGTGTGGTAGGTTTAAGTATAGTTGGTGATTCAAAGAATTTTATGATTGACAATGTTTTGCTTGTAGATGGATTGAAACACAACCAGCTGAGCATCAGTTAACTCTGTGACAAATGATACAACATCAAATTCCTGCCCACTTGCTACATTTTAAGCTTAAAAATGATAAAATTGTTTTGTAGGGACAAAGGATCAATAATGTCTACATGCTGGATGTAAGTTACTTTAAAGCTGATGTTTCAATTTGCTCAAAAACTACTACTGATGAGTCTTGGTTGTGGCACATAAGATTATATCATGCCAGTATGAAAACCCTTAGGAGAGTCACCCAAAAGGACTTAGTTAGAGGTATCCCCAAGCTTAAGTTCACTAAGGACCACCTATGTGATGCCTGTCAATTAGGGAAGCAAGTTCAGTCCTCCTTTCACTCCGTTAAGGATATTAGCACCTCTAGACCTTTAGAAGTCCTTCACATGGATCTCTTTGGACCCATTAGCACTGCCAGCTTAGGAGGAAAGTCTATGGTTTTGTGATTATTGAAGATTACTCAAGGTTCACTTGGATTAAATTTCTATCACATAAATCTGAGTGATTTGATGAATTTAAGTCCTTCTCAATTGGATTTAGAGGAAGTTAGGTTATGAGATCTTGACTATTCATTGTGATCTTGAAAGTAGAAGATGCGCCAAGAGGGGGGGTGAATTGGTATTTTAAAAAATTTAACCCTACACAAGAGTTCTAATTTTTTTGTATTTTTAAAATATAACTCAACGAATAATGTGCGGAAGCAAATATAACGTTCACAACGATGATATTGATAATTCAATTTTAGATTTTACAACACAAGATTTAAATCATGATTTTTCACCTAGCAATTTAACGTACTAATTAAAAGCATGAAAGGTAAAGTACGATAAACAGGAAAAAACACACCAGAGATTTTTATAGTGGTTTGGTCACTTGACCTACGTCCACTCCCCGGAGTCCTCTACTCTGGGATTTGCACTAGTAAAAGTTGACTCTCCTTTTGCCCCCACAGCAAGGCGGAGAAGCCTTTACAATACTCACTTTCACCTCCCTCGGTGCGGTGGAATACCAAACGCTATGTCACCCTCCTAGTGACGGCAGCGGACCTTCTCCTTTTTCTCCCTCCTGGAGATGGCAGAGTACCTTGGCGATGTTGATCTTGAAGTGACTCTTCCCTCAAGAACTTTCTTGAAGCTTCCCAAAGCCACAAGAGGAGCAAAGCATGTAGCTAGCTTGGAGCCACCGTGTGATCCCCTCACACTACTTCTCCCTCACGCTCAAGCTCACCTTCACCTTCCTCTCTCAAGCCCTAGTTCTCTCCAAAAACTTCTCTCTAACGAATCCCCTTCTTTTCTCCAAGCCTCTCACAACAAGAGGATAGATTAACAACTCCCTCAAGAAAATTTTAAGTTGTTTTTATATTAGGCTTCAGAAAATCCTAAAAGTTTCAACTTTTGCGTTTCTGTTCGTATAGTACGATTTATAATCGTACAGTATGATCAGTTCAATTTCAGCTCCGTCCAGTATGAGTACAGACGAACAGTTATCGAATTTTATACATATCGTACTGTATGATATGTATATCGTACAGGACGATACTGTTGATTCATACTTTTCATACAGGACGAACTGTGGGATGATCCTTGGGACGAAAGAAATCATCTCTGTCAATCGTCCAGCACTCCTTCAGTCGTAGAGTACGATTAGTTTTTTCTTGACATCGTCCTGTATGATATGAATATTATCCAGGATGAATAGAACAAAAAACCTTGGTTTTGTCTGGTATGATCTCTGGGACGAATGAAATCATCTCTATCAGTCGTACAGTACAATAAAGGATCGTACAGTACGATCGACATTTAAATTAGAAACCAACATTTATTTCCTGATTAGGGAGATAATTTTGGTAAGTATTAATTCATCGTACAGTACGATAAGAGTCGTACAGTACGATCAGTACAGAAAATCAAAATTAAAAACTTACCAAACTTATTCTGGTGGCTAGGGTTTCTCAATTATATCTTATCGTACAGAATGATATGTATCGTATAATACGATTAGTTTATAAACTTAATCATTCGAAAATTAGCCGTTAGCCTAAATATTTTTATTAATCATACAGTACGATACGAAATCGTATAGTACGATGATCTTAAAAAAAATTAAATCATTAAAAATAATTCTCCCCCTGTGTGTGTGCATGGTTGCTCCTTTCACATGCATGCTTCTGTGGCAGACTCAAGAAAATAAAAATAAAGAAATAAAAATTACAGGCTTTTCAACATCCTATTCTACCCGGTTTGAGTCTCCAGTAATCTTGAGCAGTGTGCATCTGACCTGAAATGTTAGTGCTCATATACAAGGATTAAGCATTTATAATATAAAGGAAGTCTATATGGATTCAGTAAGTATTAGTTGTCACCATCAAAATTAAGTGCTCGGGATCCTAGATTTCAACAGTGATCATGGTGGAGAGTTTGAAAATATAAAGTTTGAAACTTTCTATGAGGAGCAAGGGATTAGTCATAATTTTTCAGTTCCTAGAACCCATCAGTGGAACGGAGTAGCTGAAAGGAAGAACATGACCTTAGTGGAAGCTGCTAGAGCCATGCTTGCTGAGTATTCACTTCCAAAATACTTTTGGGCTGAAGTGGTGAACACTGCCTGTTATATGCTGAATAGGGTGAATGTTAGATCCAATCTGAACAAGATACCTTATGAGATCATTAAGGGTAGAACTCCAAACCTGACCCACCTCCATGTCTTTTGCTGTAAGGTTTTTATTCTGAATAACGGGAAAACATCCATAGGAAAGTTTGACCCCAAATCCGATGAAGGAGTGTTCTTAGGATATTCTAGTGTGGGGAAATCCTTTAGGGTGTTTAATAAGAGGACTTTGGTGGTGGAAGATACAACTCATGTTATGTTTGATGAATCTGATCCTAAGGATAATAGAGTTGAGGAAGAAGAAGAGGTAGGAGAGATTAGCCAAGGGGTTGAAAATACAAATTTGGAGGAAAGGGTAGAACCTCAAAATACTTTGCCTAGAGATTGGAGATGTTCTTCGAGTCATCCTAAAGAACTGATCTTAGGAGACCCCTCTGAAGGTGTTAGAACTAGGAATGGACTTAGGAAGGAAGTAAAACACTCTGCATATATCTCAATGACAGAACCCACCAACATCAATCAAGCCCTTTCTGATGAATTTTGGATCTTAGCTATGCAAGAGGAACTAATTCAATTTGTAAGGAATGATGTTTGGGAGCTAGTAGAAAGACCTAGGAATCAAAGTATAGTGGGAACCAAGTGGGTCTTTAAGAATAAGATGAATGATTCTGGGGTGGTGGTTAGGAATAAGGCAAGATTGGTGGTTAAGGGGTATAATCAGATTGAAGGGATTAATTTTGAGGAGACCTTTGCCCCTGTAGCCAGACTGGAAGCCATTAGGGTGCTACTAGCCTTTGCCTTTTATAAGAGATTTATGCTATTTCAAATGGATGTCAAGAGTGCCTTTTTAAATGGGGTAATAAAAGAGGATGTTTTTGTAGAAAAACCCCCAGGTTTTGAGAGTTCCCAATATTCAAATCATGTTTACAAATTAAAAAAGGCCTTATATGGATTGAAATAGGCACCCAGAGCTTGGTATGAGAGGCTTAGCACATTCCTGTTAGAAAGAGTGTTTGTTAAGGGGAGCGTAGACACCACCCTTTTTCTAAGGAGAGTAGGGATGATTTACTCATTGTCCAGATCTATGTTGATGATATAATTTTTGGATCTTCTGATAAATATTTATGTGATGAGTTTTCTAAAATAATGAGTAAGGAGTTTGAGATGAGTATGATGGGAGAATTGTCATACTTTTTGGGGTTTAACATAAGGCAAATGGATGATGGGTTGCACTTTACACTGCTGAAGCTGAGTACATTACCTTAGGAAGTTGTATGGCCCAAGTTCTTTGGTTAAAGCAACAAGTCTTTGATTTAGGATTACCTATGGGCACAATTTCTATTCTGTGTGATAATACTAGTGCCATCTACATTTCTAAGAATCCTATCTAATATTCTATAATAAAAAATATTAATATAAGGCATCACTTCATTAGGGACCATGTTACAAAAGGGGATATTGAGCTACATCATGTAGTAACTGAAAATCAGCTGGCTGACATATTTACTAAACCACTGGCCTTTGACTCATTCAACATTTTGAGGACCAGATTATGTGTGATTGATATAAATGCTTGATTCTGATTACTACTGATTTTTGATTTGTTCATTTTTCATTCTATTTTTGTTAGTTAGTTGTTTGATTTGATTATCTATTTTCTGTTAATTTTTGTTTTTTATTGATTTTTATTTTAATATTATTATTAGTTTGATTCAAATATTTATTTTGATTTGATCTCCTACTTGGTTTTTACTTACTATTTTATGCTTTTCAAAATTCGATCACGGCTCCCTACTGCTGATAAACTGGATTTGTGACTGAAAAGTTTACCTTGTTTTTTGGTTTGGAAGCTTGTAAGCAGTGATTGATTCCACTGGATCTGTTAAAGGGAAGAAACATTAATGATTATTTTTTCTTCCTCTAACTCCTTTAATGGTGTATTGTTTCTTTTGGATAAAAATCTTCTTCAAAATTAAAAGTTGGTTTTTGAAATAGAGACTTATTTTATCTCTTTACAGTAATCTACCTCATATGAATAGTGTTTTCAAAATTTTGAGTCATTGTTATGATTTTTTGAACCAAGCGATTGCACTTATCATATGATGTATGATTTTTGTTTTGTGAATTACTCTTCCTTATTGTAAAGAGTGAGCTTTGTCGTCTCTTATGTCTGGATGGTAATTTCACAGCTGAGATTCTTTAATGATTTTGAGAGGGAGAAAGCCTACAAAACATACGCAATGAGCACCAAAATGAAAAGAGGCACAAAATTAGCCCAAACTGAAAAGATGCGCAATATCGCCAAAAATTGAAAGAATACATAAAGTGTATCAAAAATTAAAAGATGCGCAAAGCGCCAAATAAATTGAAAAAAAATGGGGGCACAAAATTAGCCCACAAAGAAATAGACTTTTTTCCCTTTCAGATCTTTAAATGTCTTAGAATAATCCATGCACCCTTAATATTTTCAAAAGCTTGAGAAAAAAGACGATGATTCCTGATTTCTTACTTTGTAATACTATTATATCAGATATTTTTTTGGAATGAGGCTTGAAAGGATCTCTTTTCAAATCTAACTTCTTTCTTATGAATTTGATTTTTGTTTTGAAAGGAATTTGCATCTATAAGGTGTCCGAGTTGGAGTTACGAAAGTTGGTTTTCTAAATTTTTCTGGATTTCAACGCTGTTGATCGTCATCTTATTAGTTTTTGGATTCAAAATCAAGGGAAAATTCTAATTCACTGGAGCGGATCGATTAAAAAAAAACTTCATTATTTTTTGTTTTTGTGTTTATCATTTCTAGTTTTATTTTCTCTATTTTTTATTTTTATTTTATTGTATATATTTTTGGGATCCCTGATCTTCCCTCTCCATCCTTCATCTTTTTTCACTGTTTCTTCACATCATGCTGGATGATCCCAAAATCATCCTGGATGATCGTCTTCATCCTGGAAGATCCATACATCAACCTGGATGATCCATTCAAATTGTCCTCACTCTCATCAAATGGCTGAGATACATCAATTATTGGTGATCATCCTGGATGATCCTTACATCGTCTTGGATGATCCATACATCATCCTAGACGATCCTTACATCATCCTGGACGATATGATCCATATTTCCTAATCCTTATCAAACGGTTGAGAATACACCAATTATTATTCATCATCATGGATGATCCACCTCATCGTCCTGGATGATCCTCGTGTCAGCAATTAGATGATTCAAATTCAGCCCGTCCTATGCATTTATTGCATATCATCCCGGACGATCCGCCTCATCATCCTGGATGATACTTTTCATTAACGATCATCTGGCTGGACTCCTCGGGATAATCTCCTGTCTCTAATCATCCTGGATGATCTCTGATCATCCTGGACTATCTGATCACCTTTTTGACCAATTGCCCTGGCTGTCATAATTACTCATATCATCTTAGATGATCCTGCGATCGTATGGGACGATCTGGCCGACTTCTACTTAAATAGCCAGTTTTCTTCAGTTTCTTCAGTTTTCTTCACCCCTCTTCCTTCTATACCTCCTCTCTTGTGATTCTAATGGCTGGTGGAAAGAGATCTAGGTATCAAGGTGCAAGATCCTCCCGTGGAAATGTCAATCCCCGCTTTCCAAATACAGCCGATCAGGCTGCCTTCCAACTATATCTTGAAGTTGGAATCACACAATCCAAGATCGTCAACCCCCGCACTCTTACCTACCCTATCCTGGATCTGTTTGCGCATACCTCCCTCACATTCATCCTCATATTGGCCTTCCCCTTTAGCACTAAACTTCTCAGGGCCTTTTTCACAAATCTTCGCATCGCCACTGACTACTCCACCCTTCCCACCTTCGTTAATCAACGACCTGTAAAACTCACCGCCCAGGATTTTCACCATATCCTTCAACTCTCCGTCACTAGCGATAAACTCCACATCCTAGTTTTTGATCGTGATTATGATTGGAGTGTCGCCAATCACTTCCTTAGAAATACCAATGCTCCCTACGACGATAATGCTTGCTCTTCCCTCCTTAAGGATGCCCGTATCATTCAAAATGTCCTTTGTTCATCCATCATCCCAAAGGCTGGGGATCACATTCACATCACCCCTCTATTTTCCCTGACCACCTACTACATCATGGCCCACCGGGACTTCAATGCTACTGATCTCCTTTTCCACTATATCGAGTATCTCACTACCATTAGGGATCCGGGCCATAGACGACGCCCAAATCTAGCTCTAGGACACATCATTGCATATGCTTTAGAGACCAAATATGATGTATAATATCGAATCCCTGCCAATGTCCCTCCTTCCTACTTCACAAATAATTCCTTCCATGTGCTCCACAGTACCCAACTACATCCAGAGCCCGCCTCGAATGTTGAGGAGGAAGAGGAAGAAGCTGTTCCTGTTCCAGCTGCATCCGATGCACCTACTACCCTTCGTATTGCATCCCCTTTTGGTCATCTGGTGCAGTGATTCGATCAGTGGGAGGCCCAGTTTGAGTCTTATGTGGCTGCCCAGGAGCTGCAGCACACTGAGGATCTGCAGCGCTTTAATGACTACGCTGCTCAGCAGTAACAGTAGCACGACCAGGACATTGCCTAGTTTGGCACACATTTCACTACCATTCACAGTTACTTTTAGCCATGACCTCCTCCTCATTCTGATCAGGATCCACCTCCATTTTAGCTTTGTGTTTTGTATTATTTCTGCTTATAGTGTTGTGTCTGTACCTCCTCCTTTTTATGATGTCAAAAGGGGGAGTTAGTGTTTTGAGTGACTACTAGTTTCTTATACTGTTCTAATTATTTCTTGTATTGCACATGTTTTGTAGTTGTTTTCCTTATTGTATTTTATGGTTAGTCAAATTTGGAATGAAATATTTTCTTTCATACGTGCATTGGTTACTCCTGTTTGTTTTATTTGAAATAACTGCATCAATATTTTCCATCATAAAAAAGAGGGAGATTATTGCAAATCTGGATTCAAGAAGTATAATTTTGATGATGACAAACATGTTTGTGTTCTATTTTGCTTGGCTAATAATTTCAGGTACAAAAGATCAAATGCAAATCAAGCCAACTCAAGATCGGGTCCAAGTGTGTCTAAATGTAAATTTTCCCTTTCTTGAGTCAAATGTAATGTAATTGATCCCATAGCTAAGTAACCTTGCACACACACACTCAGGGGGAGAGGTTTAGTGAATTAGAGTTTCTGTTAAATTTTTGTTCTGATCGTCCCGGATGATATACACATCATCCTGGCTGATTTAGTGAAAACAGAAACCCTAATTAGGGCGACCAAGTTAATTTTGTCTGATTAAGCCGATCGTCCTGGATGATCCATTCATCGTACAGGATGATAGGCTAAAATAAAAAATTCTTAGCCGCCAGATCAAGTTAGGCAAGTTTTTTTTTTAGAGATTTGATCTGATCGTCCCGGACGATACGTGTATCATCCTGGATGATTCATTACAATCATGCCTAAATTAGTCTGGTGATTAAGGAAAGTAATCAAGGTCTGATTGATTCGATCATATCATCCTGGATGATCGCAGGATCGTACAGGACGATGTGTTAAAAATCCTGACCGTCCAGCATGTTTTACCTGTACGTCCAGAGCGGTGATCAGGACAATTTTGGCACTTTTTGAACTAATCGTATAGTACGATAGAAATATCATCCTAGATGATCAAGTCATTTTGAGGTCGTCTAGCACAAGTTCTTCTGGACAACCAGAGTAGTCTTCTAGATGAAATTCTTAATTTACACTAATCATCCCGGACGATCGTAGAATCGTACAGGACGATCTAAACAACTTTTTTTACTAATTGTCCAGAAGAGACAGATTGTCCAGGCTGAAATAGGTGATTTTAAACTGATCGTACAGGATGATCTAGCGATCATCCTGGACGATATTGGCCGACCAGTTGAGATTTAGGGCAAATTTTGAGCCCTCCTATAAAAGATCTTTTTCTTCCAACAAGAAAAATCTTTTGCCACTATCCTTCTAGAGAAACCTTAAGAGAGAGAGAGAGAGCTTGGGAGAGAGAGAGGATCTTGTGAGGTGGAGTTTATGAGGGATTCATAAAGGTTGCTCCAAGCAAGGATCAGAGTCGTCTTCTCCATTCGTCGTCTCTCGTCTTGTCGATGTTTTCTGTGGGAATCGTTCGCAAGAAGATCCGAGTTCTCTGCCCACTTCAAAACAAAGCGAAAGAAGTTCAGGTTCTTTGCCTGCTTCAGGATGAAGCGAAAGGAGTTCGGGTTCCTGCCTGCTTCAGGAGGAAGTGAAAGGAGTTCAGGTTCTCTACCTCACTGGGTTGGTGGAAAGGAGTTTTGTACAGGCTTCTCTACCTTGCTATGGGAGCAGATGGACAGTCACTTTTGTGTTAGTGTAATACCCAGAGGGGAGGCTCCGGGGAGTGGATGTAGGTCAAGTTGACCGAACCACTATAAAATCTAGTGTGCTCTTTCTGATTATTTTCTGCACTTTATTTTTCTATTATTATCTGGTTGGGTGAAATCTATGGTTGATCTTTTCATTTCTATATTTACTTGTTTCCGTTGCAAATTATCGAAAAGTTTTTTCCTGTTGCTCATGAATTTTTTAAATAACCAATTCACCCCCCCTCTTGGTTAGCCTTGGGACTAGTTCATCAGGGCTTAACATCCCTATCGAACTTTCATGTACTACTATAATAATGGTGATTCCAGGGTGTGGAAAAGGCTTTGCAGTATCAAGTGGATTGTTGAACCTCATGTTAAATGGGGTCTTAGTAGCACTAACCTCCTCTTTTAATAAGTCTAATGGCTTGGAGGTCAGTCCATAGATTCTATTCTTAATTTTTTCTCCAATGCTGCTACTAAAGTGGATTCCTTTATCTCTAACAAGACTTGGGATTACTATAAACTTTTGACATTCTTCATGAGGCTGTTATTTTTAAAACCTTAAAGCTCCCTTTAATATTGATTCTGATGATTTGTTATTATATGACTTGTCTCCAAATGGTATGTTTAGTTTAAAGGATGCTTGGCATGAGTTTAGAGATAACAACTGTGTTAGGAAAGTTTTCTTTATGATTTGGCATAAAAGTATTCCTATGATAATTTCTATTTTTATTTGGAGAATCATGCATAAATATATTCCTACTGATGAAAATTTAAGAAATAAAGGCTTTATTTTAACTTCTAAGTTTCAATGCTACTTTCATGTGGAGAATATGCATTATGCATTTATTTTTAGTCCAATTGCAGTTACAACTTGGGCTTACTTTGATGATATTTTTAATTTGAATCAATTTCGTATTCACATGTCTATCAACACTTTGCTTGATTTTTGGTTCTTTAACTCTAAAGGGCATATAAAAAATGTCATTCCTTTCTTGATTATGTGGAATTTGTGGATTGCTAGAAATAACTCTTTGTTTAACAATAATCGGATGGATTCTCATCATATTATTCAGAATATTAAAGATAAAGTGTTTAAACTTTCCTCCAAAAATTTTAGGAATTATTATTTTGTTGATCATCATTTTTTCATATCTCTGTAGATTAACAGCTCTTTAGATTATCCTAATTTGGTTTATTGTATCAAACCTCCCCTTAACACTTTTAAACTTAATGTTGAAAGGTCAGTTAAAAAGTATGCTTTTGGGTGTGAATGTATTATCAGGGATAATCATGTGAACATGATTACGGTTTTTGTCAGCTCTTTGGATAAGTGTTTTGTGATGATGGATGAGCTTTATACTATTCTTAATAGTTTGAAATTATGTCCTTCACTTGGTATTACTAATATTTAGATTTAGGTGGATGCCACTTCTTTTATTCATTACCTTATGAATCAGACGGATATAATTTGTTATCTGGTTCTTTTTTAACTTATTAGAGAAATTAATTAGCTTTAAATTTTTATTAACTTTACTATTTCTTATGTTCATTGGGAAGGTAATGCTTGTGTTGATTGGTTCGCCAATCTGGGTTACAATTTGGATTGCCTCACAAATTTCACTGGTACCAATTTACCTAATTTACTCAAAGGCATGATTAGGTTGTACAAAATGGGTTAACCTTATATCAAAATCTTGTATTTTATTTCCCTTCAGCATTTTGGCTCTATTATTTCTTGGTTCTGGCTAGTTTGTTGCTTTTCCTAGTGTTGTTGTTTCTGGTGATTTGCTGTCATTCTTTTATCATACAGTGGTTGGATTTTTCTAATGTCAGCAATTTTTGTTATACTTGTCTTCATCATTTCAACACTGCCTGATGTGTTGATGTGATGGGCTTGAGCTATGATTTGAATTTTTGGTACCCTAATTTTAACCCTATGTGTAGCTCTTCTACTCTATGGGGGAATACTTCTAGTTGGCTGTGCTTTTTCTAGTGCTTTTTGGTAGGAATATTGGCCCATCTTTACTGTTGGGTAGGGTGTGTTGTCCTTCTTGGTTGGGCTACTAGGGTATATGGTTTTATTGTGGCCTACTATCTCTGGGGTTTATTTAACTAAAACATTATGTCAGTTATTTTGTTGGGCCTGGAAGTGTACTGGTGGCATCATTATGGTTGTGTTGCCCTATTACTTATATTTCTTTTCTATTACACATATCCTTTTCATACTCTTCTTGAGGTGCATGAGAATGTTTGGGTTTAGAATTGAGTGGCATTTGGGTTTTCATCATGATGTCTACAATGGTATTACCTTCCTAAGCTCAACTGGCCCAATAATTTTTTTGGCTTTATTGTTTTGGTTTCTGGCTTATATGGCCTCTCTACTTGGGGGCTGGGTTTGGATTAATTGCTACCTAGTGTTTCTCTTCAGTCACCTTAATTATCTGATTGATCTAGATGGAGTGGCTAGTTTAGATCAATGCTGTTTGAATAATTACTTATTTTATGTTGATCCTTGCTGCCTTTTACTATTCATTATTTTATTTGTTAAGATTGTCAGATCTCATATTATCTGCTGGATGGATTATCATTCTGGTTGTCGGATGCCTAATATCTGTTGCAGGTTCTGGTTACATATTCTACTTTGCTGGATGAGTATTAGGCTCTTTTTTGTCAGTTTTGGTATGAAACTAAATCTGTGTGTGATCCTTAATGTTTCTAGTTTTCATATTATGATTGATAGTACTAGTATTTGGTGGCTTTTGTGTTTCTACACTCTTTACAAATTGATAGGTATTATTCTCTTTTGGTGTTTCTGTGGAGTAGCCTATTTGTTGTTTATGATTTGGACTGATTTCATTTTTGCTGGTTGGTTCTTTGAGCTTTGTATTATCTATTGGTGGCCAGGGATGGAGTTTTCCTTCATGCTTTCCTGGTATGATCTTTGGCAGAGCATCTCCTTGAGTATAGGTTGGTATAATATATATGTGTTTTATGTGGCCTGCTTTGATTAGAGAAATAATATATTACTTTATAATGTCTTCAGTTCCTATCTTAGTATTGAATCTGTGGTGATTATATTGCAATTTCTTATGGTTTTAACTATAAATTTATATTTCATCAATGGTTGTACCTGGATCTCTTGCCTTTATTTTTTTTTCTATTGCTATTCACTCTTTCTTCTAGAATTTTTTCAGTATAGGTTTTTGGAATTTTGTTTTTTGTTTTTGCTAGAAAGATGGGGCATAATGATTATCTTTTGATCTTTCTTCTTTTTGGGGTCTTAGCAGCTTGCCACCCTAAAATGTACCTAGGTTTTTTTATTCAAGTGCTTAGTAGGGAACTTGAGCTTGCAGGGAGTTTTCTTTTGATTCTTTTTGTAGCTCTTTGGAGCAGTAGAGAGCTTGAGGTCCCATTTATGGACCTTGTAATATTTTCCTTAATTAACGTGCAGGCCCCTCTTTGGGTCCCCCCTAAAAAAAGAAATTTTAGAAATTATTTTAATAAATAAATAAAAATTAGAAAAAAATAAAATAAGCAACATTCATCTCATAATGAGGAGCAAAACTTAAGAAAAATAAAATCCCTATAAAAATAGAAATTTATTAATTTCCTTTATAATGTTTAATGAAATATTTAATTAAATAAATCATGAAAAGTTAAATATAAATCCAATTAGGATAATTTTTTTAATGTTTAATTAGGTCATTCCTAACTTTTTGGCAAAGTTTTAAGATCAATTGAACTCATTTGGTTCATATAAAATAATTAATTAAATAAATTATAAAAAAAAATATAAATCCAATTAGGTTAAATTTTATTTGATTGTCTAATTAGGTCATTCCTAACTTTTTGGCAAAGTTACATCATCAATTGAACCCATTTGGTTCATATTTCAACTCATTATATACTCCTTAAGGATAAAGAAGAAAAAAAATATTTTTATTCAAATAAATATAATTTATATAAATATAAAACAAATTTTAGTAAATCATGGATAGTATTAAAATCATAATAAAATGTAATAAAATCTAAATTCTAAATAAAAAATGAAGCATAAGCAAAAACTAAAGAAACAAATAACTAAACTTAAATAGATATTAAATAGTTTTTTTTAAGTAAAAAACCATTAAGAATTAAATGAAAATTAATGATTGAAAAATATATGATAAATAAGTAAAATATTGATTTAGATAAATGGTCATTATAAATATAAAATAAATCCAATGTAAATAATTTAATAAAGTAATATAAGAAAAAATGAAAACAAAGAAAGAAATTATTGGTAAAATAAATTATATTAATATTTAAGATATATTTAAATAATTGAGTTAAACATTGGACAAAATTTAAAAATTGAAATATTTTAAATTAAGCGTATATAATTTATAAAAATAAATTGAAATCATTAATTATATTTAATTAACTTATTTTATCACCTAATTTAAACAATTAAAATTAAACAAAAATTTTAAATAATTTTGTTTTATTTCTTAGCTTTATCCTGTTTTTTTCAAGATTACAAATTGCATTGAAATAACTACTATTACAACCTAGTAAATGAAAAAGATAACAATCACATTCCTTCTTTAACAAATTAAACAAAGATGAAGGAATGCTATTAGGAGTAAAACTATCAAAGACAAGGTGCTACATAAAGCAAAAGTGGAACATAAATTAGCCACTTTATTACATTTTCTAGATGTATTATGAAAAATAACATTATTAAAATCATTTAAGAAGAATAGCTCATTATTCCGAAAACCATCTTGCTGCCATTTTGAAGCCTTCATTGAATCTTGAAGAAATTTGATGATGCTAATATTATCTCCTTTAGTAATTACCCCATTGTATTGAAACATCTAACTCTGAAGGTGCTCTCTAATCAACAAAACAGCCTCCAATTTTAATCAAGATATATCCCAATGCAAATATTTTTATCAAGGACATCCTCGATCTGTGGTTCACTGATTCGAGTGGCAATATTACTAATCTCATCCCTTCCCATATTATGTGGTACCTCTGGCTTGCTAGGAATAACTCTATTTTCAACAATATCAATATGAACCATGAGCATATTATTAGGAACATTAAAAACGAAGTGAGTAAATTATTCAATGTGAATATTTTGACTATCAAGAACTTTAAAGGTTTCTTTTTTGTTTCTAAGGATTTTGGTATTGCTCTTTAGGGTAATAATAGCAATGGTACTCCTAAGCTTATTCACTCAGCTAAACCTCCTCAAAATGTATTTTAGCTTAATACTAATAGTTCCGTTAAAGATAACTCTTGGGGTTGTGGTGGTATCATTAGAGATTTTTATGGTAATTTTGTTATTTCTTATGCTAGTCCTTTATCCAAATGCTCTGTTAGTTTTGCTGAACTATTTGCTATTTTATATGGTTAGAAATTGTGCCTCTCTCTTTATATTATTAACATTTGGATCGATTTTGAAGCTATGTACATGTTTTTTTCTTTAAAAGACAACAACGATAAATTTTGTAATCCTGAAGTTTTCTATATTCTTAGGGAAATTAAACAACTTTTTGTTTTCTTTAATGCTAAGTTGACTCATGTTCATAGGGAAGGTTATTCTTGTTCTGATTGGTTAGCTTACAATTTTTACAATCTTGACTTTCTCACTTATATCTCTTATAACTCCTTGCCTACTTTTATAAAAGTGATCATTAAATTAGACAAGCTAGGTTTTCCTTATGTTAGAATATAGGTTTTGTGTTAGTTGGGCTTGGTTGTGCTAAGTTAGTTTTGGTGGTCCCTTTTTTATGGTTACCTCTGATCTGTAGTTGGTTTTTGTTACTCTTTATTAGGGTGGGGGAGTTTTTTCTGGCAGTGATTGGAATTTGTTAAATTATGGCCATAGTCTCATGTATTGCTCATCTTGCCCATCCCCTTGCTCAGGTAGCAGGTGGAGTTGTCAAGTTTTGCTTCTTGACTTATTTCAAGATATCCTCTATCTGTGTTGGCAAAGTCATTAGTTTTTTTGGCCTTATATGGATTACACTAGAAGTAAATGATTTTTATTTTACTAGTAATGGAATTATATTATCTTTAATTATCCTGAGCTGTGATAGTATGGATGTTAATTTTTTGATATATGGCTACTGCTGGGGTTATTTTGCTATCCTGCATTGCATTATCTGCTTCATTGGAATATGGGCTAGATCTGAGTAGCTGTGAGACTGTTGGCATTATGATTTTGATACTGCTCACATAAGCCAAAAAGTTTCTCCTACTTGGATTTTTAATTTTCTATGTAGTTTTATAGTGTTCTAGATTAGTTTTGGTGTTGTTTGGTTAATCAGAATGATATGGTCGATGCTAGCCTAACTTCTATTTTTATCCTTTACTATTTTTATCTTAGTGTTTTGTCTGGGATGGATATGTTGGGTCAATTCTGTTCGGTGAAGAATGTATCTTATAATGAGGATTTTTGTTGGTTATTCATGTTAAATACAGGTGATTGTAATAATTTGGCTGATGGCTTTCGTTTAGCCAAAGATTTTTGCATTTCCAACATATGGTGGTCTGTTTTATGTATTGTCTTTCCTTCTTTGGGCTATTGGGATCGATTGTGTCTTAAATTTAAAACTGTAATGCTCTTTTTCTAGGCCGGTTACTGTCAGATTCACTCTACTGGTTTATCTGCCATCATTTTATTTCTATATTATCTTTATAATGTTGTTATGCATAGCCACCCTATCATATATCAGTGCTATTATTTTCTGATTTGTTGGTGTAGCTGTGCTTTGGACTTTCTTCTTTTGGCCTGGGTCAAGGTGCAGCCCGATCACACCTCATCTTCTGGTTCCTGTATCATTTTTGTTGGCTTGTGCCGCCTGAACTATTTTAATTTAAATGATAAGGTGTTGGATATGACTAGAATAATGTGCAGAATTAATAATTCTATCCTATTTAGGTCTAGCAAACACTCCTCTTTCATTTACTATTTTAATACTTTTAGTCAATTGCTTTGGGGTTATTATGAGTTCAGATGGTATAATGATCTGATTTTATGTATGCTGCTATTTTTTTCTATGTTATTTTGTGTTCCACCACTTCATTTTATAGATTATATTTTGTGCAGGTGATATGGCCTGTTGATTATTTTTGCAAGTTAGATAATTTTGGCAGGAAGATTGTGCTGAACTTGCATAATGAGATCTTCCTTTTTTTGGGTGCTAGTTTTTTTTAATTATATATTATTATTATTATTATTGGTGCTAGCTTCTGGCCGCCCTAGATTGTTATTAGGCTTTTTTGTTATTTTGCTTAGAGGGGAATTTTAGCTTGTAGTTTTTTTTAAATTTCTAGTGTAGCTCTTCTAAGCAGTAGAGAGCTAAAGGTCTCCCTTAAGGACCATGTGATTCATTTTCTTAATTAATGCATAAGCCCCACAGTGGATTTTATCATATATATATATATATATATATATATATATATATATATATATATATATATATATATATATATATATATATATTAGATATGTTTACCAAAAGCAAGAATAAACCTTCCTTATTAATCTCTAATTAGACCATCAATTCTTGCATTATTTGATTTCAAAATAGATGCATCAACATTAATTTTAATCAATCTAGTAGTGGGGGAAGCCAAATTTTGGGAAACTCTGAAACGAGATTAGCATCCCATTCTTCTAGCATCAGATTTGTACTTGGTTACAATGATGAAGTCAGAACATTTGCTGCAATAATAGTTATAGAATGTAAAGCCATTCCATGCTTGATGTGATTATAAATTTTCCAGGGAAAGAAGACAGTTGTACAATATAATTTGACTATATTCAAATTAAATTTAGAAATTCTTTTTAACTCAGATATGTAGCCCATTAACGAATGAAAAATTGGAACTTGAAATCCCCATTATTTAAGCTTAATAAGAATTTCTACTAAATATTTACACTTAACAACACTGTGCAAGTAATTTTCACAACCTAGCACACACATAGAATTACTTGATAGTGCAACATATTCAAACTTTAGTTTAGGCCGGTGTTGTGCTATGTTTGTTTATTTCTATAGTGCTATAAATTCTAAAATTATTTCCATTTTTGGTGGATGTTTATGATGCTAATTATTGTGGCTGGATGTTATATGCTTTGTGATGAGATGTGATCTATGATTATTTTTTAGATTACCCTTGGTTAGGAGCGAACTAGATGCCTATTATGCTAACCTAATCTTAGTAAGTGGCTATGCTTATGCAAGGCCATAAGGGGGATAATATTACTTAAATTTCACAATTAACATGATTTTATATAGATAACTATAATGCTTTCACACCCTAATAATTAAAAGCATGGCTTGCTTTTAGGGTTACTCAAATATGAGCAAGTTTTTATGTTCTGATTATTTTGTTACATTGCTTTCATATTAACTATGCAGTGAGTCCTTAGAGTCTTTAATTTTTAAGATGTAATTGAAATTCAAAAGTTCTGAAAGTTTGTTGAAATTGGTTTGTTTAACCAAGGATAAAGGAATCAAAAGTGAAGGAATCCCCTCCCCTTTGGAAGATTCCTTTATGTTGGAAGCATTTTGAAAAGATGTTTGATAGTAGGAGACTCAAAGACTGATAAACATACCAATTTACTTTGTAAAAAGACTTGTGTCATTTGTAGGTTTAGAAATCCATGTTTATTAGTGGTGGAGTTTGACCATTTTTCTTTATACTGACCCTGGTTTATATTAAGTGGCACTTGCCACATTAAACATTATACTTTATGTATTTATTGATTTGGTGTGTTTACTCTTTTAGCATGTTAGAGCTCTTGTATTTTCTTAGTTTTATTCTACATGTGATGTTTGCCTAGATATTCAGTTAGGCTCTTAGGAATAAAGAAATTATCTACTCATAACAAGATAAAAAAACTTAGGGTTAACAACCTAGCAAGATAACTGATTTAGAATATAAGCTGAGAATCATATGGGGTCTCATATGTATATAAAAAATTTTCAATCCTTCTTAGGTATCTTCTCGCTGCGAGTAAAAGAAGACCAATTGACTTATATAGGTGCAGTTTTGACTCAGAGGAGTTCTGCTCTTTTAGGATAAAACCTATTTTCTAAGCCTTTTTTAAAACTTCACATTCTAATTTCTTGCATAGAGTTAATTGGCTTGCATTATATTTGAGAAGAACTAAAACAATTAAATTGTAATTAAATTTGCTAGCTATAGGATCATAATCCACCATTCATGGTTAAAAAGTTATTTAGGATTTCTTAGATGTTGGACCCACTTACCAAAACTTAAATAATTACAACATCTCACTCATCTTACATTACATTTGATCAAAATAATGGTTTTAAAGTGATTAGGAGGATTTGTAGCTGGAATTCCCATTTTAGGTGGGAATAGATGACTAGAAGTGTCGGGCACTTCCATAACTCTTTCCAGGAGTGAAAGATATACGTCACATTTCCTTATTTTACATATTGTTAGACTAGGTTTGAGTTACTATTTAAAGTGATTAACTTTATCTCTAGGGTTTAAGGTAGGCCAAAAATCATAAGTCCTCATGGTCTAAGAACATAATCTCATATTTCTAATAAATTTCTAACTTAAATAATATATTCCATCTTAAACTATAAAGACCAACATAGGATAGACTATGGTTACCTCTTAGTTTCTCACAAATCGGTGCCTCTACTTTTTTCCTTTGGCTCACTAAGAATTATTCATTGTTGAGTTTGGAAATACCCACTTTCATCCTTATCTTTAGCTTTGTAATCAAAGAGTATGAATCACTAGTTTTATCAAAGTTTTCTTAAGAGTACCCATATTAAGATGTAATTAATGGGAATTGAGAACTCTAATTAAAATAAACCCTATTTGTTTCATATAAGATAGGGAGAAAATAATTGGAATTGTATATTGTCTTTCCAAAACCCTTCTATACTTTCAAGTTCCATTCTAAAATTTCATCCTTATTTCTTATAATAATATAATATTCTCTCAATTATATTTGATAGTAGAAATGACACATTTTTTAAAAATTCATCATAGTTCTTAAGCCCCTTATAGAATATTGTATTCATCTTTTCATATAATATACTATTATCTTGGTCGGTCAGGTGTCCTTTTGGGCTAGGCTTGGGGCAGGTGGGTTCTGAATGAGTTTTAGAGTGATTGGGCTTAGTGGATTGAGGTAATATGGCTTGAATTAATGTTTGAGTGTTTTATGTCTAACTTAGGGTAATCCATTTCAATGACTAGGTGAATCCAATGCTTGGGTAGGTCAAGGGGAGTAGCCTAAGGTCCTACGCATTAAATGGCTTAGCTAAGATCCATTGATTTGACTGTATGGAGATTATATTTATACACAGATATCTTACCTTGTCCCTAGAAATAGAGCCACCCACATGCCTAATATTACATATCAGGGCCTTAACCATTGATATTATTTAAAGAATTTAATGCTCTAGTGACTTGAAGGGTAGGGCAACAGGGTTCTTATTATTTTTATTTTTCTTTTTAGTAACCGTAGTAAACCCACCATCCATTTTATTTATAATCTCCTTAGAATCAAGTGATGACACAGAAACATTAATCATACCTTCTTGAACCTTAGTACATTTAGCATAGAAAAACTAGTAGGGACACAATTTCTCCCTCCTTAGTAGCATCCTTACACATAATATAAGATGAATCTTTCCCAATATGAGCTGACACTAGATCCTTACAATAGCTAAAAAAAAAATTCAAAAGTATTTGAGGCTTTCTGATAAAGACCACAAGGAGCTTAGGATTGAGGCTGATCGCCAATAAAACACCCCATATCCATAGCCACAACAATAACTGTGGAGGAATCATTCAACCCATTTAGATTAACACCATTTGCCACACTAACATTAGAATTCCCACCCAACAAGGGGACAATAGAATTAATCAAAATTGGTTCATCCATAGGTTCCAATATCTCATCTAGTTACTCTAAATCATTAACATCATTTCACATACCCAAATTTGCCAAAACATTATCGTATGGTTTAATCTCCATGTCAGCACCCACAGGCAGATCCATAAAATCATAGGGAATAGGATGATCTTGAACACAGACACCTGATCATTCTCCACTTCATTCTACATCTCCAAACCAACCTTAGAAGCATTAGGATTTTTATTTTAGATATGGATAAGCCAAAAACATTCATTAGTAGAATGGCCATGGATTTTAGAATGGTTATAATAATATGGAATATTCTGAAATTTAACATTTTGTAAATTTCCTAACATTTTTGATAAAAGCCAAATCTTCTTCAATTGCTTCTTTGTAATATCAATTTCAGCTAAGATCCTTACTATCGAAGGCCTCAATCTAGAGGCAGTAGATTGGTCAATTTGCAATGGCATACCAAAAATTGAGCCCAAAGCGTGAGGCACATGAGGATTAATAAAATATAACTGTAAATTTGAAAAAGCAAACCAAATCAAAATAATGGGAGATTCTTCCTTAATATGGATTAAAAGGGTCCATTTTAACAATCTCATTTAATAGTTATTTATATAGTATGATCTCATGGAAAATATAGGACTATAATCCAAATCATTTGAAAGATTAATTGCAAAATGCATAGTATCTAACAACCAACTGAGAAAGCTCCAGATAATTTTAAGAAGCCAAAAACAAATGGATCAAATCAAGACTAGGTTTATAAATGGTAAATTTTACAACGAAATTACATTAAAATGGGAATGATAACTTCACCACATACTCATAAAAAATGAAAACCATCAAAATACCTTTAATAGTAAACACAATAAAAAAGAACAAGGATATTTGAAGAAGATGAACTAGAAATAATATCTTTAAAAGATTAGGAGTTAGAAGAATTATCATTACCATTCAGGCCAAAGAAACTAGTTTTCATAGCCACCAAACTATTAGGAGGAACTCCCTAAGGATTAGGTGTAGAAGGGGCCTGAGGACCCACGATACCAACAAATGGAACAAACAATAGCTAAGGAAAAAGGGCTCTAGGACACAGATCAAGAAAAACTAAATAAATTAGTTTAATAGAAAAACCAAAGGATGAGAAGACCACTTCACCAACAACAGGAAAACTACGAATGCCATAGCACATAAAAGTAGGAAGAGTGAGAAGGTGAGAGGAAGATTCTATTTTTTAGTTAAAACCCATGGAGAGGCCTAAACATTAATATAAAATAAAATTACAACTCCTTAAAGTGGATTGAAGGCTCACTACTGCTCCATGAAGCTACATCAGAAAGAAAATAAAAACCTAGAGCCTAAAATTTATCGTAAGTACATATAAATCAAAAAACCTAAGAAAAATCATGGGTGGCCAAGAGCCAACACCCAAAAGGAGGAGATCTACTATAAATTTTCAGCCTAAGTATCCATAAAAAAGTTCCAATAGTAAAACATAGCATAATTGTGCACATCATAGAATGAAGTGAAGCACACTTGGTACATGAGGTAAACCTGCCAAAAATGGTTATAGGAATAATAATTCATTAAGTAAAAAACAAACCTATGAACCAGAGAAGAAACTTGAAATACAAACTCTTAAAAAGACAAAAATGCAAAAGAATACACACTGATTCTCACATATGGTAGGTTTGAGGGAAAGATACTCTTTTATTTAAGATACTCATTTTTTTGATAAAATTCACAGTGCGGCCTACATGTTAATTCAAAAAAAGGCTTATAAGGTCCTTAAGAGGGACCTTTAGCTCACTAATGCTCAAAAAGGCTACAAAATAAATTCAAAAAGAAAAACCTAAGAGCTAATGGTCCCTTCTAAGGACAAGTACAAGATAACCTAGGTACATTATAGGGTGGCCAAGAGCCATCACCAAAAAAAATATGAAGAGCAAATGGTAAACCTTTAGCACTCTCTCCCTGCAAAAAGAATCTGAGAATAAAGAAACATCTATCCAAAATAAACTGTAAGGCAAATTGATAACACTAAAGAGTGCAAAGATGAATAACAAAAACATTTATAACTGAAAGTTTGTGTAGGTTGTTAAACCTAATAGAATTGTCCTAAGGCTAACCAAGAGGAGGGTGAATTGGTTAATTAAAAATTTCTTAGAATTTTTGAAAATTGTTTCTAGAAAATTTAATTAATGATCCTAAAATTAGCAGTTATTTGAATTTAATTATCATAAAAGAATTTTCAACCACAGTAATTTAAAGTGTAGGAAAAATAAAATGCATGTAAAAGTAAAGGAACAGAAGAACACTAAATTTTATAGTGGTTCGGTCTAACTAGACCTACGTCCACTCCATGGAGACTCCTTCTCCAAGCATTGCACTAAATATAAGTGACTCTCCTTTTTCCCCCACAGTAAGTCGGAGAAGCCCTTACAAAACTGTTGCAAATTTGGGTTTCAGGATTATAGTTTTCATGATAACAAATATTTCTATGTTCTATTTTTAATTGGCTAATATTTCAGGTGCAAATGATCAAATGTAACTCAAGAAAATTCAAGATCGGGTCAGCGTGTGTTTAAATATATTTTTTCCCTTTCTTGAGTTAAATGTAATGTAACTAATCCCTTAGCTAAGTAACCTTGCACACACACACTCAGGAGGGGAGTGTTAGTGAATTAGAGTTTCTATTCATTTTTTGTTCAGATCATCCTGGACTATATTCACATCATCCTGGACAATCCAATGAAAATAGAAACCCTTATTAGGGCGATAAAGCTAAGTCGGTTTGATTAAGCAGATCATCTTGGATGATCTTATGATCGTACATGATGATAGGCTCAAATAAAACATTCTCAATCGCTAGATTAAGTTAGTCAAGTTTTTATTTTTATATATTTAGTCTGATCATCTCGAACAATATATGTATCATCATAGACAATCCATTACAATCATGCCTAATTAGTCTGGTAATTAAGCAAAGTAATTAATATCTAATTGATACGATCATATCATCCTGGAAACTCACAAGATCATCCTAGATAATACATACAAAATCCTAACCGTCCAGTGCCTATCACCTGTACGTCCAGAGCTATGTACAGGATGATTTTGTCATGTTTGAACAAATCATACCAGATGATAGACATATCTTCCTGAATGATCAAGTCATTTTGAAATCGTCTAGCATGTTCTAACCTGTACGTCTAGAGCTGTGTGCAGGATGATTTTGGTCATTTTTTAACTAATCGCACGGGATGATAGACATATCATCTTGGACGAACAAGTTATTTTGAGATCATCGAGCACAAGTTCCCTGGATGACTAGAGCTGTCTTTTGGATGAAATTCCTGATTTACACTAATCATCCCGGACGATTGTAGAATCATACAGGAGGATCTGAACAAATTTTATCTATTGATTATTCAAAGAATCCAGATCATCCAGGCTGATACATGTGATTTTGAACTGATCATACAGGATGATTGATCGGTTATCCTGGATGATCTTTGATGACCAGTTGAGTTTTAGGGTAATTTTTGAGTCCTCCTTTAAAAGATCTTTTTCTTTCAGCAAGAAAAATCTTTTGCCACTTTCCTTTCCAGAGAAAACCTTGAGACAGAGAGAGAGAGAGATAGATAGCTTGGGAGAGAGAGAGAGGATCTTATGAGGGGGAGTTTGTGAGGGATTCACAAAGGTGCTCCAAGTAAGGATCTGAGTTGTCTTCTCTGTTCGTCGTCTTTTATCTTATCGGTGTCTCTGTGGGAGGATCGTTCGTACGAATATCTGGGTTCTCTGCCTGCTTCAGGAGGAAGCGAAAGGAGTTCAGGTTCTCTGCCTGCTTCAGGACGATGCGAAAGGAGTCTAGGTTCTCTGCCTACATCAGGAGGACACGAAAGGAGTTCAAGTTCTCTGCCTCACCAGGATGGTGGAAAGGAGTTTTTGTACATGCTTCTCCACCTTGCTGTGGGAGCAGAAGGAGAGTCACTTAGTGTTAGTGCAATACCCAGAGGAGAGGCTCTGAGGAGTGGGCATAGGTCAAGTTTATCTAACCACTATAAAATCTGGTGTGTTCTTTCTGATTATTTTTTGCATTTACTTTTCTATTGATGATTGTGTGATTATGATTATTATTTTATTATCGTTGAATATCTGCACATCATCGCATAATTGTAAAAGTTTTAAAACATTCAAAAAGATTTTTTAAATCATTGTTTTGCTCTCAAATTTTTAAAACTACTAATTCACCCCCTCTCTTGGTTAGTCTTGGGACTAGTTCATAAGGGCTTAATATCCCTATCAAACTTTCAAGTGGTATCAGAGCGGGATTCAAAAATTAAGTTTAAAAACTTTTAAATTTTGATCCATGGCTAACTTTAGTAATCGTAATACTACTGAAGGTTATTCAATTACACGACCACCATTGTTTGATAACATACCTTTTGATTTTTGGAAAACTCGCATGTCCACTTTCTTCAATCTATAGATTATCGCATGTGGATGCTTGTTATGGATGGCTATGAAGCACCTTTTAGAATGGTTAATAATGTTAAAACCGAACTGCCTTTCACTGAATGGACTCTTGATGATCAGGACTTAGCCCAACTGAATGCTAAATGTTTGAACTATTTTTTCTGTACACTGAAATCTCAGGATTACATGCGTATTTCTACTTACACTACTGGTAAAGAAATCTAGGATAGATTATGCATTACTTATGAAGGTATATCTAAGGTTAAGCACTCTAGATTAAACATCTTACTTCACGACTATGAACTCTTTCACATGAAACCTAGTGAATCAATTTTTGAAATGTATACTAGGTTCACTCAAATTGTCACTTCTTTATATGCTTTAGGAAGATAACATACAAACTATGAAAAATTAAACAAAATTCTGAGATATTTGCCTTCTTCTTTTGATGCCAAGATAACTGCAATTACTGAATCCAAAGATTTAAACACTTATTCTATTTATAACTTACTTGGGTCACTCATTATTTACGAGCAAGGAGTGAACCAATGACAAATTAATACAGGTGAGAAGAAGAGGGAGAAACTTGTGGCACTAAAGGCCAACGATACTGACACTAACTCTTCTGGGTTTGATAGTGATGATGTTGCCTTAATCACTAGGCAATTCACAAGCTTTCTAAGGAAGAAATATAAGAACTTTTAGAAATGGAACAAAGGTAAGAGTAGAAAAAATTTTAAAGATTTATTTGATATTGCTTGCTTTGAATGTAGGAAGTCTGGACATTTAAAGGCTAATTGTCCTATAATTAAGGCTCACCTAAGCAAGGAGAAGGGTGAGGAGAAACCCAAGTTCAGGAAGGAGAAGAAGTAGATTCAAAAGATGTTCTGGGCAGATTCTACATTCAACTCCTCTAAGGCTGAAGCTGAGGAGGAGACTTTAATTTTGTGTCTGATGGCTGATGATTATCTTGGTCAGTCTAATCAAGAAGAGGTATGTGATCTAACCTATGATCTATTACTAGATGTTTCTAAAAAAATTCATTCATTGTATAGGAAACTTAAGAAAACATATGCCAGCCTAAAATTGGATTTCCTGAATTTGTAAAAAGAGCATGATGTTATGATTAAGGATCATTCTATACTTGATAGCAATCACATGTCTTTACTTGATAAATTTGATGAATTGAACAAAAAGTATTCTGAACTAATTGTTGAGCATGAGTCATTAAAAATATTACATGTTGATTTAGAAAAAGCTTATAAAGAACCGGACACCATGACATGTAACTTAGTTAGTGATGAGCATTATTTAAAATTTGAAATTGCAAGTCTCACGAAGGAAACTGAATTTCTAAGACTGAAAATTTGTGCTTTTGAGAAAAATGAAACACCTCCTACTTTTGCACAATTTTATGCACCTCCATCTTTTGAAGAATCTGTTTCAAAATCATCAAAGCATGTTTCATACACACCTAGGAAGAGACACTATCACCCACATAGATTAGTTAATTCTTTTCCTGAAGTTAGATGTTTTTCTTGTGGCATGTTAGGACATATCTCACACACCTGCTAGGTTTACCATAGTACACATTGGGTGTGGAGACCCAAATTATATGCTTCACAGTATAGCACACATGCATTACATTCTTTTTTTCATAAGAAGGAACCCTAACCTATTTGGGTTCCTAAATCTGACATTTGATTATTTTATAAGTGTACTCTCACACGAGATCTGATGAGAGTATGTGGTACTTGGACAGTGGATGCTCAAGACATATGACTGGAGATGCAAATCAGTTCATTTCACTGAAGACCAGAGCTGGAGGCAAGGTTATAGTTGTAGATAGTACCACCAGGAGGGTGGTAGGAGCAGGTATAATTGGTGATTCAAAAAATTTCATGATTGATAATGTTTTGCTTGTAGATGGATTGAAACACAACTTGCTAAGCATCACTCAACTTTGTGACAAAGGATACAATATCAAGTTTCTGCCCACTTACTGCATTATAAGCTTAAATGATAAACTTATTTTGCAGGGACAAAGGATCAACAATGTCTACATGCTAGATATAAGCTACTTTAAAACTGATATTTCAATTTACTTAAAAACTACTGCTGATAAGTCTTGGTTGTGGCACAGGAGATTATGTCATGCCTGTATGAAAACCCTTAGGAGAGTCACCCAAAAGGACTTTGATAGAGGTGTCCCCAAGCTTAAGTTTATTAAGGACCACCTGTGTGATGCCTATCAATTAGGGAAGCAAGTTCATTTCTCTTTCCACTCAATTAAGGACATCAACACCTCTAGACCTTTAGAAGTCCTTCACATGGATTTGTATAGACCCATTAGCACTGCCAGCTTAGTGGGGAGAGTATATGGACTTGTAATTGTTGATGATTACTCGAGGTTCACTGGGATTAAATTTCTGTCACATAAATCTGAGACATTTGATGAATTTAAGTCTTTCTCCACTTAGATTCAGAGGATGTTAGATTGTGAGATCTTGTCTATTCATAGTGACCATGATGGAGAGTTTGAAAATGTAAGATTTGGAACATTTTATCAGGAGCAAGGGATTAGCCACAACTTTTTAGCTCTTAGGACCCCTCAACAGAATAGGATAGCTGAAAGAAAAAATAGGACCTTAGTGGAAGCCGTTAAAGCCATGCTTGCTGAGTATTCTCTTCAAAAATACTTTTGGGCTGAAGCAGTGAATACTGCCTGTTATGTGCTCAATAGGGTGAATGTTAGATGAAATCTGAATAAACCACCATATGAGATCATTAAGGGTAGAACTCCAAACCTATCCCACCTCCATGTCTTTGGCTGTAAAGTTTTCATTATGAATAATGAGAAATAATCTTTAGAAAAATTTGACCCTAAATCTGATGAAGGAGTGTTCTTAGGCTATTCTAGTATGGGGAAATACTTTAGGGTGTTTAATAAGAGGACTTTGTAGTGGAGGAGACAACTCATGTGGTGTTTGATGAATCTGATCCTAAGGAGACTAGAGTTGACGAAGAAGAAGATGTAGGAGAGATTACCCAAGGTGTTGAAAATGTAAATATGGAGGAAAGGGTGGAACCTGAAAACACTTTGCCTAGAGATTGGAGATATGCTTCGAGTCATCCTAAAGAACTGATCTTAGGAGACCCTTTTGAAGGTGTTAGAACTAGGCATGAACTTAGGAATGAAGTAAACCATTCTACCTTTATCTCAATGACTGAACCCACCAACATCAATCAAGCCCTTTCTGATGAGTTTTGGATCTTAGCTATGAAAGAGGAATTGAATCAATTTGTAAGGAACGATGTTTGGGAGTTAGTAGAAAGTCCTAGGAATCAAAGTGTAGTGGGAACCAAGTGGGTCTTTAAGAAAAAGATGAATGATTCTAGTGTGGTGGTTAGGAATAAGGTAAGATTAGTGGCTAAGGGGTATAAAAAAATTGAAGGGATTGATTTTGAGGAGACCTTTGCCCCTGTAGCTAGATTGGAAGCCATTAGGGTGCTACTAGCCTTTGCCTGTTATAAGGGATTTAAGCTGTTTCAAATGGATGTCAAGAGTGCCTTTTTAAATGGGGTAATAAAGAGGATGTTTTTGTAGAGTAACCCCCAGGTTTTGAATGTTCTGAGTATCTAAATCATGCTTATAAATTAATAAAGGCCTTATATGGATTTAAACAGGCACCCAGAGCTTGGTATGAGAGGCTTAGCACATTCCTACTAGAAAGAGAGTTTATTAAAAGGAGCGTATACACCACCCTTTTCCTTAGGAAAGTATAAGATGATCTACTCATTGTCCAGATCTATATTGATGAAATACTTTTTAGATCTTTTGATAAAACTTTATGTGATGATTTTTCTAAGATAATGAGTAAGGAGTTTGAGATGAGTATGATGGGAGAATTATCCTACTTTTTGGGGTTTAACATAAAGTAAATGGATGATGGAACTTTTTTAAGTTAATTAAAATACACTAAGGACATCTTGAAGAAATATGAAATGGATAAAGCTAAGCCAGTCAATACTCTCATGAGTTCCACTGTTCAGTTAGATAAGGATTCAAATAGAAAATCTATTGATCAGAAGAAGTTTAGGGGAATAATTGGATCACTGCATTACCTAATTGCTAGCTGACCTAATATTATGTTTAGTGTTTGTCTTTGTGCTAGGTTCCAAGCTGAACCTAAAGAGTCCCACCTGACTGCTGTTAAGAGAATCCTTAGATATCTCTTAGGGACCCCAAAATTAGGAATCTGGTATCCTAGGAATAGCACTTCTTTTGAGATTGTTGGATATACTGATTCTAATTTTATAGGGTGTAGTGTGGATAGAAAGAGCACTTCAGGAACTTGCCAATTCATAGGTTAATCTTTTGTCTCCTGGTCTAATAGAAAATAGAACTAAGTTGCACTTTCCACTGCTGAAGCTGAGTACATTACCTTAGGAAGTTGTATGGCCCAAGTCCTTTGGTTGAAGTAATAAGTTTTGGATTTAGGATTACCTGTTAGCATAATTTTAGTTCTATGTGATAACACCAGTGCCATCTATATTTTTAAGAATCCCATCCAACATTTAAGAACCAAACACATTGATATTAGGCATCACTTCATTAGGGACTATGTTACAAAAGGGGACATTGAGTTACATCATGTAGCAACTGAAAATCAATTGGCTGACATCTTTACTAAACCACTGGCCTTTGACTCATTCAATATTTTGAGGACCAGATCTGGTGTAATTGACAAAAATGCATGAATCTGATGATTACTGACTTCTGATGTTTTTCTGTTTTCTTTATTTTGCTTTTAGTTTTTGTTTATTTTGATTGTTTGTTTTACTTTAGAATTTTTCTTTTCCTATTGATTTTAGTTGTTTGATTTGCTTATCAAATTTGATTATTTTCTGCTAGTTTTCATTTGTTGGTTTTCATTTACTAATTTTTTCGTGTCTATTTTTCTTCCTTCTTATTTTGTTTACTGGTTACTCACTTTAAAATCAGATCACTGCTCACTACTATTGATAAACTGGATTTCTAACTGAGAGTTTTGCCTTATTTTTCTTTGAAAGCTTGTAAGCAGAGATTGACTCCTCTGGATCTATTAAAGGGGATAAATATTGATGATTATTTCTCTTCCTCTAACTTTTTTAATGGTGTATTATTTCTTTTGGATAAAAATCTTTTTCAAAATTAAAAAGTTAGTTTTTGAAATAGAGATCTATTTTATCTTCCTACAGTAATCTACCTCATATGAATAGTGTTTTCAAAGCTTTGAATCATTGTTATGCTTTTCTTAATCAAGTGATTGCACTTATCATATGATGTATAGTTTTTATTTTGTGAATTACTCTTCCTTACTGTAGAGAGTGAGTTTAATCGTCTCTTATGTCTAGAAGGTAATTTCACAGCTAAGATTCTTTAACGATTATGAAAAGAAGCAAGCTTACAAAAGATGCGCAGTGCTCCAAACAAATTGAGAAAGAGGCACAAAATGAGCCCAAAGCTAAAAAGATGCAAAATGTCGCCAAACTGAAAGATACACAAAGTGAATCAAAAATCAAAAGATGCGTAAAGTCCAAACAAATTGAAAAAGAGGCACAAAATGAGGCCACAAAGAAATAAGCTTTCTTCCCTTTCAGATCTTTAAATGTCTTAGAAAAATCCATGCACCACTTAATACTTTAAAAAGCTTAAGACGAAAAATCATGATTTCTGATTCCTTACCTTGTAATACTATTATATTAAATATTTTTTGGAACGAGGCTTGAAAGGATCACTTTTCGAATCTAATTTCTTTTCTTCTGAATTAGGCTTTTATTTGAAAGGAATTTGAACCTGTAAGGTGTCCGAGGTAGGAGTTATGACAGTCAATTTTCTAACTTTTCTGGATTTTAGTGTTGTCGATTTTCTTCTTGTTGGCTTTTGAATTAAAAATCAAGGAAAATTCTATTTTACTGGAGCTAATCTCAGAAAAAAGATTATTATTTTCACTGTTATTTTTCTCGTTTCTATTTTTTTTTATGTGATTTTGAACTTTTCTTTTTTGAGTGGTTTTTGGGATCCCTGATCTTTCCTCTCCATCCTTCATCTTTTTACTTTTTCTTCATAACATCCTAGATGATCTCAATATCATCCTGGATGATCCTCTTCATCCTGGACGATCCATTCATCGTCCTGGATGATCCATTCAAATCATCCCCACTTAATCCAACGGCTGATCTGTACCAATTATTAGTGATCATCTTGGACGATCCACCTTATTGTCCTGGACCATCCACGTGTCTGTAGCTGGACGATTCAAATTTGGCCTGTCTGATGCATTTATTACATATCATCCTGGATGATCCACCTAATCATCCTGGATGATACTTTTCATTAAAGGTCGTCCAGCTGGACTCCACGGGACGATCGCCTATGTCTTATCATCCTGGATGATATCTGATCATCCTGCATGATCGGACCACCTTTTTGACCAATCATCCAGGCTGTCATTATTGCAGATATCATCTTGGATGATCCTGTGATCGTCCTGGATGATCAGTCTATTTTCTTTATAAACAGCCCCTCTTCACCAAATTTTTCACTCCACTTCTTCCCTCTCCTCACTTGCATTTTATTCTTCATACCTGGTGGAAAAAGATCAAGGCATCATGGTAAAAGTTCATCCCAAGAAATGTCGATCCCTGATTTCCTGATGCAGCCGATCGGGCTACCTTCCAGTGTTACCTTGACATTGGAATCACTCAGTCAAAGATCATCAACCCCCGCACTCTTACCTACATGGTACTGATCTGTTTGCCCATGCCTCCCTTACCTTCATTCTCACCTTGGCCTTCCCCTTTAGCTCTGAACTTCTCATGGTCTTTTTTGCCAATATTTACATCACCTCTGATTACTCTACACTGCACTCATTTGTGAATCAGAGATCAGAAGAATTACCCACACATGATTTTCACAATATCCTTCCACTTTCAATCACTGGTGATAAGATCCACACCATAGTTTCTAATCTTGATTTTGATTGAAGTGTCGTCAATCATTTCCTTCAAAATACCAACATTTACTATCATGATAATGCGTATTCTTCCCTACTTAAGGATGCCTGTACAATTCAACATGTCCTTCATTGCTCAATCATCCCAAAAGCTGGGGACCACATCCACATCACATCTTTACTTTCCCTGACTACTTACTACATCATGGCCCATCGAGATTTCAATGCTACTGATCTTCTCTTTTGATACATTAAACATCTCACTAGTATTAGGGATATGGGCCACAGGAGACGCCAAAATCTAGCTCTAGGCCACCTCATTGCCTATGCACTTGAGATGAAATATAATCTGCAATATCCGATTCCTGCCGATATCCCTCCGTCCTTCTACACAAATAATTCCTTCCATGATCTCTACAGTACCCGACTTCATCCGGAGCCCATCATGGATGTTGAGGAGGTAGAGGAAGAAGCTATTCCTGTACCTGATGCACCTACTCCTCTTCGTATTACATCACCCTTTGATCATCTGGTGCAGCATTTCGACTAGTGGGAGGCCCATTTTGACTCCTATGTGACCACCCAACAGGAGTAGCATGAGCAGGACATGGCCTAGTTTGGAGAGCAGTTTGCCAGCATTCACTGTTACTTTAATCCACCACCACCTCCTCTGTCTGATCAGGATCTGCCTCTTTATTAGATTATTTGTTTTACTTTATTTGTGATGTTTTAGTTTGCTGTTATTTTTGTCTTTTCTATTCCTCCTTTTTGTGATGTCAAAAGGGGGAGTTATTTTTTGTGTTGTAGTAGTTTTATTTGTTGTATTGAATGTTATCACTGATTATCTATGATTAGTAAAATTTACCTTCTCTCGCTTATGCTTTAATTATTATAATCTGGTTGATTTGAAACTACTGAACAAATGTTTGCCATCATAAAAAAGGGGGAGATTGTTATAAATCTGGGTTTCAGGATTATAGTTTTGATGATAACAAACATTTATGTGTTATATTTTTAATTGGCTAATATATCCGTTGTAAATGATCAAATATAACTCAAGCAAACTCAAGATCGGGTAAGCTTGTGTTTAAATGTATTTGGTCTGATCATCCCGGATGATACGTATATCATCCCGGATGATCTGTATATCATCTTTGATGATACATATTATCCTAGATGGTATTAGATATTTGGTCTGATCATCCCAGATGATATATATATCATCCTGGATGATCCATTAGAATCATACCTAAATTAGTCTGGTAATTAAGGAAAGCAATTAATATCTGATTGATACGATCATATCATCCCGGACGATCGTAGGATCGTCCTTGATGATACATGTTAAATCCTGACCGTCTAATCCCTATCACCTGTATGTCGAGAGCTGTGTGCAGGATAATTTTATCATTTTTGAACTAATCATACCATACGATAGACATATCATCCTGGACGATCAAGTCATTTTGAAATCATCCAGCATATTCTGACCTGTACGTCCAGAGCTATGTGCAGGACGATTTTGGTCATTTTTGAACTAATCATACGGGATGATAGACATCATCCTGGATGATCAAGTCATTTTAAGATCGTCCAGCATAAGTTCCCCTGGATGACTAGAGCTCTCTTCTGGATGAAATTTCTGATTTACACTAATCATCCCGGGTGATCACAGAATCGTACAGGACGATCTGAACAAATTTTGTCTACTGATCATCCAGTGGATCCAGATCGTCTAGGCTGGATGATACCTGTGATTTTGAATTGATCATACAGGATGATCGATCGATCATCCTGGACGATCTTTCACGACCAGCTGAGTTTTAAGGCAATTTTTGAGCCCTCTTTTAAAAGATCTTTTTCTTCCAACAAGAAAAATCTTTTGCCACTTTCCTTTCCAGAGAAAACCTTGATAGAGAGAGAGAGAGCTTGGGAGAGAGATAGAGGATCTTGTAAGGGGGAGTTTGTGAGGAATTCATAAAGGTTGCTCCAAGCAAGGATCTGAGTCGTCTTCTCCTTTTGTAGTCTCTTGCCTTGTTGGTGTCTCTATGGGAGGATCGTGCATAAGATGATCCGGGTTCTCTGCCTGCTTCAGGAGGAAGCAAAAGGAGTCTAGGTTCTCTGCCTGCTTCAGGAGGAACCGAAAGGAGTCTAGGTTCTCTGTCGGCTTCAGGGGAAAGCGAAAGGAGTTCAGGTTCTCTACCTCACCGGGTTGGTGGAAAGGAGTTTATGTACAGGCTTCTCCACCTTGCTGTGGGAGCAGAAGGACAGTCACTTAGTGTTAGTGCAATACCAAGAGGGGAGGCTCCGGGGAGTGGATGTAGGTCAAGTTGACCAAACCACTATAAAATCTGGTGTATTCTTTCAGATTATTTTCCGCATTTACTTTTCTATTGATGATTCTGTGATTGTGATTATTATTCTATTATCATTGAATATCTGCACATCATCGCATAACTGTAAAATTTTTAAAACATTCAAAAAATTTTCTAAATTATTATTTTTCTCTTGAATTTTTAAAACTACCAATTCACCCCACGTTGGTTAGCCTCGGGACTAGTTCATAAGGGCATATCAATAGTTGCTTCTTAATCATGCACTCTCATACTTAATTCCCCTTTATGAATATTAATTACAACCAAACTCATTTCTAATAAAGGCCTTCCCAAGATAATTGGTATCCCTTTATCTTCTTCCATATCTAAGATAAAAAAATTAACATAGAAGATAAACTTATCTACCTAAATAAGAACATCCTCCACCACCCCCTAGGAAAAGTAAATCATTTATCAGCAAGTAGAATAGTGACAGTGGTGGGTTGAACATCTCCTTCATTAAATCTATTGAACATGGATAGAGGCATTAGATTAATGTTGGATCCTAAATCACACAAAGCTCTTCCAAATAATTTGTCACCTATAGTCATGGGAATGGTGAAGCTACCAAGATCATTTAATTTTTAAGGGAATTTCTTTTGAATAATAACATTATATTTCTCTTTAAGCTATAGTTTCAAATTCTCCCAACTTCATTTTTTTATTCAAGATATCCTTCATAAATTTAGCATAGCTGGACATCTGCTTTAAAGCTTCTAAGAATGGTATATTAATGGTTAATTTCTTGATCACTTCTAGGAACCTAGAGAATTATTTATCTAAATTCCTTTTAATCAACCCCTAGGTAAAAGGTGGTGGTGGTCTCTCCGTAACCTTCCTAGTAGGTCTTTCAGTTTCTTTGTTAGGTTTAGATTATTGGGTAGGTGGTTTAGTTTTACAGGCTCTTCTACACCACTGTCCTTTTGAGGTTGATTTTGATCCTTATAAAGGTCTCCCAAATATTTCCCACTCTTAAGATGAATATTATTGCAATGCTTTTCCAATTTCTTATCTTGCAAGGTGGACTATTCATGATAAGATTTATTATTTATCAAACTTGCAAGTTACCTTATTTAGTTTTCTATGTTTCTAAGCATTTTAGCTTGATTTTGCAATTGAATTCCTAACTAAATTACCACCTATTCCATGCACATCATCCTATCTCCATATAAATTATTTCATTAAAAATAATAGGGTAACACTACAAAGCTAAGATATTGGGTGCCATGGTACTTAATATTCTAGGGTTTATTATTGGATATTAAGGATTATTCCAATTTTCTCCTTAATTTTATTAACTTGCAATTCACTGATTGTTACCACTAATATTATTTTAAAACTAAAATTAATAAGGTTCCTAAAACCTGGATCATAAATATTGGAATAAGGATTATTTTGTCTTCTTGTGACATAAATATTCTTAACCCTTTGAATACTATTCACTCCAACAAAATTCAAATCAAGATCTTCCAAATGCATATGCAATCTAGATTATGAATTAACTCTAAAACTATCAAATTTTTAGATATAATAGTTACCTGAGTTGTCAAAATAGATAAGGCATCTGACTCATAAACTCTAGCTACTTTATTATGATTCACCCTATCATAAGGCCTCTAAAAAATATTTGTTGCCATTTCCTCAATTAATACATAGTTTTCATCAAATGGCTTAGACATTAAAGATCATCTTGTTGTTGCAATAATTATTGACTACCAGACTATTATAAAAAAGTTTGAGTAACTAACCAATTTGTTAAAGCATTGTGGGGGCATTTCCTAAGCATCTCCTTAAATCTCACCCAATTTTCCTAAATTGACTCTCCTTTAAACTGGGAAAAAGAGGTGATATCATTCCTAAGCTTTGCAATTTTTGAAGGTGGGAAATACTTAGCTAGAAATTTATATGCCAACTCATTCCAAGTGATTATAGAGCATGAGGTTGGGGAATTCAACCCGAACTTAGCTTTATCCCTTAGCAAAAATTGAAACAATCGAATCATAAAAGCATCATCACTAACACCATTATACTTGAATGTTGTGCAAATTTCTAAGAAGCTTTCTAATAGTAGGTTGGGATTCTTAACAAAAGTACCCCCAAATTTGGAATTTTGAACCATCTGAATTATGGCGGGTTTCAACACAAAGTTATTAAAAAAGATAATAGGTCTATTGATACACTAGTGAATTCCACCTACTTCATGATTGGCATGCTCTCTAAGAGGTTTAGGATGATCCTTATCTTGAACTAGTTCAACCATACCTAAAGCTAAAGTCTTTTTGGATTTTTTAATTTTTTGTAAGGATCCTCTAAATCTCTAAGTCAAATAACAAGGGCTCTTTATTAGATCTATATGCAACAACAAAGAATAAATTAAATAGCAAAAAATAAAATAACATAACAAGCAAAATTTTTTAATAAAGCAACAAGCTGGATACAAGTTACATGATACAAATAGTAATAAATATACAACTAGTTCAAGAAAATAGATCAATTTAACACTTTACTTCCTTGGAAATAATGTAAAGAACTTGATGGGGGTGGGGTGCATAGTTGCATTCAAATTATGATTATATGGGTTAAAATGTACTTAAGTTTTCTTTGGTATGCAATCCCCACTAAATATGCAAGTGTACATATCGATCAAGTAATAAAGTGATTGAGGGAGTGTCAATCCAATGAGGAAGTGTTCTACAAACATGCAAATAAACTAGTACTATATAGTATAGTTATATATATATATACACACACACATATATATATACCTCAAGCTCACTACTTCTCAAAAGAGCTACAAAAAAGTCAAAATAAAACCTAAGAGCCCAAGGTCTATACGAAGAAAAATTATATGAAACCTGGATACATTCTAGGGTGAAAGGTAGCAACACCCAAAAAATAGAAAAGATTAACTAGATGACTTTAGGCACCATCTTCCCACCAAAAAAAAATTCAGGAGTAAAAAAAATGAATAATGATAGGTTCCTACAAAACAAAATGACACACAAGAGATGGAATGCAAAGGAAAATAATAACATTACAGTAGCTAAGCAGGTCATAGAGATAATTAGGGCTATAATCATCTAGTAAGTATATGGAAGAGGCAATAATGTTGGATATGATGCAGTTAACATCCTTAGCATTAAAAATAAGGAAATACCAACTAAGGAGAACAAGATAATAGAAGTAATTACCAAACAAATAACAAACCAAATGGCTAGTAATAACAGGATGCCAACTCCAAAAGTTCACCCAACAGCTAGAAAGGAGGACAACCCATTACCACACACCAAATGACATGCATTGGAACACAAACCAGCCCGTCAATCAGAACATCCTTAATTCCCAAACAACAACCACAGCCACATCCACCAATTAGACTACAAACTCCAAAAGAAATAGCTGAACATTATCCAGAAACCAACAATAAAGACATAACTTAAACTAAAGTTCTAAAAAAATTACAGTTGGAACCACCAATAACTCCAATACAACCATAGCTTAGGATAGGAAAAGGGAGCTGGGGAAATATACTCAGCATAAAACTCTTAATAGGCAATCACACCCATCGAAATAACATAGAATAGGACACATAAAACAAAAAATAGAACTAACTGACCCAGATGAGTCAACATGAGGCATAAGCAATGGCATCTGACAGAGATCAAGAGCCTAGAAGTAATAAAAATAATAAATAGAGAAACAAAAAAATTGCTTAAAGAATGACCAATTAAACTCAGGAGCATAATATCTGGATTGCTATCATGAAGTAAACACAAAAGCCACTCCATTCTAATCCCAAACCCACCCAGGTAAAGCAAAAACTTGCACAGGAGGAGAGGAAAGGAACAGAAAGAGGAGCTATAGGAGTCCAAAATTATAATAATCATAGACCCATGATTCGTCACCCAACAACCCACATAGATGAATAACCAGAGAGGGTAAATTTAACACTCAACCTCCAACAGGATATCAAAAAGATTTATGGCCACCAAGCAAGGAACCAATAAATCCTCACTTTAGGACAACCAAACCTACACTACATCCCCAAATAATAGAACATGCTTAACCAGATCTAGATAAAGCCATGGTAGACCAACCCAAAAATAGCCACATAAGCAATAGATAAGCAGCACTTCAAGTTTAAATCCGTATAAATGTTACAATCATGGCTTATATTTGGCCAAGCACAATAGACAAAGAAATAGAGTAGTGAATAAAAACCTTGGTAATGAGGGGAATCTTCTTGACACCCATCACATCCAGGAAATAATAACAAAACCATCACAAAACAAACAAATAATAAAACCAAAGATGTCACTAAAACTATGAGTGTGACTGTAAAAACAAACAATCAAAAGGATAAAACTAGGAAGCCTGAATGGACAAACCAAAAAAGACAATAGCAGGAGCAAAGCATCACCCCCCAATCCAAAAAAAAGCCTAAGTTCTGACATAGGGTAAGCCAATTTTATCCAATCTAATAAGGCCTTTAAAAGTATTAGGTAAATTATGAGAAGAGAACTCAGTAAAGTAGTCTAGGTGACAATCAAGATTAGCAAGCCAATCGGCACACACATTCCCTTCTCTAAGGGCATGGATGATGGTGTAATTTAAAAAAATTTACAGTTGCTTAATTTCCCTAATGAGATAAAATAAATCAAAATTACAAATAATATCACCAGAATCTTTTAAATAATAAATACTATAAGTAGTATCACCTTAATCTAGATATTAGGAATGCCAAGAGAAAGAAATAATTTTAGGCCATATAAAATAGCAGACCACTCAGCATAAATAAAAGAACACTTCATTCAGGGGCCGATATATGCCATGATGATATTCCCAAGAGCATGCCTGGTAATACCCCCATAACCATAAGCAGAATCTTTAATCAACCCATCAATGTTAAGTTTAGAAGTATTATCAATGAGCTTAATCCAATAAACCAATTTAGGCTCAACATAAAGATGATTAGCTTATAGAGGAATAGCCAAATCTTGAGCTACAAAGGAGAAACCATTAAAATTTTTAGAACACAACATGTTAGCAGTATAAAGCTTCAAAACTTTGTCGTTGACATTTCTAATAATGTGATGATGGTACATGCAAATATTACTGAAAACAGAGTTATTTCTAGCAAGCTATAAACCATATAATAAGGGAGGGAATCAAATTCTTAATAGGACCTCTTGAATTAATGAGCCAAAATATAAGCATATCATTGGTGGATATATTAGCACTCAAATGTTTAAATCTAAAGATATCCTCAAAGTAAATCCAAGTTTTAGTAGCAATAGGGCCAAATATAAACACATGATGCATATTCTCCACATGATAGCAACATTGACATTTAGATGGAAGGATGAAACCTCCTTTAATTAAGTTCTTATCAGTAAAAATGTATTTATGCATAACAATCCAAAAAAGAGTAGTAATAGTGGTAGGAATACTATTATGCCAAATCATAATAAAAACATTGGTGACATAATTTTTAATTCTAAAAGCATTCCAAGCATCCTTTAGATTGAATTCCCCATTTTTAGAAAAGTTACGAAGTAAATAATCATCAACCTTAATATTAATAAGAAGATATAAAATTTGGATAATAATAGATTTAAAAAGCACTTCAACAAGTTTATTATAATAACAACAATTCTCAGATATAAATAAATTAACCTTAACAGCAACATTAAAGAAGGCATTATGAAGAGAGTCAATAGAATGAGCAACTAACCAATGATCTTGCAAAATGAAAATGTTAGCACCACTAAGACCTCATTGGATATGGGGCCCGACTTCCCATCTAATATTGCAAACTCTCATCCAAACTCTAGAGTCACCCTTATTATAGAAGAACATAGTAGGATGCTTACCAATATAGTACTTATAGTCAAACTTAGCCAAAAGACTAAGTCTAACATGAAAATTGAAGGACAACTTGATAGAAAATGCATTGGTAAGATCATTCATATTTATACAGCCCAAATCACCTTCCTCCATAACACCATAGCTGCTGCTCTAAGAGGACCAAATGATTTTACCATTGTTGTTGGTACCTTTCGAAAAAAAAATTATTAAACAATTTTTTAAGCCTATTACACAAAGCATGAGTAGGGTGTAAGGTTTGAAAGATATAAACAGGTAGAGAATAAAGAACACTTCTAATAAAAATCAATCTTCCAACAAAACATAAGAAATTAAATTCTCAAGAATTAAGCCTTTTTTGCACAGAAGTAGAAAGGTCATCAAAAAGAATGGTTTTCATACTACCCTTGTAAAAGGGAACCCCAAGATATTTAATAAGAAGAGAACCTTGCACAATTCCAGAAATACCTTTGGTAGCAGTGATAAGATCTTAAGGAATTTTGCTAGAGCCAATAAAATAGTTGTTGCTTTTATTAAGGAAAAGTCCACTAAACACTTCAAAACTATTCAAAAATCTCATAAGCATAGTAAGCTTATTTAGGGAGCCATTAGTAAAGATAATAACATCACCAGCAAAACATAAATGAAAAATAGGGAAACCACCCATAGTTCTATAAAAGATTAGGATGACTATAAAAAAGGTTGGCATGACCTCTAGATAAATATTCAATAGTAATAATAAAAAGAACAAGAGAGATATGATCACCTTGTCTTAAACCATGAGAGGATTTAAAAAAACCATTGCTTCTACCATTAATAAAAATAGAAAATAAAGGACCATCAATGTAATTTTTGACAAGATTAATAAAAAATGAATTGAAACCAAACAACTACAAAATGTTGTAGTAAAAATTCTAGTTGTTGTTATTATATGCTTTAGCTATGTCTAGTTTTAAAATAATGTTACACCCTCTCACCTTAATATCAAGGTCATGTAGGATCTCTTGGGCAAGTAAGATATTATCAGAAATATGCCCCCACCTAATAAAATAAGCTTGGCTAAGAGAAATGATTTTGGGCAATATTGGAGATAACCAATTGATAAGAATTTTAGAAATCAACTTATAATTATTAATTGCATTCTTTTTAGGAATAACCACAATGGATATGGAAGAGAAAACTTAGGCATATTGTTACCAACAAAGAAATCTAAAACAACACCATAAAGGTCAGAACTAATAATATCCCAGGCCTTCTGGAAAAACATAGTAGTAAAACCATCCATCCGAGCAAAAGAGTCAGAGTTCTTAGTATGAATAATCTCCTTAATTTCCTCTAGAGAAGGAGGGTTAATAAGAATAAGATTGTCATCATGATTAATAATATTACGAATAATATTAGGATTATCAATAGGAATGGTATCAATGTTGTTGTTAAAAAACTTTTTAAAATGCTCAACCGTAGAGTTAGCAATTTCACCACCATCCTAAGTTAAAAACCATCAAAAAGAGAAATTTTATGAATGAAATTTTTGGTTATGTTGCTCTTAACCAAGTCATGAAAGTACGTAGTGTTGTTGTCCCCTTCAATGAGATGCTTAGAGGCTGCATTTTATTTTTAAAAAATTTCCTCCTAAGCTTGTAAGTTAAAAAGGGAATTTTAGCATCTTGTAATAGTCTAAAATTGTCATTAGTGGGGTGAAGTTGACAATTATGCTCAATATAATTCACTTTATCCTCCGCATTCTAAATATTAGAAAAAAGGTTTTTAAAAACATACTTGTTACAACAATTGATTTTATACTTAAGTCTTTTAAGTTTAAACCATAATCTTTTCATGCCAAAAATAGAATTTTCAGGATGAATGGGGGCCTGCTAGTTATCTTGGACCATGATCAAAAAAGAATTATCAAGTAGCCACATGTTTTGAAATCTAATGTTAGGAGCTGGTCAATCATGCCTCACCATAATACAAATAAGAAAAGTGGAGTGATAAAAAATGTTCTATTGAGATGCTCCACAAAAGTATTATTAAAAGAATTAACCCAAAAATTATTAAAAAGCACATAATCCAAACACTTCCACAAATTGCCACAATTCCAAGTAAAAGAAATGCCAGTATAACCAATGTCCACTATGTTGCAATCCAAAATCATGTTATTGAAATCCTCAATAGATTGATAGACATGGTTAGTACCCCCAAGTCTTTAAGAAGGATTAGATATAATATTGAAATCACCACTAACCAACCAAGGTAAATTAATAAGACTGTGAAAATTAATAAGTTTCACCCAAAGAACCTTTCTAGTAAAATGAGAAGCAGCATAAAAAAAAGAAGCTTAATATTTAAACTGCATAAAAACTATATTACGAATAACTTGAGAAAAATCCCAAACAACTTCAATCGTAACAGGATCTTTCCAACAAACCCAAATTTTGTTAGATGAGTTATCCACATCATGATTAAAACCCAAATATCTCCAACTTGGCAAAGGAAATAAAAGGCTCTAGCATGACTAAAGTTGAAACATTATGAATATGGCATAAGTTCTTAACTTTAATCCTAGAAGAATGGAAACCGTTGCCCCTAACATTCTAAATAATATACTTAATCATTATGGAGTAAATGACTGGTTTGAGAGTGGGTGCTTTTAGAAGAGAGTAAATTATTATTTTTATTTTTCCTATTCATTCTCCCTTGCACTTTTATAAAACCATTGTCATTATCTAACATGCTAGCATCATTTGAGATAATTTTAAAAGCAGCATCAAATTTTCCATAAGTGGAATAGTTATTATCAATATATAGATAAGTTTCAGTATCCTTACAACCATTGTTCAATTCATTAGCATAAGCAAAAGGACCTTCCTCACCTTTATCCTGACCAAGCTCACCTTCTTCCAATTATTGTTCTTCTTCCTTATTTTTCTGTTCATTTAAGAGAGAGCCAAAAATAGCTTGATTAATACCATCATTATTGATCAAAACTAAATCAAATTCAGATAAATTTTTGTTAGTATAGCAAGGCAGTTGTGAGGATGTTAAAGTATTACTATGCTCATAGTAAATAATAACCATTTGCTCATCTAAACTGTTAATAATATTAGAAGTATGGCATTGTGTAACTCTAATAATTGGATAAGAAGTTTTTTCCACCCCCCTTAACCACAAGCAAATTCATTACATTATCATGAGTGCTAGTTAGCATCATTTTATGATCAAGATCCACAACACCCTTAACTTCCTTCATGATATTGCTTGGTTCATGTGAAGTACCCACTAAAATTGGATTACTTTTAGCAGCAACATTAAATTCCTGCACATGATTAGTATCCACAAGAGGTAAGATATAGCTAGTTATTTCATTTTCTTTAGATTCCTTAGAAGAAACTTTTTGTGTACAAAGGTGAGGATGCAAAATGAAAAATTCTATAGCACTATGTACATGCATTGTACAGTGATTGCAAAAAATATAAAAATTCTTAAATTCCACTTTTTATAAATACCCATAATGCTCAAGGCCAAGACATATTTCTGTAGGATGCATTTTAGAAACATCCATTTCAACCAAAATACGCACTATAGATGGATGAGGTACAGAGGCCGTAACCTGATTCATTTGTAATGGTATACCATAATTTGAAGCTAAATTGAATAAAATTTGAGAATTGAATATATGCAATCTCAAATTCAAAAATGACACTCACACATGAGCAATAGGCAATTCTTCCTTAACATCAAAGTAAGGTGTCCATTTAAGTAAACACATATGGCAAGATTGTATATAATAAGCTCAATGAGAAAAAATGAGGCTATAGTCTAAGTCATTGGATAATTGAATAGCCATATGGCATTGATCCAAAACATGAATAGAAAAACTTCTAGATAACTTCAGATTCCAAAATTTTTTTTGACTAAAATGAACTCAAAGGGGGCTGTAAGCTGAGAAATGACCTTTTCATCAAATATTAAAGCAGGAAAACCCTTGAAGGAATTTTAAACTAAATTAGGTTTGGGGGAAGAGGAAGAGGAGCCTTACAACCAAAACATCTTTAACGGATCATGAATGCCACTAGTTTATACACTAAAAAATCTAACCAATTTTGACAGATTTGTAGGTTTGCTAGCCGTCCACGGGTTCAATAACGATGGGTTTTCCATCAAACAAAATCCAGAAAAAGATAGATATGAGACAAGAAAGACACACAATACCGAAGAAGAAATCAAAACATCAATAAAAGACTGAATAAATGAGACTAAAATCCTCCACAATGAGAGGAAGAAGGAGGTTATGGATAATGCCCTAGAATCTCCTTCAAATATCCAGAGAGCACGAGCTATTTTTGTCTATTATAGTTATAATGATTATCCTGCATAATGAAAATAAGGGTTGAGATTTTGTCTATGTAAAAGAAAAGTAAGATACCAAATAATAAAATGTTGGGCTAATTATTATGAATTACCTAAGTTTTCTTATGTAGACTACTTTATATTTGATATGCATATGCATCCCTAGATCTTTACTGAGCTTATAAGAATGTAAAGTGATCTTTACAACCTTTCTACAATTTTTTATTTCCATAGAACCTAGAATAACATTCTATTCCTAGCCATGTAAGAGTTCTATTCAAACACGCTTAATTATTCAAATATTCCTCCACCGAGGTACTATATCACACTACATTTTAACTATACACATGACTATTATATATTAAATTAGGAATGAGAGATATTAAAAATATCCATTACTCATTCAAAGCATAAGATCCTACATTAGTACTTGTAAAGAATTCACATTATTAGCCAAAAGTAGAGAATTAGCCAGACATGGAATGTAAGAAAAAAAAATAAATTTTATTACTTGCATAAAAGAGAAAAATATAGGAGAAATAGACAAAATTATGATAGAACTCCCACTAAAACAAAATACAAAACTATTTATATAGGTATAGAAATATACTAAGGTGCTACGATGTTGATATGGTGGCACCATGGCATTAGAGAATGAACTAGCACCTCAGGATCGTTGGGCTTCCTCTGCTATGGCCTGGTCTGATTTGACACATCTAATGGCTAAATTGGTTCCACTTGGCTGATTCATTATTTTTATCATTTTTTCTACCATAGTGCTCTAGAAGTTGAGCACTATGGTGCTTAAATATGAAATCTGGTGCTACAATAATATGAAGTTCGACACTCTAGGACTCTAATTCTCATAGCTAATTATTGTAGTGCTAATTTTTTGTGCTATGGTGTTATAAAGAACTACCGTGATGACCTTGACTTCACATGGGAATTAAATTAATTTCTATTTTTGGTGAGACACTAGCATTATGATTTCCTGGTCTAGCACTAGGGCATTCTAGATGCTACGACACTAGTGGTTAGAGTGCTGCGATCCTAGTTCAATACCTATGAATTTTTCTCCTTTTTTGAGATATTCCTACAAAACATCAATAAAAAATAACATTTTTACTAAGATTTTTATTTGTTAAAAAATACAAAATTTACACTTAACTAAATGAAGGTAAATATTATTGAGGAGATGTTCATTAAAATTTTCATGATGGATACTAGAGCATCTCTACAAAGAGAGCAAGCTATTAGAGCCTATCTATTAGATATAAAGGTTTAGGAGGGTATTATAATAGAATTAAAAAAATGTTTCCAAGATCAATTAAATCAAAATGATGAACAAATTATTATAATAAAGAATAAAATAATGAAATTGATGGTCACCAAGGTCACCTTGCAAAATCAAGGGTTCTTCGTAACCATATGTTGAGTCTCCTTACCACTAGTCTATTTTGGTGGTTAGTAAAAGAAAGAAATTTAAAAGTGGAATAAGAGAAAATAATAAAATAAATGAGGGAATCCTTACAGATAATAGATATTAAGAAAATGGTAGAACATGTTAAAGAAGCAATATCATAGTCTTAAGGTGCGTTATTTATTCTGATAGGTTGACCATATCCAAAAGAATATCATTTAGTGTCATATTTGAAAGGCTTCATACTACCTGTATTTAAAAATTTGATGGTACAAAAAATCTAAAATAATAGTTAGGATATAAATATAAATTTTGTAATGCTAGATGCAGTAATTTATTATTGTTTAGACAATTCAATAGTAGCCAAAAAGGAATTACATTTAATTTATGAGTGGAGCTACCAAATGGGTCAATTTGTACCTTTTTAGAATTAGAAAAATTGTTGGGGCTTGACATCATGTGACAGTTGAGGATCTACTAGTTGAGAAACAATGATGACATATCTTATTTTCCACACACTACTTGGTTTATAAATTATTATTTCTATTATAAGATGTAATACCTATTCTAAGTAAGTGCACCTGTCATGTTAAGTAATTAAGTAATGAGATGAGTAGCATTCCTATAGAGATTGGAATTATCCTAAGCTCACCCAAGTACTGCTTTCTAAAATAAATATATTTATCTTGTTAGATAATTAAAAAGGGTGATTCAAAGAAAAGTAAAAAATTACAGTTATAAAAGATAAAGATAATTACTTTTAAAAATCTAAACCAAAGAAATTTGAAGAACACATGCCTATAAAAGAGTTATTTCTTTCTAATGTTGTTGTGAATTAGAATACAAGTACTCCTTATCTCCGTCAAGCTCATTGGAGTACTAGCTATGATTTTCCCCAACTATAATTTTACCATCTCCTTAGTACCCCATAATCATTGAAATACTAGCTAAGAAATAGATATACCTTGCACTATATCATATATATATGAAATTTTGTAATTTCTTATTAAATTCCCTAAAATTTTAAGATATTATTTATCCTTAAGTAATTTATGCTACACAGGGATTAAATATCTTTTGGTTGAATATAATTTTTGGAAAATTTTAAAATTAAAGATTTATTCATTTATAAAGTATATAATTAAGAATATTTTCTATTAAAATAATTATTAATAGCTTATTCCTTCATTCTTAATTAATATTAGTTCTATTTTGAACTCCTAAGGGTGTAGGTGAATAATTTTGATAAACTTATTCAAGATTGCTATTTTTTTGAGTCAATGAAATTACACATTTTGTTAATCCTTGAATCAACCTATAAGCTTTCTTTTAATTATTACAAATGTAATATATTTTTTTTCCAAAGAATAAAAGTGGGGCTAGACATTTCAAGTACAAAATTTTGATATTATTATATTTAGCTTTTCACTTTTTAATTTTTAATTGGGTAAGTATCATATAATGATTTTGAATACTTGTATATTGCCTCCACTTGTTATTTTTAAGGGGGGCTAGACATTGCAGGTACCAATTTTTTATATTCTAAGAACCTTTTCACTTTAATCTTTTTTTTAAATGCCTTATATTTATTTAGAATACTTGTCTATTGCCTCCATTTTTTAACTACCAACATTTTTAATTGAGTACAAATTTTTAATATTTATCTATAGTTTGTTAAAGGTCTTATAATTCTTGAATTACTTAATTATTAGGTGATTTAGAATTAATCTAATTAGTTTATTCACATTAATCCTTAAACCCAATAATCCATTATAAGTAGTCAAGTGATTAAGTAATTTTTAGGAATTTAATTTATCCAAAATTACTAATTTTAAATGAAAAGATTAGTTATTATTTGTAACTATTTTATTAGAGAAATGTTAAAAACTATGTACTATTATATACTTAAGGGTGTTAATTTTAAAATTTTGAAATTTCTGAATTTAAGCAAAACTGCAATATATTAGGATGAATAAATTTGCAAAAAATTGGGAAATTTATTTTATTCATTATTTATTCCAAACTTCATTTTTAAAATAGAAAAATTAAAATAAAATTCTTAAAATAAGAAGAAATAAAATAAAATAAAATAAAAACTAAAAACTTAAAACATTAAAATAAAAAGAGAAATAACAACAATAGTAGGGCTCTACCCACTCTTCCTCTTGCTCCTTCGTCTTTGCTACATCTACTACTTCTACTACATATGTTGATGATGATCCTGGAAACATCTTAAAGAGGGTGGGCCTAGAAATATATTTTGCTAACCAAGGGTGTTCATCTTTTAGCTCTTGAACAAGTTTACCATGGCTATGCCGGAATTAGTTTGGTATTGATATTAGAATTGGTGTTAAAGCATTATGGGGTCAAAATGGGAATACAACTTTTGTTCTAGTCCTATTAACTACAACATGTAGTGATAAACAAAGACCTTGATATGATTCACTCTTTCCTAGAGGTCTTCTACTTGATCTCATAGCATCTTACGATCTTTACCCCATTATTGGCTATGTTTGGTAAGCAGCCATATCCATCTCCACATTCTTTGAAGGAGATTTTCAAGGATTGGATCTTAAACCATATTAGGCAAGAAGCAAGAAAATCTACTCCTCCCCTAGGTTCACTGATATCGTAGCATGTTCAAACAACTCATGAATTAAATTAGGATGCCTTAAACCCATTATAGTATACCCCTTAAGCATATACTAGATATGTTAGAAGATAATATTCTAAAAATCAATAGTAAAATATTTTTAAGTATATTAACTAAGGACTGACCTATCCTTTATCCCCACACTTCTCTTTTTGCTTGGCATAAGCTTTGTAGAATTAATGTTGTGCCAAGCCTTAGACGCCTAAGTGAGGGCAAACAAGGGAAAATTAATGATTTTATCTTCTCTCCTTTTCCACTTGGAATTCAAATCTTTTAGGTATATAATTTAATGATTTCCTTATAGAGGATGGTAGTTTTACAAAAATTACAGTACTCATCATCATCAAACTATTAGTAGGGGGTTTGGAGAGTGAAAGGGCCCACTTACCATAGACATAAACACATTCATTTTTGGGAACATTAAGATTTATGAAGAATTCCCAAGTGGTATAGGTATCAATAGGATGGGACTATTACAATCCCAGATCTTGAGCTTATGATTTTGATGATAACAAATATTATTAGATTTCAACTTTGCTTCTCGTGATATTATTATTGGATATTCATTTGTTCACACTAACATTTCAGGTAAGTCGTACATTGTGTAAAAGGGTCAACTCAAGCTTGGGTTGAATATATTTAATAATTTTGCAAGAGTCTACATTTTTATTTATTTATTTTTTTATATTTCTTGAGTCAACATTTCTATAAAATTTGTATGCAAGCTTAGCAATCATGTATGTAAGTGTTTTACTTTTTGTGAAGATCATCCAGTACGATTTGGATTGTACTGTAAGATCTTAGGAAACCCAAGATTAATTAAAATATTTAATTAAGATATTCTAAAATTATGCTAATTGTACTATATGATACAAATTATATAGGAAAATCAATTAAACTCAAAAATCCTTTCTTCAGTCACAAATTAGGCAAAATTTTAATATTCAAAAATTGAACTAACTTTACTATACAATTATTATTATATGGTATGATTGTATTAAATCTTGCCTAATATAATCATGTAATTAAGAACTTGAATCAAGAATAATCTATACTTCATATCATACTATATGATGGCCTGCATCTTACGGTATGACCTAATTTACTCCTAGGATGACATTTAATCACCACTAATTATGCTGGATGAAAATTCTATTTGGTTAAACTAATTATATGGTATGATTAGTTTAAGTATTTGAACTAATTGTACAACCCCTTATTCATCATATAATACTAACAAGATGAATTAAACTAATTATACTGTACTATCACATATTGAATTGTATGATTGGAAATGGCAGAATTGAAAATTTAGGGTTTTTTTTGAAGTGTTGTATTTAATATGTCAATTAATCTTTGGAAAAGTCTCTGGCTATTGAGAGACTTTCTTGGAGAGTCTTTTTGATGTTATTCTTTTGATAGAACTTGGAGCTTAGAAAAGGAGAAGGATAAGTTTTATGGGATGGGAGAAGTAGTGTGAGGAGATTTCACACAGTTACTTTAAGTAAGCTTATTCACTGCTTCATGTGTCTTTGTTGATCTTCTGGGTTACTCCAGAAATAAAGTCTCCAAGGCTGAAGATCGTTTAGGTTCTCTACCTCACTAGGAGGGTGAAAGGATTTTAGGTTCCCTGCCTCACTAGGTTCTCTACCTCACCAAGAGGGTGAAAAATATTCCAGGTTCTCTACGTCATTGAGAAGGTGAAAACATTTTGGTACTCTGCCGCACTAGGTTGGTGGAAGAGATTTTGTAATGGCTTGTCTGACTTGTTGTGGGAGCCAAAAGAGAGAAAATAAAAGGTTTAGTTCAATTCTCAGAGTGAAGAACTCTGGGGAGAGGACATAAGTCAAGGTTTCATCAAACCACTATAAGTCTGGTGCGCCCGTTCTACTCTTTTTCCTTTATTTTATTTTCCTGAATTTTAATTTTCTCCGCATGATATATTGTTTTAAGCATTGTCGAGATTGTTGAGCTTTATTTTGTTTTAAATTTTGTTGGAAAAGAAAAAAAATTGTCTCCATATTTATTTTTCTTCAAAAATCCAAAAGTGCAAAAATATTAGTTTTATTAATTTCTTTCACTAAAGTTTGTGAAATTTGTTTTGAGATCTCAAAAGAAAAATTTAAGTGAAAATTTTTAAAACATCAATTCACCCCCTCTTAGTTTTCCTTGGGTATTTCAAATGGTTTGACAACCTATCATTAAAAATTTAATTGGTATAAGAGTGTGTTCTCTTGAATTGTGGGTTTAAAAATCTTGGGAAGATCCACTGGCAAATTACATTGGTAATCATAAAACAATTGAATGATATTTTATTATACATCCACCTACATTTGATGTTATTCCTTACGAGTTCTAGAAAGTGTACGTCTACATTTATTCAATCTATTGAGTATCGCATGTGGCATATGATTCAAGTAGGATATACACCTCCATCTCATTTTGCTAATGGTATCAATGAAGAAATTTCTTTTAATAAATGGAGTTTTGAGAAATGAAAATATGCACAACTCAATGCAAAATGTTAAAATTATTTTTTCTATGCTTTAAGGTTTAAGGACTATATGCATGACTATTCATGCACAACTAGGAGGGGAATTTGGGATAGGTAGAATATCACTTATGAAGGAACAAATAAAGTTAAACTATCCTGTATGAATATATTGTTGCATGACTATGATTTATTCCACATGAAATCTAATGAGATAATAACTAACATATATAGTAACAATACTAATATTATAATATCATTGCGTGCAATTGGTAGAGGGTTTTTTAATTTTGAAAAAGTCAATAAGATTTTGTAATATTTACCTGAATGTTATGATGCAAAAATGTTATTACCATCTATAAATCAAAAGATTTAAACATGTACCCTATTAATAATCTACTTGGCTCAGTTATTACCTAAGAGTAAAGTGTGATCCAATAAACCTGACATCAATAACTCTTTAATTGTTATTGATGATGATATAATATTAATGAACTGGTAATTCAAAAGCTTTCTGAAGTAAAAATAGAGACGTCATCAACACTGGAATAAAGATAAATAAAGTAGAACTACAAAGGTTTCCTCTAACACTCTCTATTTTAAATGTAGAAAATAAGGACACTTAATATTCGACAGCCCCAACCTAAAAACTGACCCTACCAAGAAAAAGGGTGAAGAAAAGACAGGGTTTAAAAAGGGGAAGCAAAGGACATAAAAGGCTTTCTAGGGAGATTCAACTTTTGACTCTTTAGAATAAGAACCCGAGGAGGAGGAAACAAATTTATACTTAATAGAAAATGACTGTGTTACAAACTTTGATCAAGATGAGATATGCGAGCTAACCTATAATGAATTAATTTTTATTTATGAGTAAATACATAATTCTTATAGAAAACTAAAAGTTCTGCATACATATGTAAAAAGGAATTTTCTAATGTAAAATGTGAGCATAATTTGTTAGCTAGAGAGCATGATGATCTTAAAACCAAACATATTTCATTAGACAAAGAGCATGCTTCTTTACTTGATGAATTTGATTAATTAATTAGGAGACATATAGAATTTAGAAAATCACATAAATCCTTGAGATCTAAGCATATTGAATTAGAGAAAATGTCTAATGAACTAGGGGTAGTCGGAATGGAACAGTTCTCTAATGAGCGTGCATTATTGTTTGAAATTAAGAGTTATAGGAGTGCAAATGAACATTTGAAAAAGAAAGTGAATTATGGTAAATAATACATTACTACCAATGTTAGCATAAAATCCACAATCTACACTACCATAAAAGGAACCCCGAGGACATAGCATATATTATATCATGTCCATAAGAAAAGACACAACCACTCACATAGACTAGTAAACCCATTTCTAGGTTTTAGGTGCTATTCTTGTGGCATGGTAGGACAAATAGCCCGCACTTATACTATACATAATAGAACACATTTAGTGTGGAGGCCAAAGTCATTTGCTTCACAATAAAGCATATATTTATCTAATGTGTAAAAGCATAAAGTGGGACCAAAATTCACTTGGGATCCCAAATCTAACCATTGATGATGACTTTATATGGATGCTCTCACAAAAGGCTCAGTGAGAGTATGTATTACCTAGAAAGTGGGTGTTCATGTCACATGATTGGAGATTTAATACAATTCATCACCCTGGAGGATAGGGTAAGAGGCAAGGTAATATTGGGAGATAATACACTATGAAAGAGGTAGGTTTTGGTATGATTGGTAACTCCAAAAGTTTTGCTAAAGAAAATGTTTTAATAGTAGATGGATTAAAACATAATTTGCTTAGCATTATTCAGCTATGTGATAAGGGCTTTGATATAAAATACTTATCTACTAAATGCATGATTAGTATAAATGCAAAAAATTATTTTAGAAGAAAAAAGAATAAACAATGCTCACATGCTTGATTTTCTTATATTGATAATTCAAATATTTTATGTATCAAAACTATTGTTGATGAGTTGTGGATATGGCATAGGTGACTATGTCATGCAAGAAATAAAACCCTTAGGAAGATAACTCAGAAAGACCTAATTAGAGGTATACCCAAGTTAGATTTCTCTAAGGATCACCTATATGATGCAGGCCAAGTAAAAAAATAATTTAAGTCATTATTTCATTCCATCAAGGATATCAGCACCTCTAGACCACTAAAAATCTTATATATGGGCTTATTTGGGCCTATTGTTACTACTAGCTTAAGTGGAAAAACTTTTGGGTATATGATTGTTGATGATTAATCTAGATTCAACTGGGTCACATTCCTATCTCATAAAAGTGATTCATTTTAGGAATTTAGGATGTTCTCAATTTGGATTCAAAGAAAATAAGGATGTGAGATATCTACTATCTATAGTGATCATGGTGGAGAGTTTGAGAATAATAAGTTTGACTCTTTTTATAAGGAGCTAGGAATTAAGAATAACTTTTTCCCTCTAGGACCCATCAATAAAACTAGATCACTAAAAGAAAAAACATAACCTTAGTGGAAGCTACTAGGGCTATGCTAGCTGAATACTACCTCCCTATATACTTTTTAGGGATAAATAATGAATATTGCTTGTTATGTCCTGATTAGGGTAAATGCTAGAATAAAATTTAATAAGACACCCTATGAGTTGCTTAAGGGTTGGACAACTAATATTTCTCATTTGCATGTTTTTGGGTGTAAATATTTTATTCTCATCAATGGTAAGTCTCCTCTAGGAATGTTTGATCCTAAGGCTATTGAAAGAGTCTTCTTGTGCTAATCTTCTATAATTAAAGCCATATGATCTTTAATAATAGGACCTCAGTTATAGAGGAGTCCACCCATTTAATATTTGATGAATATGATAAATTAATTGAGGCTAGGCTATATGATGATGAAGAGGATGAGGTTACCCAAGGAATATAATCTATTGTTTGAGGTGATAGCGAAGAACCTCATGAGCTGTTGCCTAAAGAGTGGAAATACTTATCTAGTCATCCTAGGGAGGTCATATTAGGAAATCCATCTATAGGAGTTAGAATAAGGCATGAACTTAGAAAGGGGTTAATTGTTCGATTTTCATCTTGATAGAAGAACCTACAAATATAGACCAAGCCTTGTCTGATGAATTTTTGATCCTATCTATGAAAGAAGAGTTAACCCAATTTATTAGAAATAATGTATGGGAGTTGGTTAGTATACCTAAGGACCAGAGTGTAGTATGTACCAAGTAGGTATTCAATAATAATATGAACAACTCTAGAGTAGTGGTTAGGAGTAAGGCTATATTAATAGTTAAAGCGGTGCAACAAATTCCAATAATTCTAGAGTAGTGGTTAGGAATAAGGCTCTATTAGTAGCTAATGGGTGCAAAAATTGAAGGAATTGATTTTGAGGAGACCTTCACCCTTGTAGTTAGATTAGAAGCTATTAGAGAACTATTAGCTTTTGCATGTTTTAGAGGCGTCAAGTTGTATCAAATGGATGTAAAGAGTTTTTTTTTTTAAATGGGATTATCAAGGGAGATATTTATGTAGAAAAACCCCCTATTTTTTAAAATTCAACCATTCCCAATTATGTTTAAAAATTGAAAAAAGATTTATATGGGTTGAAGCATGCACCTAGGGCATGGTATGAAAGATTCAATATAGTACTCCAAGACAGATCCCTTGTTAAAGGTAGTGTAGATACCTTCTAAAGAAAATAGGAGATGATTTACTCATTGCTCAAATATGTATGGATGATATATTATTTGGATCATTAAATGAAAATCTTTGTAATGAATTTTTAGAAATTATAAGTAAAGAGTTTTAAATGAGTATGATGGGAGAGCTAAGATATTTTTTTTTAGATTTAAAGTGAAGTAAAGGGATGATGGTACATTTCTCAGTTTGACCAAGTATATTAAAGAAATTTGATATGGAAGGTGATAAAGTAATAAATACTCCAATGAGCTCTACGATTTAATTAGATAAGGGTACAAATAAAGAATCAGTAGATAAAAAATAGTATAGGGGGTAATATGATCATTTTTATATTTGACTGCTAGTAGACCAAATATAATGTTTAGTTTTTATCTACGTGCTAGATTTCATGCCAATCCCAATGAATCCCATATGATTGTAGTTAAGAGAATTCAAAATTACCTTATATGCACCCAAAACATACGTATCAGGTATCCTAAAAATATCTCTTCATTTAAAACTAAAGGATATTCAGACTTGAACTATGCATGGTGTAGATTAGATAGAAAAGTAGTTTTAGAATTTATAAATTTGTGAGGCAATCATTAGTTTCCTTGTCCACTAGGAAGAAAAATTTAATATCCCTATCCAACACTATGTTGGAATACATAGCTGTAGTAAGTTGTGTTACTCAAGTCTTATGGCTAAAGAAACAAATCCTAAACCATAGACTTTCTTTAGGGACCATTCCAATCATGTTTGATAATACTAGTCCTATCTATATTTCTAAGAATCTAATTCAACACTACCATATGAAGCATATAGATATTAGACATAATTTAATTAGAGATTGTATAGCAAAGAGAGATATAAACTGCATTACATAGCTACTAAAATCCAACTGGCAGAGATTTTTATGGAATCTCTTAGCTATAAGACTTTCATTACACTTATGATGAGACTAGGTGTTATTTATATCAATGCTTAAAGAAAAAAAGGTTATAATATAGATGTTACAACAATTTTAAAGAAACAATTTTCTATGTTTTCAACAAAGAACATCCTGGCGATTGCGAGTGCGATTTTGGCTTCCACTGCTCCTCCTCGTGGTTTCTTTTGTAGTTTCACGATCTTTGGTTTTTAGTCAATTTTGGGTCTTCTTTTTTCTTATTCCTGAGGCCGATTGACCTTAGGTCTTTTGGCATTTTAGGGCTTCTATCTTCATTCTTCGTCCTCATCTTTCTGGATTCATTTTTTGGTCAGTTCTTTCTGGGTTTTCTTCATTTCATGCTTGTTGATTGTCTGTCTTTTTGTTTTGGTTGTCATTTCTGCTTTTCATTTTTTGGGTGATGATGATGCCACCGTCTTTTATCCCCTCCTCTTCTTTGGTTTCTTTTAGCAAGTCTCAATCTTTCAAAGACGTACTTGCTGGTCCGTCATCTTTCACTTCTAAACTGTATTTATTCAGACTTCCTTCAAAGGTTGTCTGACATTGATTTTTGTGGATTCCATTGTTTCTCAACTAGCTGCCCCATTTGCATTAACTTTAGTTGGGAAGTTTATGTTGCGGCGACCCAATCTTGATGTTATTTAGAAATTTTATGTGAACCTCAAACTATCTGGTTCAGTTCATATTAGATTATTAGATTAGAGACACATTGCAATTCGGCTCTCTAATGATCTTGATTATAGTCACATATTCTCTAGGAGATCTTACTATATCTAAGCTTGCCATATGCATTTACTTAAATGGACCCCAGGTTTTGATGTTCTTGAGGAGTCTCCTATAGCTCCCATGTGGATTTCTTTTCCGAACTTGAGACTGCATTTCTTTAATTCTCAGGTTTTGTTTGGTCTTGCTTTGATTTTTGGTAGGTCACTATAGACGAATCAGGCTACTACCTCTCTCCCTCGTCCATCGGTGGCTCATGTTTTAATCAAGTTGGATGTGTCTAAGAAACATCCTAATGATATTTACTTGGGCTCAGAATTAAATGGCTACTTCCAAAAAGTTGAATTTGAAAATCAACCAATTTTTTGTTCACATTGTAAAATGCATGGCCATGATTTTAATGAATGTTATAGGTTGTATCCTCATCTTCATAAGGAGAAGGAGTTGACTAAACTAATGAAAGAAAATACTGTGAGGGATCCTTTGGCATCTCAGGATAAGCAGAATCCTTCTCTTGGATTGGTTGAGGAAGCTTTGGCACAGCAGCAGCTCATGACCGAGGGGACATTACATGATTCTTCCACTAATAGTGAACTTCTCCCTACCTGTAATGAAGATCCTATTACTGCTCAGGGAGTCACTAAAAACTCTAATTTCCTTTAACTAGTGATCTTGAGAATGTGGATGAACATAGTCTGGCTATTACTGCAAGTCAAAATATTATTTTCTCACATCCTATCATTCCTTGTGTTACTAATGGAAATTTACCTGATATAAATTTCAAGAGGGATCCAAATAACTGCACTAATTATTTGCCATCTCAGCCAATTGTGAATTCACAGAATGATGGGCAACTTACTTTGGAAGAAGGAGAATTAGATAATGCTGCATTTGGAATGGCTAGTAAGGAGGATGTGGAACAAGAACAATCCTTCATGGATGGTGAGTTACCTCAAGAGGTAAGATAGGAGATTGGTCAAACTGGCATGGTGAAGGATAATGGTGGTAATGATTTGAGTAATAAAACTAATGAGGAAGATGGCGTTATCTTTGAGGAAGGTGATCTACCTCACGACGTGGGGCAAGCAGGTATGAATAAAGATAGTAAGTTTCCCTTGAATTCTCAATATCATAATGATGCCTTTATTGACACAGAGGATAGGGATATGATGGTTAAATGTTTTTCTAGAGATGATAATGACACTAGTTTTGCAAAGGTTCAAAGTAGCAGAGGTAGGAAGTACAAAAACTTTATTTTATAATCTTCTAGAACCACCCAATTGCATACTAGTCATTAACCCCCTATTTTTAATGTTTAATGCTATTATTTGGAATGTTAGGGGCAATGGGTGTCCCTCTTCTAAGTTAAGAGTTAAGAACTTATTCCGCATTTATAATATTTTTATTCTTGTTTTGCTTGAGCCTCTTATTTCCTCTACTAAGTTACTTGGAACGGCTAGATTTTTGGGTTTTAATTATGCTATTTCGAATGTGGCCAATAAAATATGGGTGTTTTAGAAGGATCATATTCATATAGATGTTATTGGAGATTTTACTCAAGTTATGCATTGTAGTATTGAAAGTTCTAATTTATAATGTTATGCCTCTTTTATTTATGCTGCTTCTTATCGTTATACTAGAAAATTGTTATGGGATCAAATCATTAACTTTTATAGTATTTGTAACTTACCCTGGATTATTGGAGGGGATTTTAGTACTATCTCTAATCCCTCTGAACGTATAGGTGTTCTCTCCCTATTTTTCATGCTATGAAGGATTTTAATAATATGATTATGGATTATAATTTAATTGATATTGGTTTCTCTAGTAATAAATTCACTTGGAACCATGGTCATTTATGGCAAAGGTTGGATCAGGTTTTGTTTAATGATTGTCGGCTTAACTCTTTTGATTCTACTACTGTTAAGCATCTTAGCAAGACCCTTTATGATCATTCTCCCTTACTTATTAGGCTTAAGACTAGATGTATTAACTCTCCTTCTCAATTTAGGTTTCAAAATATGTAGTTGCTGCATGACTCTTTTATGGACTTGGTTCAGGAAAATTGGCATGCTCCTTTACGTCTGGATAACTCTATTTTTGGCATGAGGAGATTTTGGTTTAAATTGAAAAGGCTTAAGCAAGTTTTAAACTGGTGGAATCATAATGTTTTTAAGAATATTTTCACTAACATTGTGAATGCTGAAGAGAAAGTCAACAATGAGACTCAATGTCAATTGGTGCCTTCTAATGATAACTTTAGTTTACTGAGAGATGCTAAAGATTGTTTTTATAAATTATAAGCTCAGGAGGAAACTTTTTGGAAACAAAAAGCTGTTGATAACATCTTGTTGAAGGTAATAATAATACTAAATATTTCCATGCTTTGATTAAGAAGAAATGTGCTATTAATTATATTCATAAAATTTCTCGTGATGACGGCTCTATTACTGAGGATGGTGTGGAAATTGCTAATTTAGCTATCCAACACTTTCAAAAACATCTCAATAAGGTTTTTAGTTTGGTTCATATTGATAATCCTTCTATCATCCCTAACCTTATTTCTCAAGAGGATAATGAGTTTCTTTCTAAACATCCTTCTTTAGAGGAGGTTAAAGAGATTATTCTTGGTATGAATGGTGATTCGGTTGCCGGGTCGGATGGCTTTACTACTAAGTTTTTCAAAAATCTTGGCATATTATTATTGATGATCTTTATTCTACTGTCAATGATTTTTTTGCTGGTAATTCTATTCCTAAGTTTTTTTACTTCTACTTCTATTGTGCTTATCCCCAAGAATAACTCTGTTAGTAACTGGAATGATTTTAGACCTATTAGTTTGTGCACCTTTTTTAATAAATGGCTTTCTAAAATTCTTATGAATCGATTAAATTCATTTTTGCCTAAAATTATCTCTCCTTTTCAAATGGGTTTTGTTAAAGGGTGGGCTATTACTGATAATATTCTATTGGCCCAAGAATTTTTTCTAGACCTTGATGTTAAGGTGAGAGGTGGTAACATGATTTTCAAACTTGATATTGCCAAGGCTTGTGATAACATTGATTAGGATTTTCTTTATAATATTATGAAGTTGTTTGGTTTTGACTTGAAGTTTGTCAATCTTATTAAAAACTACATTGAGGACCCCTACTTTTCTATCATTGTTAATAGTAAATGCAATGGTTTTTTTAAAACTTCTCATGGTCTGAGATAAGGGGATCCTATTTCTCCTTCCCTCTTTATTATTGCTGCTAATTACCTATCTAGAGGTCTTGCCAACCTCTTTAAGAAATACCCTAGCCTCTATTTTAGAACTTTGGGTGGTTTTCCTATCTCTCATTTATGTTTTGCTAATGACTTTATCATTTTTACAAATGCTTCGGTTAATAAGATTAACAAACTTATGAGTTTTCTTCATCAATTTGAAAAGGTTAGTGGTTTTGCTCTGAATAAACATAAGTGTTGCTTTATTCCCTCTAAGTAAGTGCCTAATGATCATATTGTGGCTATGAAAAAATTAACTATTTTTCTGCATGGCCATTTTCCTATCAAGTATCTAGGGGTGCCTCTTTTTAAAGGTAAAAAGAAAACTTTTCTTTTTAATGATTTAATTACTACTATACAGAACAAACTTTTGTCCTGGGATTCTAATTTTTTTAGTTTTGGTGGTAGATTAATCTTCATCAAAAGTGTTCTATATTCTTTGCCTGTTTATATTTTTCAAACTCTGCTTCCTGCTCAGGCTGTTTGTAACAGGATTGATAGGATTTTAAATAAATGTTTTTAGAAAAGGGCTAGTAGCAATTCTAAAATTCTTTGGTCCTCTTGGGACAAGTGTTGTGGTGTTCTGGGTGAAAGGGCCTTGGGGTGTAAGACAATGAATGATTTGGCCTATCCTTTTTCCTTCAAGTTATGGTATAACTTTCATGCTATAAGAGCCTTTGGGCTAATTTTATGTTCACCAAGTATTGTAGGGGTAAACATCCGACGACTTGCTGGTTTAAGAAAGGTGATTCTAAAGTGTGGCAGAGACTTTCCAAAGTTAAATGGGTTGCTGAGCCTTTTATCTTTTGGGGGCTTGGTGGTGGTGATATATTCTTTTGGCAAGATCGTTGGTTGGGGGGACAAATATATTGATTCTATTACCAATACCTCTTCCACTGTGGCTATGAAGGTGAATTATTTTTTTACTGACAATTATTGGGATTATGAAAAACTTTCTAATGTTCTTCCTAATTCTATTATTCAATAATTTTTGAATTTTCCTCTGAACACTAACACTGATGATTTACTTTTATGTGGTTTGACTAAAGATGGTAGTTTTAGATTAAAGGATGCTTGGCACTCCTTTAGATCTAAGAATGAGGTTTCTAAGATCTTTTATATGCTTTGGCATAAAAGTATTCCTTCCACGGTTGATATTTTTATTTGGAGAATTTTACATAAGTTCATTCCTACAGATGATAACTTAATTAAAAGAGGCTTTATCTTACCGTCAAAGTGCCAGTGTTGTTATCATGTGGATATTATGCATCATGTTTTTTTTTTCTGGTCCTTTAGCTGTTAAAACTTGGACATATGTTGATGACATTTTTCATTTGAATTATTTTAATGCCAAATTATCTATTAAGGCTATGCTTAATTGTTGGTTTATTAAGTCCAAATGCCATATCAGAAATGTTATTCCTTCCCTTATTTTATGGTATTTATGGTTGGATAGGAATAATTCTCATTTCAATGGTGTGATTATGAACTATCATAGGATTATCGAAAATGTGAAGGATAAGGTCATGGCTCTTTAATCTACTAAGTTGCTCTCTATCAAAAACTTTAAAAACTATTTTTTTTTTGCAACTAATTTAGGTCATAAGTTGGAGGTGGATAATCTTCCTAAAGAACCTAGGTTCATTTATTGGACAAAACCCCCTATTAACTCTTATAAATTGAATGTGGATGGTGCTATCAAGGATTCCTCTTCAGGTTGTGGTGGGGTCATCAGGGATTGTTATGGTAACTTTATTTTGCTATTTGCTGGTCCCTTACAAAATTGTGATGTTAACTATACTATTATCTCTGCTATGCTCCATGGTTTAAGATTATTCAATTCTCTTAACTTAACTAACATTGTTATTGAAGTTGGCTCTAATTATTGCTTTCAATTTCTTAACTCTGTGGAGGAAACTGTGTGTACTGCTAATCTATTTTATATTATGAGGGATATTAAGAATTTGTTGAGACTTATGAACTGCTCATTTTCCTTTGTCCACAAGGAAGGTAATGCGTGCGCTAATTGGCTTGCCAAGTGGGGGTGTGGTCTGGAGTATATGGCTGACTTTTCGGCAACTAACCTTCTTGCTCCTCTAAAAGGCCTTTTAAGATTAAATAAAATTGGATTGCCTTATGTTAGAGTTTAATGGTGCTGCTTGGGTTTGTTATATGTTGTTGGTTCTGGCTTGGTGTGTGCCATTTCTTCTGCTTTTGTTAATTTGTCTGCTTTGGTCTCTGGGTTCTCGGGTGGCCTTGTCTGCTGCTCAGTTATTGATTCTCGTTACTGCTTCCTCGGTCCTTTTGAAGCCTATTGTGTTTGGTTTTGTTCTACTTTTGGCTGTCAGTTTTTGGTATTTTTTTTGGTCCATTTGGTCCCGAACATGGTGAGCCTTTTATGGAGCATTTTGGTTTGTTTGGTGCGGGGCTTCTTGGTTGGTTCTTGGGTTCTATGGATGTGGCCCCGTCTGCTCTATTTGGGTGCCTTTAACATTGTCCTGTGCTGCTCTTTTATGTCAGTTTTTGGGTTTTTTGGCTCGGAGCTTCTAGCTTTTCCTAGTGTTCCTAGGGCTTGCTTCTGCTTGATTACTGTTCAGGGTCCTGGCATGGCTAACTATATCAATTGGAGGCGGTATAGTGTTGTGATCCTTCTTTCTATTCTTCTATCTTTGGTTTGGTGGATAATAAGGTGGTTATCCTTTTCTCTTGCTTGCTTAGCTATTGGTGTTATTTAGAATTTCTATTAGATCTATCATTTTGTTTTAGGGTATTGCTTTTATTTCTATTTTTTCTTTCTTGTGTATTATCTCTTTTTGCAGAATGTTCATAGTGCAGATGCTCGTAGTGCTGACTTTTTGGATGGGAAGCTGGAGCTGATTGCGGATTTTTATTTCCTTCCTTTTTTTGGGTGCTCATTCTTACGCACTGTAGAATGTACCTAGGTTTTATTATATTTTTTCTTAGTAGGAAACTCAAACTCTTGGGTTTTTTTGGATTTCCTTTCGTAGCTCTCCTGAGCATTAGTGAGCTTGAGGTCCCTTTAAGGACTATGAAATCATTTTTATGAATTAACGTGTAGGCCCCTCCGTGGGTTCCTCCCCAACCGCCCCCCACCCCCCAAAAAAAAAAATAATAATAATAAAATAAGGTTATAATATAGAAGTAATTAATGTCTGTATCTGCTTATGTTATTTGATTTCTTTACTGATTGTTTATATTTTTTTTCTTTTGTTGTATGTTTATTTGTTTGTCAAATTTGCTAAGTGTATCTTCCCTGATCATCACATAAATAATAATAATAATAATAATAATAATAATAATAATAATAAGAATAATAAGAATAATAATAATAATAAGAATAATAATAATAATAATAATAATAATAATAATAATAATAATAATAATAATAATAATAATAATAATAATAATAATAATAATAATAATAATAATAATAATGATGATGATGATGATGATGATGATGATGATGTTGATGATGATATATTACACACATCATATTATATGATCTTAACAAATCTTCACATCACTCATGCATAGTACACTTAAGGGCATTAATTGAATCAATTATTGGTGATCATACCATATGATAAATGTGGCACACACCATTGGATGAATTCAATTTGTCCAGTATGATATTTAATAACCTATAATACTATATGAAAAATTATTCGTGCATGGTGAATGTTTAGTTCGTACAAGCTGACTCCTCGAGACAATCAATTTAACAAAAATCATCCAGTATGATTTGACCAAACTTTTTGACTGAACGGACTAGATGAATTAAATTCTTTATATCATACCATATGATCCATATCATACTATATGATCTACCTGAAGTTTATTTAAGGAGAGGGAATTCTAAGGCTTTGAGTCATAATAATCAATCCACTTCCATGCCTCCTAGCCTATTGTCCTTAGTTTTTCAATGGCTAGAGGAAAGCATTATAAGGCACTTTTAGGTAGCTCTCCTATATGACCTATAGATCCTCAATTTCATGAAGTTGCCAAAGAAGACGCTTACTATAGGTACAAGGCTGTAGGCATAATTTCATAAAAAGTTATCAACCAGGAAGTTCTTAACTTCTAGGTATTAAATTGTTTTGTTGGCACCAAACTCCATTTTATTCTAACCTTAGCCTTTCCTTTCAATTCTGAACTACTCTTTGAGTTTTTCTCCAACCTTAGAGTTAATAATGGGGGCACATCACAGAAAGTTAGAGAAGAATGTTAAACCTCACAGAACTAGCTTGAGGCTAACCAAGAGAGGATGTGAATTGGTAATTTTAAAAAATCACTACACAGGAATACTATTTTTGTTTTGTTTTAGCCACAAACCAACTTAAAAACTTAACTCCGATAGATTACTCAATATAACATGGGGAAGTAATTTACATAAAAATTTATATGACAAAAGTTTTTCTTTTTTTTTAATTTTTAACACATGCAAATATTCTTTTAGCAAGAAGGTTTAAACTCAATGTAGTTTATTGATAAGATTGAAACCAATAAACTCATCTTGCAAAGAAGAAAATTGAAGGAAAATAAAAATGCAAGAAATGAAAAAACACACTAGAAATTTTTATAGTGGTTCCGTCAATCTTGAGCTATATCCACTCCCCGGAGTCCTCCGCTTCGGGTTTTGCATTAACACTAAGTGACTCTCTTTTTGCTCCCACAGTAAGACGGAGAAGCCTTATAGATTCACTTTCACCAAATCTAATGCGGCAGAGTGCCGAAAGATATGTCACCCTTGCAGTGATGGTAGTAGACCTTGAATCCTTTATATAACTCCTCCAGAAGCTAGATAACCTAAAGCTTTTTCTCCCCTTTGGAGAAGGTAGCGTACCTCTGATCTTTTCTCCTTCCTGGAGAAGGCAGAGTACCTCCAATCTTTTTCTCCCTCCTAGAGAAAGTAGAGTACCTCATGGACTTGACTTTGAAGCCTCTATCCTAAGAGAGTCTTCAAGGACTCACCAAGGCAACATGAAGAGCAAGGGTGTAACCAGCCCGGAGCAACCATGTGATCCCCTCACACCCCTTCTCCTTCTTATGAAACCCAAGTTTTCTCTCAAAAGCACCTTTCTTAGAGTTCCTTTAGTAGTCACATAATCCTCTCTGTTACCAATAGATTTTTTAAAGCATTGCTTAAGTATTATGTTTTAGAAAACCCTAAAAATTCAAATTGGTCATCTCTGTTCATATAGTATGATTTGAATTTGAACTATATGATTAGTTCAAAAAACTAGACCCATCCAGTTTGATGCAAATAGTTATTTAGATAAATTATTCAACTTTTTGAATACATCGTAAAGTACGATCCTAAGATCGTCCAGTATGATTTGTTTACTTTCTCTCTATTCATACAGAACGATTCAATGTAGAGAAATAAAATAGCAGAACTAAAGATAAAAAAAACTAAAGTAGCAAAAAAAAAAAACACAAATAGAATTCTATTAAAATAAAATGTACAACCAATCATACATTTTCTTCCCCTTTTGACATTACCAAAAAGAGGAGGAATATATAAAAATTAAGCTAAACATTGCAAGACATGAAATAATAAAACACTGCAAACAAGCCCTAAAAGTAAGATGGACCCTAATCAGGTGGTTGTGGTGATGGTTGTTAAAAATATTTATGGATGAAGGTGAATTGATCTTTAATTTAGGAAAACTTTTCTTTAAACCTCCCATTTCTTCCTCGTGCTGTTGTTGTTGTTATTAAATATGATAGTCTAGTCGGGTTTCTAATCTGTTGAGCCTCTAAATTATTTCATCGTGAGGGTAGCAAGGTAGGTAAGTACAGGTGGTGGTATTGATGGTGGTGAAGGCCACCTGCAAGAGCAGCTTCCCCTTCTTCATCAATATTTGGCTCAACATGCTCTTACCCTTGATGTAAAAGAATATGAAAGGAAGCATCCATATAGAAAATGGGAAGATTATCAGGAGGAGATGGGTAGGTGATTTGGTGTTTATTGTTTAAAACATTGCCTATGACGTATCCTAATATAACATTTTGCTTTTTTCTAGTATTGGGATGCCAACTTGGAGTTATAATTTGGATATAGTCAATAATTATTTGAGCTTCATCAAATTTAGTATTGAACACGATCACCAGCTTTGGGTATAATTAAAGTTTGAAGACCATGCTGGATAACTCAGGCATTTTGTTTTAGAGAGTGGACTAAGGGTTGATGTTTATTTAAATCCACATTCCGAATGGTTAGGGTTACAACATTCCAGTCAAAATTAGTTCTAAAGGCCATGGATTGTGGATGAGGTCCTTCAGTAGAAACTCTGATATACTCTCCTAAATCTTCCTTATTGATTTGTCTGGGTCTTTGACATACATAGGAGGTCATGGTGAAGGTTTCTTCATTTATCTTAGGGATGCCAAGGAATTCATGGAGCAGTTCAGAATTAAATGGAAATACTAAGGTGAGAAGGAATTGAAGAGTTGTGGAAGAAAAGAGGTTCATCACGTCAAAGTTTAGAGCAGGTTGATTGAGCATTCCATAAGGGATGATGTGAGCCTCCTTGAATTTATAATTTGCATCTTCATCTTTAGCATACAGAAATTGATCGTTGAAATGACAAGAGGAGGAGGAGCTCCCTTGGGTCATTTGACCGCATTTACTTCCATCGGCCATTAGAGAATCCTAGGGTTATAAATGTTAGAATGTAGAGAATGATAGATTTGAATGGATTGAAAACTTAGAAACCCTCCAATTTATAATATTTAAGTAGATCATACACTATGATAAGAGATTATACAGTAGGACCAGGACAGTTAAATCACCAGGATGACTTGTTAGAAAAGGGTGGTCAAATTGTATAGTATGATCAGTATCGAACTAGACGATCTTAAGGAATTATGTTCATCCCAAGGAACCATTAGAATGATTTTTGACTAAATGTATCATGCAATTTAAATAGGTATTCATATAGTATGAAGTGCAATTATGATCATACTGGTCGAAGTAAATTCATCCTAATAAATTCTAACATATTGATCGTATAGTATGAATGAAGATTTATATAGTACGAAGTGCAATTATGATCGTACCGGCCAAATTAAATTTGTCATAATAAATTCTAACACGTGTGTCATACAGTATGAAGGGTGATTCATATAGTATAATCACCAATAATTGAACTCATCTAGGCTATTTATTTAGCTAATAGCTGTGATTTGTGCATAAATAGTTATATCGTACAATACAAATGTGGATCGGATAATATGATAAAAAAAATTCAATTTTTTATTTATTTTTATTTTTTTTATGTAGTGAAGAGTGTGTGTGTGATGATTAGAAAACATCTTTTAAACACAAATATGAAAAAATGACAACACATAAGCAAACATACAAATAATAAGCACATACAATGTAACACATACGAGTGGCTGATTTCAAATGATAAAGAAAAATGATTTATCCTGAGTTATGCATAAATGTCTATAATGCCTAATATAGTCCTTAAGGTTCTAAAGGTGTCATAGGCTAGGGGTTTAGTGAAGATATGTGCCAATTGGTCTCTAGTAGCTATGTGATGTAGTTCAATATCTCCCTTGGCAACATGCTCTCCTATGAAGTGATGCCTAATATCTATATGCTTTATACTGGAGTGTTGAGTTGGATTTTTGGATGCACAAATGACACTAGCATTTTCACACATGATATGAATGGTGCCTACAGGTAGTCCAAGATCTATTATTTATTACTTTAGCCATAAGACTTGACCAAAATGGCTTCTTACAGTAATGTACTCCACCTCATCGGTGGAAAGGGCTACCAAGTTTCGCTTTCTACTAGAGCAGGAAACTAGTGATTGTCCAACAAATTGGCATGTTCCTGATGTACTCTTCCTATCAACCCTACATCTTGTAAAATCAAAATTTGAATATCCTATGATTTTAAAGAATGAATTATGCCTAGGGTAATAGATACCTAGGTTTTGGGTGCCTAATAGGTATCTAAAGATTCTCTTAATAGCAGTCACGTGAGATTCTTTTGGATCAGTTTGAAATCTAGCACAAAGATACACACTAAATATTATATCTGGTCTACTAGCAGTCAAATAGAGAAGTGATCCAATTATATCTTAATACTTTTTCTAATCTACTGGCTTTCCATTTGGGTCCTTATCTAACTAAATAGTAAAGCTCATGGGAGTGTTTTAACTTAGCATTATCCATTTCATATTTCTTAAAGATGTCCTTGATATATTTAGATTGGCTAAGAAAGGTTCCATCATCCATCTTCTTTACACTAAACCCATGAAAATAGATCAGCTCTTTAATCTTACTCATCAAAAGCTATCTACTCATTATTTTTAAAAATTCATCACATAGGTTTTTATTTGAGGATCCAAATAAGGTATCATCAACATAAATTTGGATAATAAGTAATTCTTCTACCACCTTTTTGAGGAATAAGGTGGCATCTCCGCTACCCTTAACAAAAGCTCTATCTAGTAGGAATGTGCTTAGCCTTTCATATCATGCTCTAAGTGCTTATTTTTGTTCATATAATGCATTCTTTAACTTAAATATATGATTTAAAAATTGTGAGTTTTTAAAGCCTTCGGGATGCTCAACATAAACATCCTCTTTAATCACGCCATTTAGGAAGGCAATCTTAACATCCATTTGATGTAGTTTAAATCCTCTAAAGTAAGCAAAAGCTAGTAGCACCCTAATAACTTCTAGTATAGCTTCAGGGGCAAAGGTTTCCTCAAAATTTATTCCTTCAATATGATTGTACCCCTTAGTTACTAATCTATCCTTATTTCTTATCACTATTCTAGAGTCTTTCATCTTATTTTTGAACACACACTTTGTTCCAACCACAGTCTGGTCCTTTGGTCTTTTGACTAGTTCCTATACATCATTTATAACAAATTCATTTAGCTATTCTTGCATTGCTAGGATACAGAATTCATTAGCTAAGACTTGATCTATGTTGGTGGGTTCTATCATAGAGATAAATGCAAAATCACTAACTTCCTTCCTAAGTCCATGCCTAATTCTCACACCTTTAAATAGGTCTCCTAAGATCAGTTCTTTAGGATGACTAGAAGAATATCTCCATTCTCTTGGCAATAGCTCCGGAGGTTCTACTCTATCTTCTATGGAAATCGATTCTACACTTTGAATGACCTCTACTTCTTCTTCTTCAGGTTTAAATTCAGAGGTCCTATCTGATTCATCAAATACCACTTGTGTAGACTCTTCTTGTACCAAGATCCTCTTATTGAAAATTCTATTGGCTTTCCCAACAGATGAATTATCGAAGAAGACTCCTTTATCAGATTTTGGATCAAATTTTTCTAAGGGTGACTTTCCATTGATCTGGATAAAACATTTACACCCAATAACATGCAAGTGAGAAAGGTTGGGTGTCCTACCCTTATGGAGTTTATAGGATATCTTATGTAGGTTGGTTCTAACATTCAAGAAGTATTTACTGCTTCTGCCCAAAAATATCTAGGGTGTGAGTATTCAACTAGAATTGCCCTAGCAGCTTCTACTAAGGTTCTAATTTTTCTTTCAACTATTCCATTCTGCTGAGGGGTCCTTAGGGTAGAGAAGTTTTGTTCTATACCTATCTCTTGACAAAAAAATTCAAAACTATCATTTCAAATCCACCACTATGATCACTATGAATGGTTAAAATTGCACATCCTAATTTCCTTCGAATCCAGGTGGAGAGAGTTCTAAATTCCTCAAATAACTCACTCTTATATGCTAGGAATCTAACCTAAGTAAATCTAGAGAAGTCATATACTATTACAAATCCATGTGTTTTTTTCTAGGCTAGCTAAACTAACTGGTCCAAATAGGTCCATATGAAGAATTTCTAGTGGATTAGAGGTGTTGATGCCTTTGAATGAATGAAATAAAGTCTTGACTTATTTTTTTGGTTGGTAAGCATCACATAGGTGGTCCATAATGAAGTCTAATTTCGGTATGCTTCTACCTAGGTCTTTTTGAGCAATCTTCCTAAGAATTTTCATGATTGCATGATAGTTTCCTAGGCCATAGCTAGGATTCATCAATTATTATTTTCAAACACAAAGAGTTAGGATATTCAATTAAATTTAAGTCTAGCAGATAAACATTATTCATTAATTTTCCTTTTAACTCAAGTTTTCAATTTAAACTAATTACGCATTTTTTAGAAAGAAATTTAATGTTAAAACCTTTATCGTACATTTAACTAATGCTCAATAAATTTTACTTTAAACCATCAACTAATAAAACATTCCCAAAAATAAAGCTTTTAGCATTCTTAATTATACCTGAGCCCACCACTTTTCTAATGGTGTTGTCTCTTAGTATCACCTTGCCTCTTTACATGGCCTCTAGGGTGATGAACTGTTTCATATCATCAATCATGTGCCTCGAGCATCCACTTTCCAGGTACCACATGCTCTTACAAGGCCTTTTATGAGAGCACCCCTACAAAGTCATTCAAATGTTAGATTTGGGAACCCAAGTGAGTTTGAGTTCCACCTTTTTCTTGAATCAATGAGATGAATGCATGCCATGCTGTGATGAATATAATTTTGGCCTCCACATTAGATGTGCCCTATAATGGATAGTGCAAGAGTGGGCAATGTGACCTAGCATGCCACAGAAGTAACACCTAACACCTAGAAATTGACTCACCAGTCTATGTGGGTTATGGTGCCTTTTCCTAGGTTTAAATGATGAATGGTGTGGTGATGGGTTATAAAATTATGCTAAGGTATGTGGTGGTTTATTATTCTCAAGTGTAATTAGTTTTGCTTTTAAAAATTTGTTCACACTTTCAAGAATGGACATTTCTATTTTCAATGTATACTCCCTGCCATCTGTTTCATTTATGCATGCATTTAATTCTTTGTATGCTATCTATAATTCAATATGTAATATTTTCATGGAGTCATATGCATTAGATAGGTCAGTATGCTTCTTATTTAATATTTCAAATTCATCTAGCAAAGTCATCTGATCATTATCTAAAGTTGAATGCTCCCTTACCAAACTAGCATGCCCTTTTTGTAATGTACTAAAATCAGTACTGAGACTAGTATACATCTTTTTTAACTTCATATATGAATAATGAGTTTTCTTTGAAATAATAAATAATTTAGCATAGGAAAGCTGACATACCTCATCTTGATTTGATTTATCAGGATTATCATTAGCCATACGGCATATGTTTGTTACCTCCTCCTATGCTTCTGATATTGAAGATTCTGAGGCAGAGTTAGACCAAAAAGCTTTCTATGTCTTTTGCTTTCACCTCTTAGACTTTGGCTTTTCTTCACCCCTCTCCTTGTTTGAGTGAGCCTTTAGGTTGGGGCAATCCATTATCAAGTGTCACGGCTTCCTACATTTAAAATAAATAACATCAGATGATACTTTAGAATTTTTATTTATTTTACTTTATTCAAGTGCTGATAATGCCATTATTTTCACTTTAGGAAGCTTTTAAATTATCATGTCATCAGTGCAATATAATCCTCTCCTTCATCTATAGAGCTGTCACTTCCTAACTCATTTGCTTTAAGTGCTATTATTTTCTCCTTCTTCTTTTCACCTGCTTCACTTTGCTTGTGACTCACTCCTTACTCATAGGTAATGAGTGACCTAAATAAGTTGTCAATGCAATAGATATTTAAATCCTTAGATTCAATAATTATAGTAATCTTAGCATCATATGCACTAGGAAGGAAACTTAGGATTTTATTAACTTTTTTTGAATTAGAACGTTCCCTACCCAATAAATATAGGGATGTCACTAGCTATGTAAACCTAGTGTACATTTCTAAAATTAACTCACTAAGTTTCAAGCAAATAGTTTGTTGTCATGAAGTAGGATGTTTAACCTTGATTATTTTACCTCACTAGTTCTTTCGTATATTATGCATAGTTTATCTCATATCTCCATCCCCAAAGTGGAGGTTGATTCACACATATAATCTTCAGATTTTAAAAAATAGAAAAAATAGTTCAAGCATTTAGCATTTAACTGAGTTAAGGCTCTATCCTAATTGCTCCATTCATTAAATAGGAATTCAGTTTTAATGTTATTAATCAAACTAGATAGTGCATAATAACCTTCCTGTACTAAAAATCACATGCGATAATCAATAAATTGCAAAAAGGTAGACATACAAATTTTCTAGAAATTAAACTATATATTATCAAATAGTGGTGGACAGGTTATTGAATAACCCTCCATAATATTTTGATTACCAAACCAAACCATTGATCTTTTCTTGAAGATTTTAAAATCTAAATTTTGAGATCTGCTCTGATACCACTTGAAAGTTTGAGAAAGTTTTTTAAGCAAACAGAACTACCTCGAGGCATACTAAGAGGGGGGTGAATTGGTAATTTTAGAAAACTACTACACCTGAATATTTTTTTTATTTTAGCCACAAAATAACTTAAAAAATAATTCAAATAGATTACTTAAATTAACATGTAGAAGTAATTTACATAAAAATTATATGATAAAAGTTTTTCTTTTTCTTTTTAAATTTTTAACACTTGTAAATATTATTATAGTAAAAAGGTCTAAACTTAGTGTAGTTGACTGATAAGATTAAAACAAATAAACTCAGCTTGCAAAGAAAGAAAATTACAGGAGGAAAATAAAAATATAGAAAATAAAACAGTACACCAAAAATTTTTATAGTGGTTCAGTCAACCGTGACCAACGTCCTCTCCCTGGAGTCCTTCGCTCTTGGTATTGCACTAACCCTATGTGACTCTCCGTTTGCTCCCACAATATGGTGGAGAATCCCTTACAGACTCACTTTCACTAAACTAGATGCGGCGGAGTTCCAGAACCTATAGAACCTTCCTGGTGATGGCAACAGACCTTCAATCATTTTCTTCCTTCTGGAGAAGGCATAGAACCCAAAGCTTTTTCTCCCTCCTGTAGAAGGCAGGGTACCTCCAATCTTTTTCACCCTCTTAGAGAAGAAAGAGTAATTCCAATCTTTATCTCCCTCCTAGAGAAGGCATAGTACCTCGAGAACTTGACTTTGAAGCCTCTCTCCCAAGAGAGCCTTCAAGGACTCACCAAGGCCACATGAAAAGCAAGGGTGTAGCTATCACGAAGAAATCGTGTGATCCCCTCACACTCCTTCTCCCTTATGCTGAACCTCACATTCTCCATCCTCTCAAACCTTAGTTATTTCTGAAGAGCACCTCTCTTAAAGTTCCTAAACTAGTCACATAATCCTCTCTATTACCAAGAGATTATTAAAAACATTGCTTAAGTATTAGGTTTCAAAAAATCCTAAAAATTCAAGTTGGTTGTCTTTGTTCGTACAATATGATTTGAATTCATACAGTACAATCTATACAAAAACAAGACCCACCCAATATGATGTAAAAAGTCATTCAGATGAATTGTTAACCTTTTCAAACATAACATATAGTACGATCCTAATATCATCCTGTATGATCTTTTTACTTTCTCTCTATTTGTACAGGATTATTCTCAGGAAGACTAGAAATTACCTCTGTCAATCTTATCATGTTGCTCTCATTGTACAATATGGTTAGTTGATTTCAAATGGGTCATCTAGTATAATGTGAATATCGTATAGTATGCTTAGTTCAAAAATTATGGTTTTATTTGGCATGATCTTTGGGATGACCAAATTTTATCTCTGTTAGTCGTACGGTATGATCAGGATCAAACAGAATGATTTGTTTTTATTAATTAAATCATGATTTGATCGACTAATTATGGGGGTTAACTTAAGTAAGAATTCAAATTTTTGTACAGTATGAATCACATCATACAGTATGATTAGTTTAAAATTCAAATTTCAAATATCTTTCTTATGTTATATGGCGGATAGGGTTTTTAGATCGTCATGAATCATACAGTACGATCGTTATCATATAATATAATTAGTTCACAAAAATTAATTATTCAATTAGCCATTAAAATAATTATTTGTATAACCGATCATACAATATGATTAGTTATACATATAGTATAATTAGTGCAAAAAAATTTAACTTTAAATGTTTCTCACTCCCCCAATATGTGTGTATACGGTCACCAAATTATATACACTCTTATGTGGTCAGGCTCAAGAAATAAAAAAAAATAAAAATAAAACTACGGACTCTTTTACTAGACATCCTATTCTACCCAATCTTGAGTTTCCAATAGCCTTGAGCAGTGTATATTTTACCTGTAATGTCAGTGCTCACAGACAAAACGAATATCCAAAATATTCAATGAGAAAAATATTAATTCAATCAATAATATTTGTCATCATCAAAATCACAGACTACTGATCCTGGATTACAACTATCACTTTAATCTTTTAACTATTGAAGACCTATAAAGATCACTTATGAAGATTTTGATGAAATCCTACATCTCTGTACTAGTGGCCTTAAAGCCCACTCTATAGCCTTTGTCCCTTACTATGTCTGGACCTAAGTAAACATTACCCTTAGGGATACTCCACTAAATAGTCATGCTTCTTTATTCTACACACTTATTTAAGATGTACGTATAATCTAACATATCCTACACAACACAATCATTCCTAAAGCAGGATGTAGGGTCAATATTACACCCCTTTTATCCCTTGTGACCTATTTCATTATGTTTAAAAATAATTTTAATATAGAACCTGATTATCTTCTATATAAGAAACTTGACAAATATTAGAGATCCCAAGAATAAATGCAAGAAAAACCTAGCACTAGGACACCTCATAGGCTTTGTCATGGAATCCTAATATAACTTGCAAAATCCAGCACCACCCGATCTCCTACTAGTCTTCTATTCCAATATCTCATTTCACAACCTCCATAGTGATAGACATTTCTATGGTTATTATATGGTAGATCCCAAGCCTGATGAGGTAGGGGGAGTTCCAACTACAGAACTAGCTCCTACCCACCACTTAGATGACTAGACTAAATTGTGGAGTGATTAGGTTTCTTCAAATTATAATCAGTTATGCAGTATAAGGAGATTACTCAGCTTTGAGCATGGCTTCACCAGTAGTGTGATCTTTTCAAGATGTAGCATTAGTTGCATCCACAATTACACTAGGAGATACAGTAGATATATCAGCAACAGCATAACCTACTCTAGCAGCACCAAAAGTAAATCTAACATCATTATGAGGAAGATCAAGCCTAGTTTAGTGACAAATTTTTTGTCCTTCACTAGTATTTCAAGCCACCACCACCACCACCACCATTTTACCAAGGACCTTCCTACTTCTAAGTGATATGTGTTGTGTGGTAGTTATCCTTTTCTATTATTTTATCTTTTGTAGACTTTAATTTTTATTAGTTTGAATTTGTTCTGCTTTATGTGATATTAAATGGGGGAGTAGAATACTGGTAAAATGTATATCTATTTGGTATAATTTAGGTTTTTTTTATATTTTTTTCTTTATGCTTGTAAGGTTTTATATAACTAAAATTATTAAATAAAATTTTACATCTTTATATTTTTATAAGAACTTAGTGAGTAAGGGGGAGATTAGAAGATAATTAAATTAACTTGAAATTTTAATCAACCATATTTGCCATCATCAAAAGGGGGGATTATTGCAATCCAAGATTCCAAGATTATGAATTTGATTATAACAAATAATATTGGATTTCTGCTTCATTTCTCCTAATATTATATTTGGAAATTTATTTTATACACACTAATATTTTAGGTACATTATACACTGTGGAAAAGGATCGACTTAAGAATGGGTAAAATAAGTTTAATGTTTCAGCAAGAGTCTTTATATTGATTTATTTATTTTCAATATTTCTTGAGTTTATAGTCCTGTAAGAAGTGTATGCAAGCGTAGCAATTGTGCACATACACTGGGGAAGAAAATTATGTATTTTAATTTTTATGAAGATCATCTAAAATGATCTAGATTGTATTATATGATCTGAGTAAATAAGTGATTATTTAAAACATTTAATTAAGATAAGTTAAATTTGTACTAATTATACTGTATGATGCAAAGCATGAAAGGCAATCAGTTGAACTCAGAAATCTTGCTGCCAATTACAAATTAGGCAATATTTTAAAATTAAAAAATTGAACTACTCGTATTATACGATTACCATTGTATGATATAATTACCTTAAATGTAGTCAAATATAATCTTGTAATTAGGGAATCCAATCATGATTAATTGATACTTCATATTATATTGTATGATGGCCTATATCATACAATACGACCCAATTTACTCCTAGGATAATATTTAATCAATACCAATCATACTGTACTACCACATATAATATTGTATTCTGAGAAATGAGAGAATTAAAAATTCATGATTTGTTTGGAAGCCTTGTATTTAATCTTTCTTTTAGATTTTGAACAGTCTTTGGATGTTGAGAGATTTTCTATGAGAGGGTACTTTGTTGAGAGATCATGGAGCTTGGAGAGGGGGAAGGAGATGTTGTGTGTGTGGAGAAATAATATGAGGGGATTTCACATGATTTCTACAATCAAGCTTCTACCTTAGTTCCTCCACATGTCTTTATTAATCATGCGGGTTTCTATGGAAGAAAGTCTTCAAGTTAGAAGATTTTCTAGGTTCTCTACCTCATCGAAAGGGTGAAATGGACTCTAGGTTCATTGCCTTACCAAGAGGGTAAAAAGGATTTTATATTCTCTGTGTCACCAGGAGGATGAAAAAGATTCTAGGTTCTCTACCTCAATAAGAGGGTGAAAAGATTTTGGTACTCTGCCACAACGAGTTGGAAGAAGTGATTTTGTTAGCACTTCTCCACCTTACTTTGGGGGCTAAAGGAGAGACACTTAAAGGTTTAGTGTAATACCTAGAGTGGAGGACTCCAAGGAGTGGATGTTGGTGAAGGTTTGATTGAACCGTTATAAATCTGGTGTGCTTATTCTACTCTTCTTTAAGTATTTTATTTTCCTACAATTTAGTGAACCCTGCATGTCATATTCTTGCTGTCATTATTGAGATTACTGAGATTTATTTTGATTTGAATTTTCTTAGAAAAAGGAACTAAAATTTGTCTTCACATTTTTTTTATAAATTCCAAATATGCAAACATATTAGTTTTATTAATTTCTATCACTGATGTCTGTGTAATTAGTTTTGAGATATCAAAAGAAAATTTTAAGAGAAAATTTTTAAAATAGCAATTCACTTCCCTTGTTGGCTTGCCTTAGGCAATTTTGTTGTAATCCAGGATTCCTTGCTTGTGATTTTGATGATAAGAAACATTATTTATTAAATTTTTATTTTTCCTAGCATGTGTATTGCATATTATTTTTTCATGTGCAATATCATTTCAGGTACATCATAAACCACTCATGAATGATCAAGGCAAAAGTTTAGGCAGAACAGGATGTTTTAAAGTGTCTGTAGTTTTAATTTCTTTTATTCTATATTTCATGACCATGCACACACACATGAGAGTAAGAAAAGTGAGTTGAAATTTTTTTGAACTAATCATAGCATACGATTTAGATCGTACTAAATGATCAGAAATACGATAAATCAATTTTAACGGCTAATTTTATAATTAATGCTTGTGAACAAATTATTAAAGCAATAAATAGTCTAATGAGCTCTACCATTCAATTAGATAAGGATGCAAATAGAAAATTACTAGATCAAAAAAGTATAGGGGGATATTAGGACCACTTTTATATTTGACTCCAAGTAGAACAAATATAATGTTTAGTAAAGTCTATATTCTAGATTTCAAGCCAAATGCATAGAATCCCATATGACTCTAGTTAAGGGAATTTTAAGATACCTTATGTGCACCAAAAACATAGATATATAGTATCCTAGAAATAGCTCTTCATTTAAAATTTAAGGATTTTCAAACTCAGACTTTGTAAGGGGTCAAATAGATAGAAAAAGTACTTTTATAATTTACAAATTCATAGGTCAATTATTAGTTTCTTGGTCGAGTAGGAAGAAAAATCTAGTATTCCTATCCACTGCTGAGGTGGAATACGTAGCTATCAGATGTTGTATTACTCAAGTCTCATGGATAAAGCAACAAATCCTAAACTATAAACTTTCTTTAGGGACCATTCCAATCATGCTTAATAACACTAGTCATATCTGTATTTCTATGAATCCAATTTAGCACTCCCACATGAAGCATGTAGATATTAGACATCATTTAATTAGACTTCATGTTGCCAAGGGACATATAGAACTGCATCATATAGCTACTAAAAAACAAACCAGTAGAGATTTTTTACAAAACCTCGTGCTAAGGGGAATGAAAATTATTTTGTTGTAGTATCTTATAATCTGACCTACATTGTCAGGGCTTCTGGCATGATGGTCTATGTTATTGCTTTAATTTGAAATAAATTTTATTCCCTTGCATGTTATGGAAGGACAAGCCATTGCTGGCTATCTTGTTGCACATTAACTTTTGACAGAATCTGATCTAAATGATGCTTTGCTTGATGAGCAAATCATGAGTTTTGGCGAATCTGATGATCATATTTGGGAATTGTATTTTTATGGCGCAATATGTTTTTAGTGAAGCAAGGCATAATGTACTCTTCCTAGAAAAGCCAAAATTAGCTTGATTTTTATAACACCAGAAAAGAGAATGACATATTTCTCTTATTATTTATCATAGCCATGTACAAATAACTAGGCTAAATATGAAGCTCTAATTACTAGTTTAGAGCATGAAATATTGTCTAACATAAAAAAATTAAAATCTTTAGTGATTCTCAGCTAGTTATCAACCAGATTGTAGAAACCTATAAGATTTTGAATGCATAACTTCAAAAATACTGTCAACATATAAATTGTTTGAAAGTTCGATAGGGATATTAAGCCCTGATGAACTAGTCCCGAGGCTAACCAAGACGGGGGGGTGAATTGGTTATTTAAAAATTCGAGAGCAACAATAAAAAATCTTTTCGATAATTTGCAGCGAAAATAAGTAGAACACACAAACAAAAAGATCAAATACAGATTTCACCCAAGCAGTTAATCATGAAAAACTAAAGTACAGAAAGTAATCAGAAAGAACACATCAGATTTTACAGTGGTTCGGTCAACTTGACCTACATCTACTCCCCGGAGCCTCCCCTCCAAGTATTGCACTAACTCAAAGTGTCTCTCCTTTTGCTCCCACAGCAAGGAAGAGAAGCCTGTACAAAAACTCATTTTCACCGACACGGTGAGGCAGAGAACCTAACCTCCTTTTGCTTCCTCCTAAAGCAGGCAGAGAACCTCGGACTCCTTTTGCTTCCTCATGAAGTAGGCAGAGAACCCGAACTCCTTTTGCTTCCTCCTGAAGCGGGCAGAGAACATGGATCTTCTTGCCGATGATCCTCCTAAGAGACACCGACAAGACCAGAGATGACAAGCAGAGAAGATGACTCTGATCCTTTCTTGGAGCAACCTTTGTGAACCCCTCACAAACTCCCCCTCACAAGATCCTCTCTCTCTCCCAAACTCTCTCTCTCTCTCTCTAGGGTTTCTCTAGAAAGGAAAGTGGCAAAAGATTTTTCTTGTTGGAAGAAAAATATCTTTTATAGGAGGGCTCTAAAATTGCCCTAAATCTCAACTGGTTGGCAAGAATCGTCCAGGACGATCGAAAGATTGTCATATACGATTAGTTTAAAATCACCTATTTCAGCCTGGATGATTCGGCTCTACTAGATGATCAGTAGAAAAAGTTGATCAGATCGTCCCGTACAACTCTGCGATCGTCTGGGACGATTAGTGTAAATCCAAGAATTTCGTCCAGAAGACCGCTTTGGTCATCCAGAGGAACTTGTGCTGGATGATCTAAAACTGACTTGATCATCCTGGATGATACTGATATCATCCTGTATGATTTGAACAAAAAAGGCCAAAATCATCCTGATTACCACTCTAGATGTACAGCTGAAACACACTAGATGATCATGATCGTCCCGGATGATCTTGCGATTATCCCGGATAATATGATAGTATCAATTAAATAATAATTATTTTCCTTAATTGCCAGACTAATTTAGGCATGTTTGTACTGGATCGTCCAGGACAATACACGTATCGTTCGGGACGATCAGATCAAATTTCTAAAATTAAAACTTGCCTAACTTGTTCTGGCGGTTGAGAATTTTTGATTTGAGCCTATCATCCTGTACGATGTATGGATCGTCTAGGACGATCTGCTTAATCAGACACACTTAATTTGGTCACCCTAATTAGGGTTTTTATTTTTACCTGATCATCCTGTACGATGTGAATATCATCCAGGACGATCTGAATAAAAATTGAATAAAAACTCTAATTCACTCAAGCTCTCCCCCTGAATGTGCGTGTACAAGGTTTCTTAGCTAGGGGATCTGTTACATTACAATTGACTCAAGAAAAATAAAAACCAGTACATTGGACCTGAATTATAATACAGACTGACTCGTTCTTAAACTGGCTTGAACTTACAATTGATCCCGCGTACTTGAAAGATTAGACAGTCAATAAGAACCAGAGATGTTTGCTATCATTAAAATTATAGTCCTTGAAACCAAATTCTCAACAATCTCTTCCTTTTTGATGATGGCAAACATTTATTAATAATTTCAAAAATAGAAATTTAACAACGGGTGAATAATACAAAATCACTGAACTAATCCAAAATGCAAGACTGACTACTGACTACTCCCCCTTTTGACATCTCAAAAAGGGAAAGACAACATATTAAAATAGCAAAACCCGTATAATTCCAAACCCGCAAGACTTACTACTCCCACCTTTTTTTTTCAATCTGCTCCAGTAAATCAGAATTTTCTCTTAATTTTCAATCCAAAAACCAATTAGAAGACGATTGGCAGCGCTGAAATTCATAAAAGTTAGAAAATTGACTTTTGTAACTCCCACCTCAGACACGTTATAGATGCAAATAGCTTTCAAAACAAAAATCCAATTTAGAAGAAAAGAAATTAGATTCGTAAGGAGATCCTTTCAAGCCTCATTGTAGAAAAATATCTGATATAATAATATTACAAAGTAATGAATCAGAAATCATAATTTTCAAACTCAAGCTTTTGAAAATATTAAGTGACGCACGGATTTTTCTAAGACATTTAACAATCTGAAAGGGAAGAAAGCTTAGTTTGGCTCATTTTTTGACTCTTTTTCAATTAGTTTGGCGCATCTTTTGATATTTGATACAATTTGTGTATCTTTTAGTTTGGCGACATTTTGCATCTTTTCAGTTTTAGGCTCATTTTGTTCCTCTTTTTCAATTTGTTTGGCGCACTGTGCATCTTTTGTAAGCTTTCTCTCTCTCGAAATCATTAAAGGATCTCAGCTGTAAAATTATCTTCCAGACATAAGAGACGCCAAAGCTTACTCTCTATAATAAGGAAGAGTAATTCACAAAATAAAAACCATACATCCTATGATAAGTGCAATCACTTGGTTTAGAAAATCATAATAATGACTCAAGACTTTGAAAACACTATTCATATGAGGTAGATTACTGTAGAAAGATAAAATAAATCTCTATTTCAAAAACTAATATTTTAATTTTGAAGAAGATTTTTATCCAAAAGAAAATAATATACCAGTAAAGGAGTTAGAGGAAGAGAAACAATCATCAATGTTTCTTCCCTTTAACAGATCCAGTAGAATCAATCACTGCTTACCAGCTTTTAAATAAAACAAGATAAAACTCTCAGTTAGAAATCCAGTTTATTAGAAGTAGTGAGCAGTGATCGGATTTTGAAAAGTATAAAATAGTAAATAAAAGAGATAAACCAGAAAATAAAAATAGGAAGAAAATCACATCGAAATAAATACTCAAATCAAACTAACACCAAGGCTAAAATAGAAATCAGCAGAGAAAATAAAAACAACATAAAGCAAATAATTAAATCAAACAGCTAACTAACAGAAATAGAATAAAAAAGGACAAATCAGAAATCAGTATTCATCAGAATCAAGCATTTATATCAATCACTCCTAATCTGGTCCTCAAAATACTGAATGAGTCAAAGGCTAGTGGTTTAGTAAATATGTCAGCTAGCTGATTTTCAGTTGCTACATGATGTAGCTCAATGTCCTCTTTTATAATGTGGTCCCTAATGAAGTGATGCCTTATATCAATGTGTTTGGTTCTAGAATGTTGGATTGGATTCTTAGAGATGCAGATGGCACTAGTATTATCACACATAATAGAAATTATGCCCACAAGTAATCCTAAATCCAAGACTTATTGCTTCAACCAAAGAACTTGGGCCACACAACTTCCTAAGGTAATGTACTCAGCTTCAGCAGTGGAAAGTACAACTGAGTTCTATTTTCTACTAGACCAGGAGACTAAAGACTATCTTATGAATTGGCAAGTTCCAGAAGTGCTCTTTTTATCCACCCTACGCCACGAAAAGTCAGAATTAAAATATCCAATAATCTCAAAAGAGGTGCTGTGCCTAGGGTACCAGATTCCTAGGTTTGGGGTCCCTAAAAGATATCTAAGAATTCTCTTAACAGCAATCAGGTGGGACTCTTTAGGATCAGCCTGAAACCTAGCACAAAGGCAAACACTAAACATGATATCAGGTCAGCTAGCAGTCAGGTAAAGTAGTGATCCAATTATTCCTCTATACTTCTTATAATCAACAGATTTTCCACTTGAATCCTTATCTAATTGAATAGAGGAGCTCATGGGAGTGTTGATTTGCTTGGCTTTGTCCATTTCATATTTTTTCAAAATATCTTTAGTATATTTAGATTGATTGAGAAAGGTTCCATTATCCATTTACCTTATGCTAAACCCCAAAAAGTAAGATAATTCTCCCATCATACTCATCTCAAACTCCTTACTCATTATTTTAGAAAACTCATCACATAAATATTTATGAGAAGATCCAAAAATTATATCATCAACATAGATTTGGATAATGAGTAAGTCATCCCCTATTCTCCTCAGAAAAAGGGTGGTGTCTACGCTCCCCTTAACAAACTCTCTTTCTAACAGGAATGTGCTAAGCCACTCATACTAAGCTCTGGGTGCCTATTTCAATCCATATAAGGCCTTTTTTAATTTGTAAAAATAATTTGGATATTAGGAACTCTCAAAACCTGGGGGTTGTTCTACAAAAACATCCTCTTTTATTACCCGATTTAAAAAGGCACTCTTGACATCCATTTGAAACAGCTTAAATCCCTTATAACAGGCAAAGGCTAGTAGCACTCTAATGGCTTCCAATCTGGCTACAGGGGAAAAGGTCTCCTCAAAATCAATCCCTTTAATCTAATTATACCCCTTAGCCACTAATCTTTCCTTATTCCTAACCACCACACCAGAATCATTCATCTTATTCTTAAAGACCCACTTGGTTCTCACTATACTTTGATTTCTAGGTCTTTCTACTAACTACCAAACATCATTCCTTACAAATTGATTCAATTCTTCTTGCATAGCTAAGATCCAAAACTCTCAGAAAGGGCTTGATCGATGTTGGTGGGCTCAATCATTGAGATAAAGGTAGAGTGGTTTACTTCCTTCCTAAGTCCATGCCTAGTCCTAACACCTTCAGAAGGGTCTCCTAAGATCTGTTTTTTAGGATGAATTGAAGAATATCTCCAATCTCTAGGTAGAGTGGTTTGAGGTTCTACCCTTTCCTCCAGATTTGCATTTTCAACCCGTTGGGTAATCTCCTCTACCTCTTCTTCTTCCTCAACTCTAGTCACCTTAGGATCAGATTCATCAAACACCACATGAGTTATCTCTTTCACCACAAAAGTCCTCTTATTAATCACCCTAAAGGATTTCCCCACACTAGAGTAGCCTAAGAACACTCTTCCAACATATTTGGGGTCAAATTTTCCTAAGGATGATTTCCCGTTGTTCAGAATGAAAACCTTACAGCCAAAGACATGGAGGTGGGACAGGTTTGGAGTTTTACCCTTAATGATCTCATAAGGTGTTTTGTTCAAATTTGATCTAATATTCACCCTATTCAGCACATAATAGGCAGTTTTCACCGCTTCAGCTCAAAAGTATTTTGGAAGTGAATACTCAGCAAGCATGGCTCTAGCGGCTTCCACTAAGGTCTTATTCTTCCTTTCAGCTACCCCATTCTAATGAGGGGTCCTAGGAGCTGAAAAATTATGACTAATCCCTTGCTACTCATAAAAACTTCAAAACTTCACATTTTCAAACTCTCCACCATGATCACTATGAATAGTCAAGATCTCACAACCTAACTTCCTCTAAATCCAAGTGGAGAAGGACTTAAACTCATCAAATAACTCAGATTTATGTGAAAGAAATTTAATCCAAGTGAACCTCGAGTAGTCATCTACGATCACAAAACCATAGACTTTTTCCCCTAAGCTGGCAGTGCTAATGGGTCCAAAGAGATCCATGTGAAGGACTTCTAAAGGTCTAGAGGTCTTAATGTCCTTAACAGAGTGAAAAGAGGACTGGACTTGCTTCCCTATTTGGTAAGCATTACACAGGCGGTCCTTAGTGAACTTAAGCTTAGGGACACCCCTAACTAAGTCCTTTTGGGTGACTCTCCTAAGAGTTTTCATAGTGGCATGACATAATCTCCTATGCCACAAGCAAGTCTCATCAGTAGCAGTTTTTAAGCAAATTGAATTATCAGCTTTAATGCAACTTACATCTAGCTTGTAGACATTATTGATCCTTTATCCCTCCAAAACAATTTTGTCATTTAAGCTTAAAATACAGCAAGTGGGCAGGAATTTGATGTTGTATCCTTTGTCACAGAGTTAACAGATGCTCAGCAGGTTGTATTTCAGTCCATCTACAAGCAAAATATTATCAATCATAAAATTCTTTGAATCACCAATTATACTTGAACCTAGCACCCTCCTGGTGGTGTTATCTCTAAGTGTAACCTTGCCTCCAGCCCTGGCCTCCAGCGAAATGAACTGATTTGCATCTCCTGTCATGTTCCTTGAACATCCACTATCCAGGTACCACATGCTCTCACGAGATCTTGTGTGATTGCATACCCACAAAATCATCAAACGTTAGATTTAGGAACCCAACAAGGTTTAGGTTCCTTCTTATGAAAAGAAGAATGCAATGCATGTGTAGTATGCTGTGAAACAGGCAGTATGGGCCTCCACACCCAAAGTATACTACGGTGAACCGTGCAGGTGTGGGAAATGTGTCCTAGCATGCCACATAAAAAATATCTAACTCCAAGAAAAGGGTTAACTAGTCTATGTGGGTAAAAGTGCCTCTTCTGAGGTTTGTATGAAACATGCTTTGATGATTTTAAAATAGATTCTTTAAAAGGTGAAGGTGTATAAAACTGTGCAAAATTAAGACGTGTTTCAATTTTCTCAAAAGCACTGATTTTAACATTCCGAAATTTATTCTCTTTATTAAGACTTGCAATTTTAAATTTCAATGCACCATTGCTACTCTCCACTTCACATGCCATGTTGTCTAATTCTTTAAAAGCTTTTTCTAAATCGACATGCGAGGTTTTTAATGAATCATGCTCAGTAACTAAATCAGAATATTTTTTGTTCAATTCATAAAACTCATAAAGTAAAGACATGTGATTGCTGTCAAGTGTGGAATGATCTTTAACTATAGAATTATGCTCTTTTTGTAAATTCAGAAATTCTAGTTTCAGGCTAGCATGAGTTTTCTTGAGCTTCCTATACGATGCATAAATTTTTTCAGATATTTCAAATAATTGATTGTAAGTAAGCTCACATACCTGTTCCTAGTCAGACTGACCAGGATGATCATCAGCCATCAGACATAATTTGGTTTCCTCCTCTTCAGCTTCAGTCTCAGAAGAGTCAGATGCAGAATCTGCCTAAAATGCCTTCGAAATCTGCTTCTTGTCCTTCCTGAACTTATGTTTCTCCTCACCCTTCTCCTTGCTTGGGTGAGCTTTAAGTGTAGGACAATCAGCTTTAATGTGTCCACACTTCCTGCATTCAAAACAGACAGTATCAGATGAACCCTTAAAATTTTTGCTGGACTTACCCTTGTTCCACTTCTGAAAGTTCTTGTATTTCTTCCTTAGAAAGCTTTCGAATTGCCTAATTATCAAGGCAACATCATCGCTATCAGACCCAAAAGAACTATTATCACTCTCATTGGCCTTTAGTGCCACTCTTTTCTCCTTCTTCTTTTCACCTGCATCAAGCTGTCCTTGGTTCACCCCTTGCTCATAAGCAATGAGTGATCTAAGTAAGCTATCAATAAAGTAAGTATTTAAATCTTTAGATTCAGTAATTGCAGTTATCTTAGCATCATACGAAGAAGGTAAACATCTAAGAATTGTGTTCACTCTTTTGTAGTTTGTAAGTTCTCTTCCTAAGGCATGTAAAGAAGTGACAACACACGCATGTAATCCTTAGATTTTAAAGCACAGAAAAAATAGTTTAAACATTTGGCATTTAGTTGGGCTAGGTCGTGATCATCAAATGTCCAATCAGTGAAATGCAATTCAATTTTAACATTGTTAATCATTCTAAAAGGCGGCTCGTAGCCATCCTTAACAAGCATCCACATACGATAATCAATTAATTGCAGAAAAGTGGACATGCGAGTATTCCAAAAATCAAAAGGTATGTTATCAAATAATGGCGGTCGTGTAATTGAATAACCTTCAGAGTATTACGATTACCAAAGTTAGCCATGGATCAAATTCAAAAGTTTTTAAACTTAAATTTTTGAATCCTTCTCTGATACCACATGAAAGTTTGATAGGGATGTTAAGCCTTAATGAACTAGTCCTGAGGCTAACCAAGAGGGGGGGGGGGTGAATTGGTTATTTAAAAATTTGAGAGCAACAGTAAAAATCTTTTCGATGATTTATAATGAAAACATGTAAAAAACATAAATGAAAAGATCAAATACATATTTTACCCAAGCAGTTAATCACAGAAAACTAAAGTGTAGAAAGTAATAAGAAAGAACACACCAGATTTTATAGTGGTTCGGCCAACTTGACCTATGTACACTCCACGGAGCCTCCCCTCTGAGTATTTCACTAAATCAAAGTGTCTCTCCATTTGCTCCCACAGCATGGCGGAGAAGCCTGTACAAAAACTCCTTTCCACCGACACGATGAGGCAGAGAACCTAACCTCCTTTTGCTTCCTTCTAAAGCAGGCAAAGAACCTCAGACTTCTTTCGCTTCCTCCTGAAGAAGGCAGAGAACCTGAACTCCTTTTGCTTCCTTCTGAAGCAGGCAGAGAACCCGGATCTTCTTGCCGATGATTCTCCCAAGAGACACTGACAAGACCATAGATTATGAGCGGAGAAGATGACTCTGATCCTTAGTTGGAGAAACCTTTTTAAACCCCTCACAAACTCACCCTCATAAGATCCTCTCTCTCTCTCTCCCAAACTCTCTCTCTCTCTCTAGGGTCTCTTTGGAAAGGAAAGTGGCAAAAGATTTTTCTTGTTGGAAGAAAAATATCTTTTAAATGAGGGCTCTAAAATTTCCCTAAATCTCAACTGGTCGGCAAGAATCATCCAGGATGATCGAAAGATCATCCTGTATGATTAGTTCAAAATCACCTGTTTTAGCCTGGACGATCCGGCTCTTCTGGACGATCAGTAGAAAAAGTTGATCAGATCGTCTGGGATGATTAGTGTAAATCCAGGAATTTTGTCCAGAAGACTGCTCTGGTCGTCCAGAGGAACTTGTGCTGGATGATCTAAAAATGACTTGATCGTTCAGGACGATACTGATATCATCCTGTATGATTAGTATGAAAAGGGCCAAAATCGTCCGTATCACCGCTCTGGACGTACAGCTGAAACACACTAGACTATCATGATCGTCCTGGATGATATGATCGTATCAATTAAATATTAATTGCATTTTTTTAATTACTAGACTAATTTAGGCATGATTATACTAGATCGTCCAGGATGATAAACGTATCGTCCGGGATGATCAGATCAAATTAAAACTTGCCTAACTTGATCTAGCGACTGAGAATTTCTGATTGAGCCTATCGTCCCGTATGATGTATTGATCATCCAGGATGATCTACTTAATCATACACACTTAACTTGGTAGCCCTAATTAGGGTTTCCATTTTTACCTGATCATCCTGTATGATGTGAATATCGTCCAAGACGATCTAAATAAAAATTAAACAGAAACTCTAATTCACTCAAGCTCTCCCCCTGAATATGTGTGTGCAAGGTTATTTAGTTAGGGGATCAGTTACATTACAATTGACTCAAGAAAAATAAAAACCAATTTATTGGACCAGAATTACAATACAGACTGACTCATTCTTGAACTAGCTTGAACTTGCAATTGATCCTACGTACCTGAAAGATTAGACAATCAACAAGAACCAGAGATGTTTGCTATCATCAAAATTATAGTCCTTGAAACCAAATTCTCAACATTGTTTGCCCAAGAAAATTCCTGTTGTAACTATGTTTAGAATTCCCTGTGGAAGAAATTGTAAGGCAGATGCCTTAGCAAAGCTTATAAAGGATTTGTCCAGTCTAGAAGAAGACTCCATTTCTATACAGATTCAAGGTCGAATGTCCTAGTTCCTATAGATTTGGAGCACATTAATAAGAAATCTTTTTAAGTCCCATCTACTTTATTAACAAGTGATGAAGAAGGAAATTAAAGATAATGCTTCATTGATTATCCTCAAGAAGGAAAGTATCCTCTTGGCAAATTGCTTGCCAACGAAATAAAAAAATATGCCCTCTCATATGCACTTGTGAATGACACCTTATACCATCAATCATTTGATAAGATGTTGTTATATTATTTAGACAAACATGAATCCTTGAAGATCATAAATGAGGTCCATGGTGGACATTATGGTGCTCATTAATCAATCTTAAGATGAAAATGAAAATTAAAAGCCTTGGATATTATTGGCTCACAATGGTTGATGATTGTATGAATGTTGTAAATTATTATCATCACTGCTAAGTTCATGGGGTTGTTTAACATTTGCTTCCTAATGTGTTGCATCCCATGATATTTTTGTTGCCCTTCGAGAGTTAGGGCATAAATGTAATCAGGCCTGTTGATCCTCCTTCTTGAAAAGGTCATCACTTCATTTTAGCTACGACTGACTATTTGTCCAAGCGGGTCAAAGTAAGTCTCTTATGTCAAGAAACATCACACGATGTTATGAAATTCCTTCATGACTATGTTGTATATCAAATCCGCATGCCCCATAAAATTATATCTAATAATTGGTTCACATTCAAGTCTATAAGAAATTTTATAACTTTACAAGATGCCATTATATTAATTGGAAATATTCAACAATCTATTACCCACAGGCTATTAGATTGGCTGAAGCCTTTAACAAAAACTTTGGTGTAAATCATCAAAAAGATAATGGATGATAATAAATGTTAGGGGAATGAGAGGTTAGTAGAATCCTTGTGGGCCTCTTGAACCACTTTTAGAACTTCAACCCAATCCACTCTATTTTCCTTAGAGTATGGGTCTGAGGCCTACTCCTTTTAGAGGTACAAATCCCTTCTCTAAGGATTATTATACAAAATCAAATAACAACTGAGCAGAATGCAAGACTTTGGTTAGAAGATCTCAGAGGCCTTGAAGAGCTTTGCCTCCAAACTCAACAAAACTTAGAGTTGTATAAAGCATGAATGGTTCAATCCGATGATAAGTTAGCATGACCTAGAACCTTTGAAGTAGGATACATGGTCTTGGTTCTTTAGTTTCCTTTTTTAGCCCATCAAAAAATTGGGAGGGATCATTCATTATAGAAATGATTTTTGTAAGAGGATTATACTAACTAGTTAATTATAAAGGAAATCACTTAATTCTTGAGTCAATGGGTATTTCTTTAAGAAATACTATGCTTAATGTAATCTGAACTAAAATCAATAAAAGATCTATGAAATTTTTTCAATTCCCAAATCACATTGAATCAAATTACCTAAATCCAAAATTCCAAGATCAAAATATTTCAATCCTTAAGGCTAAGTGTGAGTCCCCATGCTTCCTTTCCATAGGATTAAATCCACTAGTGGTAGAGCAAGCCCTCTATGGTACCATCCTAAAATCAAAATAAAATCTTGGTTAGATAGACTTTATAATATCCTAAAGCCTTAGGTAGATTATCTCCTTGATTAGTCACCATAATTACATGTGAGTCCACGTGCTTTCTATCTTGGTTAGTAATTAAAACCTAGAAGAAATCCTGATCTTTTAGGAATAGGTGTGATCCCCCGAGCTTCATATTTCCTAGGATCTCGACTAAGCTAGTATAAAATTAAGCCTACCGGGCCCCTTCATAGCACTGTCATCTGAAGTGTTTTCAAGTTAAGTGTAAGTCCACGTACTTCATTCATTGGACCTATAAGTAAATAATAATAAAAGAAACCCCAAATTTTTAGGAATAGGTATAACTCCTTGAGCTTCATATCTCCTGAGATCTTAGCTAGCAAGTGTTAGATTTAAGCCTCTTAGGCCCCTTCATAGCTTAGCCACTACTTTAGCATCTTAAGGTTTTGGTGTGAGATTCTATACTTCCTTCCTTAGATTTAGAGGTAAATTAGATATTAAACAAAACTATATATTAGGTATAAGTTCTCTGTTCGCATGCTTTATACCTAAGGTTAGGTATTTCCATTCCTTGGAATCCAAATCTCAAACATGACCTATCCAATCAATTAGCACTAATATGTTCAAAATAACTTTATTCTACTATACATATTGGGTGTCCATTTGTTGACCTCATTCTTGGATGATGTTTATCAATCAATACCAAACTAAAAAATAAAATTAATTCCATAATCTAAAACAAAAAATCAAGTCCAAAAGACTATGTCCCATAACCCTTTTTGAGTGATTTTTCTATCGCCTAAAAACTAAACCAAATGACTTCTGATTCTGGATTCCTCAATTGTATATTAATTAGGCATGTCTCTAGGGTTAACCCTATAAATTTGAGTCCAATCTGAGCCTCTATCCCCAAAAATAAAATTGATTTCTAAAGGCTGCAAAACTTGCAAATATTTATAGCTCATGCCCCTGAACCATGCACCTTGTTGAATTTGACCTTGGGACCATTACCAAAACCTTTGAATGTGTTCACAATCATTATAATGCCATGTTAAATATGAAACTGAATCTTTGAATGACCTTGGTTGACTATGGTTGACATGGGCCCATAAAACTTTAAAATTCTTAAGAGAAAATTAATCTTTCCCTTAAACCTCAACAAGGCTCATTCAAACAAGCATTTAAAATGATTTTCAATACAATTTAAATATCATTTGGAGTGTATTGAATCAAAACCTGAATCGAAAACTAAAGTTCTTATTTGATATGGTTGACCAAGTCAACCATGGTAGATCAAAATGCCCCTAAAGGGCCCAAACATGCATGGATACCTCACATTGCATATGTCCATATCCATTGAGTCCAAAATGTCATTTTAAATTGGTTGGACCCAACCCCAACCCATGGTTTGACCTGGTTGAATTACTCAACCATGGTTAACCAAAATCAACCATACACTCAACCAAATTTAAATCCAATGCTCTAAGCATTATCGAACCAAATTGATCCATCAAAATCATGCTTTTGTATGTTCCATGCATGTTCAACATTTTCATGTGTCAAATCATTGTTGAGTTGAATTGGTTAACTTGGCATGAGGGGTAAAATCCATGCTTGTAGTTAAATCTCCAACTAAACTCCCAACCATTGGTCTCAAACCCCTTGGAGCCTCTTCTCGTAGCATTTATGATTTTCCAAAACTTCATCTCAGTCATCCTTAAAGAGATAGTCCAAGTAAATCTACAAAGTAGTATGGTATTACCACCCTCAGTATCTATATCCAACAAAGAAAAGTAAGTGGCTAATAATCTAGAAACCTCAACACTAGTTCAACCAAGTTTAGATGTAGCTAATCTAGATATTCCTAAAGAAGATTATAATGTGTTAGCACATCTTAGAAAACTACTTGCAAAATTGAGTATCTATGATGTTCTAATTTTTTCCAAGGAAATGATGGAGGATTTAATGAAAGCTTTAGTTGATTTAGAGATCTATATAGTTTATTTAGCATCAATGTAGTCCAAAGAAATACTGAGTTACAAAGAATTTCCATAGGTCTCATTTTAGATGATAATTTACTATTGGGAACTTCAGATCATAATCTTAATATGATAAAAATTAACATCACATTAGTTAAGTATATTAAATTTTAAATTAAAAAATTAAACATTCTCTCTCTCTCTCTCTCTCTCTCTCTCTCCCTCTCCCTATATATATATATATATATATATATATATATATATATATATATATATATATATGTGTGTGTGTGTGTGTGTGTGTGTGTGTGTTAATGTATGCAATTTCAAATTACGATGAATCCTAGTTGATCTGGGTACATCAATCAATATTATGACTCTTAGAACTCTCGTATACCTTAGGGAGGATACTCGTAAACTTAGTTCTAATAAAATGGTGTTACAAGGTTCTAATAAAAAAAAAGCGAGAGGGATTTAGGTTCAATTATCTTTAATATGGAAGTAGGAAATTTGAGAACTTGAGCCGAATTCCATAAAATATACTTTGAAGCTTCTTTTTACATTCTTTTAGGTAGACCCTGGCTATATAAATATAGAATGGTGCCTTCCACCCTTCATCAGTGTATCAAATACTCGTGTGAGGGAATGGTGCATTAAATTAATGGTGATTTACAACTATTTTTAATTCATGAAGTTGGTATACACGAAGATGCTTCATACTATCTACTTAAAAAATACATTATCTTCTCTAAAAATCTTAAACTGGCTAAAGAAGAAGAAAACAAATAAAATAAAAAGAATAAGAAAAAGGAAAAGTAAACCATTTCAATCTTGAGCATGATGTTGGTTGGCCTCCTACTCCTCCCTTACAAAGAGGTGGTAGAATGGCTCAATGATCTAGAGGAAGAGGTCAAGGATAAAAAAATAGATTAATAATAAAAATAAAAAAGCAAAATGTGAAAATAAAGTGACCTAAAATTCATATCGATTTGGAACGAAGTTTGGAGGTGGAATCATGTGTGACTGATAAATAGACAAGAGGCTGTACAATATAGGAATATTACAAAGCAGCTAAAGTTTAAGATTTTTATAGAAGCTGATAGCGATGAGGATGGGGTCCAAGTAACTAAGGAAGCTAATTTAAATATATCTACCCTTGAGAGGTTAAAAAAGTATATGAAAAATAATACCGTTAATCCACTCTCTTGAAGTGATCTAAAAGGTTAGAGGTGAAATCCTCTCTTTTCTTAAACCTAGACAACAAAGCCAACATCTTTGTACCCTCCACCAGTAAAACCTTTGAAACTAATGTACCCTTTAGTGATTCACTAATGGATGAAATAGTAAAACTCTTTTGACTTGTACTAAAATTTCATAAAAAAGTTTGCTAAGCAAGATTTAATGCCATTAAATTGGACTATAGGTGACGCTCAACAATTCAAACATTCCTGGCATAAAAGATGCCACAAATATATGTGAAGATCAAACATTAGCTTCACAACTCCATGTTTGTTTAATGATGATGAATATTGTTTAGCTATATCAAAAAAGCTAGTTTAGTAACATCTTTTCAGTGAATGTTAAAACCCTTAGGGAACTCTATTTAGAAACTTTAGATTATCTGGATGACTCTCAAGTTAGGGATGCACCTCTAAAACTTGTAGAGGAGATTAAAAATTTATTATTTATCAATAGGGAATAAATTTGGGAATTAAAGAAGCCCCGAATTTGATTTTCATAAGCTCATTATTGAATGAGGTCAAGGTAAAGAAAATGGTGGAATTATTAAAAGAATTCAAAGACTATTTTGCCTAGAGTTATGAAGAAATGCTCAGATTATCTCCAAATATAACAGTCTATATGTTGAAAATTTAGCCATGAATGACCCCAATAAAATAAGCACCTTGACAAATACACTCAATATCTAACAACAAGTAATATCTGATGTTAAAAGGTTGATCGATGCTGACTTTATCAAGGAGGAGAAATATCCAACCTAGTTAGCTAGCATTATTCTAGTTAAGAAGAAGAATGGTTAAATTCTTATCTACATTTATTTTAGAGATCTGAATAAAGCTTGTACTAAAGATAAGTATGCATTTCGCATTCTAAAACTTTTGGTTTATATTGCTTCCACTTATGCAATATTTTCCTTTATAGATGGCTCATCTGGATAAAACCAAATTAAAATGGCTCTTGAGGATTAAAAGTATACAACTTTTAAAACAATGATATGAGTATATTGTTAAAAAGTTAAGCCATTCAGATTAAGGATTTCTAGAACAACTTAATAATGAGCAATGACAATAATTTTTGATGAACAAATCCACCATCAGGTGGAATGTTATGCCAATGATCTAGTTTTAAGAAGTCTTAAAAGATATTATCATTTGTATCATCCAAGAAACATTTTTTAAAGATTACATCAATATAATCCAAATTTAAACCCTTTATAATGCACTTTAAGTGTCAACTCTAGGAAGTTTTTAGGTTTTGTTGTTAGACATCATGGGATCGAAATAGATTGTAATAAAATAAAGGAAATAATAGAAATGCTACCACAAAAAGTCTCACACAATTAAGATCTTTTAAGGTTCGATTAGCGTACCATAAATGATTCATATTAAATCTATCAAGTAGATGTCAATTATTTCCAGCTCTATGTAAGAAGATGTTCTCTTTCAGTGGAATGAAATTGCTAGAAAGCTTTTGATAGTATAAAGAAGTATCTGACAAATCCTCTAGTATTGACTGCCCTCATTTTTAGGAAGATAATGATTTTATATACAATAGCTTTAAGTGAATCTCTTGGCATCTTATTAGCTCAGGTTACTGAGGAAAGTAAAGGGAATGCACTTTACTATTTATGTAGACATTTACTTCTAACTGAAGTAAATTATCCTCCGATAGAAAAATAATATCTTGCTTTAATCTTTGTCGCTCAGAAGTTAAGGCATTATATGCTCTCTCATAAAATGAATCTAATATCTAGAATAAATATATTACAATATCTGATGACTCATCCAACACTATTAGGAAGACTAGCTAGATGGTTAATGATTTTATCACAATTTGAAATCATGTTCATTCCTTTATGAAAGTAAAAGGGCATGTTAATGAATATTTTCTAGTAGCTCATCCAATACTAGGTGATTGCCTAATCAATGATGAACTACCAGATGAATAAATCATGAATCTAGAATTAAATGAAATGTCCACCTAGGAATTACAATTTAACAGTGCTACTTCAAGTCAATAAGAAACATCTGATCATATTTCCCTAATAAAAGCTTGAATCAGAATAGTATTTATTACTCAGTATAGATCATATTTCCTTGTACTCGGCTTTGTCATTTATAGCAGCTCATCATATCATATCCGATAATGGTCCTTTATTCAGAAGAACTGAGATAAATAATTTTGCTAAATATCATAACATTTATTTGAGATGCTAAATAATTTATTACACTCAGGTAAAGGGATTAGTTAAGGCTTTCAATAAATTATTGGTTTAAATTCTAAAGAAAACATTGGATTAAAATGATTGCCAATGAATTGAAAAGTAAGGAGAGGCTCGTGGGATACATAATCATATATAGAACTCCTTCTCAGTTTATGTTATTTACTCTAGTATTTCGAGTAGAGGCTATTCTCCTTCTAGAGGTATAGCTACCTTTACTATGTATAGCTGCTAGCTATATGATCATTAAAGAGCATAATGCAAAACTCAGACTAGAAGAACTCAAAGGTTTCAAAGAAAATCATATGCAAGCTCAATAAAATGTTGAATTATATAAAGCTAAGAAGATTCAAGCACAAAAAGTTGGTTTGTCCAAGAACATTCAAAGTAAAAGTCTCTATTTTAGTTATATGAAGACCTATCTTAGCCCATCAAAAGATAGGTGGTAAATTCAAACCAACTTGGGATGGTCCCTTTGTGGTAAAGAAAGCATATCAAGAAGGATCTTACCAATTAGTGGATTGTAAAGGAGATCATACAATGTTACATATAAATGAATGATATCTCAAGTGATACTATGGTGGATAGTCTCAAAAATATCTTATAATAAATGAAAAATATTTTTCTTGCCATTGTTTATGTGTAGTTCCTGAATGTGTGGAAACTTGTGAAAGAAATTAAGTCTAGAGGATAAGAATGGGTCAGAAATCCATGCTAAAGTTAATAAGTTTTTAAAATCATTAAATATTATTAAACTATATCTTCATAGGTTTAAGTCCACTCTTACAGCATCCCTCTTTCATTAAATCAAAATTTTTTGTTTAAATTTTTACTTATAGCATCTTATAGGCTTTGGATATATGTCTGCTCTATCGTGTCCCTCTTTTATTAAATCAATCTTTTAGATTTAACTCCTCCCTTACAACATCCTAGAAACATTAGGTTTAAGCTTGCTATTACGGCATCCCTCTTTAATTAAATCAATCTTTAAGGTTTAATTCCACTCTTAAGGCATCCTATCGACTTCGAGTTTAAGTCTGTTCTTACGGCATCTCTCTTTCACTAACTTAGTCTTTTAGGTTTAAGTTTACTCATACAACATCTTATAGAGTACAAGTTTAACTTCGCTCTTATAATATCCTTCTCTCATTAAATCAGTCTTTTTAGTTTAATACCACTCTTATGGCATCCTAAATACTTTCGGTTTAACTCCTCTCTTCCGGCATCGCTCTTTCATTAAATTATTCTCTTATATTCAAATATGCTCTCACAACAACCTTTTTTTATGAAATCATTCTTTTAGATTTAAATCCACTCTTACATTATCCATCTTTCATTTAATCTAGCTTTTAGGTTTCAATCTACTCTTATGACTTACCTCTTTCATTGAACCTGCTAGGGGTACGATAAGAGTAAATTATTTAGTGTTTTGGATATTTTTTTCAGTAAAAATTTGTTATTTAGTTATGTTTATTCAGGAAAAACTTAAGAATGGCAGAAATTCTAAGGATCTTATAGCGTCGTGGCATTCGATAAAACAAGGGTGCAATTCCAACTTCAGTACCACCAAGGTGTCATAAATTAGGCATTGCACAAGTTCTCTATTTGCCAGCATTGTAACTTCAACAAAGCCTGTACAGGCAAGATGATTTACATGATTAGTTTGTTATTCGAATATTTTATAATGGTTAGCAAGATCTCTTAGAACAATTATAGATGTTGTAGCTGGAGGATCATTAATGTCTAAGCCATTTGACAAAGCAAATGAATTAATAAAGGAAATGACTACTAAGAATTTCTAATAGTCTGCTGATAGGATAAATCCTAAGAGAGTAGTTGGAATATATGAATGTAAAGCTTTGGTAATATTGACTACAAAAGTTGTAGCAATTTCTAAGAAGTTGAACATAATAGGAGTAAATTCAGAATTAGGAATTGAATTATCTATGCAATTGGAGGAACAAAATTTAATTGAAAATAATATTATACAAGGGATTGGATATATTAATTTGATTGGAAGACAAAATATTCCCTACTATAATATATATAATCCAAAGTTGGAGGAACCATCCTAATTTTAATTGGTCAAATAATGTTGCTTGTATAATCAATGGAATTCTAGCCAAAATAATCATAGAGTAAATTGGAACAATTCTAAGAAAACTATTACTAATCCTAGACCTACATATATTCTAGGATTTAATAAAGGTAACAAGTTTGGAAGTAGAAAATCATCAATGGAAAATGTAGTGATGCAATTAGGGACTCAATTATAAAATTAAGAAGCTTCAATGAAAACTTTGGAAATCTAATTAAGTCTGTAAATGAGTATGCTTGTTAATCCCTCGCAAGAATGAAGCTAACATAATGGAAAATGTAAAAGATCCTAGAGAAATTCAATTGAAGAATGATTGCAATGTACCCCAACCAAATTTACAAATATAAGTATGTTTAGGTTAGGTCTATAAACTTAGCGCTTATGCAACATAACCCACTTGTGTTTTTTTTAATATTTTTATGATGGTCAGAGTGGTGTTTTAAGCACTAGTTATCTTATACCATGTTTTCTAGTTTTATATATATCACATGTTTTAGTACATTCTATCATTCATATGAAAACATGTTTATTTATTAATGTTCTTGTATGCTATTATTTAAGTTTGATTAATTCTCCTTATACTTACATTTTTACATAGTCTTCCATTAAAATCTTTACATTCTAATTATTTAATTAACCATAATAAAAATAATAATTAAAAATTATGTAAAATTAGGATAATCATAAAGGATGGAAGAAAATTCTGAGGAGTATAAAATGCCACGGTGTCTGATGAATTAACACCATAGTGCCACCTGCAATACTACCAAGCCATCATAAATCAAACGTTATAGCCCCAAGTTCTTTATTTGATAGTGTTCTAGCATCAACAAAGCCAACACCACATCACTCGAATGTCAATGGTGTTGATGCATTAAAGTTGTAATTACCAAGGGCTATGTTCAATCTATGAACAGATGAGACTATTCACTAAGTAATTGATCCACGTTAATAAGTATCACGATGGTGTACAAATTTTAGAGTTGTGGCATTTATTTACTTCAAGGAAGTCGATGTGCCACTCTTTCAAATGCAACAGTGCCCGATGCCTTTTCATGTTGTCCTATAAATAGTTGAGATGTTATGTTTGTAGAGGAGTTTAGTCACTTGTGTAAAATTTAGTATTTCTGGGAGCACTAGTTTAGTTCTCGTATAGAGTTAAATCTAATTGAGGTTAAGAAAGTACAAGATATAATCATTTTGAGTATTTAGCTTATATTTCTTAAGCAACTCTGTAAGTTAAGGGAGAAGGAGTGTAGATGAGATACTTTGATCCTTTTTGGTGATATCATTCTCTTGTATTTTCATTCTTCCATTAGTTTAATGAAAATGAGTTTGTTTATTATTAATTCTATGTCCAGCTAATTCTCTTATTTTGGATTGATGGTGTAAAGTGCATGTTAAGTACTAATGAAGACTCTTATTCTATAAATGTTAAATGGGATTTTAAATATTATCTCATTCTTAATTTAATGCACATAGTTGCCATATGTGTAGTTAAAGCATTTTCATAAGCTATAAATCCTTTAAATATTTATAGCATGTACCAATGAACATGGCATCTATTATTTTTATTCTTGGAGTCCTCTCCAAACTCATTGATCATGATCATTGTCATTTGCATGATGCATCAAACAAGCATTGAATTTGGTTGGCCATGGTTGACCACAAAACCCTAAACCGTAAACCTTAAAAATTGAAGTTTCCTTAAACCTCAACATGGCTCAGTCAAATTAAGCCATGCAACCTTCTCTAAACATATCTATAATATGATTTGGAATCCATTGAACCAAACCCCAAGCCTTAGTCAACCCTAGTTGACTAAATAAACCTAGGTTGACTAAATTGCCATTTCGGCCTTTAAACTACATTACTGCATGGAGACCCGATCAAACTTTGGGACCACCTCCAATAAACCCTAAATATCATTTAAAATATATTAAACCAAGTTCCAACCCCTAGTTGACCATGTCAAACCCAGTTGACCAACTCAACCTAGGATGACCAAATGGTCCTTTCTTCCCTTAAACATGCATTTTGAACTAAATGACCCAAACGAGCCATGGCACCACCTCCAATAAGTCTAAAACACCACTTGGAATGATTTATTCCAATCATTGACCACTAATCAAACTTGGTTAACCTGATCAACTCTAGTTAAACAAAATTACCCTTTACACTTATGAGATTCATTTTTTCATTCTTTTGACTAAATTATTGAACCAATATTATGAAGACTATTCATGAGGTCAACATATGTCTTTTGAAAAAATTTTAGTCTTAGGCCCACATGGTTTGACCAATAGAGTTGAACCAACTGCTAAAAAATGGGATTTTCTTGATCTAAATCACAACCTTTGTCAAATAAAATTTTGAAAACTATTGTAACATGTGTCTATTAACCCCATGTAAACACTCTAAGAGTTTAAACTGATGGTTTGACTTGGGTCAAAACTAAGGGTTGAACTAGGCTTTCCAAAACCCATATTTTTTGACCATAAACCAACCCATCCCAACTTAGACCCAACTAATAGATAGAATAGGCTCTACAACCTTCCTTATATAGCCCATATAAAGCTCATGCCACCTGCGCAGTTGCTGTTGCAGTTGCCAAATTACCTAAAACTACCTCTCTCTAATGATTAGTTCGACCAAACTTCCCATATAACAACCCTTATGCTTTTGAACTTTCCAGAACCTTCCCTTAGATCCAATTGGTCAGTCCCTAACTAAAATGGTTGTTGGTCATGGCTTAAGTGGAAGGATATGAACCATCTATTAAAATTTCTCTCTTATAAATACCACTAATTCCTAAGGGTTTGAGGTTGACCAATTTGATTCTCTAGCCTACTATGAACATGCATAGCTCTCCCATAGCATCTCCATCCATTCCATACTTCAAAAATCTCTGGAACTAGTAAGAGAGAGAAAAAATGAGAGATAAAGGAGAATTCAGGTATGGCTTCTGATCGAGTGGAATCACTCCCTTGGAGTCTTTTAGAAATTTGAAGAGCATATCTCAAGATATCAAACAAGACTAAGATAACCAAAATCCATCCGCATGTTACTGAGAAATCTTAATTTAAAGTATAAACTTCCAATTGCATTATATCATAAATCTCAATGCATAGAGACTTAAAACTTTAGGGATTGAAAAACTAGGTTGCCATGATCCTTTGTTTCGAATTTCATTAAATTTAGGAAGTTGGATTAAAAGTAATTTGCATTTAAATATTTAGTTCATTTTGAACTAAATATTGGTATTTAATCTGAGCCATCCGATTGATCAATTAGGTGACCTTGATCAAAAATAATGCATGCCTAATAGTTCAAGGAATCAAATGGCTCTAATTCAAACCATAGAAGGCAATGTGGCATCATTAGTGTGCTCCGTTCCTCCGCATTTTGAATCAACGGACCAATCTTCATCCAATGTGGATAAGTGGCTCAATAATTTTATATCATGTGTCAGAAGGCCACTTCCATCACATCAAGCATTTCCAATGATTGGTAATGATTTTGTGTTGGCTAAAAAATTAAATAATTCATTTAGTTGCCAAAACCTCAATAAATCATCAAAAATTCATTTTAAATCCAAATTAAGTGTTCTGTGGCTTATTGGAAAGCTCGTGAGCTATACATTATTTTAAAAATATTTCTAAGATTATTTGAATAGTGGATATTGAGTAAAATAGATAAGTTATGTTTTTAATTTTGTTTAATATCTCAAGATCTAATGGTCAAATGGACGTTACATTTGGATGGTGTATATTAGGGTGCATACTTGAGCAACCCTAATTTTTTTTGGTCAAGATTTAATTAGGTATTTTATGATTTGAATTTTTAAGTTTATGGGTCCATTTTTTATTCTTAACTTTGAAAATTCATAAATGACCAATCATTTAAAATTAGATTTTCATTTTTCTTTGGTGTATTTATATGTATCTCAGGGTTAGTTTGCCACTAATTCCATCCAATTCCAATAAATGTAGAAACAAATCAGCAATGCTATCTATGTATTTAGGATTAGTGATTGATTTTTGAATCTAAGAAGGCTTTGATGAGCCTAATTTTAGTAGGTTTAAGGCACATGTATTCATTTACCTATGCTTCAAATTTTATTGCATTAGAAGACATTTAGCCTATCATTTAGTGAAACCAAGATTCATGTACCAAATTAATATAGGATCTTTAAAAATTCATAATAAATTCATTTTAAATCCAAAAATTGCAATTAATATGTCAAAATACTAAGAAATAAAATCATAATAGAGGGAAAAAAAGCCCTATCAAATTCATCAAAAATTAAAATTAATTTTAGAAATCATGAAATTCACTAATTAATTAAAAAAATATTTAAAAACATATAAGAATTGCCAAATAATTATACATACACCAAATCATATATAGAGGCCATTTCTATCATTTGAGGAAATTTTAAGAAGTTTGGAGTTGATTTGGGAAAAAAATAAGAAAATAACCAATTTAGCAATTAAATAAATCCATTAAATCATCAAACTTCAAAAATCCATTACAAATTATAGAAAACTTGAAATTGAGCAAAACTCGAAGATATTGGACTAATCTCTAGGTCTTGTATTTATGAAAAATATAAAAACTTCAAAATTCACTATAAATGAAAAGTTGGTATTTAGGTCAAACCTAATACATTAAATACACTAAACTTGTAAAATTCATAACTAATTCCAAAAAAAATTGAAAATCAGTAAACTCAAAGGCATTGGATTGATATTTAGGTCTAGTTTTTAATGCAAAATATAAAATTTCTAGAAACCAATGTAAATAAAAATTTAAGAAATGGACCCCACATTTAAATACATTAAAATATTCATTAATTATGAATTATCAATAAATCATGAAAATTTTGAAAACTTATCTATTCAATGAAAATAAATCAGTAAACAATATTAAATAAACAACTAACATTCTTGTCATTGAAGTTTTTAGGCTGGACTAGCTTCAAGCTGTAGGGCTATGTGTCTTAAGGTGGACTTGGGTCCATGTGCTCTTCATAATAACGCTACAAATGAATTTGATAGAATGTTAACACTAACATATAAAATTAAATAAATCAGTAAATAATAAATTAAATTTAAATAAAACTATTTAAAAAATATGTAGATGTTACAGCTTCTATGCCATTATGCTTGATTCCTTTTAAGAGGGCAAGCTATATTAGTTTGAGAAGCTCTAAGGACCAAAATAATTAATTAAAATGGAAAACTCTATGCTATCAATTTAGCCCAGTCTTGGAGGATCGGTACAATTACATTTTGGGGTCAGGATATACTATTCAACGTCTTCTAACACTTAGAAGTTTTTGAACGTTATATTTATTAAAATCCAAAGGTAAATAACTTCAACAATCAAAACATCTTTTAAAGAAATTAAAAACCTGTTCATCATTAAAACTTGAACTCAAGCCACACTTTAAAAACTTTGAACAAATAAATTTAATTTTAGATAATTTTAAACAAATAAAGCCTAAGAACTATTCAAGCCACATAACCTTTTTACATACACTTAGATGGTTTGCAAGGACAACTAACTCTAGCCTAGGCTAGGATAGTGGTGTGATTTTCTTTCCAGGTGCTTTACTTGAAAGTACCTTGTGCATGTTTATTTATTTATTGTAATATATATATATATATATATATATATATATATATATCATACATTTTAAATTTATGTTGGTGCACTTAGGCTCTTTAAAGAATGCATTAGAAGCATCAAGTTATTCCACCACTACTTTGCACCTTACATACTTTTATATTGCCTTTAAATTCCTATAAGAGTCAAAGTAGAATGTACTTAGGAATGATGTATACATGTATAAGTCATTGTAAGTGTAAAATATATATAGATCAAGTTGTACAGTGCCTTTAGTTATATTAAATTTAAATATACACTTGCTTATATATATATATATATATATATATATATATATATATATATATGGGGCAGTAAAAGATCATATCATTTCTTTTGGGGAATACTCTCTTTTGGAACTCTATAGAGGACTTGGAGCTTAATACCAAAAGAAAGTATATATATATATGGTAGGATTAGAAACCTAGGTTTGTTGTGGGGAAGCCTGGCACCTTACTTTCTTATAGAATTTGAGTCTATTATAAATTATCAAATTAATAAATATATAAATTAGATTTTATATTTGATCCTTCATTTATTACATTACTTCATGCATTGCATTTATATGTGTAATGGTTTTCATTAGAGGGTAAACATTTTCTTCATGTTTCTTTCAGTGTATATGTTCTTATCTTTGTAGGAACATGTATACTAATTCTAGGATGATATGATATTGGGTACCATATAACCAAACCCTTTAAATATATATGCATACATGCATGTATTTTATTTCTTCAATGTATATTAAGCCAAACTCTTGTGCCCAATATGGGAAAGGTAGTGAGGTCCTCATTATGCTCAAAGGATGCTACGCTTTTCCTTTTGTATATGGTCATTATACTGCAAAAATTTTAATGAAACTTTAGTGGTTAGAAAATTTAGTTGGCTAAATTAAATAAGATAAAATTTAGAGTTCTTACTGAGCCTTCTTGATAGTGTCATTTAAACTTAAAGTTAAGATTATTCATCTCGAGTCATAAATTATATAGTCTGATTCATCCTTTGATCTCTCAGGATAGACCTTAGCATATCAAGCATTACATCTAAGGTTATTTATTTTGGATTATGAATGTTAGCTGGCAACTGACTCCAAGCAAGTATAAGTTCAGATTATAAACACCTCTTTAATCTTTGCACATTTCTTTGCAATTATTTTAAAATTTAAAATCTAAAATCTAAATTTTTAGGATAACTAGAGAATTTATAATCTAAAGCTTATACATTAAATCTTGTTAGCCAAAATATTTCCTTAGATCTATATATCATTGAAAATCTTTAGTCTTCACTTTAAAAATAAGAATTCACTTTAAAAATAAGAATTCTCTTATGAGATATAATTAACTATAGAGGCTTGCCTCTCTAGGGAGTCTATAGCCTAGAATAAAATAAATCCTTTCTTAATTTCTTTCTACACTAGGGGAAAGATTTTAGGAACACAGACCTAAGCATTAAATTTTTAATTAATTTCATAATTGAAATGATAAGAGAATGTTTCTTTTATCATTTGGGGCTAATTGAATTTTCCCTATGTAGTATTTAATATTGAATGGAAAGTTTCTCTTCTCAAATTGATAGTGAGACATTAGTCTATCCTTAGGGATGTTATAATGTCAATCTATACAGATTTGATTAAACAAACCAAAAAATATAAATTTAAAGCAAATCTTGTGTCACCTTTGCATTTTGGATGTTGGATTTGTCCACACATACGTCATTATTTAACCTAAAATTTTAGAAATTTGTTACATCAAATCCATTGAGAATTAGGTAACCAATTTTGCATGGCTTGTTAACAGTAATGCATGAGAAAGATAATATAGATTGCAAACCAAATTGAATAGTTTTTTTAGGAGAAACTCGCTTAGGGGCCTACGTGTTAATAAAAAGGAAAGATTATAAGGTCCATAAAGAGGACCTTCATCTCACTTCAGCTCGACAAAGCTATAGAAAAAGTCAAAGAAAAACTTAAGAGCTAATGGTCCCCTATACTATAAGAAGCAAAAATCCCTAATAATATTCTAGGGCTTCAAGTAGACAACACCCAAAAAAGGAAGATCATAAAATAGACTTTCGGCATGCACTCCCTGCAAAAATTAATTAACTTGTCCACAAAACTTCAGTCCAGAGAACCTGCAAGAAATAAGGATTAAAAAGACATTACAACGAAAGAAAAATAAGGAAGTAACATAGAGGATTGTAACTATATAATATTTGATTCCAATTAGGCTTATACAAAATATAGGTGAAGGAAACCCCTTTAACACCAATAAAGAATAACCTGAGCCAAACCATAACTAGAAATTCATTATAATAATCCAGAACGATAATCTAGGCTACATCAGCACCAATAAGAGTAACAACAGGAGCGGACGAAAGGTAACCAGCTAAAAGAAAAGAAATCCAACCAGGAAACTAAAACCAGACAGCCAAAGTAAGCAATAAGCTTATAGCAGGCCTCCAAAGCCAACAACAAAAATGAAACTGAGAGACAAGCCAACACAGCTAGCAACAAACAGAACTGATAAGTCTCAAAATGATCAGACTCATAGCGAAATAGATCCCTAGAGATATATTCACCAATACCTAAAAATATTCTGGCACTAAGCCAAAGCTCGAAAGATCCCACTCAAAGATAAACACATAATTCTCAACAACAACAAAAGTAAACTGGAAAATTAAAACATTGAAGTGAATTGGAGGAGCAAGGCTCAGGAGAGTAGTATGAGTAATATCATTATGAAGTAACCCCAAGTGCCACTCAAATCTAATCCCAAGCCCAACCGAGCATATGCAGCATATGAATTCGGTAAAGAAATAGACATAGAAGTAAGAGGAAGTAGAATTCATGCTGAACACATAACACAAATCCTAATTCCAGTATCCCCAATCCAAAAAAAATTGGACACAACACACACAGGCTGAGAGACACTGCCAACAACAAACACAAAATTGAGAGATAGCCCTCCACAACCAATAACAAAAATAACTGATAAGTCCTATAATGATCAAACTCATAGCCAAATAGATCTAGCCATTGAACCTACAGTAATTGCCTAGAGAAATATTCCCCAATACCCAAAAATAGTCTGGCATTAACCCCAAGCTTGAAAGGTCCCACTCAAAGATAAACCCACAAATCTCAATAGTAGTAAAAGTCAACTGGAAAACCAAAACACTAAAGTCTATTGGGGGAGAAAGGCTCAGGAGGGTAGTATGAGTAATAACATCATGAAGTAACCCCAAATGCCACTCAAATCTAATCCCAAGCCCACCTAAGCATAAGCAACATAGGAATTCAGCATAGGCATAGACGAAAAAGTAAAAGGAAGTAGTATTCATGATGAACACATAATTGAAAACTTTATTCTAGCATCCCCAATCCAAAAAAAATTGGAAGAGGCACACACAAACCATTTCATAGTTGATACCACAAATAGAAAACATCACAAGACAAAAAGGGATCGGAGACTAGTTTTCCAGACAACATCACTAAGGGAAAATAGAGCAATATTTAGGTGTTAAATCAGCGATAAAAATATTCCAATCATTGCCAAAATCCAACCAGCCACAATAGTTAATAAAGAATAGTAAAAAGGAAATTTGATAATTGAAACAAAACCAAAAGGAATCCCATTACAATAAGTGGTTCAAAATAGTGCCAATCAACCAAGAATCCAAACACCACTTCAAAAACATAAGATAAAAATGATCCTAGCACACAGTAAAATTGCAAAGGCTCAAATGGCCAGAGAAGAAAGCAAGGAAATAAGAATAGAGAAGGCCAAAAAACAAACATAGGAAAAGTTAAAAGAAAAAAGAAAGACTAGAACAAGCGAACATAAAGGAGACCAAAATGATCTAGTCTAACCAAACCTTTAACCTCCTTGGGTAAATAATTTTCTGTAAATTCCACGAAGCCATCTAAATTACACCCCACTATAGCAAGGGAATCGGCAATCGCATTCCCTTCACGCCAAATATGAGATATAGAGAAAGTAATAAAAAAGCCAGTGATTAATATCTCTTAACATGTAAAAATTAGCAGGATTAGAAATAGAATTTCTATTAATATAATGAATCAAAAGCATAACATTCACTTTAATCCAAATATTAGTGATGCCTAAACAAATGCATAGTTGAAGGCCATAAAGAAGACCCTCAATTTCAGCTTTAATAGCAGTATTAGCCGAGCAAGGACCAGCAAAAGCAACGATAACAAACCCATTAGAGTCTCTAATAATGCCACCACAACCAGCCTATAAATTATTCATACAATCATCAGTATTAAGCTTAAAGTAACCCTCCAATGGCTTCTTCCAAATAACAATTATTTCTTTAGCAATAAAGGAAGTTGATTGGAATGCCACACCAAACTTATTAGCAACATAATGATCGCCTTTAAAAGAGTCAACCTTTAATAAATTAGCTAAAAAAGCTAAAAAATCTTCTCCTTAACTTTAGAAATAATACTGGTAACATTTATCTTAGAGTTTTCATGTATAGACTCATTTCTGCTTGTCCATAAAAACCAGTAAATAATAACAGGTAAGATGTTCCTAATATGACCTTTAGTAGGAACAAACCATACTTTAAGAAGATTATAGATAGAGTTGTAGCACAAAGAGGATTTCCCATTAAAAATACTATCAAAATAAAGCCATACTTCCATAGCAATAGGGCCATGAATAAAAAAATAATTCATATTCTCAATATAATAACTGCATTGACATTTGGAGACTATGTAAAAGCCTTTTTTAATAAAAAAAGAATCCATAGGCAAAAAATTATGCAAAATTCTTTATAACAGAAACGAGTAAGATATAGGAATGCTAGCAAGCCAAATATCCAAATAAAGAGAGTCATTAGGATAAGATTCCCTAAAAAAATTCCATACCTGCTTAGTAGCAAACTTATAATCGTTAGAAAGATTAAACAAAATATAGTCATCCATATGTAAATGAATAGGAATCTTGAGAATAATACTAATAATAAATTTTGGCACATAATCATTATGCAAATCAATGTCCCAATTGTCATTAATAATAATATCCTTGACTTTGTAAGTATAAGTAGAATGAGTGTTAAGAAGGTTATCAATAGAAAAGTTGACCAACCATTTATCTTACCAAAAGAAAATGTTGCCAGCTCCCAAACCCCATTGGATAACCTTTTCAGCCTCCCATTTTATAGAACATAATCTTTTCCAGATAGCAGAATCACCTTGTTTAAACAAATAATTGAGGGGATGTTTACCAATATAGTAATTTATAGCCATAAATTTGGCCCACAAGCTAGTCTTTTCTCTAAAAGCATACCATTGTTTATAAGAAAAAGGTTTAGACATCTCAGACATAGTTTTAAACCGTAGTCTACCTTCATCAATATTTCTAGAAATGTTAATCCAAGAACCCCACCGAATAACATGTTTACCTTCTTTAGCTCCCCAGAGAAACTTATTAAACAAAAAATCCATTCTATTACACACATTACGAGTAGGACATAAAGTATGGAATAGATAAATAGGAATAGAACATAACACATGTTTGATAAGAACAATTCTACCACCAAATCAAAGAAAATTAAAAGCCCAAGATGAAATTTTCTTATGGATCTTAGAGAAAATCTCATAAAATAAGTGAGAACATTTTTACCTTTGTAGAGAGGAGTACCCAAGTATTTCAACGGTAAATGTGTTTTAATGAACCCAAAATTATTTTCAATACTAGTAATTCTTCTAGAGGAAATAGAATTAGAAAGAATAAAACAACTCTTGGAGGGGTTAAAAATTAACCCACTAGCTTGTTGAAACTTGTTGAGAAATTTAAACAGAATGTGAAGCATTTTAATAGATCCAATAGAAAAAAATAATAAAATCATCAGCAAAACTTAAATGAGAAATGGGAAGGCCACCAATACTTCTAAATTATAGATTGGGATGAATTCTAAAACAATTATTCAGACCTCTGAACAAGAATTCCATTGTAATAATTAACTAGGCACGAGACAGAGGATCTCCCTGTCTCAAGCCATACGAAGATTTAAAATAGCCATGAGTCTTACCTTTGATAATAATAGAAAACAAATAATGCTCAATGCTATTTTTAATCAAATTAATGAATTGCATACTGAAACCAAATTGCTTTAAAATAGTATAGAGAAAGTTCCAATTAAGATTATTATAAGCTTTATCAACTTTACAAATAATATTTCCACTAGTAACCTTAGTATGAAAATCATGAACTAATTCTTGGCCTCTTCTTTTTCCTGATGTTTGAATAAAGTAGCCTTAGCTTCGTTGAGAGCTGATAAATTCTCAAAAGAGCAGTCATGTATGTAAATCATATTAGCATTGTCCACATTCTTTTCAATAAGAAAAATACTAGAGAAGATATTCTTAAATATGAATTTATTCCACAAGGAAAGCATTTGTTTAAGTCTCTTAAGTTTAAACCATAACCTTGTCATTCCAGAAAAATTATCAAAAGGAATTAGGGGAGCATGCCAATTACTTTGCACTACATTTAAGAAGTTATCACGAAGGAGCCACATGTTTTGAAATCTAAAAGGTTGAAATATCTTCTGACTATTCATAAAAATACCTAATAATAAGGGGGAATGATCGGATATTGTTCTAGTTAAATGTTCAATATGACTCATTTGATAAGAAGAAATCCAGCAGTCATTAAAAAGAATATGATCTAATCATTGCCACATAATGCCCTTATTCCAAGTAAAACTCTAACCAGAAAAACCAATATCATGAAGATTACAATTCAAGATCATATCATTAAAATCTTCCATAGCTTGATTGTTAGGAGCATTGCCTCCTAATCTTTCAGACGCATTAGTAACACAATTAAAATCCCCACCAACTAACCAGGGGGCCTTTATAAAAGAAGAAAAATCAATGAGTTGGTTCCAAAGAGTTTTCCTACCTAATATTGAGCAAGAAGCATAAAAAAATGAAGCATAACAAGGGAATTGATTAAAAGTGATGTTAGTATGAATCATTTGAGGCAAATCTATAACAATATCTAAACAAATAAAGTGCTTCCAGAAAACCCAAATTTTATTGGAGCAATTGCCAAAATCCACATCAGAAGACAAAGTCTTACGAACATAATCCAACTTACCAATAGAAATTAAAAGCTTAATTAAAATAAGAAGGTGAATATCATGAACAGTAGAGATGCCTAGGGAAAAAACTTAGGGTACTATCTAGTGAACTTAGAAAAATTCTAGGAAATTCTCTTAACATCCAATAGGGTGAAATTCAAACCTAGTAAACTTAGTGACATGATGAAAAGAAGGAATTAATTTCACCTTAATTGGAATTCATTACTTTAGTTAAATCACAAAACCTAAAATCAACCTATATTTTGTGACTAAAAATTACAAAATTAATAATTAATTAAAGAAAATTCATAAAAATATAAATTAAAATGCAAACTTTTTCAAATAATTCATTAAATTAACAAAAATTAAAATCAACCCTAAATTTTAATTAAAATTAATTTAATTTTAAATTAACTTTATTTAAAAATTAATAATGTAAATTAATATAAAATAACTATTAATTCAATTAATCCCAAATCTTTTAGGGATTGATCCATGGGTTATTCCTAACCAATGATATCTATCACATAAACATTTAAATTTGATTTGATTAATCAAAACCTAACCCAAGTTCTTTCTGTATGGAAGGAATTTAAATAATAATTAAAAGATTAAATAAATAATAATTAATCACAATAAATTAAATAAAAATAGACTAAATACAAAGAACTTTAATTAAAATTTAAAATAGTAAAATCAAACTAAATCACTCAAATCACCTAGCTTGAACTCAAGTTAACTAAACTAAATAACTTAAATCTAATACACCAACTCACTTCATAAATACTTAAACTAAACTCAGAAGATCTCTATGCATTACATTTGATTCCATTAGAGGATACAAATGTATTAATTTTATAGGTCTTTAATAAAATTTTAATAAAAAGGCCTTTTATACAAATGATTGATTTCATTTGGAGAGCCTACATGCATTTTATTCATAAGGTTTAGGATGTAGGGTTGAGTACTTCAAAGCAATTTGGAGTATTTCAATTAGTATGTTCTTTTTAATAACTACCTTCTAAATCATTAATCAAAACATTAAAATAAACTTCATGGAATCTATGTAATTATTCCATCTTATAAGTGGAAATGAATGCATTACATTATAAGCCATAGGATTTATAGGTTAGTAGCTTCTACACTTAGGAGTCATCCGTTTATATGGTTCTTTAAAATCAAATAGATAAACTCAGACACCTAAAAATATGATTAATAAAATATTAAATCGTTAAAACTAAAAGTTTAATCAGAACCTTTTTGACTTATTTAAAAAAAAAAACAAATCAAAACAACTAAAATAATAAAGCCCCTAAGGAAATATCAAAGAAACATAGCCTTCTTCACACCATAACGATGACTTGTTAGGACAACTGAGTTTATCTTATGCTAGTCATGTGATTATTTTGCTATGCTTGTAGATGCCTTACTTGGGGCATCTTATGTTAGTTACTTATCTTTAGAATCATACATAATCATGTATGTCTACACACATTTACCTACATAGTGCACTATATTTATTACATGTAGGATTCCATTGCAATTTTATTTCCTGCTTATATTTTTTGCTTACTTTACACAATCTTTAGAATGCATTCAAACTTTTAATGTAAATATAAAGTTAATTTTCAAATATAAGTATTTAGATTGTTTCTAGATTGAGTTGAATAAAGAGCCATAAAAGGTTAAAGGTATTTACTTATACACATAGGGCTCCAAAAGGGAATGTGTTCTCTTCATTTGAGAAGCAATGTCATTTGAAATCTTATAGAAGACATAGAGATAGAAGATAATAAGAAAATACATTAAACCTATATTAAGGGAGTAGAAATCCAAGCTTGATGTGGGAGAGCATAAGCAGCTTCCTTTTCAACAGACCTTAGTTTATATTTTATATCAAAAATAAATAAATAAAAGTTTTATTTAATATTATTTCTTATTACATTTTGTTATATGCATAGTATTCATATGGGTGGGTGATAGATTTGTATTAGAGGGTAGCATGTCATAGGTTTTCTTTTAGCGTGCATATTCTATACTTTGAAGAAAAATGTTTGCTAGTTATAAGATGATATGATAGCGACACTGGATATATAACTCCTAGACTCTAGGATCCTTTTAGAATTCAAACCCTAGGATCTACCCAGGTCATAGATCTACCCATACTTTAGGATTTATTTAGACATTAAATCTATTTAGATCCTAGACTAATCTAGACCTAAGTTAATCCATATATTAAGTTAATTCAAGCATCAAAATCATACCCATATTTTTAACCCATTCAGGTTTCAACTCTAGTTCAAGCCCTGATTCAGCCTTCAAACCAACATCAAATCTAGCTCAGGACCTATCCAATCCTTAATAATCATTCAAATGATTATAAATGATTAGGATTATTTAAATTTAAACTTTGAAACCCAAAGTCTAGTTCAAATCCAGAAATCCAGACCATAATCCAAGGCCAAAGGTTTTGAGTCTTGAAAGCCTTTTTCATTGAATTTTCAAACCTTTCAAAAACCAGTCAAATGACCTCTAATTTAGTGTCTATCAATTAAACATTGATATGACATGTCTCTAGAGGCAACCCCCCAAAATTTAAGCTTATTCTGAGCTCTCTATTCCCTGAAACTTGATTAAAATCTGAAGGCTGTAAAACCTTTAAATATTTACAGCCTATACTACTGGACCTGCCACCTAGTGGATCCTGACCTTGGAGCCTTCTCCAAAGCCTCCAATCACTTCTAGACCTCTGATTATGCTATGATGAGTAGTATTTTGATGGACTCACTTAGACCCCAAGTTGGCGTGGGGTCAAGATGATGAAAATACCCCTCAAGGGTGTGAACAATCACCTTGGATCAAATGAGCTCTAAATCAAATACAATCTCTTCCAGTAAGCTGCAAAAATTAAACCCAACATGTTGGACCCAAATCTAGCCGCTAGGTCAACCTGGTTGACCAAACAGGCCTTTAAGGGTTCAAATAGGTCATTTTGACTAAATGATCTCCCTAGACCATGGGACCACCACCAATAAACTTAGAACATCAAATTAAACCTGATGAGCTCAACCTCTGACCTTGGGTCAACCTTGTTGACCAAGTAAACCCAGGTTGACCAAATTAATGCTTAAGCTTTTACATTTTGAATCAAGCTTTTATTGCATTCAAAACTCTGTCAAACTTGCTTGTTCACTCCTTCTAGTGATTTAGAATTGAGTGGATCCCTTGACCCAATCACCAGTTGACTTGGTTGTTGCAAATATGGATTCAAAAAGTATAGTATTGATGATAACAAACTTGTTTATATTCTATTTTGCTTGGCTAACCCATTTCAGGTACAAAAGATCAAATGCAATTCAAGCCAACTCAAGATCGGGTCCAAGTGTGTCTAAATGTAATTATTTCCCTTTCTTGAGTCAAATGTAATATAATTGATACCGTAGCTAAGTAACCTTGCACACACACACTTAGGGGGGAGAGTTTTAGTGAATTAGAATTTCTGTTCAAATTTTATTTTGATCATCCCAGATGATATTCACATCATCCTAGACGATCCAATGAAAATAGAAACCCTAATTAGGAGATCATGTTAAGTCAGTTTGATTAAGCTGATCATCATGGACAATCCTAATATCATATGGGATGATAGGCTAAAATAAAAAATTCTCAGCCACCAGATCAAGTTAGGCAAGTTTTATTTTAAGAGATTTGATCTGATCGTCCCGGACGATATGTGTATCATCCTGGATGATCCATTACAATCATGCCTAAATTAGTCTGGTGATTAAGGAAAGTAATAAAGGTCTGAATGATTCGATCATATCATCCTGGATGATCGCAGGATCGTATGGGATGATGTGGTAAAAATCTTGACCGTCCAGTGCCTATGACATGTACGTTCAGAGCTGTGTTCAGGACGATATTCCCGATTTTAAACTAATCGTACGAGATGATACCCATATCGTCCAGGATGATCAAGTCATTTTAACATCATCTAATATGTTTCCACTGTACATCCAGAGTGGTGCTCAGGATGATTTTGGTACTTTTTGAGCTAATCGTATAGGCTGATAGCCATATCATCCTGGACGATTAAGTCATTTTGAGATCGTCCAGCACAAGTTCCTCTGGACGACCAGAGAGATCTTCTGGACAAAATTCTTGATTTACACTAATCATCCTGAATGATCGCAGAATCATACGGGATTATCTGAATAACTTTTTTTTACTAATCATCCAGAAGAACCAAATCGTCCATGTTGAAACAGGTGATTTTGAGCTGATCGTACAAGACGATCTAACGATTATCTTGGACGATATTGGCCAACCAGTTGAAATTTTGGGGAATTTTTGAGCCCTCCTTTAAAAGATCTTTTTCTTCCAACATGAAAAATCTTTTACCACTTTCCTTTTTAGAGAAACCTTGAGAGAGAGAGAGAGAGCTTGGGAGAGAGAGAGAGGATCTTGTGAGGGGGATTTTGTGAGGGATTCACAAAGGTTTCTCCAGGAAAGGATCAAAGTCATCTTCTCCGTTCGTTATCTCTTATCTTATTAGTGTTTTCTATGGAAGGATCATTCACAAGAATATCCGGGTTCTCTGCCCGCTTCAGGAGGAAGCGAAAGGAGTTCAGGTTCTCTGCCTGCTTTAGGAGGATGCAAAAGGAGACTAGGTTCTCTACCTGCTTCAGGAGGAAGCGAAAGGAGTCAGGTTCTCTGCCTCACTGGGTTGGTGGAAAAGAGATTTGTACAGGCTTCTCCACCTTGCTGTGGGAGCAGAAGGATCACTTTTTTGTTAGTGCAATTCCCAGAGGGGGGGCTCCGAAGAGTGGACATTGGTCAAGTTGACCGAACCACTATAAAATCTGGTGTGTTCTTTTTGATTATTTTCTAAACTTTACTTTTCTGTTATTATCTATTTGGGTGAAATCTGTGGTTGATCTTTTCACTTCTGTGTTTACTTATTTTCAGTGCAAATTATTGAAAAGATCTTTCCTGTTACTAATGAATTTTTAAAATAACCAATTCACCCCCCCTCTTGATTAGCCTCGGGACTAGTTCATCAGGGCTTAACATCCCTATCGAACTTTCATTGGTCAACCATACCTATATGTGGTCAAATCTAGTAAACATAAGCTCTAGTTTTTAAATGTACTCAAGAATAACTCAAGAAAAATTTTCAAACCTTCAAATACCATTCAATAATACATCTTAAACCCATTCAAACATAGCATGAGTCACTTTAATATAAGTTTGACCAAATCAACACTTTTGACTTGGTCAAACTTACATATCTTGATCAAATCAATCCATACATCCACTTGAACTTTTATTAACATGTATACCCTTTGAATCAATTCAAACCTATGGCCTAATCATGCCTTAAACCATGGCCAGTCAAATCCAAGTGGCATTGACCAAGTCAACCATATAGTATTTAGTCAAATCCCATTAAACTCTCATATGTTTATCCAAACTCCAACTTTTAATCTTTAAGTCATACCAAATCACTGTAAGCAGTTCCTATTACTGCCACCTAAGAAGCCATTTGACTGTTGACCAATCAATATGGTCAACAAATGAAATGAGTGGTCAAAGAGGGTCAATTCACCCCTCAAGCTTAATCCATTCTATTAAACCCCTCAAATCCATCCAACCATCACCCAAACACTCCCGAATGCCACCTCACCAGTCCACATGGTAAGTGGACTCATCAAATGGTCAAACTGAAGCATTGGAGGAGTTAAACTTGGTCAAAGGAGCTCAAATAACCTCCATGCACATGCCAACTCTGCTCCAGCAGCTCTAACAGTCTCTAGAACATTCCTAGAGGTATTCTAAACCATTGGATCAAAATCAAATGTTTAGGGTCATTTCCAGATGCTTACAAAAGATAAAAACACCCTTTCCACATAGGATGTACCTTTTTCCTTTAGATGCTCTGCTCCTAACCACCTCATGGACACTTGGCATGCATCTAGGAGTTGTCCCAGTTGATCCCAGCCCTTTATTCAATCTGGAATGGATTGAATAAGGAAAAGATTCAAATGGAGTCTCATTATTCAACACCTATTCTCTCACTATATTAACACCCTCAAGCCTCTATGTGATTTTGTTTGAGCTCCCCAGAGTCTCGTTAAGCAATCCCAACCAAAATCCAGCCGTCAGAAGTTGCCGTCGGTGAGTTTCCTGATGAACCTAGCTCAAATCAGTCCCAAGCTCGAGGCCCTCAATCCAGGTGTTAACAAGCTGAGGAGTCTTCTACAAAATTAAGTGCGGATAGACTACAAATTTAGAGATACCCTATATAGTTCAAACCATCCTTTATCAAGGTAAAAATCTTAAACCCTAGACTACGATACACTAGTTAAAATAGCTTTTTGTAAAGCATTTTTTTTTAAGTGAAACAAAGGGAGCCACACGATTTCTTTTCATATATAATATCTAAGTTTAAAAGTTTGCTAGGTTTGGTCTACCTGATTGAAAGAATGAGACGAAAAACCCCTTTTATGGTTCATTCATAACGTTATCTTAGTGAACATTTTTTGGACTGTTGATCACGCGATCAACGGTCCAGATCAAGCCATTCCGCAGTTTCCTCCAACTGCATGATTGATCCTGCATTTTTGCCTTCCGTCTGGCTCAATCTAAGCCATTGATTTACTCCAGTGAAAGATCGGACAGCTGAGCGCGACGCTGACGTAATTAAGTGAAATTGTGTCGTTGGCACCGCCATTGCAATCATTGACAATGATTGCGTGGCAGCACAATCATTGTCAATGATTGGCCACAGTTAGTAGCGGCCAATCAGAGGCTGTCATATAGCCCTCAAGCCACCGACGGCGCCGCCAGAGTTATTAAGGGATTTAAAATTTAATTTTAAACCATTTTAAACCTATTTTTCTTAGAAAAATTATATAAAATTAAATATTAATTTAAAATTTTAATATAAATATCATATTTTTTAGAAAATTAAGTTCTTTAATTTAAAATTAAAATTAATTAAAAATACTATATATATATTATAAATTCTTCTAAATATTAAATATTTAATATTTTTTAATTAATATTTAAATAAAAATGATTAAAATATTCTCTAAAATTATATTATATTATATAATATATATATATATATATATATATATATATATATATATATATATATATATATATATAACTTAAGTAATTTTCATATTTCTAGTATTTAATTAATAGTAAAATGAATTTTAATTTAATTATCTTAAAATTCAAAATATTATTATATAATATTTTTATTAAATCATAAAACATATTTTAAATATTACAAAATTAAAATTAATTAAAGATGTATTTTAAATAATTTTTAAATATTTAAATATGTAAACACTTAATTAATATTTAATTAAACTTAACTTTAAATAATCTCAAAATATTTAATGAAATTATTTTAAATAATTTTAAAAAGATTTTAGAAATCATTTAATAATTAATTTAATTTAATTTGAGAATAATTTTGAACATTAACAACTTTAAATTATTTAAAAATATATTTAATTAATTTAATTAATAGGAAATTCAATTTAAATCAAAAAATTTTAAATAATACTTTAAAATTTTTAAAATTTTAATAATTTTAATTTAAAATCATTTTTGAAAATTTAAAACTTAATTTATATTAATTAATTTGAATTATTTGAATAACTCAATATTTTACTAATACTTAATTAATTACTATATTAATTTTTTTTTTAAAATTAAAATTTATTTATTAAATAACTTTGAGAAATTAGAGGACCTCTCAATTAACTTAAAATTATTTTTAATGATATTTTAATTTTTTTTTTTTTAATTCTATGTTATCATATACATGTTTATATGTACATGTATTTTAAGATTGGTTTTAAAACTATATATATTTAAATCCTCATATGTTGAGAGGTTTTCTTTGAAATCTTAAGCATAGATTGAGTATGTGACTAGAAATGGTGGGGAATGGTTGTTGAATAATCATTTTTTTTTATTGTTCACTAATCTCATTTTAATTATATATTTAATGCTAATATTTGCATTTTTAGGACATACACACACCACCTAGTCTTAGGGATCTCCTAGTTTTAGGAATTGATTGTGAATGATGTGTAATGCATATATGTATGGTTAAGGGTTAGTGACTTTGATTTAAAACTATCAAACTTAGTGACATTATTAAGAACAATAATTAAGGATTTATTTAGAGAGTTTTGAAACAATTATAATAAATAGGATATATATCCTTTTAACTTGAAATTTTGAATATTCAAACCTAGCGACACATACAACATCTAGGAAAATTTCTTTGATTTTAGAGATAATTAGAATATTTAATTAATTAATCCATTAATTAAGCCTTAAAAATTTCCAAAAAATTTAATAAGTAAAATTCAAATCAAAAAAATATAAATAATACGTCTAATTGACCATAATTAAACCCTTAATTAATGAAAAATAATAGCCCCTTGATTGGACATCAAATTTAAGTTTAATTAAATTTTAATACTTAATTAAATTAATTAATTAAAAATAATTAAAATTTCCAAAAAATTCTTAAACACTTGATAATCCCTCCTAAGATCATTTCTAATCTTTGGAGGTGATTTTAAGAAGTTTGGAATCATTTTGGATTTAAATCAACAAAAGCTTCCTAATTAAGTTAATTAAATAATTCAATTAATTCACCAAACTTTAAAAATTCATAACTAACCATAAAAAATTCCAAATTAGTCAAACTCAAAGGCATTCAAATCATATTAAAGTCTATTATTTATAAAAAATATAAAATTTCTAGAAATCTTTCATATTTGAAAAAGTCAACTTTTGGTCAAACTTCAATTCAAATTCAAGTTAAAACTTCAAACATTCACAATAAAATATAAAAAAATTCAAATTCAGCATACTTATAGTCTAATTGATCGTATTAAAGGTTTAATATTTTAATAAATTATCAACTTTTTAGAAATTACTCTTAATCAAAAAGTCAACTTTTGACCCCTTGATTAAATGATTAAAATAATCCAAAAAATTCAAAAATTTGATAATTAATTCTAAATTCTAAAAAATATTATTTTAATATTTAAATCAGTCAAGCAACCCCTTAATACTTAATAACCACTCCTAAGATAAAGTTTTTAGGCTGGACTACTCTGGGCAGCGGGGCTACGTGTCCTAAGGAGGCTTTATTCCTTAAGCCTGGTGGCACAACACCACGAATGGATTCAATGGAGTGTTAAAAATTAAAAATTAATTAATTATTAATGATCTAACTAAAATTAAAACTCTTAATCAAATTATATCAACCAAGTTTATAGGCTGGACTACTCCAAGCTGTGGGGCTACGTGTCCTAAGGAGGCTTTATTCCTCAAGCTTAGTGGCACAACACCACGAACTGATTGATAGAAAATTTAAATAAATTCAAATCTTAAAATTAGCAACAAATCAAGTTTAATTAAAATTAATTAACTTTCAAACTTTAAACCAAATCAAATCACTTAATCATACTAGGTACCACTAGGTAACCTAGGCCTATGATGCTATTAAATTAGCCCCAAAGAAGGTGAAATAAACTTCACAGTCACGGTGTGCAACAAAGATGATATCCAAAAAATATTTAAAATCAATTTTAAAATAAATTTTAAATCATTAAAATTTAAACTTTAACTAAAATTCTCTCCTTAAGCCTTTCAACCAACCAAAACTTCAAACAATTTTAACTAATGATCCGACTTATGACATATCAAACCCACACGACCTTTACACACACTTTAGATAGTTTGCTAGGATAACCTAACCTAGTCTTAGTCTAGGTCGGTATTTTACCTTACTGCAGTTGCGTGTCAAATTTTTCGTGGATTTCACCGCATGCTGTTTGCTAGTAGTAAAACTGATTGACGTGATTATTCACTTAAATTCTTACATTCTATATTTTTATTTGATTGTGCGATAGATCTACCGCTAGGTTAGGAGAAATTTATACTAACATAATCTTATGCAGGTGGCCATGCTCATATAGGGCAATTGAGTAAAAGGGTGCAATAAAATTAAGCTTTAAAATTAACATATTTTGTGCAGGTGCTAAGCATGCTAAAACCCCCTTCAAATTAAAAAGTGTATGGCTAAATATGGCTATGATTGAGCATTTTTCAATTTCAAATATATAACTACTTGGGATGATAAATACATTATTGATTATTAGGATAACCCTGCAGGTTGTTGAGTTTAGATTATGAAATTATCTAGGATAAAAACCCCTATTTTCTTTTGATCGTCCAAGACATCGTATTGGACATCCCGATAAATTATCTAGACGATTTGTCATTTTCCACTAAAATTGAACTAATCATCCTGGACGATCATAAAATTATCCTAGACGATACGTAGAAAATATTCCTTCTAATCATCCAGATAATCACATTCATCCTGGAAAAATGGTTGATTTTATACTAATTACATAGAATGATCGACAGATCATCCTAGATGATACAGTCAGTAAATTGAATTTTAGGGCATTTTATTAAGGCCTTTTATTTAAGCTCTTAACCATCTCTTCAGTAATCTTTTGTTAATTTTTCCACTCCAAGAGAGCTTAGAGGAGAAGAAGAGTTTGGGATAGAGAGAGGATCTTGTGAGGGGGAGTTTGTGCGGGGATTCACAAAGGTTACTACAAGAAAGGATTCAATCATTATCTTCCTTCTTCATCCTTAGTTTTATGGTGTCTCTAGGGAGATGATCATCAGCATCAGATCTAGGTTCTCTGCCTACTTCAGGAGGAAGCGAAAAGAGTCTGAGGTTCTCAGCCTACTTCAGGAGAAAGCAAAAAGATTCTCGTGTTCTCTACCTTCTTTAGGAGGAAGTAAAAGGAGTTAAGGTACTCTGCCTCATCGGTGTTGGTAGAAAGATTTTATAAGGGATTCTCCATCTTACTGTTAGAGCAAAAAGAGAGTCACTATAGTATTTTAGTGCAATACCTGGAGGGGAAGCTCCGGAGAGTGGACGTAGGTCAAGTTGACCGAACCACTATAAATCTAGTGTGCTCTTTTCGTTTATTTTTTTGCATTTTAATTTCCCCATATTTTCTGTGATCTAATTTATGGTTGAAAATTTGATTTTGGTTATCTGCTTCTGCTTTCATTATTTGTGTTTCAAATATTCAAAAAGATAAAAATATTTTTCTATTTGTGCAAGAATTTTTAAAATACTAATTCCCCCCCCCCTCTTGGTTAGCCTTGGGACTCATTCATAAGGGCTTAACAACCCTAACAAACTTTTAAGTGGTATCAGAGCGGGATTCATAAATTTAAGTTTTGAAAAACTTTTAAATTCTGATCCATGGCCAATTTTAGAAATCGTAATACTACGAAAGGTTATTCAATCACACGACCACCTTTATTTGATAATATCCTTTTGATTTTTGGAAAACTTGCATGTCTACCTTTTTATAATTTATTAATAACATGTGGATGCTTGTTAAAGAAGGTTATGTTGCATCCTATAGAATTATTAATGGAGTTAAAACTAAAATTCTGGTTGCTGAATGGTCAATTGATGATCGTGATCTTGCTCAGTAAAATGCTAAATATTTGAACTATTTTTTTGTGCATTAAAATCTGAAGATTATATGTATGTTTCAACATGTGCAACTAGTAAAAAAATTTGGGATAGATTATGCATCACTTATGAAGGAACTAATAAGGTTAAACAATCTAGACTAAACATTCTCTTGCATGAGTATAAACTCTTTCACATGAAACCTAATGAATCAATTTTTGAGATGTACACTAGATTTACACAGATTGTAACTTCCCATTATGCCTTAGGAAGAGAACTTACAAACTATGAAAAAGTGAACAAGATTTTGTGATGTTTGCCTTCTTCCTTTGATGCTAAAATTACTGTAATTATTGAATCAAAAGATTTGAATAATTATTTAATTAATAACTTACTTGGGTCACTAATTGTTTATGAGCAAGGAGTGAACCAAAGGTAGCTTGATGCAGCTGAGAAAAAGAAGGACAAAGTCATAGCCTTGAAAGGTTGATGTTTCTGACTTTGGCCCTTCAGGTTCTGATGATGATGACATGGCCTTAATTATAAGGCAATTAAAGAGCTTCTTAAGGAAGAAATAAAAGAATCATCAGAAGTGGAACAAAGGTAAATCTTTTAAGAATTTTAAAGGCTCATTTGATGTTATTTTCTTTGAATGCAAGAAGCCTGGGCATCTGAAGTCTGATTGCCCTACACATAAGTCTCACCCAAGTAAGGAGAAGGATGAGGAGAAACCCAAGTTCATGAATGATAAGAAGAAGATCTAAAAGGCTTTCTGGGCTGATTTAGCATCTGACTCCTCTGAAACGGAAGCTGAAGAGGAGGTAACCAACTTGTGTTTGATGGAGGATGATCATCTTTGTCACTCTGACCAAGAAGAGGTATGTGAATTAATGTATGATCAATTGCTTGAAGTTTCTGAGAAAATTCATACATCGTACATGAAGTTGAAAAAATTACATGCTAGTCTGAAACTTGAATTTCTAAACTTACAAAAAGAGCATGAAATTTTGATTAAAGAACATTCCACCTTGGATAGAAATCATATAATATTACTTGTTGAATTTGATGAATTAAATAAAAAGCATTCTGATTTATCTACTGAGCATGATTCACTAAAAACATCACATATTGAATTAGAAATTGCTTTCAAGGAATTAAAAACTCATGCATTTGATATAGAGTATAGGGAGTATGCATTGAGAGTGGAAAATTTAATTCTGAATAGTTTAAATAAATTTTTAATGCTGAATTAACTGCTTTCATGAAAAATAAACAATCACCATCACTTGAAGAATTTCATACATAATCATCAAAGCATGTATCATCCAATCCTAGGAAAAGGCACTATCACCCACGCAGATTAGTAAATCCTTTTCCTGGTATTGATATTTTTCTTATGGTATGCTAGGACATAGCTCCCACACTTTTATTGTTCACAATAGTAAATATTAGGTGTGGAGACCAAAATTACCAAATCCACAGCATATCATACATACATCAGATTATTCTTTTCATCACAAGGGACCCAAACTTGTTTGGGTTCTTAAATCTGACATTTCATGATTTTGTAGGGATGCTCTCACAAAAGACCTTATGAGAGTATGTGGTACCTAGACAATGGATGTTCAAGGCATATGACTGGAGATGCTAATCAATTTATTTTGCTGGAGATCAAGATAGAAGACAAGGTTACACTTGGAGACAACACCACCAGGAGAGTGGTGGGATCAGGTATAATTGGTGATTCAAAAAAATTCATCATTGATAATATTTTATTTATAGATGAACTGAAACACATTCTTCTTAGCATCAGCCAGCTTTGTAATAAAGGTATCAACATAAAATTTCTGCCAACATGCTTGCTTATAAGCTTAAATGATAAAATTATTTTGTAGGAAAAAAGGATCAACAATGTCTACATGCTTGATTTAAATTACTTCAAAGCTGATATTATTATTTGCTTAAAATCAATTGTTGATGAATCATGGCTGTGGCATAGGAGATTATGTCATACAAGCAAGAAAAATCTTAGGAAGATCACCCAAAAAGACTTAGTGAGAGGTGTCCCCAAGCTAGAGTTTGCTAAGAAACACTTGTGTGATGCCTGTCAGTTAGGGAAGCAAGTCAAATCCTCCTTCCACTCAATTAAAGACATAAACACTAGCAAACCCATAGAAGCCCTACATATGGATCTCTTTGGACCTGTCAGCACTTCAAGCTTAGGAGGGAAAGTCTTTGGGTATGTCATTGTTAATGATTATTTAAGATTCACCTGGGTTAGATTTCTATCTCATAAAAGTGAGTCATTTGAGGATTTTAGATCTTTTTCTGCTTGGATTCAGAGGAAGCTAGGTTGTGAGATTATGACTATTTATAGTGATTATGGGGGAGAGTTTAAAAATAAGAAGTTTGAAGCCTTCTGTAAGGAGCAAGGGATACATCATAATTTTTCAGCTCCTAGGACCCCTAAGTAGAATGGGGTAGCTGAAAGAAAGAACAAGACCCTAGTAGAAGCCGCTAGAGCCATGTTAGCTGAGTACTCACTTCCTAAATACTTTTGGGTAGAAGTGGTGAATACAGCCTGTTATGTTTTTAATAGGGTAAATCTTAGATCTAACCAGAACAAAATACCTTATGAAATTCTGAAGGGTAGGATACCAAACCTCTCTCACCTCTATGTCTTTGGATGTAAGGTGTTCATTCTAAATAATGGGGAGTCTCAACTAGGAAAGTTTGACCCAAAATCTGATGAAGGAGTGTTCCTAGGTTACTCAAGTGTTAGGAAATTCTATAGAGTCTTCAATAAAAGAACCCTGATTATTGAGGGGACCGCTCATGTTGTGTTTGATGAATCTGATAATTCTGGAGGGTCTAGGGTAGAAGAAGAGGAGGTTGTAAATTCACCCAAGGAGTAGAATCTACCAATCTGAAGGAAAAGATAGAACCTGAAATTTTATTACCTAGAGAATGAAGATATTCTTTAAGTCATCTTAAAGAATTGATCTTACGAGACCCTTCTAAAGGTGTTAGAACTAGGCATGGACTTAGAAAATAAGTAAATCACTCTACCTTCATTTCAATGACTGAACCCACCAACATCAATCAAGCCCTTTTGATGAATTCTAGATCCTAGCCTTGTAAGAGGAACTAAATCAGTTTGTTAGGAATGATGTTTGGGAGCTAGTAGAAAGACCTTGACTAAGGGGTAGTAGGAACCAAATGGGTCTTTAAGAATAAAATAAATGATTTTGGTGTGGTGGTTAGGAATAAGTCAAGATTAGTGGCTAAGGGGTAGAACCAAATAGAAGGGATTGATTTTGAGGAAACCTTTTCCCCTGTAGCCCGTTTGGAAGCCACTAGAGTACTACTAGCCTTTACCTATTATAAGGGATTTAATCTTTTCCAAATGGATGTCAAGAGTGCCTTTTTACATGAGAAAATAAAGGGAGATGTGTTTGTAGAGCAGCCCCCTGGCTTTGAGAATTCTCAATTTCCAAATCATGTTTTCAAATTAAAAAAGGCCTTTTATGGATTAAAATAAGCACCCAAAGCATGGTTTGAGAGGCTTAGCACATTCCTGCTAAAAAGGGAATTGTTAAGGGGAACATAGACACCACCCTTTTTCTAAGGAGAGTAGGAGATGAATTATTCATTATCCAGATCTATGTTGATGATATAATTTTTAGATCTTCTGATTAAAATTTATGTGATGATTTTTTAAAATAATGAGTAAGAAATTTGAGATGAGTATGATGAGAGAATTGTCCTACTTTCTTAGATTTAGCATAAGGCAAATGAATGATGGAACTTTTCTTAATCAATCAAAATACATTAAGGACATCCTAAAGAAATATGAAATGGATAAAGCCAAGCCAATCAACACTCCTATGAGCTCCAATATCTTGTTAGATAAGGATTTAAATGAAAAATCTATTGATCAGAAGAAGTATAGAGGAATAATTGGATCACTTTTTTACCTAACTACTAGCAGACCTGATATTATATTTAGTGTTTATCTCTGTACTAGATTACAGGCTAATCCAAAGGAGTCCCACCTGACTGCTGTTAAGAGAATTCTTAGATATCTCTTAGGGACCCAAACATAGGAATCTGGTATCCTAGACACAATTCCTCCTTTGATATTATAGGATTCTCTGATTCTGACTTTGTTGGATGTATGGTGGATAGAAAGATCACCTCTGGAACATGTCAATTTATAGGACAATCTTTAATCTTTTGGTCCAATAGAAAATAGAACTCAGTTGCACTATCCACTACTGAAGCTGAATACATTGCCTTAGGAAGTTGTATGGCCCAGGTCCTTTGGCTGAAATAATAAATTCTAGATTTAGGACTTCCTGTAGGCACAATTTCTATCTTATGTGGTAACACCAGTGCCATTTATATCTCTAGAAACCTAATCCAATATTCCAGGACCAAATACATAGACATCAGACACCACTTCCTTAGGGACCATGTTACCAAAGGAGACATAGAGCTACATGATGTAGCCACTGAAAGCCAATTGAAAGTTATCTTCACAAAACCACTGGCCATAAAAAACTTTAGCACTTTAAGAACCAGATTAGGTGTGATAGATATTCATGCTTAAGATTGATGCTCTCTATTTATGTTTCAGCACTTAGTTTTGTTTGATTTAGCTGTCTGTTTCTTTTTATGTGTTTTTGATGTCCTGCTGATTTTTTATTTATCTGATTTGGTTATTTCTTTTTATGCACTTTCTTCTTGCTTTTAATTTCTTGTTTATTTTCTTCAGAATTAGATCACTGCTCACTACTATTGATAAACTTGATTTCTAAATGAGAGTTTTGCCTTGTTTTAATTTATAAGCTTGTAAATACTTATTGACTTCTCTAAAATAGTTAAGTGAAGAAACATTGATGATTGTTTCTCTTTCTCTAACTCCTTTAATGGTGTATTTATCTTTTTGGATAAAAATCTTTTTCAAAATTAAAAATTTGGACTCTGAAAAAGAGATTTATTTTATCTTCCTACAGTAATCTATCTCACATGAGTAGTGTTCCAAATCATTGAATCACTTTCGTGTTTTCTTTATATGATAATTGCATTTATGATATGGGAATGATTCTATTTTGCGCATTACTTTTCCTTCTAGGAGAGTGAGTTTTTCTTCTCTTACATGGGGAAAATAATCTCATAACTGAGAGTCTTCTAGAGGTCTTGAAAGAAAGGAAGCTTGCAAAAGATGCGTAAAGTGTGCAAAATAACTGGCAAAAAAATAGGCACAAAATGAGCCCAACATTTAAAAGATGCGCTATGTTTACCAATAAATTAAAAAGATACACAAAGTGTATCAAAAAATTAAAAGATGTGTAAAGTGTGTCAAATAATTGAAAAAGAGGCACAAAATGAGCCCATAAAGAAATAAGCTTCATCCTCTTTCAAATCTTTAAAAATCTTAGAAGAATTCATGTGCCACTTAATATATTCAAACACTTGAGATAGAAAATTATGATTTTTGCTTCTTTAATTTGAAATATTATTTTATTAGATATTTTTCAAGAATGAAGTTTGAAAGGATCACTTTTCATGTCCAATTTCTTTCCTTCGGAATTAGATTTTTATTTAAAAGGTATTTAAACCTGCAAGGTGTCTGAGGTAGGGTTTACAAAAATTAATTTTCTAACATTTTTAGATTTTAGTTTGTCAATTTCTTCTTATTATCTTTTAAATTGGAAATTAAGGAAAATTTCTGATTAACTGGAGCTGATCGATTCCAAAAAAAATTTGTTTTTTGTATGTTTATGTTTTGTGTTTTGATTCAAATTTCTTGTCTTTTGTAATCCTCTGATCATTCCTCTCCATCACTCAAATTCTCTATTTTTTTGTTCACATCATCTTGGTCGATCAAAATTATCTTGGACAATCTGATCAAATCACCCTTCATCAAACGTCTAACGGCTGATCTGACTTAATTATTGCTTATCATTTTGGACAATCCACCTCATCATCCTAGACGATCCATGTTTAAAACATTTTTTGATGATTTGAATTTGGTTGGTACGATCCATTAATGCTAATCATCCTGGATGATCCACCTCATCATTCTGGATGATACTTTTCATCAAAGATCATCTAGAAAGACTCCTCGAGATGGTCGCCTGTGTCTAATCATCATGGATGATATCTGATCATCTTAGATAATTAAATTACCTTTTTGACCAATCATTCTGGATGATAATAATTGCATATATATCTTGAATGATCCCACGATCATCCTTATTCTCAGATATATTTAAACATCCATTTCAATCCAATTCTTCACCACACCGTCACTTCCTCTACTCACTACACCTTCACCTCTTCTCTTGCTATGGTCAGCAGTGGGAAACACTCACGTGCACTTGCTGGAAGCTCTTCTAGGAGCGTCGTTGATCCTCACTTTACTGAGGAGGCTAATGAAGAAGCCTATGCCCGGTTAAAATCTGCAGGCATCAACCCCTCACGAATCACTAATCAAGCCACCATAAACTTTCAGGTACTACATCACTTTGCCAACACCACACCGATTTTCATTCTCACTCTGGCTTTTTTATTCAATTTTGAACTCCTCTTTGAGTTTTTCACAAGCCTTCATTTCAATGCTGATTTCACCACCCTCCAGTCCTACATTAATCAACGTCCTATCGAAATAATGTACCATGATTTTTATGAATTTCTTCAAGTATCCATTACTGGGGATAACCTTCACCTCTTAACCTCTGATCCTAATTTCAACTGGACCCATATCAACCTCATTCTTAGGGAAACCAATGCTCCTTTTCATGACTTAGCTGTCAGTTCCCTAGTAAATGATGCACACATAATCCAACACATCCTTCGCAACTCTATAATTCCAAAAGCTGGAGATAGGATCCACATTACTCCCATCCTTTTACTCACCACCTACTACATCATGACCAACCGCCAATTCAATGCCGCTGATCTAATTATTCGCTACATCGAGAACCTAACATCCATTAGGGATCTAAGCCACAAACAAAAGCCAAACCTCGCCCTTGGGCACCTCATTGCATATACTCTTGAATCTATATACAATATTTAATTTCCTTGTCCACCTGATCACCATCTGATCTTCTACTCTAATAGCTCCTTCCATACGCTTGACAGTACTCATCATCCCTAGGAGCATGAGGAGCCTAGGGAAGAAGAGGAAGGTCCTATTCCGGCACCTGCCCCTTTCAGCCAGCAACCTAATATTGATCAGCTGGTAAAAAGGTTCAACCAGTGGGAGGCCAAGTTGGACTCCTACGTAGCTACTCAGGAGCAGTAGCACGCAGAGGATGTTGCTCGTTTTGACACCTACGTAGCCCAGCAGCAGCATGACTAGGACATGGCCTAGTTTAGAGAGCTATTTACTTCCCTTCACTAACTCTTTTCACCACCACCACCTCCAAATGACAAGAGTTCATCTTTCTAGTTCTTTGTGTACTTATTTTAGAGTTTGTACTACTTTTCTATTTTGTGTTTTGTTTAGTAGCTATTTTTTTGTTTCCTCCTTTTTTTGTGAGGTCAAAAGGGGGAGTAGTGTTGTTAGTGTTGTACTATTTACCTACTTTTTTTAAAATTTGTTTTACTTTGCATATATTGTTTTTCTTTGCTTTGTTTTTAATTTTCTAACAACTTGAGTTTCAATTGCCTAACAATGTTTGCCATAATCAAAAAGGGGAGATTGTTGCAAATCTAGGTTCAAGCATTATAGTTTTGATGGTATCAAACATTTCTTCTTCTTTACTACTACTGTTACATATCTATTTAAGTTGCACATACCTACTAACTTTTCAGGTTCATAAAGTCAATTGCAATCAAAGCCATCTCAAGATTGGGTAAACTAGGATTGAGTCAGTCTATAAGTTTAAATTTTAATAGTTTTTACCTTTTCTTGGGTCAAATGTAATAGGATGAATCCTGATTCTAAGTAACCTTGCACACACACATAGTGGGGAGAAATTTTGTGAGTTTTGAGAGTCTTCTAATTTTTGAGCATATCATATAGGATGATCTCAATTTGTCCTGGATGATTAGTTCAAAATAGAAACCCTAATTAGGTCATCTAGGCTAAGTAAGTTTGAATAAGCAGATCGTCCTTGATGATCCTTACATCATCCTGGATGATATATTTAAACTCAAAAATTAGTTGCCAGTCACATTTTTAGGAAATATTTTATTTTTAGATATTTGGTCTGATCGTATAGGCTGATACCTATATTGTCCAGGACAATTCACTATAATTTTGCCAAAAAAGACCCCTTAATTAGCAGAATAAGTATGGTTTAACTGATCAATCACATCATACAGAATGATCATCCCCGATCGTCACAGACGATCCTTTATATTTCATGGGAAAATTTCAAATCATCCCAGACAAAAACCATAATTTTCTTCTGATCATCCAGGATATTGTCTTGGAAGTCCCGAAATATTTTCAGGATGATTTTTTGATTGCCACCCAAAATGAACTGAATGTCTCAGATGATTGTGAAATCATCCAGGATGAAAACCCCTATTTTCTTCTGATTATCCAGGACATCATCCTGGACGTCCTAATAAATTGTCTTGACGATTTGACTTTTACACTCAAATTGAACTAATCATCCCAAATGATCATAAAATCATCTTGGACGATATGCCGAAAATATTTCTTCTGATCATCCAGACCATGGCAATCGTCCTAGCAAAATGATTGATTTTATACTGATTATACAGGATGATCGATAGATCATTCTAGACGATATAGTTGTCAAATTAAATTTTAGGCCATTTTTTGAGGCCTTCTATTTAAGCTCTTTAACCATCTCTTTAGCAATCTTTTGCTAATTTTTCCACTCCAAGAGAGCTTAGAGGAGAAGGAGAGTTTGGAGAGAGAGAGGATCTTGTGAGGGGGAGTTTATGAGGGGATTCACAAAGATTTCTCCAAGCAAGGATTTGATCGTCATCTTCCTTCTTCATCCTTAGTTCCATGGTGGCTGTAGGGAGATGATCATTAGCATCAGATCTAGGTTCACTGCCTGCTTCGGGAGGAAGCAAAAAGAGTCTGAGATTCTCTGCCTGCTTCAAGAGTAAGCAAAAGGATTCTGGGGTTCTCTGCCTGCTTCAGGAGGAAGCAAAAGGTGTCAAGGTTCTCTACCTCATCCGTGTCTGTGAAAAGATTTTGTAAGGGCTTCTCTATCTTGCTGTGCGAGTAAAAGGAGAGTCACTATAGTGTTTTAGTGCAATACCTGGAGGGGAGGCTCCGGGGAGTGGACGTAGGTCAAGTTGACCAAACCACGATAAATCTGGTGTGCTCTTTTCATTTATTTTTTCGTATTTTAATTTCCTCATATTTTTTTTGATATGATCTCTGGTTGATAATCTTATTTTAGTTATCTCCTTTCTCTTTCATTATTTGTGTTTTAAATATTCAAAATGACAAAAAAATTTTTCTATTTATGCAAGAATTTTTAAAATACCAATTCACCCCCCCCCCCCCCCCCTCCCTCTTGGTTAGCTTTGGGACTTGTTCATAAGGGCTTAACTACCCTAACAAACTTTCATATAAGCCCTAGAATCATCCATATTAGTTTCACCTCATCGTGAATTATATTTGAAGAGTAATTTCATATATACCCCTATGAGTATTTCTTAAATTACTTTTAATAGATAAGAATTTAAACTATACAACCTTAGGGATTTTGTAGTGCTCATCAAAATTGAATCCATCGAGTCTAAGATAACCTTATTTAATCACGAGTTTGAGGAGTTATGAATTTTCAAAGTTTATATGTTTTTTTTTTATTTTTTAAAATAGTTTCACATAGCCAACAACCTTTACATACGGTGTCATTCAATTAGCGGAGGATCCCCAGAGCTCGCTCGAACTCAATGGAAACCACTACAGGAAGATCTGGGAGACATGAGATTGAGAACTCACACTCTTAGGAAGCTATTCAAAAATAACAATAGAACCCTTCCTTAAAGAAAAATTAAGGTATTTATAGGTATTTATAGGTATTTATAAATGAACATGGTTGAGAAATTAGTTTTATTCCTTCCGCCCAAGGCTATTGGGTTAGGTTTCGATGGTTCAATACAACCCTATGAAGGGTTTTGGAGAATTCCAGGGCTTGGAGTAAATGGCTTGGAGGCTTACTTTGAACCCATGGGATATGTAGGTGGTTTCTTGAATTGTGGCTAGCTATGACCATCACAAGGGGGGAGGCTAAGATAGCAAGTGTCTGGAAGCTTCCTACATGCAATGTTGGTATGAATTTGCTTTGGGCTAGTCAAGGCATGCAATGTAGTTTAGTTTAAATGATTTTAAATATTTTAGGCCAGCTGAATTGGCTGACACAGGTTAGCCCATAGACTTGGCCGACCAGGTTAAATGCATGTGGCCAAGGGCCATACAATACTGGTGTTTTCTTGGACTAATTTGACTTGGGTTGTGTTTTGGCTTAATGAGAATTAGCTTTAGATATTTGGGTCAAGCCATATGGCTATCACTAGTGGACTGAACGGTTGGGTCACCTAGGGTTAGTTCCTAGTGTCCTAATGGGCAATCACATGGATTCAATTTTATTTAGTCATACTTCACTCAATGTAATTGAATGTGATTTAAATGTAGGTGTGTTTAGTCAGCCAATGTTGACTTATTCAACTAGGTTGGACCATGGGTTAAGGTTGGGTCCAACACATTCCAAATGACATTTTAAACCTATTGAAATAGGCCTCATTGCTTGGGGATATCTTTAGATTTGAAACGTATAATAAAATTCTTAAGGAACCTTTTGGTCAACAATGGTTAATTTGGTAAACTAGGGTTGACCAGGACTTGGGTTTTGATTAACTCATTCCAAATAATTTTTTGGATAGGTTGTAATTGGTTTCATGCAATGGGGAAGCATAGATGCATGAAATGCATGTTAAAGTTTTTATAAGTTCATTTGCTCAACCTAAGTTTACTTAGTCAACAAAGTATGACCAAGGCTTAGGTTTGGTTTCAATGCACTCAAAATCAAAAATGAAATTTGTTGGAGGATGTTTCAAGGTTTGGTTTGACTGATCCATGGTGGGTTCTAAGGTAAATTCACATTTATAAGGTTTTGGGTTTTGGGGTTTTAATAATTTTATGGTCAGCCCTAGTCAATCCTAGTTAACCTTAGTCCACCAATGATTCGATGTTGGTTCAATGCATTATGCTAATGTTAATGATCATGCATAATGGATTTTAGAATGGTTTCCAACATTAATTCCATAAGATACCAATTCCAGTGGGATTGGCAATAATTATTTGAGGGTTTTGTAGCCTTGGAATATGCTTTGAGTTTAGTAGGTTATACGAATTGGAATGCTCCCAAATATTTTTAGTTTCCCTTAGGGACATGTCTAATCAATATTTAAGTGATTGATCATGAATCTAAGGTCATTATTAGGTTTTAAGGTGATTGAAAATTTCGTTATATTAGGTTAGGACCAAGGGGTTTTCAGTTTAGTTTTGAACATTAGATTTTGAGGTTGGGATTTTTCAATCGATTTGGATAGTGGATTCTGTTTGAATTTTATTTGATAAATGATTAAGAGGGGTTTTAGATTTTACATGGTCAAATCATTGACAATCATTGATCATTGTCAATGATTGAACAGATGATTAGGTGATAATTACTGGTGACTGTCAGTTGATGGATTTTTCTTTGAAGAAATGCAAATTGCGTAGAAATAGGAAAAAAACTATTACAAGCTAGAATGAAAATAAAGCTAATAGGACTCCCTTTCGTAACATTGGGAAAGGAAGCATTATTGAAAAATAAACAAAGCAAACTAAATTTGTATTTGCAATAATGAGATTAACATGATGGAAATGAGATCTACTACTCCTCACTTTGAACCAATTGGGGTGATGGGGACACTAAATATTAAACAATCAAATTGGCCGGTTAGTATCCTAGAGTTCCCAATCAGGTAATAAATGAAGAATGGAAGAATCTCAAATTCGATTGTTCTAATTTCATAATGCAAATAACAAACAAAGCTAATAACCTCAATACCAAGTGGCCATATTCCCACCTCTTCCCAACTAAGATTAGACCTTATGAACCTCATCAGCAAAGTAATTGTCCAAGATAAGTCTTTAATAGGCATTATGAACTTGAGCTCCATGCTTGATAAATAAGACTTCCACTTAGGTGATAAAACTATGATACAAGAAAACACCAACTCTCCATTGGAAAATCCAAACAAACTTCCTTGGACGATATAATCAATGGCAAGAAAAAAGCTCCAATATCACTGGCATGCAGAACCAAATCCACTTGAAACATAAAATCTACTTCCTTAAAACTAGATGAAGGTTTGATTCCTTCATTTATAAATAAAATCTTCCTTATCTTCATAAAGAAGACATTAATGTTAGTTCAATCAGCCTTCACCTTAGCTGAGATATCCACATCCTTCAAGCAAACTGCAAACAAACCTTGCACTTCAAGGAACAGAACACTACCATCCAATAGCTTTGATAGGATACAAACCAACTTCAAGACAAAACCAGAACATCTAGGAAGTACCAAACTAACTTCCTTACATGATCTAACAAAAGGCAGCCAAATAACTGCAGAAATGACAACATTCAAAAAAGAAGCCGCTTGAACAATAATAGATTCAACTCCTCCAACAGGAGAAACATAAACACAAAGATCCTTATTTCTAATAATTGAGATGCAAATTTTCATTGCAAAGGAATCTTAAACCAACTCAACTGTAGATAAGACATTAATAAAAACCCCAACGAACTTCCATTTCAGACTAAAAACCTGATTAATAATCAACCCCAACTCCATTAAAGCAGTAAATAAGATACCGCTTGAAAATACCAGCACAAGAACCAGATAATGTTCTTCAACCAAATCATTAAAAGCAAAGAACCCATCCAAATCATTCTTGAACACCAAGAAATCCTTCACCAAAAATAACTCCACTCCAAGCCTCAAATAAAGAAAACCATTGAACCAAACCCAAATCAGGAAGACATTACCACATATAATCACAAATCTTACACCATCAGGGAAACAAGGCAAAGAACTTTCATCGGCCACACTAGGCCAATGGTAAACCACCTCCAAAACTGCTATTCATATAAGAACACAGAAGAAAGGACTTCAAAATCTCTGGATGCTCCGATCTGCTTCGCTCAGCTCTGTTCACTTGGACTCTCTGATTCACTTCGCTCCATCAATTGATGTATTTGAGGTTTGAGTTTACTCTAGATTTTGTGTGTGATATTGAAGTTCAATGATTGAGGGAAATTTTTATTTTGAAATTATAATATCACTGATAATCATTGGTGATTATCAAGGGTTTAATCAGAAGATCAAATGATAATTAAGGATGACTATCAAGTGATGATTTTTAAGTAAATAATCTGATCACATGCCAAAGCAAAGTGATGGATTAGATTTAATGTTTTGAATGAGGTTCAATGATATATATGTGGAGATTAGATTTTTTTTAATTTGGGTAATTGACCTCACAAAAAATTGAGATCAATAAATAGACCCCCTATAGGTGTTATGAACTTGAAAAGTAAATCACTCATATTGGCATTGAAAGAAGCAATCAATAAAATCTAAATTAATTTTAATGATCAAGGCCTAAAAGGAAATGATCCTAAGAAAGGAATTTAAAATTTAAACTAGAATGGTGCTATAGAGGGCTTGCAACATTAGTAGATTTGGATTAATTTAAATGTCAGATCGATTCCCAAAATATGATTGGTAACTTGAATGAGAAATCAATTCTCAAATAAGTGGATTTGATTTTAATGGGAGATTTATTCCATAATAAATAAATGTATATTCAACTAGGATAGCATCTCCTAAAGCAATTGATTAAATGCTGAATGAGATAGAAGCTCATTAATGGATAAATTTATACCTGAGTAGGATGACATCTCAAAGACAAGTGGATTGATATCTTGATGGGATAGTAAATCCTAAACAAGTAAATTTATATTTGAATAGGATAGCATCTCCTAGGAAAATGAACTGAAATCTGGATGGGATAGTAGCTCCCAAAAAAATTGATTTACACTTGACTAGGATAGCATCTCCTAGATAAGTGGATTAAAAATTGAATGGGATAATCCCAAATAGTAATTTTATATTTAACAAGCATAGTGTCTCCTAGGCAAGTGGATTGAAATTTAGATAGGATATCAGCTCCCTAATAGATGGATTTATACTAGACTAGGATTGCGTTTTCTAAATAAGTGGATTGAAAATTTAATGTGATAGTGGCTCTCAAAAAGGTGAATTAATACTTGACTAGGATAGCGTTTCCTATACAAATGGATTGAAATTTTGATGGGATAGCGGCTCCCAAACAGATAGATTTATATATGATTATAAGATGCTGTATGAATGGGCTTACACCTAATGGCTATGTTCTGATGAAGATGGATCTCAAATGGGAGGTAACTCTAGAATTAGAAGATTTAGATGGTTGAACCACAAAATACAAAAAGAAAGGATACCATGAGGGATTTTATAATATTTCTTTAAGGATATAGTTTAATAATATTTTAGGAATTTAAAAATTTATAAGTTCTAATATAAATTTTAGACCCATTCTGGCCTTTTAGAATTAGTTCCTTTAAAAAATTTCAAAATATTCAAATAATATATAAAAATAATAAGAAGAAAATTTCTTATTCTTTATTGTGATGTGTTTTAATAATAGTATCACTTGAGATATCATCCATTTATAAGTAAAATTGGATGATCTACTTTACAATTAATTAATTGATAAGATCCTCCCTGGTATACTTTCTCCACTGTGAATAGTCCTTCATAAGTTGGTTCAAATTGTTTGCCTATCTTTCAATGGGCTTAGAAGGATCTTCTTAGAACTATGACCAAGCCTCTTACTTATAAAGTTATTTGACGAACCAATTTATCATGTGCTTTGATAATCATAACTTTATATAACTCGAGGTTCTATTAAGTTTGTCAATGCTTATCTTCTAGACCTTTTAGTTCTTCTAATCTAAGTTTTACAATTCATTCTTTTGTAATTTTATAAATGATGGCTATATTTAATAAAGGTAACTGTACCTCCAAATGGAGAATAGCCTCTGTTATCAACACTAAAAAAATGTCATAGATTGATTAGTTCTATATGTGGCTCTTTATGCCCATAAAGCTTTTCCTAACTTTTCATGCCATTGGCATTTATTTTCATTTAATGTCTTTTCCCTGAATATGTACCAAACTTTTATTGAAGGCCTCAGCTAATCCTTTTGCATGAGGGTAATAGATAGTTCAATATCTCCAATTAATGTTACACTATTTAGCAAAACTTTTTATTTTAGTACTCCTAAATGACAGACCATTATCAGATATGATCTGATGAGGAATACCAAATCTATATATGATATTATCTTTATAAAGTTTAAAAGATGATATGTTTTAAATTCTCACAAAAGGAATTTCTTCTACCCATTTTGAGAAATAATCTATAACTGCTAATATGAACTTATGACCTCTGGAGGATGGTGGATTAATTGGTCTGACCACATTTATACCCCAGCTTTTAAATGGCCACGAAATAACTATTGGATGTACCATATTTGGTTGTTGGTGTAGAACCACTCCATACATTTGGTATTTATGATAACAATGTGCAACTTTTATGCAGTTGTTAATCATTGATAGCCCATAATATCTCATTCATTTGATTTTCAATTCCTTTTTTCGACCAGGCTAGTGAGCACAACACATTCTAGCATGTACTTCTTTTATAATCTTCTGTGCTTCTGATTTACTTAAACACCAAAATCACACCTAATCGAATGATCTTCTATATAAGATGTTATTGATTAATATATAAGATAGAGATCTTCTTTTGATTTGATCAGCAGTTGATCTGTTTTTAGGTAGCTTATTTTCTTGCAAGTATTCGATGAAGGGTTTTCTCCAATCCCTCACTCCATTATCTAATGAAAAAAAAACAAATTTACCTTAGTTTGCATTTTTTTTATATATACAAACTCCATAGGTGATAAGAATTTATAACCTTATACTTCTATCTGAATTGAACCCCCTTCAGGATTATCTAGAGCTTTAATTAATTTTGCTAAGGCATTTTCCATAGTATTAATTCTATGAGGAATCTTATACAATTTTTACATTAGGAATTTGTTCAAGAAGATGCATTATATAGTGATGATAAGGAAACAAATTTTTAGTTAATACTTAATAGATACTAGCTATTTGATTTATCACTAACTGCAAATTTTCAAACATTTTGAACTCTTGAATTTCAATCAAGATTCTCCACTCTATCCCAATTATCAATGCCTCTCAGCTTTATTGTTTGTATAAGATTTTAACAGATGGTAAGAGTAATATATCACACCCATATCAGGAGTAATGACCACTATACTAATTCTAGCATTTCTTGGGAAAGTATGACTACATATTTCTTATTGACTAGATGCAATGCCATAAAAATAGATTTCCCAAGTAGATTTTTGTTTGATTATAGATTCATAATTTGTTTATAAAATAGTTCATCATTTATTAGAGAATCTTCCTACACTAGATGAGTTGCTAAGAAGTCTACCATAGCTTGTCCTTTCATAGATCATACGGGAATGAATGTGATTTCAAATTATAATAAGATTATTGACCATCAGGCTAATCTCCCCGATAGTGTTAGAGAGTCATAAGATATTACAATGAATTTACTCTAGGTATCAAATTTACTTTATTAAAAAGTATATAGTGCCTCAACTTCTAGGATATAAAGATTAAATCTAAACAATGCTTATCAATCAGAGGATAATTTACTTCAATTGGAAATAAAAATATACTTAAATAATAAAATGCATTCTCTTTTCCTTCCATATTAACCTTAGCTAACAAGGCACCAAGAGAATAGCTTAAAGCTATGGTGTAGAAAATTAATAGCTTCCTAGGTTGGGAATAGCCAAGACAGGAGGATTTATCATTTTTGATTCCACGGTGTCGAACCATGAAACCCAAAAACATCACTGAAGTGATGCTACCTGCTGAAAGTGCACATCAATGAGTTCATTTTTAAGTTATGCTGGTGTAATCTTTGGAAGAATATTTTTAGGTCATATAAATGATCTTATTTTTAAGGCTTTTAATAATTATATCATCGACATAACATCCCATCTAATGGTTGTTAAGTTTGAAAAAAGCCTTATCATTGCTCCCTCACATGTTACGCTTGCATTATTTAATCATAACAACATTACTTTATAATAGTAGTCTCTTATCGGTGTTATAGATATTATTTATTGTTCATCTTTAGGAGCCATTTTGATTTGATTATATCCAGGTAAGCCATCCATAAAGGAAAATATCACATGCGAGAAAGCAATATCTATCGTAAGTTTATTTTTTAATCTACTGTAAGTTCTAGTATATGAAGTAGAAACTCATCTTTAGGGCAACCTTTATTCAGATCTTTAAAGTCAATATCGATATAAATTTGACCATTTTTTTCTTAACTGGGACAATGCTAGGTAATCAAGATGGATGTTTCACTACCCTAATGAAGCCAACATCAATTAATTTTTAACTTCAGCTTTTACTTATTATTCAATGTAAAGATGCATCTATTGAGGTGCTTATTTGACCAGAAGAATTCCTAGTTAGATTTCTAAATTATAAACTATTATGTCTAGAGATATATCGGTATTTCTATATAACTCTAAGTAAAACAATATTTGAATTCTTGAAGCAACTTGATCATTTTCTTTGCCTCATCCTCATTCAATAAATATCTTATGAAAATTAGATGATGTTCTTCTTCACTACCTAAAATTATTTCCTTTGAATAATCAACTGTATATTCAATCTCCTCTTTAAGTTCTTAATGTGCATCCCTAACTTGAGAGTCATCTAGATCATTTGAAGTCTCTAAATAGAGTTTGTTAAAAGTTTTAACATTCACTAAAAAGAGACTATCATACTCAAGATTTATTTATATGACTGTGCAATATTCATCATCATTAAATGAGCATAGATTAGCAAAGTTGACACATGATCTTGATGGATTTTGTCATTTTTTTGTATTCCATAGGTGTTTGAGTTGTTGAGCTTCTCCTCTAGTCCAATTTGATGGTGTTAAACCTTACCTAGCAAATTCTTTTTACATAGTTTGAGTACTAATCAAAAGGAAGCTCTATTATTTCATCATAAATATAATATCAAGGGTTACATCTATTTTAGTGATTTTGTTGGTAAAAGGCATAAAGGTATTGGCATTAGTATGTAGCTTTAAAGGAAGAAAGGCTTTCACCTCTAACCTTATTACATCGGTCTGGGATAACATCTCCATAGTAGATATATTAGAAGTATCTTCTATAGAAATTTGGACCTTGTTCTCATCACTATAAGCTTCTATAGAAATATTAAACTTTGTATGATTGATATAATTCCTATATTCTACAACATGTGGCTTTTCCTCATCCTATATGATTCATCCTATGAATGGGATTTCAAATTTATATGTATTGTAGGAGCCTTAATTTGTATATTTTATTGTTCTTTTTCTTTTACTATTTATTTTTTCCATCCTCATCTTCTTCTTCTATATTATTGAGTCATTTTACCTCCTACTTGTTAAGGAGGGGTAGTTAACCAGCGGACATCTTGTGCAAGATTAGAATATATTTTTTCTTATTTTCCTTCTTCTTTTTCTCGTTCTTTCTCCTCTTTAACTTTTAATTCATCCAATTTAAATTTTTTATATAACATTTTTCTTCGTAGGCAGATAGTATGAAGAATCTTCATATATACTAACTTCATGAATTGAAAATGGTTGCAATGCACCTTTAATACAGTGTTCTACTCCCTCGCGAGAGTATTTCATAAACTGAAAAGGGTGGAAGGCACCATTCAATACTCATGAAGCTAGGGTCTACATAGCAGAGTGATAAAAGAAGTCTTATAATTTATTATATGGAATTTGGCTATAGTTGTCAAGGTTTCTACCCACAAAAGCAAGGTTATCGAACCCAAATCTCTCACCTTTTTTGTTGAATCCTCACAACATAATTTTATCAAAGCTGAGTTTACTAGAATCCACTTTTAAGTAAGTGATAGTTCAAAGAGTCATGATGTTGATTGATGCAGATGAATCAATAAGAACACGAGATAATTTCAAATTGTCTTTATTCATAGAAATATAAATTGGATGATTATCCTCCGCAATTCCTAAGAGAAGATCTTCATAACAAAATGTGATCCCTAGAACAGCCTTGAAGTATGAAGCTTCTTCAAATTACATTGATGCTATATGAGCAATACACATCTCTGGGTCAATTAAAGCTTTAATTAAAGCCTCTCTCATTTCCTTTGAAAGCATCAGAGCATCATAAATATTTAATTTTATCTAAAGCTTTCCAAGAAGTGCTAAGAAATTTTAATCCACCTTAGGAATATTTGAATTAGCTAAATCTAAATCTTTTGAATCAGCATTAAAGTTTTAGATTATCAACAATTTTTTTCCTTTCTTGGCTGTAGATGATGATGGTGCTAGTACTTTACCACTACTTAGGTTTACTTGAACTATTTCTTCATGGGAAGAGATAACAAGTTCTTTTAGTTTTGAATTATTTTTCACTTTTAAAACATCAACGGTTGAACTATCAGAATCAGACATCTCAATCGCTATACAAACAGGGTCACCTTGAATACCGAGGATAGGCGAATCACTATTAAAGAAATATTGAAGAGATTCTTTCAACTCATTTAAGTTTATTTTTGATTCTTTAGAGTTATTTTTAGTTGCACTATTTTTGTTATTATTTGATTCGTCATATTCAGGTATAAATAAAATATGCACTGAATGAATCTATATTGCTTTCTAAGCCCCTGGAAAGATAAAATAGAAATCATACAATATCAAGGGTATAAGATCTATTACTTTTCCATTTGAAGAAATAATAACTTTATACTTTAAATTTTGGTTTCCCCTTTCTGAACTACTAAAGACTAACTAACTGGCCTCTTCTTAAATTCTTTAATTAGAACTTTATTCTACACTTCTTCCTTAGGAACTGCAAGATCAACCTGGATTGGAATATGCACTCATTGAGATACCTGAGTAGATGAATGATAAAGTTTAATTAGAATTTTATTAAGAAATTGGGATATGTATATATCCCAATAATCAACACCAAAATTCTTATTTAAGATTGATAAAGAAGGCACACCAAATATTCTTTTAGCAAATCCTTGACTTGGATTAATTAAATACTCTTTACGTATCAGAACTAACCCATCATTAATATTCCTCAAAAGCCATATCTTGAAAGTTATGCAATCTTCTAACACATGACTAATCATCTGATGAAATGGGATATATCTAAGTTATCTTGATTTTCACATGACTTTTAGCTTCTTAGGACCTGGAAGTTTGAATTTTTACTTCCTCAAAGATTCATAAAGATTCTCTTAATAGCCTCTCTTTTAAATGAATAACTTTTATTATTTAGTTGTTTAAACCTATCTCTCTTTCCACTATAGGTATGAGATTGTAATGAGTTTTAAATTATAAATTAAGAGGTTTATTGTACTACAAATATTGTGAAGGATGACTTAGATTTTCTATCTAAAGTTGCATTGGTTATTTCCCTTTATCAACTGCAGACACTGATTCAGAATTCTTTTCTAACACCTTTTGAGGCTTTACATTTCTAATATCTATAGGATTTATATTTTAAGAAAGTTAAGGGATATATTTCCTCTTAATGATTAGAGGATTTACTCAATAACTTCTCAAAAGTTTTGATTAGTAACCTTTGTTATTAGAAAGCAATTGAACCAAGGATATTCTTTAACAGAATCTCTAAAGCAAGTTACTCTCGGAGTTGAGGTTCATATTTCATACTAATATTCTTCCATCATAGAATATATTCAACTAGACTTACATCTTTTTCCTACTTTTCTACTACCAAATCTCCTATTGTGATAAGGTAACGTACTCTAGAAAACCTTTCCACAAACATATTATTTAATTCTATAACGGTGTGTAATGAACCATTGGGTATCTCAGCATGCCATTAAATGGCAATATTATTTAGGCTTCTTACAAATTATCTAAATAGTAGAGAATCACTACCTCCTACATTGCAGTAATTAGCCCTAAAAAGTGCTAAGTGTTGCTTAGGACTTATAGTTCCATTAAAATTTTTGAAAGAGGGTGGCACGAATCCTTTGGGATAAGGAATGAAGTCATATTCTACTTGGTAGGGTCTACCCCTTAAAGTAGATAAAGTACCCTTAGATTATTTTAGAGTCTCATTAATTTGTTCTTTTATCATCTGCTCAATGTTTACTATTTTAACTATTTATTTCTCTTATTTAATAACCTCAACTTTATTTTCTTTCTTTTCCTCCTTAAGTTTACTGCAGTGTTGTATATACTCTATTAGAATTGAATGATATTTAGTAAAAGAGACCACCTTAATTTGCAAGGAAGCCATAGCAGTTATTAATTCTCCCATTTTATTCTCCATTCTGGCTATTGGTTCATCATTTAGATGTAGTTAATCTAAGAGATTTCTAGTCAGATTGGGAATATATTCTTCATCTTCTTCTTCTTCCTCCCTATTTTTATCATCTAGTGGATTCACTTTCATTTTTCTCTTATCTTTTTGAATTTACAACCATGTATCCACCATGTATATACTTTTAATCGTCTCTTCATTTGACCATTTAATGCTACTACCTCATCATCTTCTTGTTCATCTTTTTTTTTATACTTACTTTCAAATAACTATCATCTCTTCTATAGGTTTCTTCGATATGTTATATAGGCCAATCAAGATATATTTTTTCTTTGAGGAAAACTCTACTTGATCTTTACTCTTCTTTCTCCTTTCCTCTACTAGATTTTGTTTGTTATGATGGGTGCAGTAGAAGTGGCAACTATTTTAGGCTGCTAGAGCTTCTTCACATTAGATAGTTAGTTTAACTAATTTATTGGTTTAAATATTGTCATATTTGGATAAGAACATGAATGACTACCTTTGAAATGATGCTGATCAACTCTCAGTGATTGATGAGCTAACGACTCACTGTAGACATTAGCCAGTTCATTTTTGACTTGTAAAGATTTGGGACGATTGAATGGATTATACCATTGAAGATTCCCAAACTTATGTCTTTGTCCACTGACATAAAAATATTTATGATTAAATCTAGAGAGTCCCCATGACTTACTTTGATGATGTATGATATTAATGACTTCTTAGATTTTGAATCCCTTACTTCCATTCTTCTTTTCTTGGGTAGAGGCATAATTCTTTCTCTACACAACCATGATTCAACTCTTGTAGTGATTACCCCCTTCATTAACTTAAGAAACTCCAACTTTAATTTCTCATAAATATTTTCACATTTATGAACCAGTCCATCTAATATTTTTTTTAACTTTCTCTTTTTCTTAAATAGAGAGACAATGTCAGGTGCTTTAGAAATGGTAGGAGGTGAGGAATTTTTAATTTGGATAACATTTTCTTCTTTAATAGTATGTGATAAAGGATGGAATTTATTTCTACTTGCTACCATGGAGTTGAATATAATTTCTCGCTATTCAAGTTTCAATTTAACTAATTTTAGCTTAACAACCTCAGCTGCAGCATTGATCAGACAATTTACTTCCAACTTCTTTAACTTTTTAGCTCTACGCCTCATGCAGTGATTCTTGTTTTTTCATTGTGAATTAGTCATCTTTTAGTGGTGGAGGATGACCCCATCTCAAACTTTCCCACATAAGGGAGTTCAGCAATTACAAAAAACTTTCCGTTCTAACTGATAAATAGTCTAGAGAAAGTTAGTTGAGAAAACACTGAAGGTTTAGTAGTTACAAAGGTAACTACAGACCCACCTTCAATTATGTTTTTTGTAGGAAAGATTTTGGAAGACATAGAAGGGATGATCCCAGTATTTACCCCCTCAGGTTGGGGTCTAAAAAAGTTGAAGTGGGCATTCTCAACATATCCAAACTGAATTGTGGTGCCGTCAACAGATAAGGCCTAGTTGATAGTCATACTGACATTATTGCTGAAGGAGAAAATAAGCTTTCTAGAAATCTTTTTTAATTGACCAGAATTACGTATTAATGTCCAAAATTTATTGTCTCTTAGGTACATAAGTCAGAATAATATACTAAGAAAAGTTTACAAAATTGTTATAGCATGATTAAGTTGAAATGATTCAGAACTTTTTGAATATGGCTTTTTCAATGATTTTGGATATGGACCCACTCCAAGAAGACATAGACTAAGAGATTCATTGAAGTTAAAATTTGAGTTTTATTTTAGTGATTTGACAATAAATATAATCCAAATAACTTTGAATTTGGGGCATATTTGAAATTTTGATTTGAATTTGGATTTTTAGAAAATTATTTGATTAGGACCCTTACACATAGATTTTTTGATATGGAGTATAGAGTTTGTCTTGATTTAGATAATATGGTCTATGAAAAAACATTGTACAAGAGGGGAGATAATTTTGGAATTTATAATCTAAAGAGTGAAATTTATATTCACATGCCAGACTATAAATGGGCAGAACCCCTTCCTAACTTAGGTCTAATTCAGTATTCTGGTTGCCTAGTCTGCTTGGTTTTTTAAGATGAAACCACGTAAATATGGAATATGTTTACATGAGTAAACATGGACATACAAAATTGAATTTAAATAAACATGAAAATGTAATACTATACACTGGTAGAACCCATACATGTCCTAGGACAAATTCAGTATTTAAGTTGGCCTAGTCCGCTTAGCCTTTAGGAAGAAACTGGGACATATTTACATGAGTAAACATGGAAATAAAAAATTGAATTTAAATAAACATGAAACTATAAACATGTAAATGCAAGATTATGCATGGGAAGAACTCTTACATAACTTAGGATCGATTCAATATTCTGGTTCGCCTAGTTCCCTTTGTTTTAGAATGAAATAAGGTAACCATTATTGACCTCATTTTTGGGTGAGGTATATTCCCCACATCAAACATTTTCGTACACCTAACCTTTACATATTAATCATTGAACTACACTACAAACCTCAAATCATACTCATCAATATGCTTTGGCATGGTGACCTGATAATAAACTTATAAAATCATCACATTATAGTTGACCTTGATTGTTATTTGATCCTCTGATCAGCCAAATGACAATCACTAAATGATTATAAATGATATGATCATTGCAAAACCAAAACATCTTCAATTAGATTTTTGATTATAGGGATTAAATAATTAAAGTGTATTTTAAAAAAGGATTCAAAATACTAGTTTTAACAAAATTGCCAATAGCTTTCCATATATCATCCTTCATAATTTTAAAAATATAATAATAAAAGAGGTAGTAATACCATCCAATCTAGGAGATTTGTTATTACTCATTTGGTGAATATATTCTACAAATTCTTCAAATGTAACATCTGCATTCAGATTTTCAACATTAGCTTCTTCAATTTTTTGTCAACAAAAAGCTTCAAGATAATTCGTTAAGTTATTTTTTCTACTTCTACATTTATTTCTAGTAAATTCAAAGAATACTACCTCAATATATTCTTGATCTTCCACCAACGAGCTATTAGCATCTTTAAATTGCTTTGTCCAATAACCATTCTTTTTTGTAGAGGCATAGTTATAAAAAACAATAGAGCTTGAATATCCTTCATCATTCCAATTAACCTTAGCTCTTTGATTCCACCAAGTTTCTAAACAAACCAAAGTGACATTTAGTTCATGGTCTTTACTTCTAAGTAAATTTACAAACCAAAGTCAACCACAATAACTTTCTTCCAATAAAAGATGCAATGTTTCCTTCCTTAAAACTGTTGTGATTTGGGTGAATCGGTTTGTTCATGTGAATTCTAATCCAAGTTTATGTTATTTAGATTTTTGATGATTACAAAAGCTTATTATTTGTCTAATTCATCTTCTAACATATATTTGAGTTTTTGTGTGTGTGTGTACTAAACTATTTTTTAGGAAATTCACACTCTAGATTGTTGAAGACTTCAAGTTCATTTGTTCACTGTAAATGAAGTCTGTAAATTTTCTTTTTCTTGAGTCTGAGAGAGTGTGATTGTAAGTTGGATAACTGTGCACACACACACAATGGGGGTGTAAAAAGTTTAATTTTTTAAAACTAATCATACAGTATGATTTGATATCGTACGGGATGATCTGTAGAATGTGTCCTCCATAAAGAACCTGCATGCCTAGAAAATTTTTCTAAGTCATGTTCGTACAGTATGAATATTGTTTCGTACATGGGTTTTGCTGTACGAACTGCTTAAAATTGGGTTCATTCAAGTCTTCGTATGGGATGAAATGTTCGTACAAGGCTCTCTGTTCGATTCGTCCAAGCTTATCGTACGGGATGACTGTTCGTACGAAGCTCACTGATCGATTCGTCCAAGCATTCATACGGGATGAAATGTTCGTACGAAGCTTACTAATCGATTCATCCAAGCATTCGTATGGGAAGAAATGTTCGTACAAAGCTCTCTATTTGGTTCGTCCAAGATTTCGAACGGGACGACTATTCGTACGAAGCTCTCTGTTTGGTTCGTCCAAGCTTTCGTATGGGACGACTGTTCGTACGAAGCTCACTGTTTAATTCATCCAAGATTGCATATGAGACGAAATGAATGATATTTTGAACTATTCGTATGGTAAGATCTGATATCATTCGGGATAATCGACACGGACTTAACTTGAAATTCCAGTTTTTTGGACGGTTTTTTCTGTCATAACTATAAAAATGACTCAAAACTATTTGAAGGAAAGATCCTTCTGCAAAAATTCTTTTGGGAAGTGAGAGGAGAGTGATTGGGAGAGTGTTTGGGAGTGTGTTTAGAGAAATCTTTCAAGAGAGAATTGTGATGAGATTCACAAGGTTATCCAATTGAGAGGATTTCTTTTACTTGTTCTTCAAGCATCTTCCTAGTTCCTTGGAGGCTTTTGCAAGAGGATTATTCGAGAGGATTCAGGTTCTCTGCCGCACTTGGAGAGTGAAAAAGATGACGGTTCTCTGCTGCACTTGGAGGGTGAAAAGGATGACGGTTCTCTACCGTACTTGGAGGGTGAAAAGGACGACGGTACTCTGCCGCACCGGGGTTGGTGGAAGAGAGTTTGTGAAGGCTTCTCCGCCTTGCTATGGGGGAAAAAGGAGAGACACTTGAGTTTAGTGTAATACCTAGAGAAGGAGTCTCTAGGGAGTGGATGTAGGTTGTGTTTAACTGAACCACTATAAATTCTGGTGTTTTCTGTTCACTGTTTATTTTCTGTATTTTTATTTCTCTGCAGTATATTTTCTCAGTGGTTGAATTTCTGTGTTGAACAAAAGACCAAAAAATTATCTCTGTTCGTACTGTACGATTAGCATTAAATTTTTTGGAAATATTCAGCATTTTTTTTAAAAGGGCCAATTTACCCCCCCCCCCCCTCTTGGTTAGCCTAGGGACCTGTGCAATAGGTCTAACAACCTATTCGGACTTTCAAGTGGTATCAGAGCCAATTTCAAAATAACTGTTTTAAATACTGTTTGAAATTTCGATCATGGCTAATTTTGGAAATAGAAATACTATGGAAGGATACTCGATCACTAGACCACCGTTATTTGATAATATCTCTTTTAATTTTTGGAAAACTCACATGTCTACTTTTCTGTAATCTCTTGATTATCGCATATGGATGTTAGTTCAGGATGGTTATACTGAACCTACTAGGATTGTAGATGGAATAAGAGTTCAAACACCTTTTACAAATTGGACTGTAGAAGAATGTGAATTAGCTCAACTGAATGCTAAGTGTTTGAATAGTTTCTTTTGTGCTTTAAAGTCAGAAGATTACATGCGTGTGTCTACTTGTAAATCAGGAAATGAAATTTGGGATAGACTTTGCATCACATATGAAGGTACTAATGAAGTGAAACAAACTAGATTGAACATTATCTTGCACGACTATGAACTTTTTCGCATGAAACAGAATGAATCAATTTCTGACATGTACACTCATTTTACACACATAGCCACTTCATTGCATGCTTAAGGTAGGGAGTTGACAAATGTAGAGAAAGTTAACAAGATATTACGTTGTTTACCTCCTGCATATGATGCAAAGATAAGTGCAATAACTGAATCTAAAGATTTGAATGTTTATTCCGTTAACAATCTTCTTGGATCACTAATTGCTTACGAGCAATCGGTGACTCAAAGACAGATTGATACAGGTGAGAAGTAGAAGGAGAAGAACATTACTTTAAAGGTGGATGACTCTGGAAGTGATCAGTCACTACCTGAGGATGAAGAGGATATTGCCTTGATGACGAGGCAATTTAGAAGTTTCCTAAAAAGGAAGCAGAGAAGATGCCAGCATTGGAACAAGGGTAAGTTCCAGAAGAATGTTAAGGCTTCAAATGAAGTCATTTGCTATGAGTGCAGGAAGCCAGGACAAATCAAGATAGATTGCCCAAATCTCAAAGGAAATCCTAGCAAGGAGAAGATCGAGGAGAAACCAAAGGATAGAAGGTGTAAAAAGAGAGTACAACGAGCTTTCTGGGCGGACTCAGCTTCAGATTCATCAGAAATAGCACCAGAAGAGGAAGTTACCAATTTGTACTTAATGGCTGATAATCTTGACCATTCAGATGAGGATGAGGTATGTGATTTAAGCTATGAAGAATTATTTGAAGTTTCTGAACGCATACACTCTGCATATAGGAAACATAAGAAACTGCACGCTAAGTTAAATTTGGATTATATAGAGCTGCAGAAAGATTATGAGATCCTTAGAAAAGATCATGCATTAATTAACAGCAACCACATAACTTTGTTGGATAAGTATGATGATTTAAACAAATAGCATAATCTTTTAAAATCATCAAATGTTGAACTTGAAAAAGATTTTAAGACTTTTATGGATGAATTGGATTCTAGAGAGCATGAGTTGAAAATTGATAATTCGATTTTAGAAAGTGCCAATGCTTATCTTGAAGTTCAGATTAAAGCACTTAAGGAAAATAAAATACCACCTAAACTTGAAGAGTTTCATGAATCTTACCACAAGAACATTGACTTAAGATCTAAAAAGAAAATTTTTAGAAAGAATAGATTAGTGAATCCCTTTCCAGGGATAAAGTGTTTTTCTTGTGGTAGTTTAGGACATATTTCCCATACCTGTACTTTGAAGTATAGAACACATTTAGTATGGAGACCTAAGGTGCATAAACCACAGCATATCACACATGCATCTAGTTTAAGGTTGTCAAGAGGTGAACCCAAACTTGTTTGGGTTCCCAAGGCTAACATTTGATCATTTTGCAGAAATACTCTCACACAAGACCTCGTGAGAGTATTTGGTACCTGGACAGTGGATGCTCAAAGCATATGATTGGAGATACAAATCAATTTATATCGCTGGAAGCCAGGAATGGAGGCAAGGTGACGCTTGGAGATAATACCACCAAGAGAGTGGTAGGTACAGGTATAATTAGAAATTCAAAAAATTTTGTTATTGAGAATGTACTGTTAGTTGAAGGCTTGAAACACAATATGTTGAGTATTAGTCAATTATGTGACAAGGGCTATTATATTAAGTTTTTACCTATAAGTTGTGTTATTAGTCTAAATGGAACGTTTGTTTTGAATGGTGATAGGGTGAAAAATGTCTACATGTTAGATTTTAATTCTGTTAAACCATCTACTGCCTTGTGTTTGAAAACTGTATCTAATGAATCATGGTTGTGGCATAGAAGGCTTTGTCATGCTAGCATGAAAAATCTTAGGAAAATCACTCAAAAGTAACTAGTTAGATGAGTACCAAAATTGGATTTTACTAAAGATCACTTATGTGATGCATGTCAACTAGGAAAACAAGTGAGATCCTCATTCAATTCTATCAAGGAAATTAGGACTAGCAAGCCCCTAGAAATTCTTCACATAGATTTATTTGGTCCTGTTAGTACCTTAAGTTTAGGAGAAAAAAGATTTGGGTATGTTATTATGGATGACAATACTAGATTCACCTGGATTAGATTTTTGAATCATAAGAGTGAATCATTTGATGAGTTTAGTGATTTTTCCACTTAGATTTAGAGAAAACTTGGTTTTGAAATAGTTAGTATCTGAAGTGATCATGGGGGAGAATTTGAAAATGAAATGTTTAATGATTTCTGCAAATCTCTTGGAATTGAACACAACTTCTCAGCACCAAGGACACCTCAATAGATTGGAGTTGTAGAAAGAAAGAACAGGACATTAGTTGAAACTGCTAGAGCCATGTTGGCAGAATATTCTCTTCCTAAATACTTTTGGGCTGAAGCAGTTAGTACAGCATGTTATGTATTGAATAGGGTGTACATATGGTCTAAATTGAATAAGACACCCTATGAACTTCTTAAAGGTAGAAGTCCCAACCTCTCGCATCTACATGTTTTTGGATGTAAAGTGTTCATTCATAATAATGATAAAACTCTTCTAGGAAAATTTGATCCGAAATCAGATGAAGGAATCTTTCTAGGATATTCAAGTGTTGGAAAATCCTATAGAGTTTTTAATAAGAGAACATTGGTAGTTGAAGAGACCACACATGTTGTTTTTGATGAATCCTATGATAATAAAGGGTCTAAGATGGATGAAGATGAGGTTGAGGTGATAACCCAAAAACTTGAAAATCAAAAAGTTGAAGAAAGGGTTGAAAAAGAAGAGGAAGACCAATTTCCTAGAGAATGGAAATTTGTAAGGAGTCATCCAAAAGAATTGATTTTAGGTGAACTAAGTGAAGGAGTTAGGATTAGGCATGGTTTGAGAAAAGAAGTGAATCATTCAGCATTTATTTCAATGATAGAACCCATGAATATAGAACAAGCACTTCTGGATGAATTTTTGATTTTGGCCATGCAAGAGGAGTTGAATCAATTCAAGAGAAATGATGTTTGGGAATTAATGGAAAGGCCAAAAGATCAAAGTGTAGTTTGGACTAAGTGGGTGTTCAAAAATAAGATGAATGATTCAGGAGTAATTATGAGAAATAAGGCTAGATTAATAGCTAAGGGGTATAATCAAATTGAAGGAATTGATTTTGAGGAGACATTTGCCCCTGTAGCAAGGCTTAAAGCAATAAGAGTTTTGTTAGCCTTTGCCTGTTTTAAAGATTTTAAATTGTACCAAATAGATGTTAAGAGTTCCTTTCTAAATGGGGTGATAGAAGAGGATGTGTATGTTGAGCAACCTCCAGGCTTTGAAAGTTCTAAATACCCTAATCATATTTTCAAATTGAAAAATGCATTATATGGACTAAAATAGGCAGCTAGAGCATGGTACGAGAGGTTAAGCACTTTCTTACTAAACCGATCATTTGTTAAAGGAAGTGTGGATACCACTCTATATATGAAAAAACTTGAAAATGAAATACTCATTGTACAAATATATGTGGATGACATCATCTTTAGATCAACTGATAAAGCTCTATGTGATGAATTTTCAAAAATAATGAGTAGTGAATTTGAGATGAGTTTGATGGGTGATTTGACTTATTTTCTTGGCTTTAGCATAAAGCAAAATGAGGAAGGGACTTTTCTTTGTCTATCTAAATATGTTAAGAAAATCCTCAAAAAGTATGAAATGGATAATGCTAAACCAGTCACTACACCCATGAGTTCCTTAGTCCTATTAGATAAGGATCCTAAGGGAAAATCTGTTGATCAAAAGAAGTTTAGAGGAATAATTGGATCTTTACTTTATTTGACTGCTAGCAGACCTGACATTATATTTAGTGTTTGCTTATGTGCTAGATTTCCAGCTGATCCAAAAGAATCACATTTGACAGCAGTAAAAAGGATCTTAAGATATCTTTTGGGAACTCAAAATTTAGGAATTTGGTATCCTAAGAACAGTTCTTCTTTTGATATAATTGGATACTCAGATTCAGATTTTGCAGGCTATAGGGTGGATAGGAAAAGTGCTTCTGGAACATGTCAATTCATTGGAAATTCATTAGTATCTTGGTCCAGTAGAAAACAAAATTCAGTAGCACTTTCTATAGCTGAAGCAGAGTACATTGCCTTAGGGAGTTGTGTAGCACAGGTGCTTTGGTTGAAATAATAATTGAGTGACTTAGGATTAGTAGTTGGCACCATTCCAATATTTTGTGACAACACTAGTGCCATTTGTATTTCAAAGAATCCTATTCAACATTCCAGAACCAAGCATATTGACATAAGGCTTCATTTTATAAGAGATCATGTAGAGAAAAGAGAAATTGAACTACATCATGTGGCTACTAAAGATCAGCTTGCAGATATTTTCACAAAACCCTTAGCCTTTGACACATTTAGCATGTTGAGGACAAGGCTAGGTGTGATAGATCTAAATGCTTGATTGAAATTTCTGCAAATGTATTTCTATTGGTTTATGTTTGTTAGTTTGTTCATTGATTTGTTTTTATTGTTGTATTTTTGTTTCTTATTTGAATTCTGAATTATGTTTTTGTTCCTTATTTGAATGTTGAAAGGCATGCAAATTTTTGAAGTGATGGGAGTTTATAGTGTCTATTCGTACTGTATGATATATCATCGTACTGTACGATCACATCATCGTACCCACACTTTGTCTGTACAAACAGAGAGGAAACACGGTTAGGAGCAGTTATTATTGATGATCGTACGTATGAATATGTCATTCGTCTGTATGATCCACATGTCGTTTCATGTGAGGGATGAACCAAACCGTCGCCTGAACGAACTTAATTTTTCTGATCATCCCGGACGAACACGTCATCGTCTGTACGATTATGAAGTCAAAAAGCCTGTACGAAAGGACGCCTCGGGACGAGCAGTTTATGAAAAACCATTTCATTTTGACTTCTTTCATTCGTCTCGGATGAACTTTCATTCGTCCCGGACGAATCAAGGTTCATCTTGTACAAACTTGATTCGTACAGTACGATATCAAATTTTTTTTATATAAAGGCGGGTCATTTTCTTTCATTTCACTTTTTATCTAGAACCTTTAGAGCCTTGAGAGAAAATGTCTGGCAGTGGAAAAAGGGCACGGGTTGCTAGGGCTCTAGCATCTAGAAGGAATTGGGATGATAACTTTCTTAGTAAAGAGAATAAGGAAGCATACCTTAGGTATGCAGCATCTAAGGTTACTCCCTCCCGCATTCTACTGCAGGAAAATATACATTTTGCAGTTATGCCCCTTTTTGACTCGACCCACTTTTCTTTTCTCTTGACCTTGATTTATGCCTTCAATAAGGATCTATTTCATGTGTTCCTAGCCAACATGACCTTTAACCAGGATCACTCAGTCATTTCATCTTTTGTACTCAAGCAAAAAGTAGTGATAATCAAGGAGGACCTAGGGGAATATGTTCATCTTAGAACTCAAGGGGTTAGAGCTCATACCTTCTCCACTAGACCTAAAACCGGTTGGTCAGAAATTAACCGAGTTCTTAGAGGTGTAAGCACACCGACACATGTCTCCCGGGTAGATACATTGAATCAAAATGCAAGGATAATACAACATGTACTTAGGATATCAATTATTCCTAAAGTAGGAGATAGGGTTAATATGACTCCACTTCTTTCCTCAACCACTTTTCTGATTATGACTGGACAACCCATTGATGAAGTACAATTGATTTTAGACTACATCTATTATCTTTCAGATATTGGTTTGGCTAGTGTAAAGAGGAAGAAAAATATTGCTTTAGGACATGTTGTGTGTTACATTCTAGAGAGGAAGTACAACCTGGTTCATCCTTCCGATCCTTCTGAACTCCCACTGTACTTCACTGACGCTTCCTTTAGAGCATTATTTAGGAAAGAGGGTACAGCAGACAGCTCAGATGATGAGCCTCCTTCAGCTTCTGCTCCTTCAGGTGCACCCTCAACTGCATCTGGACCTTCACAGCATTTCTATCAAAATATGATCCAACATTTTGATAGAATGGACCAAAGGTTTGATGACATGGAGGCTCATTTGAAGAGGTAGGATGATCAGTTTGATGCTGTAAACGCAAATATTGCTACTCTGAACAGCTACTTTGCGTTGTTTGGTGCTCCACCACCTCCTCCAGATCAGGGCCCTTCTCAGTTCTAACTTGATTTGTTATGGTTTAGTTTGGATGTGATTGTGTTACTCTTTGTATGTTTTAGGCTATTTTTATGTTGTGGTGAGTTTTTGTTCTGGATATAATAGCAAGTTTTTTTTTAAGATGTGCTTCAATGTATAACTTGCTATGTTGTATGTTATAATTTGTCTAGTAATGAAATATTCCAGTGTTTCTGTACTTATCCTTTTGGTGTTAGTGAATGGCCTTGTTGTTTTTTTTTATCCCTTCATTTCACTTGACTTTAGTTGATTATTGATCTAGAATGTTATTTGAGTTCAAATTACAATTGAAAATACTATGCATAACTTTAAATTTTTAAATTTTTTAGATTTCATTATGTATTTGGTGTGGATTAGAAGATCTTACTTAAATATTATTTAGACATGTATTATTCAGTCTAAATTAGTATATTTTTGATGTTTTAACATTATTCTCACTGTCTAAATCTTTGTGTTTGTTATTGTATTTGTGACTAAGAGATAACGTTCTTGGAAAAAATCTTACATTTAAAGCAAAGCTTGAAAAGATGCACAAAATGTGCCACACAAGAAAAGATGCGCAATGGCGCCAAATGTGGAAAGACACACAAAGTGTGTCATACAATAAAAGATGCGCAGTGTCGCCAAATTTTAATAAGGCACAAAATTAGCCTAAATTTTGAAAAGATGCGCAAAGTTGCCAAATTTTTTTTCCTTTAGCATTTTTTCTCTATTTTCACTAATCAATAATTGTCACTGTAGACTTAGAATTTTGGTAATGTTATCTCATCTTCTCTACAAAATTGAGACTGGTAATATGTCTAATACATTACTACTTTAGATCAACTTTTCTTCTCCTTAACATACTATGCAATCTAACATTTTTTGAGAATTTAGGTTTTGCATCTCAATTGAATATTGTAGTTAAACTTCATTTAATATTATTCCTCTTCTCAACTACTTTTAAGTGACCTTTTTGCTGTTGGCAAAAGGGGGAGAGTTTTTATTGTTTGACTTATGTATATTATGTGGTGTTTTATATGTGTTAATTCTATATGTTATGTATATGTGTTTGTGCTATTTGTGTTTGTGTTATCATTTCTACGCTCTTTCCACTCTTTCGTTCTCTTCCATTGTGTATTCCATGTAAAATGCTCTATCCTCATATATCTTGATTAGTCTTTAAGGGGGAGCTTAGGGATAGGATGAGTCACTTTAGGGATCTTTTATTTAGGGGGAGTGTAGTTCTTTTATTTAGGAGAGTACATTTAGTAGATGTTAGAAGATTCATTGTTTTATGTATTTCATTTCAAACAATAGTTATTTTGCCATCATCAAAAAGGGGTAGATTGTTGTGATTTGGGTGAATCGGTTTGTTCATGTGAATTCTAATCCAAGTTTATGTTATTTAGATTTTTGATGATTACAAAAGCTTATTGTTTGTCTAATTCATCTTCTAACATATATTTGAGTTTTTTTGTGTTGTGTGTACTAAAGTATTTTTCAGGAAATTCACACTCTAGATTGTTGAAGACTTCAAGTTCATTTGTTCACTGTAAATGAAGTCTGTAAATTTTCTTTTTCTTGAGTCTGAGAGAGTGTGATTGTAAGTTGGATAACTGTGCACACACACACAATGGGGGAGTAAAAAGTTTAATTTTTTAAAACTGATCGTACAATACGATTTGATATCATACGGGACGATCTGTAGAATGTGTCCTCCATAAAGAACCCGCATGCCTAGAAACATTTTCTAAGTCATGTTCGTACAGTATGAATACTATTTCGTACATGGGTTTTGCTGTACAAACTTCTTAAAATTGGGTTCGTTCAAGTCTTCGTACGGGACGAAATATTCATACGAAGGTCTCTGTTCGATTCGTCCAAGCTTATCGTACGGGACGACTGTTCGTACGAAGCTCACTGATCGATTCGTCCAAGCGTTCGTACGGGATGAAATGTTCGTACGAAGCTTACTGATCGATTCATCCAAGCGTTCGTATGGGACAAAATGTTCGTACGAAGCTCTCTGTTTGGTTCATCCAAGCTTTCGTACGGGATGACTATTCGTACAAAGCTCTCTGTTTGGTTCATCCAAGCTTTCATACGGGACGACTGTTTGTACGAAGCTCCCTGTTCGATTCGTCCAAGCTTGCGTACGAGACGAAATGAATGATATTTTGAACTATTCGTACGGTACGATATGATATCGTCCGGGACGATCGACACGGACTTAACTTGAAATTCTAGTTTTTTGGATGGTTTTTTCTGTCCCAACTATAAAAATGACTCAAAACTATTTGAAGGAAAGATCATTCTGTGAAAATTCTTTTGGGAAGTGAGAGGAGAGTGATTGGGAGAGTGTTTGGGAGTGAGTTTAGAGAAATCTTTCAAGAGAGAATTGTGAGGAGATTCACAAGGTTATCCAATTGAGAGGATTTCTTTTACTTGTTCTTCAAGCATCTTCCTAGTTCCTTGGAGGCTTTTGCAAGAGGATTGTTTGAGAGGATTCCGGTTCTTTGCCTCACTTGGGGAGTTAAAAAGACGGCAGTTCTCTACCGCACTTAGAGGGTGAAAAGGACGACGGTACTCTGCCGCACCGGGGTTGGTGGAAGAGAGTTTGTGAAGGCTTCTCCGCCTTGCTGTTGGGGAAAAAGGAGAGACACTTGAGTTTAGTGCAATACCTATAGATGGAGTCTCTAGGGAGTGGATGTAGGTCGTGTTTGACCGAACCACTATAAATTCTGGTGTTTTCTGTTTACTGTTTATTTTCTTCATTTTTATTTTTTCACAGTATATTTTCTTAGTGGTTGAATTTCTGTGTTGAACAAAAGAGCAAAAAATTATCTCTGTTCATACTATACGAATTGATATCGTACTGTACGATTAGTATTAAATTTTTCTGAAATATTCAACATTTTTTTTAAAAGGCCAATTCACCCCCCCCCCCCCCTCTTGGTTAGCCTAGGGACGTGTGCAATATGTCTAACAACCTATTCGGACTTTCAAAAACTTCTTTGAGACCATTCAAGTCCTTCAATTTATTTTTTTTCCAAAAATAAAGAGCTTTTAAGGACCTCTTCATTTTACTATGAAGAATTTTAGAATCATTACCAAAATCAGATATCTTCCAATATTTGAGAACAATGTTCTGGGGTACTGGATAAGACTTTCATATATCTTCAAATTTGATGAACTTCTTTTCTGGGTAAGGACTATCATCAATCATGAAAAGTAAAGGACTATGATCAGAAGCCACTCTTGTAAGATGCCTAACCATAGAAAATGGAATACATTGGATTGTAGCAGAGTTGAGTAAGCATCTATCCACTTTTTCCAAAATTCTTGAGTTTGCTTCGTTATTGTTGCACCAAATAAATCTATGTCGAACGAAACCTACTTTAAGAAAATCATTATTATCCATAAAGGTCTTCATCTCCTGAGGGCCTTGAGAAAAGATAAATATCTTCCCTCCTCTTTTATCATCTTAAGAAAGAATATAATTAAAATCCCCACCTATAATAGATGGAATGCTAGAAGATGAAAGTCTTTCAAGACTATCCCATAAGCCTCTCCTCACATGCAAATCCTTATTCCCATAAACAGTAGCAGCATTCCAAATACCCTTATTAGGAATTTAAATCTTGCTAAAAATAAATTGAGAAGAATTCTCAACGACATCAAACAAGACCTCATACCTTTCCTATAAATTAAGATTACCACTAAAAGTACCAATTGCATGATGATGAAAAAATCTCACTCATCCCCAATAATTCTATTGACCTCCCTCCTATCAACAATAGATATTTTGTTTCAATTAAACCAATAAAAAAACATTATTTTCTCTACCAATTTCCCTAAGATAATGTGAAGCCTCCCTTTTTTTCACTCCTCAACAATTCCAAAAAACAAAAGAAGACATTAAGAAACAAAAGGGGAAGAGTCTCTACCACCTTGACTCAAATTAAAATCAACTTTCCTTTTCCTAGGAATATCTTCAATAGGTCCTATGGATTTAAGTTCTTTATTGCATGTTTGATTCACACTTAAAGAACTTATTAACTCATTATAATTATCAAGAATAATGCACTTTGAACTTATATTAGGATCACCATTTTGATTGGAAGGCCAATTTGCACACTTTTTCCCAAATTCTTTCATCTTCTGTGGAACCTTAACATCAAAAAAATTCACATTAAGATTCGAAATAACATAATCAACAGGAACATGTTTAGCTCCAGAAATATCTGAGTAAAACATTCAGCTCTAGCTTTAATAGAAATAGCTTTAGGATCTGAAACAACTTTAGCTCTAGCAACAAATTCAACTCCAGAATCAACTTCAGTTCTAGTACTAGTTTTTATAAAGTCTTCAATAACATTTCAAGCTCCATCAACAACATTTCTAGGAATAGCTTTAGTTACTAATTCAAAATTTAATACTCGTACTTTATTAATAGCAAAATAGAAAAAAAATTAGCTACAGATTTAGATTCTTTCACAGCTTCAGATCTATCTACCGGTACAGAAGAATTTCCTTATAATTGTTTATCTACAATAGCTTCAACCTCTTTTGTAGCAAAATTTCCATGTGATAATAAATTGAACTTATTATCTTTTAACAAAGCTAATGAAGATAAACACATATCCAAATCAAAATTTTTAATAAGATTTCTTTCATGATCCTCATATTTTGTTTCTGAATGAACTCCAGATTTATGATTTTGTAATACATCACTATTTTTTTTTACAACAAAATTCCTAACAACTTTCAAATCATTTCCCTTTATCGCAGAAAAGATTTTTTCTCTATTTTTCCTAAACTTCACATGCATCTAAGGGCCATATGAAATTTCATTCTCTGGATTAGAAATTCCATTATTAATTACCTTCTCAGGCATAGCTCCAATTGAATAAAAAATAGTCTTATGCATACCATCAAATTGTACTTCCTTTTGGAGTTCTGGACACATTAATCGTATGTCTTATCTTGCCACAACTGAAACCAAAGAAGAAAATTTTTCATACTCAATATTTTGAAAAATAATCTCCACTTAACCCTTCTATCAAGACTCGATGTGGTAACTTAGAATCCATGGTAATTCAAACACAAGCTCTCACAAATTCCCTTCTTCCCCATTTAAACATATTTCCATCTAACAATATAGGAATGCTTATTTTTAAATCAATCTCAGTAACATTTACTTCATCCCAACATTGTAATGGAAAATGTGGCAATTGAATACAATCAAGTGATGATAGTCCTTTCAAAGAGAGTGGAGAAAATTGGGGTGTCTATTTATCTATTCCAATTATGTGTCCTCCCACATACCAAGGTCCTCCACTTAGCACTTTTTCCATAGCTTCAGAAGATTACAAAGAACACAATATCCAATCTAAACACAAAGAAGTTAGATGAAATCCACCAAATTTACTCCATTGATGACTCAATTAAATACTACAAAGAGGAAAAGGAATGTTTTTCCCAAGAAATTTAAAAATAAGAGATTTTCTTAGTACTTGGACATTTGCACATTCCTTCTCAACATTCTGTTTAACAACATTTCAATCATCAGTTATTTCAGAATAATATTCAATATGACTAACTTTAATATGTTGAGTCTTAACCTATGCATTCATAAAACAATTTTTTTGAATTCTAGGGTTATCATTCATAGGTAAATTTTCCATACCTTTATTATAATCAGAGCAAATTTTAACTTTATTATCCAACAAACATTCTGGAGATGCTTTATCAGTCACAGGTTATTTATCAGATTGAACATGAGAATTTTTAACATAATGATTTTCAATAGAAGTAGAAAGATTCACAAATCTATGAACTTTTAAATTAAAACCTGATGAAGATGAAGCTTCCAAATCATTTGCTATTATTTCAAATCCTGATATGTTCTTCTCCATAGAGGATAAACAAAGATTCTCAAATGGTATATAATCATTATTTTGATTCAAATCCTAAAGAGCCAAAATTTCTATGCCTTTTCCTTCAACAAGAATAGAAAAACAACAGGTGGAATACGTCCTTCCTTGATTATCAATGGTTTTTGTTTAAAATGTGAATTATAAAATTGGAATTTCTCTCTATATTGAAATGGATTTTTCCTTTATATCCACCATGAAGGATTTATTCATTAGGATGCTTATAAGGAAATGGAGTTGAGGTATTTTGATCATTAAAAACTAATGACCGGTGACCCTCCACCACCATAATAGAATAAACCGAGAAGATAGAAATAATAAGGTTTCCTTTTATTAGATATTGAATCTTATATAGTGTTCCAAAAGATAATGATCTTCAAAATAAGGAGAATCATTTTCTTTTGGAACCTTTATGTATATATATAATCATTTTCAATCTTTCATAACTCGTGACACTGTAGAACTCAGTATAGTCATATAAAAATCTAAAACATTTATATCATTGATTTTAAATTTGCCTTTATAGGAATATACAAGAGTAATTCTATAATAATGCACATATTAAATGGCAAAGTGTGAGCATATACATGATAAAATTTAAATTGAAATAAAATTATATAGCTTTGAATTTTCCGTCCGATCTCTAGTGAGCCATCAAAAAATAAATATGACATCAAGAATACTAAAAGTAAACACACAAATATGAATACCCTCTAGCAAGGCATACAAAGAAAATCAAATCAAATCACTAGTCTAGCTTAGGCTAAAGTTTATTGTCTTAGCAAGCCATCAAAGTGTGTGTATTAAGGCTATGGGGTTTGGATAAGTCCTATGTTTTATTACTTTAAAATTGTCTATAATTTATTTAATTTATTTAAGGTATTTAAGGGTGGTTTGAATTTAAGTATTTAATAATTTAAATATTTTAAATTCTCTTTTAAAGATAATTTTGATTATTTTAATTATTAAATTTAAATTTTATAGAACACATAGAGCTTAATAATTTTTGAGTGCTAGAACTATTGATTAGCAAGTCTTAGGCACATATTTGTATTGCTACCAGTCCTCCAAAATTGTGATAGATAGGTTACATAGAGTCTTTTAATTAAATATATTTTGTCCTCAAAGCTTCCAATCTAATGCACCTTTACCCTCATGAAAGGAATCAAACATAAGGGTGTATAAGCTGTAATGTCTAAATATTTTATTAATAGTTTTTTTTATTAAATTGGTTTATTTATTACTAATTTACTAAGATTACAAATTAATGTTAACATTCAGTTAAATTTAATGATGGTGTTGTGCCAATGAGAACGTAGACCAACGCCTCCTTAGGATAGGTAGCCCACCAGCCCAAGTTTATCCAGCCTAAAAACTTCATTGATTGTGTATTGGTTGTTTATTTTACTATTGTTATCTAATTTAATTCATTTGGTTGATGGTTTGCTGAAATTTTGATGATTTATTGATTTTTTATATTTTAATGAATATTTTAAAGCATATAATATAGTGTCCATTTCTTCACTTTTTAATTTATAATGGTTTCTAGAATTTTTATATTTTTTTGTAAATTCTAGATTTAAATATTAGTTTAATGCCTTTGAGTTTACTCGATTAGGATTTTACTGTGATTAGTTATGAATTTTTACAAGTTAAGCATATTTATGTAAATTAAATCAGACCAAATAATTGAGTTTTAATTTATAGTGATTTCTAGAGTTTTGATCATTTTTATAAATATTATACCCATATATGAGTAAAATGCCTTTGTGTTTGCTGGATTTGAATTTTTCTATAATATGTTTTATATATTACATGCTTGATGCATTTTATGAACTTAGTTTGACCCAAATTAGAGTTTTAACATTTTTCATAAATACTAGACCTAGAGATGAGTAAAATGCCATTGAGTTTGCTATATTTGGATTTTTTTGTAATTATTAATGATTTTTTGAAGTTTGGTGATTTAATGGATTTATTTATTTATTCAACTAGGGCATTTTTCTTATTTTTGTACTAAATAAGCTACAAACCATATTAAAATTTTCCCAAATATCCAGAGTGACTTCTAGGCATGATTTCAAAATTTTAAAAATATTTAGTACTTTTAAATATTTTTTTATTATTTATTTTAATTGATTCTTAGTTTTTCTTAATTATTAAAGTATTTTTTTTGGGTGAATTTTAAGGGCTTTATTTTTTCCTATGCTAAGATTTTAATTCTGAGCATTTTGATATATATTAAATGTGCTTGTTGGTTTCAGTATGGATTTATTATGAATTTTGAAAGGACCTAGGCCAATTTTGTACATGAATCATGGTTTCACTAAATTATAGACCAAATAACCTCTAGATATAGTGAATTTCAACATATAGGTAAATGAATACATGTATTTTAAACTCACTAAATTTGGCTCATTAAAGCCTCCTAGTTTTCAAAATAAATTATCAAAGATAAATGTATCTATAACTTTGATAATTTATTTAGGAGTTACACAAACTGAATTTGGGTGAAATTAGTCTTTTGATAACACTTACATGATTATAAACACACCACTAAGAAATTATAAGAAAATTTTAAAGACATTAAGAGTTATGAATTTACAAAGTTATGGATCCAAAATGGACACATAACTTAGAAATTCAAGTCAAAAAAATTAGGAGCTCACCATAACTAAAAATAATTATAGGAGGTGAATAACATAATCAAGAATCAACTCAAAAAAAAAATGGAGCTCAATTGGACCATTGGATCTCAAAAATTAAAAAAAAAATAGGAAAGCTTTCCTATCAAATTCTCTCAAGATCTACTAGTCAAATGTTATTGAAATCAATTTTCAAAAATGGTATTGCTCAAGCCCTTTTCAATGAGCCTAAAATAACTCAATTTGGAGTTAATTTGTATTTTATATGATTTTTTAAAGTTATAAGCATTTATTTGATTTTTAAAGTTAATTTAATTAAGGTAAAATGATGGTCAATCATTAAAGAGAGAGAGAGAGAGAGAGAGAGAGAGAGAGAGAGAGAGAGAGAGAGAGAGAGGCACGTCATTTTGGCGGTGGTCATCAAAGTGGCGCATTATCAACATCAGCCTAGCTGGATTAGCCGTCGGATCAAATGTGAAATAATAGATAGCCTTGATGAGGCCATCTAGCCCGTGTAATCTTAAAACTAATGTGCATTTGAAACCCAGAGCTGTCATACGTGGTTTTGTTGATCTAAGCCATCCCATCGATCGATCGGGTAGCTCAGATTAAATCTGATCAGTTTCTTTCAATTTGAAATAAAATATTTAAATACTTATAACTTTCAAACCATTAATCCAAATTTGCCAAAATTCAAAATAGAGGAACATGACACCCTAGAATTTCAATCTCTGGAGCTTGGAGGTTCCATGCCTTGAGGTCTTTAGGTATTTTTAATTTGAACTTCAAAGTTCAAATGGAGATAACCCATAAACTTGTAGGTGGGTTTGCAAGATCTTGGACTCTATGGATTGCTTGAGGCATCCCCTTCAAGTTCCTAGAAGATTACAGTAGTTGGATTCCATTGGATTAGAAGTTGGCTTGAGATTATCCTTTTTCTCTCCTTCTCTCTCCCTCACTCTCTCTCTCTCTCTTTCTCTCTTGATGGTTTTGAGTTTTGTTGAATTTTGGGAGGGAAGAAGAAGCTATGGGCATGCTAAGAGTTTGCTATGGAGCTGGAGAATCAGTTTGACCAACCCTTTCCCCCATAGAAGAGGGGCTATTTATAAGAGAGAGAAAATATAATTGAGGGCATGGATCTTGCCACCTAAGCCAAGGCTAGAAACCATTTCTTTTAGTGACTTACTAATAGGATCTAAAGGAAGATTTTGGAGAGTTTTAAAGCCCATTGGTTGTTATTGTGGAAGTTATGTTTGAACCAATGATTAATGAGAGCTACTTTTAGAGAATCTTATAACATCAGCATATGAGGTAGCATGAGCTTCACATGAGCTAGAGAAGGAAAGTTTTAGAGCCTATGCAAGCCATTGGTTGGGTTTAATTTAGGTTAGATCAAGATTGGGCACATGAAAGTGGGTACTTGGTGACTTTTATTTTAGGGGAAACCCACCACCGGGCTTATGTGTTGATAACAAAAAAAATTATAAGGTCCTTAAAAGGACCTCCAGCTTGCTACTACTCAGAAGAAATACAAAGAAAAAAAAAGAACCTATGAGCCGGATGTCCTTACTAAGTAGAAGTACAAGCGTACCTAATAACATTCTACATTGGCCAAAACCATTAGCCCAAAAGGAAAGAAAAAGATTATACTCAATCAGCTCATTCTTCTTGACCAAAAAATGAGCCTGCACAAAAAGAGAATAAATCTCCCAAAACTTGCAAAAAAGGCCTACAAGGAAAATGGTAATAACAAAGAAAAGAAACAAAATAGTAACATTTTTAATAGGAAAATAGTTAAAAAGAAATATAGCCCACTGAAGAAAATAAAATAATGCAGATGAACATCTTGAAGGGGCATAAGGATATAGAATGCATTCCAACATTGATTATAAATAGCCTTGATAAATAATCTCAAGCCACAGAAACTAGAATAATACATACCCAGCAAACCTGAATGCCTCAACCCACACAGCCAAGTTATGACAAATTTCATACCAAATAACCAACAAGGGACGTGCTGAAACCTTGACACAAAATAATAAAGAAAAAATAAAAATCATTAAGAGAAGAATCTATGAGATCTAGCAGAATCGGCCGGAACTTAAAGCCACCAAAATCCCACATAGAAAGGATAAGACAGTTGCTAGCCACATGAAGAACAACAGAAACCTAAAACTGAAAGCACCCCAGCAAGGAGATGGTATCCAATATGGGAATGATGCCATAAAAACTAAGGAACATAACACCAGCAATATGCTAAGTCCATTCTTGGTGACTTCATTCAACCAAAATAATTGACCTAGGTTAGACCATGGGATATGCATCATGAATAATGTGCATTGGGTCAATATGAACCTGCTACAACCATTTAGGGAATATAATTTTATAAGGCTTTCGATTTGGCTAATAAAAACCCCATTTGGTCTACTTGGTCCAACCGAATTAACTAAACTAGGTCTGCCCAAGTGCTCAAGTCTTTTTTGATGACTCAGGGGAATCCAATGAGTTATCCATTAAAGTTTGGCTAAATGTTGAGGTTTAAATCATGAGTTTTAAAATTTTTAAGTATATAGGGCATATTTTGGTCAACCATGGTTGATATGGTCAACCATGTTTGATCAAGGGTTAATGAGGGGTCCAACTCCTTTTAAATGATATTTTAGAAATTTTTGAAGTGGCTCCATGGTTTGGTGGGGCCATTTGGTTAACCTAGGTTACTTGGTCAACTAGGGTTCACCAAGGGTTGAAATTTGGTTAAGTGCATTCTAAATGATATTTAGGGTTGTTTGGTGGTCGTCCTAAGGTTTGATGTCGTCTCCATGCATATAATGTTGCTTAAAGGTGTAAAAGGGAAATTTGATCAACCGAGATTGACTTGGTTAGTATGTTGAGCAAGGGTTGAAATTTTGTTCAATGCACTCCAAACCATATTTTGGATATGATGGAGGAGGTTACAATGCTTGGTTTTACTGAGCCATGTTAGGGTTTAAGCAAAATTAAGTTTTAAAGGTTTTGAGTATTAGGGTTTTGTGGTCAATCCTAGTAAACCATGGTCAACCAATGTTCAATTCTAGTTTAATGCATCATGCTAATAATAATGATCCAAATTAATGAGTTTGGAGATGCCTCCACAGACAAAAATCATAATATGTCATGTTTAGTGGCATAGACTTTAAATATTTGAAGATTTTACTACCTATAGACATACTTTTGAGTTTTAGGCGCCAAGGGTTTTGAAATTCCATCAAGATAATATGGTTTACCCTATGCACATACATAATCAATATGCAAGGGATAGTTCCTAAATCCAAGGTCATCTATATAGGTTGTAGGGGAAAGAAAATTTCTCCAAAAGTAGGCTATGGACCAAAAAATTTTGATTTTAATTCTAAAATTTGACTTTCAAGTTCTTAATTGACCATGAGTTTAGTCACTGGATTGATATTAAGTTTAATTTAATCAATGATTTAGGAGGCTCTAGAGTTTGAAGTGCTCAAATCATTGATGACCATCAGTGATTGAACATGTTATTAGCTAACTTTCATTGGTGAATATCAACTAATGAATTTAATGCTAGATTTAGGTTTTGGTATTGAATTGATTAATGGTGGTCATGATTGTGGGAATTTTTGTTTTGTAATGGTCATATCACTTACAACCAGTTGGTGATTCTAAAGTGGTAGATCAGTTAATTAAATGATAGTTAGGTGTGATTTTTAAGAGATAGTTTTATGTGTCAATGATTAATGCACTATGCCAATGCATAGTACAAAGGTTGATTTATGATTTGGAGTATTGTTCAGTGAATGATAATATGGAGATTGATGTTGGATATAGGGAAAATAACCTCATTCAAAAATGAGGTCAACAAAATATTCCTAAGAAATAAGCTAGAACACATTTGGAGTTCTCAAGAATTCATACATTTCATCTCTCCTTGCTAGGCCCCTCCGTGCCTGCGGGTAGTAGCAAACCACCTTGCCTTTTGAGGTGCAGTTCTGTCTCAAGGGATGTTTTGCTCTCTATCAAAAATCAATTTCTATGACATCCATTTTTAAATTAAAAACATATCACTTTACATAAAAGGGTTAATTTGCATGCATTATATTATAAATAAATAAAACTTAATTAAAATCTAATTACGTCATGCATAATTATACCACTCATAAATAAAGGGAGCACTTAGAAAATTCTCTACATATCGGCCCCAAATTCTCAAAACAAATTTAAATAATATCCTACCCATATTTCATGAGACCAGAATCATGGTTTTAAAGCGCTCAGGTGTTTTAGCTTGCTTTCCAATATAGGCCGATGTAAGTCTAAAGTGCATTACAATATGATCAAATTGCTACTTTGTAGTGGCCCAACTTAAATTTAGGTTTTTAGGTATTCTTTAAATCATAAGTGCTCACGATATGGAATATAATCCCAAATCTCTTAGGAAATGTCAACTCAATCATAAAATTCTTCTTCTCCAAAACTTAAAGCCCAATATAAGACATATTGGAACATATCTAAATTATTTCAGAATCTCAAAATGCCACCTAATCTTCATCCATTAGCCTCTAGAAAGAAATGCTCAGGTCTGAATTAATCTCATTTGGTAAGTCTGACATCTTTTCCTTGCTTGAATCCTTAAAAATCTAAAAAAAATATCCACTACTATTTTATTCTACAGTATTCATAAGGAATTCACATTTCCTACGATGTAATTAAGCATAAAGGCTTGCCATTATGGGAGACTCAAGATCATGAATTAAAATAAACCTCAAATTATTTAATTCTTCAATAAAATTAGGGAAATTATTATTTTAAGAAATTAAAGATTAAAATTCAAAGATTTTTCAAAATATCTTTATTATCATATTCATCCTTTGGGGTGATATGTCATTTCTTATTATATTTTTTATTATGAAATTAATGATTACATATCTAAGTTAATATAATTTAATATGTAACTTAACATCATTTTAATCCTCCGAGTTATTTTGTAGTTCTTTGTAATAATTTGATTACAAAAATAATGATAAATGTTATAATTTTCTATTTGAATCCATTAGGAAAAAACTATTTTTATCTTCCAAGATAATATGTTATTTACAATGTTGTATTGAATTATAAAAAATGGAATATTCAAAAGTCTATACCCAATTTTCCCAATAAAAAATACCATATAATAATTTTTGGCGACTCTATTAGGGATTTGACTCTCTCTCTATCTTTCATAGTGGATGGTATTTTATAATGTCGATAGTATACTTGTCTGTGACATAAGTTGAAACAACTCTTCTTCCATTTTTTACCTCACATATTTCTTCCTTGGGTGAGCATGACCAACTTATAAAAAAATGAAATAAGAAGTAACTAAGAGAGTTGAGAGAGGTTGAAAACAATGAGGCAATCTAAGGAAAACATATAGGAAAAGAAAAATCAATTCTTTTAGGCGTTCATCTTATGAATTTTATGAACCTCTTGTTGGGTGAAAATTTAATATTTTGGGTTCTAAAATTTGATAAGTTAAAAAATGAAAGAATGAATGAAAACAAAAATCTCTTCCAAAAGAAGATCCCACATCTCATTATTATATGTATGCCACACTCTCTTCTTGCTTAACAAATGAAATGAGGTTCCCAAACTCAAATGCACAAGTAATTCTAGATAGTCATTTTAAATAAACTAATTCTTGCTATCTTTTAAATTGAAGATTAAAAAAAGGCTGGAAAATTAATCTTCTCATTTACAAGGATTTGAATGTTGAAGAGATTAATTCTAGTTGCATAATCCAATTTGGGATGGGCTTCCAGATCATAGAAGTTTTCAGTTGATGGGAAGAAAATGGTAGATTTGTTTCTTGAAGTGAAGTCAGATACCTATTAAAGAGACGTTATCTTAGGGTATGGGACTGACTCCCCCATCCGCAAAAGGGGGGCTACTATTGACCGAGTGACCATTACACCTTCCACTGATGGAGGTAAGAAATTTAAGTCTACAATTATAGTTGAGAAGACATCTGTGTCTGAAGCTACGTCAACTTCTACTATCCTATTTACTAGCAAGATTCAAAAGAGAAACTACCATCTAAGGGTAAGGAAGAAAATTGTCAAAGCGAGGAAGATTGCCGAATTAAAGGCATTGGGAAAAGTGAAACCTAAGGTTGATGAATAATTACCTATTCCTTCCCACTATCCTCTCATTAGGGAAGTCATCTTCGTCCCCTTTTCACTTCTAAGGGAGAGCAGAGCTTGAGAAAGATATCACATTCTCCACCATGGCTAGTAGCTTACCATGTGTAGAAGTCCCGTAAGGAGAAGTCCTAAGCAAAAGAGGATGCTGAGGAATATCATTCACACCTGGGCTAGCTAAGCAAGAATAACCAAGGAAGAATATCTTAGACACTTGAAAGGATGATTTCCTATAAATTGGAAAATAAAATCCTAAATAAAGAAAGATTTGAGGCAAAGGAGATGACTCCTTAGTATCCTAGAGTCAGTATAAGATTTATTAGGAACTTGTTACATTAATCTTAACATATTGTTACAACTTGGTCTGACAGCAGCCATACATAAAATCTAAGGAGTTAGTCATGGTTGGATTTGATTGAAGCCTCTACCATAGTGGCAGGCCACCTATCTATCTAGTGAAAACCCCCAACCTGGCGTCCATTATAGTTGGCCCAGCCTATCTTGATAAAATAGTGGAAGCCAATGGCAAGAGGCCTGAGTCTCCTAAGAAAGAGTATATTTAAGTCCAAGCTCATAGAAGTAGAAGAAAATAATCACCTGTAATAGATCAATGGGAATTTATTCAGGGATGTGGTCCTTCCACTCTGTCAGATGATGTCAAGTTTCATCTACATAATATTATACCATCTTCAGAGAAGGAAGTATAACGACCTAATATGGATGTCACCCTTCTAACTATCGATCCAAGGACAATCAATGGGGAAAATGAAATGAATGATAAGGAAAAGAAACCAACAAAACTATTGATGAAGCATTTTAAGAGTACAACAAGGTCATTTAGGAGTTAAAAATAGAAAGGATCAAAGAGAAGTTGGAGGAAAAGAAACAGAGATGATGAAAGAGGATGGGGGCTATAGATCTTGATACTATTGAGGGTAAATCCATCGATGAAGCAGTTCAAGAAATTAGAGACATATTAAAGAGGAATACGTAAGAAGTGACCGGGACATTTGATACTAAGAAGGATACCTTGTTATTAGAATATGATAAGGAGAGTATTTCAGCCACCACTATTTTTATGGTGAAGATACGATCAACCTCGTTGAAGAGTGATAACCTCGAGAAATAATAAGAAGATGAAGTGAAAGGGTTAGTTAGTATGGATCCAACCTCATATTTTTTGATGATCCTTAGATAAAAGGATGAGTATATCATAAATCTAGAAAGATAGATTAAAGAGATGATTGCAGAAATAAAAAATCTGATAATGAAAATCGTGCATCCTCAAAGCGATTGCCCTTAATTAATTGTTTATGTATTAGAAAAGCAACCAATAGAAGAAAGACAAAAGATACAAGTGAAAGTGGTAGAACCCTCTCATACTGAGATAGATATTACACAAATGTTAAAAAATCAAGTAAGGGAGGCCTTAGACCAATCCTAAGGGGCTCTCTCTATTCTAAAGTCTAGATCAAACCTAGAGGATTTTGATTTAGTCTTATATCCAAAGGGGTTTATGCTACCTTCTTTTAAAGTATTCAGTTAATTAAAAAACATGGGGCAACATATGGTTCACTTCCATGCTAGTTGTTGTAACACTGAAGGTACCAATGCTCTAATATTCTATTAGTTTGTTAGTAGTCTCTCTAGGATTGCCTTTGATTGATATGTGAATCTACCCAATGGATCAGCCTGAACCTTTAGTGAGTTGGGGGGTCCATTTTTAAAGAGATTCTCAGGAACTTATGTCATGTTACTGTGGGCGATTTGGTCATCTAAAAGAAAAAATCAAGTCTTTGGTAGAGTACATCATGTGATGGAGGAATTTATTATTGAAGTGTGAGCCACAACTGTATGTGTGGCACGTAATGGAGATATTACTAAAAAATATCCATGGGCCCAATACATTTCTTTTAAAGTTGTTCAAAATAAAAACTTCTAAGAAACTACTTAATGAGGAAAATAACTTTTTAAAAAGAAGAGGCTTCTTGAATGTCATTCTTGAAGGATTTATTTGAAGAAAAAAAAACAAAGCTTTAGAAGTCTCTTGAGAAAAAAGTCAGCCTCCATGCACCAGTTGATAAGGGGAAGCAACTGATGAAGTCTCAAATAATTGATCCCCCACCCTCACCATTTTAGGTAACTTTTTACCCTACTAAAGATTCTTTCATGACATCTTCTAAGGAGAAGAATACCAAGGTCTATCCCTTTAAAAGGGGGTAAGTAGGGAAAGTTTTAAAAAATTTACTTAAGAAAATAAACAACAGGTTACTGAAGGACAAGAAACTAGATGAGGCAAATAAAAAGGATGACCCTAATTTTTTTCCTTATCATCACATGCTAGGTCATACAATTAAAGTTTATTTTACCATCAATGATTGGTTAGTGAAGAATTTTATATAGGGAAATGTATTCTCCTAATGGTGTATCTTGTGAATCCGGATTAGGGATCTATCAAGATCATCTCTAGTAAATCATTTTGCATTTCTCTTCTTAAAAATGATTGGAATGCCATTTTATCTCGCACATCTAAAAGTCAATTAGCAAATCTTTTAAACATTCTCAATAGTTTCCAATGAGTGCTTGGGAGTCAATCCAGAAGATTAAGCTATAGACATCATTAGAGGAAGTTGAGATGATTTCCTTTTTTTTTTGAAGAAATGCTTGAAGAAAATTTATTAAAAGATGAAATACAAGAAACTAAGTGATTGATCAACAATCACACTCCTCCTTGAGTAAAGAAACAAAGGAAGGAGGAACATTATTACTACTCAAATCATCCCAAAAAAAATCTAAAGAACGAGCATAGTTAGCACAAAAATCAGCTAAATTATTACTCTTTCTATTCACACAGTGAAATAATACTTGATTAAACCCACTAAGAAAAGAAAAATCCTGTATCTTTGGATGCCCCTCTTTGACTAGCACCTTATTAAAAATCTTCTGAACCAAATCCATAACATTCTGATTGTCCCCTTCAATGATAATTCCTTTGAACTCATACATCCAGTCCTGGACAAACCTCTTGGCTGAGAAGATCGCAAAAAGCTCCAATTGAGAAGAATCCCAATGCAAAAATTTCACTCTAAAGGCACATATAAATCTGCCTCGTTGATCCCTGAAAACACCTCCAATGCCAGCAATGTAATTACTCCCTAGAGAAGCATCAATGTTTAGTTTAATCCATTCAGGTGGAGGAGGATGCCAATAAGTAGACAGCTCAAAGAGCTAATTCGTATCCCAGTAATCTGAATTTCCATTGAATGATGCCGCAGCCATACTAACAGCATTAGTAGCAAAGACTATGAAGCTATCCTCCTTTCCACCATGCGAAACTTTGATCCTACTCTTCCAACTCAAAAAGATAGCAGAGCAATAAACATTCCCAAGGAAAGGACCAGAAATAGAAAAGCTTCTCAAACCCAACAAACAATCTTTAAGAGAGAAGAAAATAGGGATTGAGAACCCGCAATACCTAAGAATATTAAAAAGCTGCATAAGCTTTCCACACTTGACCACTATATGATCCACATTCTCCACTACCTCACACCCTCTTGGACAACAAGCATTTGTAGACAGTCTTCTATACATCAAAGGCTCATTCGTAGGGATAGCATTAATAATTAAACGCCACCAGAACAAGTCCACCCAAGCCTAAGCTTCAGATTTCTTCCCCATCGGCAATATAGGTCTTCAGCACCATTCCCAATAAGATTATGGGAAATTAAAGCAGATAGAGATTTACCTGAACACTTGAACAAGAGCTCCAGCTGATCACCACCAAATTCAAGAATGATAGGCACAAGCTGAATAGCCTCCACCAACTACTGGCCAAAAAACTACTGTAGTTTAACTTCATTCCACACACCATTAGAAATAAAACTTTCCAGCCGTAGCATGTGCTCATCCATATTCATAACAAATGTTGGCCATTTAGCTATTGGTTTATCTAAAATCCAAATATCATTTAAGGTGTGTATAGACTCTCCCAAAGATAGTCTCCACCGCAACACATTTCTCAAAGAATTAAAACCATTTGAAATTATCTTTATTGTCGGAGAGCTATACCTCTTCAAATGAAATTTCCAGATCTTTTTCCCATACTTGGCTCTCAGCAACCAGTACATGAAGGTAGTTGATTCAGAGATGAGGTTCCAAGCAAACTTAGCCCAAAGAGGACCCATTTTGGAAGCAATAGATTGAACTCCTTGGCCACCCAAACTCCTCGGCATGCAGAGAACATCCCAAGAAATATAGTGTAGACCCTTACTACCATCTTGCTTGTTCCACAAAAAATCCCTACACATTCTATCAAAAGTATTAAGAACACCCAGTGGGACCAGAGAATCTGTAGAAAGAAAAATAGAGAGGGAAGAGAAAATGGTTTTAACAAGAAGCAGCTTCCCTGCAAGAGAAATGAAATGATTGCCCAAAACATTCAAAAACTTAGAAGCTTTCCCCAAAAGATTGCTAAAATCAGTAGCTGTCAACCTTCTCAAAGAAATCTTGATGCCAAGGTACATAAACTCTTTCACCACTTTGAAGCCCAATATCTTTGCCAGAGATCTTCTTCTAGAACTTCTGACTGACCTACCAAAAAAAATGGAGGACTTCTGAATATTGACCTTCTGACTAGTCAACCTACAGTATTCCATTAAGATTTTGCTAGCTTTCTTCACCTTTTTTCCATTTGCTTCCAAAAACAAAATAATATCATCTGCATATAACAGATGAGAAACAATCTCAGCATTTGGAGCCACTTTAACACCCAAACCTTTCCCTCTCTGAGCAATAGCATCCAATAGAAGTTGAGAGTATAGAATGAAACGATAGGGTGACATGGGACAGCCTTGCTTAATGCCACTCCTGCTTCAATCCAACTTGAACCATTACCTTTAATCAAAATTGAAAATTTTTGGTCAGAGACACATTGTTGAAGGAGATTAGCAAACATTTTTGAAAAACCAAAATTTTCCAAAACTTGCCTAAGAGTAGACCACCCCATACTATCATAGGCTGGCTCCATATCAACTTTTATAGCCATTAGTCCTTTCTTAGATTTAGAATATCTAAATTTGTTACACACCTCTTTGGCTAAAAGAATATGATCAGAAATAGAACAGCCTTTGACAAAAGCTGCTTGTTCCTCCGAAATCAACTTAGGAAAAACTCTAATTATTCTATTTAATAACAATCTAGCCACTATTTTACAGATCAACAAACAGAGGTTGATAAGTCTGTAATTAGATGGGGTCATAGGATTCCAAATTTTAGGGAGAAGGACCACCAAAGTCTCCTTCCAACTAGGACTCATAGAACACATCCTAAAAAAGTAATCAAGGGCCTTCCAAACATCTTCTCTAATTATTCTCCAATAAGTTTTAATGAAAGAGTAAGAAATGCCATCAATACCTGGAGAGATATCGGATTCCAGTTGAGCAACAACCATATCCAGCTCCTCCTTCTTAAAATTAGCTTGAAGTCAATTTCTGTCAATATCATCCAACCTATGAATAGGAATCAGCCACCCCCTCAACTTGCAATTTCTTTCCTTCCATTTATTCTCAAAGTATTCATAGAAGACTCCCTCTATTTAATTTTAATCATCCACCAATTCCCTTTTACTATCTTTCACCTGATGAGTCCAATTAGAATTTCTCCTTCCTGACGCAAAGGCTTGAAAAAACTTGGAGTTGGTGTCCCCATCAGTCAACCATTTGGTTTTAGCTCTTTGCCTCTACCAAGTGTTGAGACAGCCAAGAGTAATATTCATCTCATGAACTTTAGATTTCAGCAACAACAATCTTTCTTCAGGTAGCCAACCAACCTCTGCTTCTTCAATTTGAAGATCCAAAATTTCCTTCTTCAACTTCTCCTTCAATTCCAGCAGATTTTGGTGCCTAGCTCTACTCCAGAAAAAAAAAGCACCTTCAACGCTCTCCTGAACCTCACATAGAGAGACATTGCACCATCTCCATTCACCCTCCTATCCCAAGCTTTAGACACAATTGTAGCTGAAGAAGGGTACGAAGACCATACCTCTTCAAACCTTAGAAGATGTTTCTTCAAAAAACTAGAACACAATAGCTTGAAGAGAATGGGAAAATGATCGGAAGCTATACGAGGAAGATGTCGAACTGCCGGCATCTGGATAGCATCCAAGGCTGTTGTGTTCACAATGCACCTATCTAATCTTTCAAGTATCCGAGCACCACCTTTCTTATTGTTACACTAAGTAAATTTTCGAACAATGACTCTCACATCATGTAGATCACAATTGCTCATGAAACAGCTCATATCTTGAGCAACCTGAGATAGAATGAACTTATTCCCTCCTTTTTTATCCTCTTGGGAAAATATACAATTGAAGTCCCCACCTATAATAGTGGGAAGATTCAAGATTGAATTCCCTTCAAGATCACTCCACAAGCTCCTTCTCTTATAAGAGTCATTACTACCATAAATAGAAGCAATGATCCACTTCCCTTTAGTAGCAATGCTGAATACCCCAACTACAACCTGAGAAGAAACATTTAAAATTGTAAAAGAAGCCAAGTCCTTCCTGCAGCACACCATAATACCACCTGATAATCCTTCAGCAGGATAAATGAAAAAATCCCAATTGATACCAATGAACCTATCACACTCAAGTCTATCTAAAGAAGAGATCTTAGTCTCTAGAATTCCAACAAGCATCACCTCATGCACCTTCACAAATTCCTTCAAGTAGTGAGAGGCTTCACTCTTCCTAGCCCCCCTACAATTCCAAAAGGCTATGGATGACATTTATTGATAAGAAATGGGATTTCTCCCTTTCCTATCCTTAACCTTTCCACCAACCTTCCTACCATGATTAATAATATTATCCTTCCCCAAGGATCGCAGTTCCTTTTGAAGTTTAAACTCTGATTTATGATAGGGAATACTTAGTTCGCAAGTAATCTAGAAGGACTTACTTGAGTTCGCAAGCAACCTTTCCCCTCTTTGTCATTTATAGAAGAAGGGAACCCATCCTTAATAAGTTCCAAATTATGAGAGCTTAACACGGATTCCTCACCATTAACAAGGACTTTGATATTTTCAGCACATCCAATTTCTAACAAAGGATCCAGAACCGAAGTCAAAGACTCAACCACTGCTATAGATTCTTTCGGAAACACCTTATCAATTTCCTGAAGTACCGAGGCTGCCTCAGCCGACTTTGGAGGATTACCCAAGACAATTCCTCCATTCTCAACTTCCACAGCACAACCAACTTTCTTATTCTCAAACCTTCCATTACTTCCACTTTCCAATACCGTAGACCTTTTAATGCTAGAAGCATTTATTCCATTATGTTTAGTTCCCTTCATAGATTTTTTACTGGTTGCCTCAAGACAAAAATCCTCCTCCCCATTTCCATATAAAGTTTGAAATTTATTGTCCAAAAAAATAGTAGCAGAAATTGAAGTAGAATCTAATACCTTAGCAGCACAAAATTTTACCCCCAAACCATCAGACAGATGGGAACAAACCAACTATTCTGCTGCAGTGTCCAAACAACTTCTCCCAGCCGAAGATATATCACCATCTTCAACCAGCATTCTATCTTCCGTAACCACTTTTCCTTTCTTGTTCACAGCCATTTCCAAACCTTTATTCAATGGAGCTTCAGGTAGAACAGCTGGAGCAACTTGCTTATTCAGAACCAGCCTCACAACATTCACCTGATTGCTAACTCTCTTATTCCTTATGCAGTTAACATGAATCCAAGCCCGATAAGATTCTTTAATACCCAGCTCCTATCCTTCCATAGTTTGATCACATACCATTTGATTACTTGAAGCATTCCCATTATTCTCCACCACCACTTTTTCCTTTTTACAATTACTACTAATATGGCCTAACATACCACATTCTTAACAAAAAGAAGAAATCCCCTCATATTCAACTTTTTGAAAAAACCTTCTAGCCATCCCTTCCACCCAAACTCCCAAGGGAAGAGGTTTGTCTAGTTCAGCATGAACGCAAACCCTCACAAACTCCCTGCTCCCCCAATGAAACATGTTCCCATCCAACATCAAAGGAACACCCACCATAGAAGCAATCAAAGCCACATTGTTTTCATCTTAAGATTGTAGCGGCAAATGAGGCATCCTAAACCAAATGGGAGAAGTCATTTCTTTCATAGAGCTAGGAGAAAAATCAATTGACCACCTCTCCATTCCCACAAAGTGACTATTAACAAACCATGGACCACCTGACAGAACTCCTTCCATCGTATCCATGGTCTTGAATGAGCACAAATACTAACCATTCCCTAAGGTTGTAAAGTCAAATTGACCAAAGATAGCCCATTGCCATCTCAACTCCCAAGAAACTACATGAGAAGGTAATTCTCTACTAAACACCTTAGCAACTAAAGAGAATTCAAGGTTTTTAGCATTCAAAACTTCAGACAATTTAACTAATTTCACCGCTTTACCGTCCTCCATCCGTTAAAACCACCTTATCCCTATTAAAATTTAACTTGATATATGGATTCTTCTTCCAAGGATTAGCAACCTTACTAGTTACAACATTGTTCTCAGGCAAAACCACAGTCACCGGATCAGCATTACCAACATTACTCACATCAGCTTTCTCTAAAGAAACAAAAGGCATCCCGATAAAGTTATGATCATTTTTGTTAACTGAATTCAAGGCATTCACATTTATCTTACTGTCAAGGACAGGGATTACATTTGAATTCCTAAATCTATTAACAAAAATATTCATACCAAAAGATGAAGCCTCAGGGTCTAAAGTTTTTTCTGGAGAAAAAACAGTAGCTTTCAACAAACGTGGAGTCTCGCAATCATCAATCAAAGCAATCTCTTTACCCTTACCTTCAACTTGTTTCATCGGCTTCAAATGCAAACCATCACATTCTAAGATGATTAATTAGCCTCTAGACTGACGTCTGCGAACATCCTCTACATCACAAACAACAACATTAACACCAACTTCTAGATTACCTTGGACTATCTTGTTCTGCAAATCCAATCTAATAATAGAAGGATCTTTCACAATCAAAGACATTGGTGGCCGGTGGCCATCCGCTGCCATGAACTAACTTCCAGCCAGAACAATTGTGGGAAACCGGGAACAAAGGAATTTGAAAATTGCCTCCTTTCTCACTCTAGAAACTCTTTTTCGAATAAGACTATTTTGCTTAGAGTTGAGATGATTTCCTCTTAAGTGTTTTAAGAACTACAACTAATAAGAAAGAAAGAAGGATTGATGTAAATTTTGGGTGGAAAGAAAGAGTTATAAGAGTTGTATGCATCTGATGGATATGGAGTTAGATCCCTATCCCAACTAACTTTATATGACCATTACTTTACCCCAATAAAGGTAGAGGGTCCAAATTAATAAAAATTCTTTTACAATTATTCTAATGGTTAGTGATGAAAATGAAATGAAAATAGAAATTAGTGGAGATTAAAATCCAAATCTAGTAGTGATCAATCAGAATCTAATAAAAGTTGAAGAAGCTAGAAACTTATCAGATAGTGACACGCCTAAAATTAAATTTCAATGGAGTCCTATTATGATAGATTTTTTAGATTTGGATTCCCCATCATAGAATGACATAACATTCCCAAGGTACTATAAATCCCACTATAATTTATCACTCGTAAGAGGTTGTGGAGGTGCAACATCATATTGGAAAAGTCTTACCATCTAGGCTTGTACTGAATGAGAAAGGTAAATAAGTCCTATCAAATGATTGAATTCAATCCTCAACTCAATAAGAAAATCTTATCATAGGCACACTGGGTCCTTATTTTTATGTTCTGAAGGTTGATTATAATGTGTTAGCTCATCACAGTAAATTTCTAGCAAGGTTGAGCATATATGATGCTCTAATTCTCTCAAAAAAATAAGGGTGTTTTTGATCAGAGTGATGCAAATCTAGGATCCCTAGCCTATGATTTTGATGATGACAAACCTTATTTATTAAATTATACATTCTTAGGAAATATGTTGGATATTATTTGTGTCTTTTGCACTAACGATTGTAGGTACAATACTTAAGGTGACTAAAGACTCAAGATTGGGTTGGTTGGGTTGTCAAGTCAAAAGAGTGTGTATTTTTACTTTCTTTAATTTTCTATTTTCTTGAGTTAGGCCACATTAGAGTGTATGCAATTGGGTGACCATGCACACACACACACGGGGAAAGAGAAATTTTTTTAAAATTAAAGTTTTCTAAACTAATCGTAGTGTATGATTTAAAATTATACTGTACGATCAATTAGTTTATAAGTTGGCACAATGGCTAATTGAAAACTCATGTTCTATGAACTAATCATAATATACTTTATATATCGTACTATACGATTCATTTCATTTATCAAAACCCTAGCCACTAGATTAATTTAAGTAAGATTTTGAAATCAAATTTTAAACTAATTATATTGTACGATGTTAATCATATTATACAAAATTTTAAAATCTTGCTAAAATTAACCCCTATAATTAGTAAATTAAAACAAGGTTTAATTAATTATAGTTGATCATACTGTATGATGTTGATCGTAACAAACGACAAACAAAGATAAATCTAGTCATTCTAGAGATCATACAAAATAGAACCTTGATTTTTGAACTGATCATACTGTATGATATTAATCATACCAAATGATTGGTAGAGATGATTTTGGACATCCTGAAGATCAAACTAGATGAAGCTACAATTTTTAAATTAATCGTACTATATAATATTCATATCGTGCTGGACAATTTGCCTAAAATAACTAATCGTATTGTATGTTGAGAGTAGTACGGGATGAGTGAGAGATGAATTTCAGTCATCCCAGGAGTCATCCCGTATGAATAGAAGAAATTAAATCTATCGTACTATACGATCTCAGGATCGTGTTATATGACATGTTGATAAAATTTGAAGAATTTGTTTGAATGACTGTTTACATCGTACTGGACGGGACTACTTTTGAACTGATCGTACTATGCAAACTTGTATCGTACTATACAAATAGTGATGGCCAACTTGAATTTTTATGGTTTCTTGAAGCCTATTATAAAAGCCATGTTTTAATTCTTTTTATGAGGATGCTAAGAGAGGAATGTGACTAAAGGAGGAGCTCTCAGAGGGAGCATTTCAAGAAAATAAGGGTTGGTGAGAGGAAGGAGAAGGTGATCTTGAGCATGAGGGAGAATTAGTGTGAGGGGATCACACGGTTGCTCCACGCTAGCTACATGCTTACTACTCATATGGCCTTGGTGAGTCTTTTGGGAGCTCATTAGGGAGAGAGGCTTCTTAGTTCAGTCCCCGAGCTTCTCTACCATCTCCAAGAGGGAGAAAAAGGAGTTGAGGTTCTCTGCCTTCTCTAAAAGGGAGAAAAAGGATTTGAGGTTTTCTTCCTTCTCTAGGACGGAGAAAAAGGAGTTGAGGTTCTTTGCCATCTCCAGGAGGGAGAAAAAGGAGTCAAGGTTCTCTACCTATGAATGGAGCTTCGGTCCTCTGTGGCACCGGGTTGGTGGAAGAGAGTTTGTAAAGGCTCCTCCACCTTATTGATGAAGCAAAAGGAGAGTCACTTAGTGTTAGTGCAATACTCAGAGTGAAGGACTCCGGGAGTGGACGTAATTCAAGGTTGACCAAACCACTATAAAAAATTTTGGTGTGCTTTTTCATTTTTTATATTTTACTTTTTGTATTTAATTTTTGTTATAACTGCTTGGTGAATTTCTGAGATCAATATTATGTTATGCTATTTAGAATTTCATCATCATTATTATTAAATCATAGTTTATATGATAGTTTCTATATTTTGAAATTAAATTGCTTATTTCAAATTTCCAAAAAAACTTTTGAAAAAATTAGTACGCCTGATTAGGATTATTTTTAAAGTACCAATGCACCCCCCGCCCCCTCTTGGCGCATCTCAAACTTTCATAGAGCACTTCTCAATCTTGAGATTTATTTAGCTCAGTTAGTTATAACTTTAAAAGATGAAGCTTTGTATGTCAAATAAATCCCAAGTGTAACCTTTTCTGATGAGGATCTGCTTTTGGGGAATACTGATTATAACCACCCACTCTAAATTTCTATAAATATGAAAACTTTATATTATCCAGAGTCTTCATTGATCAAGGTGCATTAGTCAATATTAATACTATCATATTCCTCAAAGTAGACACACACAAACTTAGCATTGATAAGATAATGTTACACGAGTTTAACTAAAAAGTGAAAGGGCCTTAGATTCAATCACACACTTATTAGGAATTGGAGAGTTAATAATAGAAGATAAATTTTATATAACTGATTCAATAAAGTCCTTCAACACACTCTTAGGTAGATTATAGATTTAAAAGTATAGAATGATTCCTTCCACCATATATAAGTGCATTAAATACCATAGTGATGGGACTAAATATGTGATTTAGGGTGACTTGCAATCGTTCTCTATTCATGAGATAGGGATTGATGAATACGCTGCATGTTACACACCCAAAGTGTCTGTTATAAAGATGAAAATTCAATTAAAATGAAGAAGAAAGTAAAACAAAAGTAAGGGAAATAGAAAGAGAAAGAAAAAGAAAAAATATACAAATAGTGAAGACAACATCAAACATGTGATCTTTAGGCCTCCAAACACTCCTCCTCAAAGGGGTTGGAGGAAGGCCCAAAGGGAATTCAGTCGAGGCCATGCCTCTTTTGAAAGAAAAGAAACACCAAACAACCCCAAATAAGTATTCTAGTGTATGATATGCATGAATACCTTTCAAGTATAGCAAAAATAATCCTCATCCAAAATTGAATGTCACTCTGGAACAAGATAGCCATCTAGATAAAAGTTCTTTAGAAAGTGATGAAATGAAACTAACTGAACATGAAAAATTGAATGGATAAATGAAAACCTTAGCTCTAACCCCACTGTCTGTTGACTAGGTTATGAGGTTAGGGGTAAAGAACTCTCCAAATCTTTAATGAAATTTAAGAGACTAAAATCTTTGGAGATTCACAGCAAGTGATTAATCAAGTAGTTGTTACCTGTAAAGTATTAAAGGAAAGTTTGATTCCTTTTCCTCAGTATGCAATGCATCTTCTTGATCAAATTCTAAATGCAATAACATATATGATTCCTCATTAAAATAAGTCTATGATAGATGCCCTTACAAAATTATCTAAAGTTTTAAGTTGTCCTAAAGGGGATTCAATTATGTTAGAAGTTCAAGGTCATAAATGCTTATCACCTAGAGACATTGAATATATAAACTGGAAATCCCCATCAGAGATTAAAATTATTTTTGTAGTAGATAATGAAATGGTATAATATAGAAAACCAATCATCAAATACTTACAAGAAAATAAGCTCCCCCTGATAAATTAACATCTGATCAAATTAAAAGAAGATCTTTGTCTGATACATTAATAAAAAACACCCCTATGCAAAGATCATTCGATCAAATATGGTTATGGTGTTTAAGTAAATTTGAAGCTCAAAAGATTGTAGAAGAATTACATGATGGACTATTTTGTGCTCACCAATCTAGTCTAAAAATTAAAATGAAAATGAAATTCAAAAGAATGGCATATTATTGGCCATCAATGATTGATGACTGCATGAAAGTTGTACATTTTTGTCATCAATACCAAGTGCATTTTGTGGTTCTACATCAACCACCAATTATATTATAACCAATAGTTTCTTCATGGCCATTTGAAAGCTGGGGAATGGACATTACCGATCCATTTGATCTGTCATCCTCCAGAGATCATAGGTTCGTATTCGCAACTATAAATTATTTCTAAAAATGGGCATAAGCAATTCCCTTGAAGGAAGTTAAAGCTCATCACATTTTAAACTTTTTCTTGGATCATAATCATTTGTAGATTCTGTGTTTCTCATTAAATCATATTAGATAATGGTTCATCATTCAAAAGTACTGAAATAAATAGTTTTGTTAAATATTATAATGTGTATTAGAGATCCTCAATAATTTATTACCCTTAGACAAATGGATTGCCAGAGGCCCTCATTAAAATATTAGTGTTGAATTTAAAGAAGATACTAGATGAAAATAAACATCAATGGCATGAAAAGATAGAAGAAGTTTTGTGAGCATATAAAATCACTTACATAACTCCTACTCAATCTACACTGTTCGCTTTAGTCATTGAAGCAGAGGCTGTCCTCCCTTTGAAGGTACAGTTGCATTCATTGTATATAGCTGTCAACTAAAAAATCACCAAAAATAATGTAAAACTTTGACTAGAAGAACTCAAGGGAATAGAAGAGAATTATTTATAGACTCAATTGAACCCTGAGTCATATAGAGATAAAATGATTTAAGCACATGACAAGTTGGTTTATCCAAGAACTTTCTAAGGAGGAGACTTAGTCTTAGTTCTATGAAGACCCATATTAGCCCATCAAAAGATAGGTGAAAATTTTGAACCAACATGGGAAGGGCCCATCATAGTGTAGAAAGCATATCAAGGAAGATCTTATCAGTTGATTGATCGTAAAGAAAATTATCCAATATTATATTTAAATATATGATACTTAAAGCGATACTATGGTCGATAACATTAAAAATATATTATAATAAATGAAAAGATATTTTGCCATTATTTATGTATATTTCTTGAATGTGTTGAATTTTATGTATATTTTGCCATTTTTTATACTAAAATTTATAAGTTTTAAATTCCCTAAATATTATTAAATTGTATCCTTAAAGAAACGAAATAAAATCCTTTGTAGCATCCTTTATTTTTATTTTGATGGTTCAACCATCTAAATTTTCTCATTCAAGATTTGCCTCACATTTGAGATCCATCTCCTTAAAAAAAATTGTTAGGTGTAAGTCCATTCCCATGGTTGGGTATATGCTCACTCCCTAAAAATAGCTATTAGGTATAAGCCCATTTTAAGGTATCTAATATGCTCTATTGAAACCCATTAGTGGTAGAGCAAGCCCCTCATGGCACTACTCTAGTCAGATCTGCTGCTATTGAAGCATGCTCCTCAAGGCACCATCTTAATTTATATCTCGATCCTCTATGATTAGGTATGAGTCCCCATATTTAGGCTTTATTTTTATATGACCATATGCTAGTAATGGAGTAAGCCACTCATATGCACCACTCTAATCAAAATTCTAATCCTTTAAGATTAGGTGTAAGTCACCATAAATTTGGCTTCATTTCCATTTGATCATCCGCTAATCGTGAAGCAAGCCCCTCATGGCACAATCCTAGTTTAAATCTCAATCCTCTATTGTTAGGTGTGAGTCTCCACACTTAGGCTACCTTTCTATATGATCATCTTCTAGTAGTGGAGCAAGCCCCTCCTAGCACCACTATAGTCTAAATTTTGATCCTCTAAGGTTAGGTGAGAATCCATAAAATTTGGCTTCCTTTCCTTAAGGTCATCCTCTAGTAGTGGAGCAAGCCCCTCGTGGAACCATCCTAGTTTAAATTTTGATCCTCTATGGTTAGGTTTGAGTCCCCACACTTTTATTTCCTTTATGATCATCTGCTAGTAGAGAAGTAAGCCCCTTATGAAACTACTCTAGTCTAAGTTCTGATCCTCTAAGGTTAGATGTGAGTTCCCATACTTAGTCTTCCTTTCCTTAAGGTTATTCGCTAAAGGAGGAGCATTCCCCTCATTACCCCATCCTAATTTAAATCTCAATCCTCTATGCTTAGGTATGAATCCCCATACTAGAGTTGTGGTCGCCGATGGCCAAAATTTAAGATACCAACTAAGTGACCAATGGTTTCACCCCAAGCATGCTCTCCGTGTGCCCCCAAGACATGGAACTCTACGGAAACCCTTCTTAAACTTAATTTGATAATCTCAAATCAACACAATGGCTTGAGGTAGCCTAAGTAATGCCAATTTCCCAGCCTTCTTCCTTTGCAAATGCCTACAAATATCCTAATTTCCCTGAACCTAGGTTTGATATTTCATTTCAAAATTCTTATTGAGTGTGAGAGAGAGACCATCCATAGCTCACTAACCCCTTAGCCCTTCTGGTGATCATCTCCAACAAGCTCGATCTAGAGTTAAGTTTTGATCCATTGGATTTCAAGCCTTGTTGTGTAAAAGAAGATTATTCCCTAAAGTTAGTCAAACTCAACTAAACCAATGATAAATCCAATTAAATTCTCTTAAATGAATTCTTATAATCATGAGCTTAATGCTAAGTAGGCCCAATTAATTTTGACAGAAATATTGAATCCATCAGGATCTCACCATTGTATTAAATGTTCATGAATAGATGAAGCTCTCTAAGAAATTTCATCAAGATCCATCCTTTTGATGTCTCAAATCTTAAAGAAATTGGTTCACGACTAAGAGAACAAGTTTGGAGGATGTAGATAAAATCCTAGCCATTGATTTAGATCGACGACTTAGATTAGATCCTATATAATCTCTTGGTTCAATCCATATTAAATCCTATTTTTCTGATCTTGAATCAGTCGGTCTTAATGAAAGAATGTTAAATCGTTAGTGCGATAATGATTATCTTGCCAATTAAACTATGCATCATGTAAAAAGCCACTAACTATGTAATTCATCTAAGGAAAATTATAAAAAATCATGTGAACTTCAAAAACTTATAACTCCACTCATAATTATATAAAAAGGGTATTCTTAGGGTCTTTGTAATCATCTTGAGGAGATCTACAAACGCCATATTGTTATACCCCTTAATTCTTAGTGTATTAGAAGTAAATTCAGAATTATTTTTAGTGGTATTTTTGAAATTACTCATTGAATATAATTCACCATGGTGAGAAATTCATAGGGAAGGTTCTTAGACATGTATTACATATGTCCAAAATTTTTTATGTCAATATCAAACCTCTAAAAGGCTCAATTAAAAACCCTAAGTTCATAGGTTATGGAATGACCTATGAATCTAAATGGGCCTATATGTAAATCCATAAGGAATTAGGGTTTAAGCTTTGGTTCATTTATTATAATTTGTATAAGGGTTAGGATGCCAATGATTGCAACCCAATCTAATGAATAGCTATCCAAATTAAATCCCCTAAGGTATGGGTATATTTACCTTAGGGGATTAATTATAAATACTAGGAAAACTTTTATGAATCCAAATTGATAGAGTTTGAATAATTAGGGAAACTTTTATGAATCCAAATTGATAGAGTTTGAATAATTGGTTATGATGAACCTAAATTTTAAATTTAATTGGATTTTGAGTTCTTTTGGTCTATCAATTAGTGAAGTCAAGTTTGAAATACATAATGAACTTAGAATTTTTCTTAATTCATATGTAATTCAAATATAATTCTAAAAAATGTATTTTACATGCTTAGAATTAAGTACTTAATAGAGAAAAATTAAAAAACACTTGAATTTCTTTAAAATTAAAAAGTAAATTTTAAAATAAAATATCCATTAATTATTTAAATTAAATAATTAAAAATAATTAAATTTCAAAATGTTGCCAAACACTTGTAATCTTCCTTAGGAGTCATCAGGTGAAACTTGGGGAATATTTTAAGTGGTTTGGAGTTGATTTGGTGCAAAAATAAAAAAATTCTTTAATTAAATAATTGATTAAATCGATTAAAGGGACAAACTTGTAAAAATTATAACTAACTATGAAAAAGTCAAATGATACAAAATCAAATGCATTGAACTCATAATTGGTTCTAATAATTATGAAAAATATAAATTTTGTAGAATTTAATTTAAATAAAATGATAAAATTTGGTCAAACTTAATTAATTGAATAACTATGTAAATGTGAAAATTTAATAAATCACCAAAAATTTAGAGAATAACTAACTCAATGAATTAAATCAACTTAACAACAGTAATGAATAATCACTTTTTTTTTAACAATAATTTCATTAAAAATAAGCCAAAAATATACACCGAGTACAACTTAGGGAGAAGCATCAAATGGAATCCTCCCTCAACAAAACAGAGAGAAAAAAAGTTAAGCATAGAAGAAGCAAAAACTTCACAAACATGATACACTTCATAAAAAAAGAGACCAACAACATTTTGATATCAATGTGATGAACTCCGTAATGGGAGTCGTCCCCACCACTCTCCTTCTGTTTCTTTGGTTGATCAGTTATTTGGCCCAAACATTAAAGTTCCTTAGCAACATGAGTCATAAATTTTCTATCTTTCCTAGAGGAATGCCTCAGTGGAAAAGTTAAAAGGTAAGTTGGAAAGATCCCCATCCCTAGATGGAGAAACTTTCTTGGCCGGTTCACTAACTTACCCACTTGAGAGAGACAAGGAAGGGGGAGTAGCCTTATGTCCAGCAATACAAACAATGGATTTCTTCTTCTTCTATTTTCAAGATTTTCTTATAGTAACTAGACTCCAAGGCTCATAGCATTCAAGATTTTCTCCATCATTCTTTCTAAGCTTGATGGATGAATGAGAGTGCTTAATTTCCGTAAGGGGTGGTTGGAGGGAAGGCTGGATCAAGGAGGATGTCATTGGGTCATTATTGACGAGAGGATCATAAGAAGAGTGGTTGCTACTGACCTTTTGCAAAATAGATGGAATTTTGCAAGATTCAGTGGAACTTCCTTAAGTTGATGTGATGGCCATATGGAGGATTGAGGAGCATTGGGACACTGACTAATTTTTTGCCCAACAAAGCCACATTTGAAGAAAATGTGAGTGATCAACTCATATTTTGCCATTTAGAAAAATTTTCCATGAAGCCTAGTGATCCAAACTCTGAGAGGAATCTTGGCACCAAGATTTATATGCAATTCTCCCCAAGGAGTTTCTTTAAGCAACAGCCCCTAGAGGTTGTCCAAAGAATGAAGCTATCCGAGAAAGGTTGATGTTGTCCTAATACATGAGCTGGAAATGTGGCAAACAAATCCAAACAGGTGAAGATAGGCCCACCATTGATTGTGGAGAGAAGGAAGAAGACCAACAATAAAAATAAATAATAAACCCACTAACAACCCATGATCCTCTGATAAGAACAGCATCCCAGCCTCATCACTTTCAAAGAGGTAAATGAAAGAATTCAGAGAGATGGAGAGGAGCTAAAAATCTCCAAACATTAACCATTTGTTCTTCAATTCATTGCTTAGGATAAAATAAGGCAACCTTCGTCTAATAAGCTTGCCCACTAGCCCACTTTCAAGCCCAGCTAATTTGGCATGGAAAAACTCCATGTTTAAAGCCACATAACTACCATCATATGCCATAACTACTGCTTTAGAAATAAAATCAATTTTGAAAACATCCAACCTATTCCAACTAGTGGAAATGTTTTGGGTACTTTTAGCACCATATAAATTCTTAGAGGGCTATTGAATTGAATCAGATTGGCCATTCTAGTAAGCTGATTTTGAAGAGGCATTTGCACAAACACATGATGTGCAGTTTATAGATTCAGAAAAAACATGGGTGGCTATATCTGGTTGATTTACACACCTGCAGTCAAATCAAAATAATCTGGAGAATCCAAAGCTTCATGTAAAAACCTATATTGCTTTGCAATATCATCTCCATAATTACTCAAATGAACTATAATAATAGCAGACGATTCAGCAATACCTTGCGCCAAATCAACAGTGTGAACCATGATAGAAGATGAAATGCAAGGATCCATATCAACAATTAGAGTTATACTGGCCAAATCAGAGCCACATGAAGCCCATCCAACAAGATGATATGGTTCGTTCTCCCCAACAAGCTTGAGCAAGATGCCATCGAGTATGAGCTCGCATACAAAAAGATCCAGGGAATGATGAGCACATGAAGAATCCCATTCCATGATGAATGCATAACTGAATAGAAAAGGCTCACTTGACAAAACCTGCTTGTTTCCCTTACTGAAACTATCAGGCCCCAATGAAGAGACATGAAACTGCTCATCCTTGACGGTGCGAAATACTTACTTATGAGCCACAAGCAAACCACCAGTAGCCAAAGAATTGACACCAAAATTAGCCACAAGATTTAACTTCAAAATCTTTTCACAAACCTCTGAATCCTTACCTTCAAAACCTTCCAAAAATTTTTAAGCCTTGAATCATGCCTACCACCACAATCCCCACCGGAGTAGAGAGAAGACCAACAGAAACTCCTCCTTACCAAGCCTCTTCCTTAGAGCTACATCTATTCCCTTCTCAATAAACAGTGTATTGTGTTATATATAAGGTCAAATAGGCCTAATAGTAATGAATAATCACTTACTTTTACATATTCCATCAGTAAAGTTTATTGGCTAGAAACCTCGAGCTGTGAAGCTACATGTCCTAAGGAGGCTTTGGTCCTCATGTTAGTTATGACAAAGCATGAATGAATTGAAATTATATTGGTGCTAAATTGCAAGTCCTATAAATGAGTAATCAAGGAATTGAATTAAATAAAAATTAATAACCAATAATTAAACCTAAATGAATAAGTAATTATTGAGTAATCCGAGCTCACAAGACTATTTAGCTTAGCCCCAAGGAGGGTGAAAAAAACCTCATAGTTCTTATTTAACAATAGGAATTTATATTCAATCTAAATAACCATTGAAAAATTAGTATTAAAACATTTAGAAATTAAATGTTTTATACCCTTATGCTTGACTTCTTTTAGGAAGGCAAAGGGGTATTGGATTAGAAAGCTTAAGGAGAATCACCAAATCAAAATATAGTGACTCTACGCAACCCACCTACCCCACTTAAGGAAGTTGGTAGCATTACAAATATAAGCCTAATACATGCTAATCAATGACTGCTAGCACTTAGAAGTTATTGAGCAATATGTTTTCTAAAATCTAAATGTAAACAACATGAATAATCAAAACACCCTTAAAATAAATTCAAAACTTTTAAAAGACTAAACAATTAAATTCAAACCAACCTTTAATGATTTTAAACAAACAAATTTAATTTGTAGATAATTTTAAACTAATAAAGACTAGGATCTACCTAAGCCACATAGCCTAATACACATGCTTTAGATGTTTTTCTAGGATAACTAACTTTAGCCTAGGATAGGCAGAAGGTTTGGTGTGGTTTATTTGGAGTGCCTTACCTAGACGGTACTCATATTTAGTGTGTTTACTTTTTATACTTTGGATTCATTTTTCATTTCTATTGGTGCACATTATGAGGAGGCTCTTAGGCCATGTTATATCTACTTATATACACTCATATAGCATCATACATGTGCATTCTTCTATACTGCTCTTTTATATTCTTGCAAGGTAGAATGCACCTAGGCAATGTTGTAAATGTAAATGCAAGCAAAAGTGTAAATGTAAATTCTTTAGATTCTTATATAATTAGATTGAGTTATATAGTGTTGAATGTTGTAAAAGATTTGAAAATGATTATGTATATACATGCATGGGTTTTGAAAGGAAATAATTCTTCTTCCTTAAAAGATCTAGGAGCCAAAAGATTGAAGACCAAAATAAATAATCATATTCAAATCTATTTTATGTAGGAATAGAAATCCAGGGTTTTTGTTGGTGGGGCCTAGACACCTTTACTTTATGGTAGACCCTAGGTTGTATTATGAGAAATTTTCAAAGAATAAAAGCATTTTATTTACACATTATTACACATGCATCGTTTCATTGAATGATCATGTATATATTATAAAGTCCTAATTAAAATTTTCTAAATTATAATTCCTTGATTCCTAGGATAGAGCCATCTAATTTTACATTCATATAATGATTGATTGTGATTAAGATTATTAGCTGGTAGCTCACTCTAGGTAAGCGTAAGTCAATATTGTATACACCCTTTAGTCTCTACAAATTTATTCTATTCTATAATTCTAAATTCTAAATTTTAAAGTCTAAATGTAAACTCCAAATCCAAATTAAGGATTTCCAATCTAAAGCCTGTATAATGAAATCTTGATAACTTAAACCTTTCCTTAAATATAAATGAATTTAAAAACCTTTAGTCTTCACTAAAATCAAAAGTATCTTCGTTAGAGATGTAATTAACTATAGGGGTTTTCACTTGTAGAAAGTATGGAACTCAATCTTAAAATAAATTCTATCTTAGTTCCTTTCTAAGGTAGGGGAAGAATCTATGGATGAAGACCGAGCTTTAAATATTTATTTAGTTTCCTGATTAAAATGATAAGTGATTTTTTTTATCCTTAAAGATGAATGGAATATTACTTATGTTGTGTTTTATCATGAAAATAAATTAAGTTTCTCTTTTAAAATTGTTAGTGAAACATTATTCTATCTTTTTGGATGGTATAATGTTAATCTGTACTGATTTGACCAATCAAAACATTTAAAGAAAATCATGTGCCGAACATAAAATTTATCTATAACTACAAGTGTAACTGTAATGTTGACTTATTGATTTAGATTGAATAGTTTATCATTTAGGAATTGGTTGTACATTAGTCATTTTTCAAGTTCAATTATAAATTTTCATATGCAATATCTCACTTACAATCTCCTTTTTAAAATTTAGCATTAGAATTCTTTAGAAATTGTGCTTCCTCATATACTAATTTTTATGTGATAGTACTCTTTTTTTTTTACTCTTTCTTTCTTTTGATATTTTTCTATTTCACTTCTTTCTTTTCTTATGACGTACATGTGTACTAAATAATAATTTTTAATATCTGATTTATCCTTATTCCTTTAGGAGATCGTAAATTTAAATTAAGTAAGAATTGTATCAGTTCACTAAATCTAGACTTGATTTCATAAATGAATTGTTTAAATTAATATATGTACTTACAATTTTGAAAGTTAGCTATTCAATATTATACTTAGTAGTCAGTGCTTAAGTGTTATGGCATTTAAGTTCAACATAAAGTACTAACTTAGATTTTTTTTAAGTAGTTGATTGTTATGATTTTTAAATTAAAAAAATTTATTCTTTATTCATTTAAATTAGCACCTATAGTTTTGTAATATTCTTAATATTAAGTAATTTTTAATATTTATTTTCATTTAGTTAATTATATATCAAATGTAATATTTGGAGGGCATTTGAATAGCTAAGCAAAATAGGAATTTTAAGCTATTTAAAATTTAACTAAATAATCAACAAAAAGTGCACAAGTAACAAAACTCAACAAAAACATAAGTACTGCAAAATAAACTAATTGAATGCACCACAAAACATAAAATTTTTTTTCTACCTCTCGTCAGTGCTAAGTTCATGATCATCATCCAGACCATGCCAATCATTTGTTTGGAAGATAAGCCAACTTAGCAATGGCTCTTAAGTGATCAATGTCCCCTTCTAAATAAGGTTTTAACCTATGGCTATTAACTTTAAAATTTTGCGATATTTTTTTTATCTAAAATTTCTATGGATCCATTATGAATTGCCCTAGTAATAGTGAATGACCCAAACTAACTGGACTTAAGTTTTTCTAAAAATAATATTAATCTAAAATTGAATAATAGTACCTCTTAACTAGGGCTAAATCCTTCCTTAAGAATATTACAATCATGCCATCTTTTTTTGTTACTAATGAATCATGAAATTTTCATAAGATTTACCTTTAAAATCCTCTAACTCATTAAAATGAATTAACCTTTTTTATTCAACTTTCTTAAGACTAAAATTTAGCACTTTGACATCCAAATATACTTTAAGTTTTAACTGTAGAGGAGGGTGATAATCTTTTCCAAGGACTAAATGATAGGGAGACATCCCAATAGGTATTTTAAAAGTAGTTTAATAGGCCCATAATACATCATCCAACTTAATGTCCCAATCTTCCTAATTAAAACCCACCATTTTCTCTAAAATTCTTTTCATCTCTCTATTACAGATTTCAGCTTGTCCACTAGTTTGGGGATGATAAGCTATTGAAATCTTATGTTGAGTACCATATTTAGTGAATATTGCTTCAACTCTTCTATTATAAAAGTGACTTCCCCATCACTGATCAAAACTTGAAGCATTCTAAATCTTGAAAAAAAAATATTTTTCTTTAAGAATTTAAGTACAACTTTAGCATCAACTTTATGGGTTTCTACTCCTTCAATCCATTTGGATATGTAGTTAATAGAAATTACAATATATATAGTCATCCATGGTATTGCACAAATGACCCATGAAATCGAGGCCCTAAAGATCAAACAATTCAACTTCCAAAATATAAATTAAAGGCATTTTATTTCTTCTAGAGATATTACCTACTCTTTGACATGAATGACACCTTTTAACATAATCCTTAATTTTTATAAACAAACTAGGCTAATAAAATTTTGATAGAAAGATTTTAGATTCAATTTTGAATCTTACAAAATTTCCTTTATAATGTAAGTCATGGCACTATCTAATTATTGGTTTTATCTCATCCTCAACCATACATCTCCGAATGATATGATCATTACACTTTTTAAACAAATATGGCTCAATCCAAAAGAAATATTTGGCAACTTACAGAAACTAACATTTTTTTTTTGTAAATAGTAAATCAAAAGGAATCACACCATTAATAATAAAATTTATAATATCAACATACTAAGGAAATCTACTCACATGTAAAGAAAACAATTATTCATCAAAGAAAATGTATTAATGTCAATTTCATGAGATGCATGTTCTTCAAATATAAGTCTTGAAAGATGATCAACAATCTGGTTCTGAGTTTCTTTTCTATATAAGATTTACACAATAAATTATTGTAATAAAATTGTCCAACTCACTAATCTCAATTTGGTATCCTTTTTGTCCTAAGAAATTTTTTTGCATAATGATATGTATACACAAGAGCCTTCGCGCCAATCAAATAAGACTAGAGTTTATCAAAAGCATAGATAATAGCAAGTAGTTCTTTTTTGGTAGTGGATTAATTTTATTATGCAGCATTTAAAATTCAACAAGCAAAAAATAAAATAAAATCTTTTTATCTTTTCTTTGACCAAGAACAACACCAACAATATAATAAGTTCCATAGCACATTAATTTAAAATGTAAAGATGAATATGTTGCAACAATAAAAGGTGCTGTGAGTAAATATTATTTTAAAATTTTAAAGGCATCAAGACATACAACATGAAGCACAAATGGAAAATCCTTTTTCTAATAAATAACATAACAATTTAGAAATATTTGAAAAGTCCTTGATAAATCTCATATAGAACCCAACATGTCTAAGAAAGCTCCAAGTACCTTTAATTGAAGTAGGAGGTTATATCTTTCCTATAACTAGCCTTATCTAACTCTAACCCCTTCTTAGAAATCTTATGACCTAGTACAATACCTTCAGTCTCCACAAATTGATACTTTTTTCAATTATATACAAGATTTATTCCTACACATATTTTAAGCATTATGGTTTGATGATCAAGATGAAAATCAAAGTAGTACCAAAATTAAAAAAATTTAATAATAAATATTTCAATGCGCTTCTCTATTAAACTTTAAAAGACAAACATCATACTTTGCTAAGAAATTATAGGAGCAGTGCATAGACCAAACAACATCTTTTAAAGGCAAATGTCCCATAGGGACTAGTGAAGGTTGTTTTTCCTTAGTCCTCAGGTGCTATAGGAATCTAGAGGTACCCTAAGTATTCATCTATAAAATAATAGAAAGAGAATCATGTAAACCTATCTAACATATGGTTAAGAAAGGGAAAGGAAAAATTATTTTACTTAGTGGCTTTGTTTAACTTCCTATAGTCCATATAAATTCTCCAACCAAAGATAGTCCTAGTTGGAATGAGCTTATTATGTTCATTAAAAAAAATATAGTCAATCCACCCTTCCAAAGATCACAATGAATAAGGCTAACCCAAGCACTATCAGAAATAGGATAAATGATACCCACATCTAACCATTTAAGAATTTCCTTTCTAACTAGTGTTTTTATATATATGGGGTCAATCTTCATTGAGGGTCAACATTTTAATAAAAACATTTTCTACCAAAAAATCCTATCCATAGACATAGATGGACTAATTCCTTTTATGTCTTCTATGCTCCATTCAAAAGCTTTTTTATAATCACTTAAAACCCTAACCAACTTTCCTATATGATCTTTTTCCAAACTAGCAAAATAATGATAGGCAAAATTGAATTACTAACCAAAAAGGTATACTTAAGGTGGTCAGGAAGGGCATTAAGCTCTAAAATAGGGGTTTCCTTTCTCGATTGTTTTAAAGTTCTACCCAAAGATGAGGTATCTAATGCTTCAAATCTCCCCATAATCCTCTCAAAATTATCTCTAAGAACATGGACTAATTCCTCCAAACTCTCACAATTTTCCTTCAATGATTCATCCAAAGTCTTTTATTCTATTAGACATCCCTTCAAATTCTTAAAAATAGTCTCTTCCAAGTTAAACCTTAAAAATTCCTATTTTATGACTTGGAAATTTCATGGACTTAGCACATTTATAGGCACTTCTTGATCTCAAACTCTCATAGTCAACTCCCTCTTGTAAACATCTATCATAGCCTTAACTATGGCTAAGAAATGTCTCCCTAAGATAATGGGTATCTCTCTATCCTCTTCCATATCCAAAAAAATTAAATTTACTAGGAACATAAACTGATCTACCTTAATAAGAACATCTTCTACCACCACCTTATTATAAGTTAATGCTCTATCTACAAGCTGTAGGGTGTCAGCAGTCGGTTGAACCACTCCTAAATCTAATTTTTAAAAATTAGACAATGGCATAAGATTGATGTTGAACTCTATATCTTAAGTAGCTCCTCCATAAAATTTATCTCTTATAGTCATGGGAATGATAAAACAACAAGGATATTTTAGTTTTTTAGTGAGCTTCTTTTATAGGTGCTTCAGCTTCCTAATAGGTCTTTCAATAAAGGCACAAAGTGGCGGTGGTCTCTCTGCAACTTTCCTAATAGGTCTTTCTAGTTCTTACTTGGTAAATGTTATTTTGTAGGTGGTTCAGCCTTTACAAGCTCTTCTACCATAATTTCCTCCTTAGATTATTCTTTTTTCATATAAGAGTTTCCTAAACATTTCCCACTCCTAAGCTGAATATTATTGCAGTGCTCTTCTAATTTCATAACTTCAACATTATAATGCTCATTATGGGTTTTATTATGAATCAATCTAGAAAGTTCACCTAATTTATTTTCTATATTTCTAAGGGCTACAACTTGACTCTATAATTAGTTTTCAATCCAATTCACTAAGTCTTTTAAAGGTGTCTTCTTATATTTGAATTGATTACTTTGATTAAAGCTTGGGGAAAAAGAAGGTCTATAGTTCACTAAAGATGGTTCAGAATTATTCCTATTTCCTCTCAGGTTCAATTAGATTGCATTTCACTAATTTTCACCATTATTATTATTCCAACTAAAATTTTGTTGCTTCCTCCAACATGGGTTATACTGTGGAAAAAATTAATTTTATTATTGTGCCAGTAATTTGCTCTTTAGTTTTTCATTAGGCAAATTAGCATAACTAGTGCTAGTTACCTTGAAGGATGAACTAATATTGTATTATCAACTAGAGAAAAGAAAATAATTTATTTTCATATTCAAACTCGACATAGAGAATGTAAAAATTATTCTGAAGGTTAAAATTCACATTCATATGTCATGTCAAATATGAAAATAATCCCAAGAATATCTTTAGACGATGTCCAAAAGATTTTTCCCCTATATTAGTGAACTAAGACATGGTTCATTTCATACTGGGAGCTTGGGTGCCTATAGAGGCAAGTCTCTATAGTAAATTACATCTCTAAGGAGAAAACTTTTAGTTAATGTAGAGATTAGACTCATTCAAGGTTTTAAATATAAGTGAGTTTTCTTATATATTTTTAAAAAATATCAGTCATTCAATAAAAAATATCATTAACTTTTATAGAAAATAAATTTGAATTCATTACAATTTTTCTATAAGGAATGTGAGGAAGGCAAATACCTTTGGGGTTACGTTGCTTGGAAGGTGGTGTCAGCTAACAACATAATATCCAAGCAGTCATCTTAGATGTAGTGTACAATACGATTAGCTCTATCCTAAGAGATGAAGAGTGTATATCAAACTTTGAATCCATTACTCAAGGTGAGTAATTTTAACTTTACATTCCAATGACACTAATGAGACAACTCCCTAAGAACTCTATATTTTATTTTATTTTATTTAACTAACTAAATTTTTAACTCCTAAAATTTCATAGAAATTTTGGCTACATAACAGCCCTAACTAAAGGAAAATAGATAGCATCCTCCGAGTGTATGAGGACCCTATTACATTGCCCGTCGTGGGCATTAAAGTTGGCTTATCAAACTTTATAGAAATAAAAAAAAATCCATGTATGTATAGATGAATAGGTAAAGGGGTTAGTGTCTACATTAACAAGTATTGTATCATCCTATAACTAGTATACATGTTCCTACAAAATTTGGGACATATATATGTAAGAAAACCTAAGGAGATTCCACCCACTAATGTAACTTAAATCCCATATGGTACAATGCAAGACACATCATAAATAAAAGGGACTGCATAAATAAAAATTAATTAATTAATTTAATTAAAACTTATAGCAGACTTGGACTCTGCAGAAAAGAAAGGTGGCGAGGCTCCACCACTATAAACTTTTGTTCTTAAGCCTACCGTATGTATAAAATCTAGTACATCTGCCTAAGGTCTTTGAGCTCCAATTCTTCTATAAAATTCCTAAAAATAGTATCCTCCAAAAGAGAGGACATCATCTTTTGGATCCCTATTTGTATATATAAGCAATTATATTTAACCCTTTTACAACTCAAGATATTGTATAACTCGATGTATATACAAATTATATTTATAATGAATACATGTATATAACATCTCCTACATAAATTCTACTTTGAATCTTACAGGAAATTTAAATATTGTAAAAAAAATAATAATATGCATGTAAAATTATAGAATGTGTAGAACAGTTGTGTAATATCCTAATGCTTCTAATGCAGTCCTTAAAGAGCCTAAATGTACCTAAAAAATTAAAATGTTTGACATTCCATATTACATAAGATAAATAAACAAATATAGGGTACTCTCCAAGCAAATGACCCAACAAATAATTCACACCCCGACCTAACCTAAGTAAGTCAGAATTGGTTATCCTAATAAGCCATCTGAGTGTGTCGGGGAGGCTCTGTGGCTTTACTATATCTTATAGAAGTTTAATATTTAAGTTGCATCAATTTAAAGTGTTTATTAATTAAGGCTAAAAGGAATTTTATTTAAAATTTATCTTGTATGAATTTAGATTTTATCATTTGAGTTTTAAATTTTAGAGTTGATTATTTAGTTGTAATGAATTTGTTGATTATTAACCCTAAGTGATAAGGCTACCAACCTACATATCTGAAGGCTTATAAATATAATGCAATCATTCCACATATAGGATAGATGATAGCATTATGCCTTTAAGATATTTATTAAGGAATAAAGAAGGGACCTTTCCAATTAGTACACATGCCCTCTATTGGAATCAACCATGATGTTTAAGGTCAATATTTTATTAAGGTTTTATTAAAGGTTATAAATTTTATACAACCATGCCTTACACAAGTGGAGGATAGTATGGTGCATGAAACCCTTAATTGGTTGTTAAAATTTCTAAACATCCCTTAAGGAAATATGTGTGTACCCTCCAAATGGAATCATGCACCACATAAAGTGATTGTTGGGTGATTTAGATTGTATTAAGAACCTTGAAAAATTATTGCTAAAAAGCTCTCCAAAAGGAAGAAAGCAATAAGCATAAAAGCTCTTATTATTTAGTTAATATTAATTATTAAATTTATTAAATAAAAAATAAATTTTATCTAAGTTTATTTTAACATAAGTATTTTTTATGTTTTAAATTTTTGCTGTTTTTTTATTTTTATTTAATTATTTAGAACTTTTAATGAATTATTTAATTTTTATGAATTTTAATTAACTATAAGTTAATTAGTAATAAATTACAACTAATGTTTATTCAAAAATTTTATTTAAATATAATTTTTAACCTCTAAGTTTTATTTTATTTTATTTAAATTTAATATGTATATTTTATTTATATTTAATATACTTATTTAAGTATATTTGAAATATAGTTATTAATGAATTATTTAAAAGTTTAATAAATAACATAACATGGATTATTTATTTTTGATATCAAATTTACTCCAAACTTTATGTAATTGATAACATTGGTTAAGGATGACCAATGTATCAATTCTAAGAGTTTCAGAATAATTTGATTAGTATTTTATTTTTAATAAATATATTTAATTAATAGTTATTTAATTATTAATTTAAATTGAATCAAATTTGGATCTATATTTTATTTCTCAATGATTGTAAGATTGATTTAGAGTTGATTAAAGGTTATTTTGTATTTTTATGAATTTTTCATGATTTATTATGATTTATGGAAAATTCAGCCTTTAATTAAAGGTTGATTTTTATTAAGATTATTCTATTGTCAATTAATGCCAAATCAAGATGAATTTAATTCCTATGGCGTGTAATGTCTCTTTGTTCACTAGTTTAAAGTTTCATCCCAAGTGAATGTTTGTATGAATTTCTAACAATTTCCTAGGTTTTCTAGACACAAAGCTTAGTTATTGTCCCTAAATATTACTAAGGTTCAAATGGGTGTAAAACTTGGTGTGACTATCCCTTCCACATATACAATCATGCCATAGCAAGATGAATACCTAAATCTTCATGCAAAGGGTGTAATAAATGTTCAAATATTTAAGTTAAAATGTAACCCATACATTTAAAAATTCACTTAAGCTTAATAAGCCGATTAATTGGGGCAGAGAAAATTATAGGATATATATAACATCCTATATTTACTATATGCCAAAATTCAACTCATTCCAATAAATGGTTTAAGGAAAATTAAATAAAAATACCTATATGAATAATTGAATTTATTCACAAACCCTTTATTAAATTGAGTTTGTTTTAATTTTAATCAATCATTCTCTTCACCCTGAATCCATAGAGGTATTATATGCCAAATTTAGGTATAAAAAGAATTTTTTTATAATTTTTTAAAGTTTGATGCATTTCTATAATTATTTAAAGGGTTTTTATTACATGGTCAGCTAGATACACTAACTATGCAGGGACTCTACATGTGGCGGCTAGTAGTAAAGCCGTGTGGGAGGCGACTGTCAAGTGAGTCAGCAAACTTAATTAATGTGACAATGTGCACATTCTTTTGAATCGCACAGTTTGAAGTGGATAAACCTAATTTAGATTTATGAAGGCTAGTTAATCCTGTATTTAGGCTCATTTGAATTAAACTACTAAATCAACGATATCATGACCATTGATCCAAAAGAAACTAATCAGGCAGTCATGTGTTTGTCTTCTTTCTCCATCAACTTAAAAGCCCTAAACTCACATTTCTCTTCAAACTCCATATACAAGAGTTTGATTAAAGTAAATTATTAGAAAGATATAAGGAATGATTGAAAATATAATGGGGAATTATTTTTATGTGTTTTTATGCAATATTTATGAAGTTATTTTAGACTCTAGATAAAAACCTAGGGTTTAAGTTTTACCAATTAACAAATGGTCTCAAAATATGCCTTAGGGCTAGTCTTGTTCATCTGAAGTTCCACTCCAACTTTGTAGAAGAAAATAAGCTCAGATAGAGGTTGGATGAAGAGTTGGATAACTTGGGATGGATGGAGCTTCAGTTCTTCATCAACCTTATCACTGGTGAGCTCTAAATAATAGGCAAATGATTGAAGAGTGTAAAGTAGTCTCTAGGAATGCAAAATGAAAAGCTTGATAATAAGAGGTTTATAGAGTAAGTGTAGTGAGTATGACTGTTTCAAGTAATTTACCCTATTCGATCTACTAGAGGGAGCTTAAACAACCAGGATGGATCAAGAAGCTTCATTGGATAATGGATAGTTGGCCCAAATTGTTAGGTAGTAGAGGGAAAAATCGAGCAGAAGGAAAATTATACTAGGTCATTCTCACATGGGGGAACACTAGAGTCCTTTACTTTGAACTAGGGGATAAGCTAGGTTTGCCTAGAGTCCAAGAAGCTTCTATAGGAATTTTGAATGAGCTGGGTGAGCTGGCATGGAGGAAAATGCATGGGCTAGGGGTTTTTACTGTATAAGGCTCTTTTATTTATTTATTGACTGAGCTAACTAATCCACCAATCAAATGTGGTGAGGTGAACATTAGGAAGTGTATGGAAAGAAACTCTTATTGTATCATCAATTATTGATCTAAGGAATCCTATAAATCAATTATAAAAAGTTTGAATAACCAACCAATCAGGAAAAGCATGATAAAGGCACTTTTTAAGCATCTCCTTAAATCATTCCCAACTCTCATAGAATAAATCTCCTTCATATTGGGAAAAAGAAGTAATTTCATTCCTAAGCTTAGTTATACTTGATGGTGAGAAATATATTGCTAGGAACATATGTGCTAACTCATTCCAAGTGATTATGGAGCCTTAGGGCAAGAAATTCAACCACATCTTAGCTTTGTCCCTTAGAGAAAATTGAAAAAACTAAAGTCTAATATTGCTATAACTAACTCCATTATACTTAAATGTTGTATAGATTTCTAAAAGCTAGCTAATTGTATGTTAGGATCCTCAACAGGAATTTCATAAAATTGAGAATTTTGCATTTAGATTATGGTAGGTTTCAGCTTAAAGTTATTAGCTTGGATAGTAGGTTAATTGATGCTTTGATGAATTCCATCTACTAACGGATTGACATACTCTCTAAGAAGTGTATGATTGTCCTAATCTTGATTTAGCTCAGCCATTCCTGATGATGAAGTATTTTTGGATTTTTTTAGTTTTTGTAAGAGTCCTTTCTATTTTGAAGTTAAACAAGAAAGGATGGTTACTACCTCTAGTATGCATAAACTAATAACAAATAGAAATTGAAATATAATTAATAAAATAAAAATTAAACATGTAAATTGTCACAGATCCACAAAAGAATAATGATAACAAAAAATTATACAAATATGAGTAAATAAGAAACCTTTTTTAAATAATATAGAAATAATTATAAGAATGCACATTACTTTCCTGATAATGATGCAAAAACTTGATGTTGTGTAGTTTGGGTTATTTGAGTTAGACTATACTTTTATTTATTCAAATATAAATTTCCACTAAAAATGCAATTGTGTATGTCGATCAAGTAATAAATGTGTAAAGTGAGAGTGTTGATCCCATATGTGCTCTACTTCACACAATTATTCTAGTACCATCTACTTTTGGCTACAAAATTTGTACTATACATTGAAATCATGGTTCTATGCCATATAGAATAAAAATTATAGGAGAAAAGTGAACATACTTGTTTTGGACAACGGATAATGAAATCTCTTAAGCTTTCCTAAGCAAACTCTCTTAATTTAGTTGTTAATCAGAACATATACATCCTTAGATCTCTGTTGAACTTGTAAGGATGTAATGAAAGGTTAATGGCCTTCTTACAAAAGTGTTCTATCTTTATTGACCCCAAAATATTAAGCATCCTATGTCTAGGCATGAAAGTAATCTATTCCAACTCTCCTAATTATTTTAATATTCCTCCATTGAGATAATATATCATACTAGGTTTTAATTCTACCCATGACCACTTCATAGTTTAAATTAAGAGTGAGTGATATTGAAAATGTCCACTTTTAATTTAAATCATGTGAGTCCACATTAGTAATTACTATGGTTTTCCTAGTATTAGTCTAAAACTATGACTTTAGCTGGCCATAAAATAAAAATAGAACAACATAATTTCTATTACTTTCTCAAGAAAGAAAGTACAAATATATAAGAGTAAAAAGATATCACCTGGAATAAAGGATCCCAAATAGAGCCAAATTATGAACCCTTCCCAAGGTGAATCTCTGCTTATAACTTCACTCTTGACACTTCTTTCCTCTCTAAATGCTTACTCACTCACTTTAATGTTAGCAGGCCACTCTAAAATATGTACCTTATTCTCATTTGGCCACTTCTATAAGAAAACTATACAAGATTACAACACTCACATAGAAAATTAAAAAACTATTTATACTTATTACAGAAATGGCTCAGGTGCCATGCCAGTTGATAAGGTGGCGCCATGGCATTACAATATGAACTAGTATGATAGCACTAATAAACAAGCTTTGCTGCAGTGCTGGTTTTCTTAAGGAACCATAAGAGGTAACCTAAGGACTTAGTCTGACTAAACCTTAGGGGATCTAAACATCCTTTATAAATTCGCTAATTGTAATTCAAAGTCTCCAAATCATTTCAAACCCAACCTTAATGCCATGCTCAGGTTAAAATTTAAGGATCTCCATATTTATATTTTAATAGCTAATTCAATGCAAATTTTTGTATAAATTATAACACCATTACTAATATTTTAAAATCTTGGTTTATTTCTTCAAAAGGTCATATTCGTCATGTTTAACCTATCATTATTTTTTGGTTCCTTTGGAGAAGTAGAAGTGAAGCTATGTATGAGAATATTTGTATGAATGTGATGAGTATTATTGGTAAAATTAAGGATAAAGTGTTGCAGCAATTTTTTTCTAATTTGCTTAAAGTTAAGACTTTCAAAGGTCATTTTAATATTTTCCTATTGTTGGTATTTCTTCTCAATCTACTTTTTCTATTTTAAGGGACAGAATTGTGAGATGGCTTAGACCTAACCTTTATTGGTTTAAACTGAACACTGATGGATCTCTCAATAACTCTTTTGTGGGTTGTGAGGGTTTGATCCGTGGCTAGAATGGCCAAGTTATTATTTCTTTTGTGGGCTCTAGTACCTTTACTACTGTAATTGTGGTTGAGATTCAAGCCCTTCAATATGGTTTGCATTTGTGCATATCTCTTGGTGTCACTAATCTATGGATTAAAGTTGATGTTATCCCTTTTATTCATTATATTAAAGGTAATTTGTTGTCCTATCCATCTTATTTTTATATGATTAGGGATATCAAGCAATGGGTTTCTTTTATTTCATATTCTATTTCTCATGTTCATCATGAAGGGAATGTTGTTTCTAATTATTTAGTTAAGATTGGCTATAACCTTATTAATTTTACTGAATTTGTTGAGCATTCATTACCTAGAAAATTGAAGGGCTTAGTTAGGTTGGAAGTCTAGGCTACCTTATGTTCATCTCTCCTAGTGGTTTCTATTTAGATGTATTTAGTTTCAGGAACTGGATTTTATGTTTTCTCATGTACATCCAAACTTAGCCATAGGGCACATCATAGCCTACACTCTTGAAACCAAATATAATCTTTAATATCTAGTTCCATCGAATGTTCCTCCTTCATTCTATACAAACAGCTCTTTCCATGTCCTTCACAGCACTCGTCTCCATCCGGAGCACAAACAAGCTGAGGGAGAAGGTGAAGAGGAAATTCTTGCACCTGCTCCTCTCCTCCTGGAGTCACCATTGGATCCACTGGTTCATAGATTTGACCAGTGGGAGGTCCTCTTTGACTCCTACGTGGTTGCACAGGAGCAGAAGCATGCAAAAGATGTTGATCTATTCAATACATATATCGCCCAGCAGTAGTAGTAGCACGACCAGGATATGGCCTAGTTTGGAGAGCAGTTCAGTTCCATCTATAGCTTTTTTCAGCCACCACCTCCTCCTCCTCCATCTGATCAAGGTCCCTCCTACTCCTAGGTTTTTTGGTTTTTCTTGTTGTTTTTTTGTGATGTTTTCATATTGTCTTTCTTCTTTATGCTCTTCTGTGTGTTTTTCTATTTCCTCCTTTTTGAGATGTAAAAAGGGGGAGTAGTTTGTGTTGTTAGTATTTTGGGTTACTAGTGTTCAATGTCATTGTACTGTTTCCTATGCTAGTAAAATTTGTGTGGCTTTGTTTTCCTTGCTCTATGTTTTATTTGCTGAATTGAAAATTATCTAACAAATATTTGCCATCATCAAAAAGGGGGAGATTGTTGCAAATCTGGATTCAAGGTTTATAATTTTGATGATAATAAACATTTCAATTTCTAGTTGATTACGTAACCTTTCAGATCCACAAGATCAAGTGCAATTCAAACTAGCTCATGATTGAGTGTGACTGTGTTCAAATGTAATTTTTTCCCTTTTCTTGAGTTAAATGTAATGCAATGGATCCCCCAAATAAGTGACCTTACACACACACACTCAGGGGGAGAATTTTAGTGACTTAGAGTTTCTGTTCTATTTTGATCATATCATCCTGAATGACAGTAATATCATCCAAGATAATCCATTGAAAAAGGAAACCCTAATTAGGATAGCCATGTTAAGTCGGTCCGATTAAGTAGATCATCCTGGACGATCCTACTATCGTATAGGATGATATGCTCAAATTAGAAAATCTTAGCTGCCAGACTAATTTAGGCATGTTTATATTTTTAGTATTTTGGTCTAATCATCTCAGACAATATATGTATCATCCTAGATGATTCATTACAATCTTGCCTAAACTAGCCATGTGATTAAGGAAAGAAATTGAGGATTAATTAATCCTTCACATCATCCTGGACAATCGAAAGATCATCCTGGATGATTTGATAAAAATCCTCATCATCCAATGTAACTCATCTGGACGACCCGACTGATGTGTTGGATGATATGGCCATATTTATACTAATAGTACATGATGATAGACTTATCACCCTAGATGATTAATTATATTGAAATCATCCTGCATAGTCTTCCAGGATGACCCAAACTATATGCCGGACGATATTAGTCATTTTTAAACTAATCATATAGGATGATAGACATATCATCTTAGATGATCAAGTCATTTTCTATAGATCATCTCAAATTTTCTCCTGGACGTCTCGAACTATGTTATGGATGATATTATTGATTTTGAACTAATCATCCTGGATGATCTCAGAAGCTTCCTGGACGATCAGAATAGATCATGTCTTCTAATTGTCCAGAAGAACCAGATCATTTAGGCCAAAAAAGGCTAATTTACACTAATCGTACAGGATGATCGATGATGATCTTTGACGGCAAGTTGAAATTTAGGGTAATTTTTGAGCCCTTCTATTTAAGGTCTCTTGTTTGCTACTGTTGAGATCTTTTGTCACAATCCTCACCTGAAAGAGTCTTGAGAGGGAGAGGGAGAGCTTAGGACAAAGAGGGAGAATCTTATGAGGGGGAGTTTGTGAGGTGTTCACAAAGGTTATCCGAGCAAGGATTCGAGTCATCATCTCCAATCTTCGTCCCTTGTCCCTTTATATCTCTATGGGAAGGATCATGAGCAAGAAGATCAAGGTTCTCTGCCTGCTTCAGGAGGAAGTGAAAGGAAGTAAGGTTCTCTACCTGCTTTAGGAGGAAGCAAATGGAGTTTAGTCTATGCCTGCTTCACGAGAAAACCAAAGGAGTTTGGGTTCTCTTCCTCATCGGGGTTAGTGAAAATAAGTTTTGTAAAGGCTTCTCCATCTTGCTATGGGAGGAAAACTAGAGTCACTGAGTTTTAATGCAATACCTGGAGGGGAGGCTCTGGGGAGTGCATGTAGGTCAAGTTGACCAAAAAACTATAAAATCTGGTGTGTTCTTTCTTTTACTGTTCTACTTTTTAATTTGTGCATTTTAATTTCTGTGGATGATCGTATGGTTAAAGTTATTATTTTATTTGATTAAACATCTCCACATCAATGTAAAATTGAAATTGTTTTCAAACATTCAAAAAGGTTTTCAAAATCAATTTTGCTTAAGAATTTTTAAAACTAATAATTCACCCCCCCCCCTCTTGGTTAGCCGCAGGCTAGTTCAATAGGGCTTAACATCCCTAATGAACTTTCCCTTTTGATTTTGGAGATCTAGATGGTGGGGGTCTGGTTTGATCAGATCACTTCATTTTTTTTTTTGGTATATTATTTCGTTGCTTCTTATATTGATGTGGGTATCATTGATATGAGAAGTGATTGTTGTAATTTGTTGTTCCTTTTGTTCATTCTTTTCCATACTTAATCTCGCAAATTTTGTTGTATTTTTGGCTATTTTGTACCTATGTTGAACCTCTAGCCCGTTCAGGCCATTGTTTACAATTTTGTATTATTAGGGGGCATAATGTCTAGCTTTTATCATAACACCTAGTAATGTATTATATCTAATTACATATTTACTATGGTTTGTTATTCACTTGTTTGAGTTAAAAAAGAGATTTTGAAAGTTTAATTTTCTTTGGAAAATTTTAAATTTTAGAATTTTTAGTTTTGAAATTCAACACTTCATTATGAATGAATAATCACCTTAGGAGGCAAAATTTTCATTTCCTAATGGGTTCAGACTACAAAACTGTAGGTTCATCCTGGTCATTTGAATATGATAATTATGATCATTGATTTTAATTTTTCCAAAGATAATTAACTAGATTTTGAAAATTAATATGGGTTCTAAATCTCCAACGAGTGAAATCCCACATAGTTAATTACATCATAGGAAATTTGAGTTTCCTATGAAAAGTCTCAATTAAAATAAAGGTATAAATTTGATTTAGAATTTTTAAGGATTAATATAAAAGGTGTGAGGTTTGAATCTAAATAAGGACTGGATCAATTTTGAACACATATTTCTGGAAGTAAAAGGAAGAAATGTTAGAAGGGTTTTTAGATTCTGAAATATTTCAGAATCACCTGAGCCTATCCAATGTGTTGGGCTTTAAGTTTTAGTTTGAAGAGGGTTTAATTTGAAATGTCAACTTATTAGAAAGTTGGGATTATATTCCCATAAGGTGGGGACTCATAACTTTATGTCAGCCCTGAATCCTAAATCTAAAATTAGTACTGAACAACAATGACACAAACCTAGCTAATGTAGAGCAAATTTGGACTTACCCTTGCCTAAATAGGGAGCCAGCTAACCACGTAAGCGCTTAAAATCCATAAATCTGGTCTTTTTATGAAAGAGTGGTAAGGATATTATTTAATTAAGTTTGAGGAATCAGAACTAAAATCTAAAGTAGATCCTAATTGGCACCTTAACACATGTAGGATACTTTGATGCTTGAAATAAAATGCAATTAAAATTTTGGATTCTTTTAAATTTATTTCTAATACAATGCATGCTAATTAACTTGATGAATGCATAAAATTGATATGAAGAAGTTTTTAAATCAGGCTTAAAAATAGATTTTTCCCTAAAGATTGTATAATATCTCCTTGATAGAACTGCACCATAATAGGTCAGATGGTCTGCTAGAAAGTGCAGCCAGGGAGGTGCCTAACAAGGAAGAAGTATTCAAAATGAATGCATGATAAACTCTCGATGATATCGAGCCTACTTCTTAAAACTTTATAGTTTCTATATGAGCTCAAATAATTTGATTTATTCGAGTAGAAGAATTTTTTAGTGTACCCTCACGAGCCTCCGATCGATTCCAGGCTAAACTAAAAATGACATGCAATCAAGAAAAGTAAGAAAAATATGTCATTTCTACTACACAATAAATCTAAATAAATTGTTCAAATCAATAAATCAATTTTATTATCTATGTGGCAAGTGCCACTGAATATTACAATTTAGGGTCTGTAAAATTTAGAAGTGGATTGGTATCACTGACAATAACCTGGATTTTACTCCTAAGACTGACTCAAGTTATTTTTAGAGTGGGATTCCTCTCTATCTTCACTCCTTCATCCTTTTGTAAGCTCCTTGAATTTTTTTGGTCTAGAATCCAAATGAAAACAAACTCCTTTCTGAAGGGGTGTTTTTTTTCTCTTTGGATATTTGAAATCATCCTAATTTGGATCTCCAAATGGAAGGGGACTATCCCTAAGAGATGTTCCCTCCTCTTTGGATTTCAAGTTGGATATTCATTCCATCTCAAATATCACTTTTACATTACAACTCAAATTTAAAAACATCAAATTACATATACATGAAATAAAGAAAATCTAGACTCAAAAATAACCTGCAAGGTTAGCCTAAATAGTTATAATAAAATTCAGCATCCAAAGTAGTTATATAATTAAATGCTCAAATTAATTTAACAACCATGCTTGGCCATGCTCTTTTTAATTTTACGGGGACTTAGCATGCTTAGCACTTATAGAAAGATTGTTAAATTAAAGTTTAATTTTTCTTTGCCCCTTAGTTTTATAGACTTGTATGAGCATGGCCACCAGCAAAAAATCACGTGAACAACTAGATTGCTCCTAAACTGCGAGTAATCTAATGCCCATTATATCAATTCATAGATTGTATTAAAATTTAAATAAATAATCACATCAACTAATTCTAGAAACCAGCATGCAATGAAAATAAGAAAACCCCAACATACAAGTAGGAGAAAAGTAAACACCAGCCTAGCCTAACACTAGAGTTGGTTAGCATAGTTAACCATCTAAGGTGTGTGTGTCAAGCTATGTGGCTTGGATATGTCCTATGTTGGGTAATTTGTTGAAGGATAAAGGGAATTTTAAATTTGAATTTAAGTATTAATATTTTAAATAACATTTTAAGATATATTTAAAATGTTAATTGATTACATTATTTCTTTGCACGAATACCGTAAATTTTATTTCACCTTCCTTGGGACTAAGTTAATAGCCTCACAGGCTTGGGTTACATAGTAGTAATCAGTATTACTCTACTTAATTTATTAAGGTTTGAAAGGTTGATAATTTTTAATTAAACTGATTGATTATTGATTTTAATGTTGGATTTAATGTTTTTTAGAATTTTAAGTTAATTATTAAATTTTGGATTTTTTTTAATTATTTTGATATATTAAATTATGGGGGAAAATTTTGACTTTTCAAATTAGGGTGAATTTTAGAATTTTGATATTTTTCTTAAATATTAGGCCCTAAAATGAGCAATTAGACACTATGTTTTATAGAATTGGATTTGTCTAGATTTAGTTATGATTATTGAAGTTTTGACTTAAATTTAAACAATGTTTGACTGAAAGATTATCTTTTTGACTTTGAGTGATTTTTGGAGATTTGACATTTTTAATAAATATTTTACCACAAATGGAGTCTAATGACTTTGAGTTTGCTCGATTTGGAATATTTTTGAATTAATTATGAATTTTCAAAATTTGACCAATTAATTACAATTTTAAATTATTTAATTAAGTAGATTTTAAAGGTTTTGATCCAAATTGATTCCAAACTTCTTGAAATCACTTCTAAAGGTTAGGAATAACCCAAGGGAGTGTTCTCAAGTTTTTAAGAACTTTTTGGAATTTTTAATTTTTTAAATTAATTAAATTAATTAAATATTAATTTACATTTAACATTGAATTAAACTTAAAATTGAAGCCTAGTGAAGGGGTTTTTAATTTTCTTAAATTAAGGGTTAAATTTTAGTCAATTTGATATAATATTTGCAGTTTTATGATTTAATATGATTTAATTATAATGTTTGGAAGTTTAAAGCTAAATTAATGGGTTAATTTTGGATTAATTAAATAGTTGACTTAATGAATTTTAAAATTAGTGAGAATATTCCTATGGCAGAGAATGTCACTAAGTTTAAACATGTTAAATTTCACCACTATTGGATGTATGTTTAATTTTCTAAAATTTTCTAAATTCCTAAGACCATTCCATAATTATTGTCCTTAGGTGACACTAAGTTATGTAGGTTAAATTCAATATTTTACTAACCCTTAAGCATGAATAAAGTGCACACACCACATCAATCAAGAACCCTAGACTAAGTGCATGTTCAATCCTAAGACATTAAGATTGAAGAAAACTTTCATAATTGGAAACTTAATCAATGAACAATTGAAATTACAGTTGTTCATTTATTACTCACCATTCCCCATTAAATCTTCTCAAATATGATAATCTTTGTTTGAAACTTTAGAAAACAACCTAAATGCTTGCATGGATTTAAAATATATAATTTAAAATTAATTTTCAAAATTAATTTTTAAAACGTAAGCCTTGAAAACTTGAAATAAACTCAAAATGAAATTCAATTAATCTTGGAAAATGTTACAGAAGATCAGAAATATCATAAAATAAATTTCCCAAAACATTGAAAGTATTTGGATTTATATTTAATTAAATATTATTTATATACTAAATATTTAATATTTTAAATTATTTAAAATATATAAAATATTTTTACTTGATTTTAATTTTAAATGAAAGTACTTAAAAAACTAAGCAACGGCACCGACAATGGTGGGAGGACATGCTGTACCATCAGATTGGCAGAAATAATATCGTGCAGCAACACCACAGTCATTCCCAATGGCAGCATTGCCAATGATTGTGTCGCCGATATTTATTGACATTTAATGCGTAGTAGCGGTGGGACCCACATGCTTTTGCTAATCTGAGATAGCTATTGTGTTCACCCATTCGACCTTCCAATAATTTGAATGAGCAGCTCTGATGGAGCAGGATGATGACTTGTATAACAGTGAATCGCAGGGTTGATCGAGAGGATCAAACTACTCAATCTGGAACATTAATCATGAGAACAATGATTCAAAACTTGAAAGCTCATTCTTAAAATAGAATCGATTAAGTTTGATGAAATTTTAAATAGAGATGAAAATTATATTCTGAGTTGTATGGAGGTGGTCCCATGCAAAGGCGAGGCCATTTGGATTGAAATGAAAATTTAAAACCTCAAGGGGTATTTTAATCAAAGTAGGTTGACTTGGTCAACTCAACTTGACCAAGGTCTAGAGTTGTATTCAATGCATTCCTAATGATTTTTAGGATGCATTAGAGGAGGTTCCAGGGCTTGATTTGACTGGGCTATATTAAAGTTTGATTAAAACATTAATTTTTGCCATAAAGGGCATTTTGGTCATTTTGGCCCCTTGTCAACTTGGGATCAAACTGAGGTCACCAAAATGTACTTTAATTCTCAACATGTCATAATGAAGGCTATGGAAATTGTCAAGGGTCTTGGGGAAGGTCCCAAGGTCAAATTCCCGAAAGTGGCAAGTCTAGTAACATAGGAAGTAAATATTTATGATTGATTTGGATAATCCAAATTCAATCAATCAAACAAAAATCTAGCTCAAATCTAAAATTCCTGACCAAAACCAAGGCTAAAGGCATATGTCTTAAAACCCTTTTTGAGTGATTTTTCAACCACTTCAAAATCTAGTCAAATGACCTCTTATTTATGATTTATCAATTTTATATAGATTAAGAATGCCCCTAGAGTCAACCCTCCAAATTTGAGCTCAATCTAAAACCTCTAGCCCTCGAAACTAAATTGATTTTTAATTCTAATGGAAGGGAAATACCTCACCTTAAAAGCTTGAGTTTAAATTGATACTAGGGTAGTGCCACTGAGGCCATGCTCTACCACTAGTAAACGTAATCCTAAGGGAAGGAAGGACCTAACCTTAAGGAAAAAAAGGCTTGATTCTTGAATTAAAATTGAAACTAAGATGGTGCAACAAAGGGCATACTCCACCACTAAGAGATCTTATCCTAAGGCAAAGAAGCACAAGGACTCACACCTAACCTTAAAGGAGAGAAAAATGGATAAGCATGTGGGACGGAAGCCTTACTTCTCATAAAGGATCAGGTCAGGAATTTGAAATTAGGATAATGACATAGAGGGTGTGCTCTATCACAAAAATGTCTAAACTTAAGGAAACAAAGCACAATGACTCACATCTATCCTTAGGGAGATAAGAACTGGAAGATCATATGGGAAAGAAGTATTGCCTCCCATAAGGATCAAATATAGGATCAAAATTGAAAATAAGGTGGTGTCATAAAGGGCGTGCTCCATCACTAGGAAGTTTAATCTTAGGAAAAGAAAGTGCGATCACTCATATCTATCCTTAAGAAAAAGAAAATAGAAGATCGTGCAAGAAGGAAGCACTCCTAACCACAAAAGATTTTGTCTTGATTCAAAATTAGGATGGTGCTATGAAGGACGTGCTTCATCATTAATGGATTTAAACTTGAATGGGGCATTGATTCCCAGACAAAGAAACTAGGATGATGCCATGAAGGGCATTTTCCATCACTAGTAGATATAATCATAGGGAGTGAAAGAATGATGAATCACATCTATCCTTACAGAATAAAAAATTTGAAGATCGTATGGGATGGAACCATTATTTCGCACAGAGGAACAAATCTAGATTTTGAAATTAGGATGGTGCCACAGAGGGTGTTCTCCATCACTAAATTGCTTAATCCTAAGGAAAGAAAGCTTGATGACTCACATCTATCCTAAAGGAGAAAAAACTAAAAGATCATGTGGGAAAGAAGCATTGCTTCCCATAGAGCATCAAAACTAGATTTTGAAGCTTGGATTGTGCCATAAAGGGCATGCTCCATCACTAGAATGTGTAATCCTAAGGAAAGAAAGCATGATGACTCACATCTTTACCTAAGGAAGAGAAAAATAGATTCTAAAAATTTAAGATTTAAATGAAATCGATGTAGTTAAATTCAAAACATGATGAACTTTTTATTGATTTAAAAGTCAAGCTACATCAAGCATAGTATTTCTTGAAGAAATACCCATTCACTAGCAATATTAGGCAATTTTCATTACAATTAACTAGCTGATATGGGCCTCCTTCATAGAATATTTCTATGACAAAAGGTCCTTCCTAAGTTGGTTCAAACTTCTCACCAATGTTTTGGTGAGCAAAGATAGAACTTCGAAGAACCAAGACCAAGTCTCCTACTTGGAAGATTCTAGGTCAAACTAACTTACCATGAGCTTAAACCATTTAGGCTTTATATAACTCTAAGTTCTATTAGGCTTAGAGATGATGCCCTTTAAGGCCCTTAAGCTCTTATAACCAGAGTTATTCATTTTGTTTTGTTGTGATTTAATTCTAGATTATAACTCAAAGTGAAGGAATTTGTACTTCCATAGGGAGTAAAGCCTCATACCCATACACTAGTGTGAACAGAGTGGATTGGTTTCAGTTTCTGTAAGTTATCTGATAGGACCAAAAAGCTTCAACTAACCTCTCATCTCATTGACATTTTTTATTATTGAGGGTCTTTTCTGATGATTTATACCAGGGTTTTGTTGAAGGCCTCAACCAATCTAATAGCTTATGGGTAATAGATTATTGAGTATCTCTAATCAATACCACAGAAGTTTGTAATATTATTAACTTTTATAGATTGAAGGCAGATACATTATCGAATATGCTTTTACAGGACATACTGAATAGATAAATAATATGGTCATGAAAGAATTTCACGACATGGTGTGATGTTCCTTTACGTATGAGAATTACTTCTACCCACTTCAAGAAGTAATTAGTCGCTGCTAAAATGAAGTGTTGAACCTTTGAAGAAGGAGGGTCAATATTCCTGATAACATCTATATCCCAACTTTCGAAGGCCACAAAGCTATTATGGGATGTAACACATTAGGCAGCTATTATAAAACCACACCATAAACCTGTCTCTGATGAGAAAATTTTACAACATTCATTGAATCGTCAATCATCATAGGCCTATAGTTTCCAAGTCTTTTAATTTTTAATTTCATCTTAGTACCAAATTGATGAGCACCACAAAGTTTGATATTATCCTTATTTATAATCTTTAGGGCCTCTCATTTGTCTAAATAATGGAGAAACATCTGATTGAATGATCAATGGTATAACATAATGTTCACTAGTGCATATGATAAGGTATATTTCTTGATTTGATTGGCAAGTGGCCTGTCTTAAGGGAGCTTACCTTCTTGAAGGTATTCTATCAATGGTTATCTCCAATTGTGTTCTCATTAGTCATTGAAGAGGCAGATAGGGCATGAGAAGATTTCTTATTGATCTGCTCCAAATTTATATGAGATATGACCTGATGACCCTACATCTCTATAATAATAGAGTGTTCTTCTGGATTGGAAAATTCCTTTGCAAGATTTGCTAGGGCATCAATCGCAAAATAGCTTCCATGAGGAAACTTATACATAGTTACAATAGAAATTTATTCAAGCAGAAGACTAGTATACTGGTGGTACTTCAGGAGTTTTGGATTCAAAACCTTATAGGTTCCTACAATCTAGTTATTCACCACTTGAGAATCACCAAAGACTTTACTCTCTTTAATCTCCATCAGTATTATAAGTTCCTGGCCAGTTATTAATGCTTTGTACTCAGCCTCATTGTTATTGTAAGGCTCTAATATATGGTAGGAAAAGTGCATTATTCCCTTGTATAGTGTTATGAAAATCAAGCCATTTCCATCTTTTTTGAGAATATTAGATTTCTGTGCATTTCCTCACTGAAAGATTACTGCACCATCAAAATATATTTCCCATATATGTCATCAGATTCCTTAAAACTTATAATTTTTTAGTTAGGTAAATTATCATTTAAAGGATATTTTATCGACATCTGGTGTGCCACAAATAAGTCAGCAATGGCCTATCATTTTACAGTGCGCATGTCAATGAATGTAATTTCAAATTAAAGCAATATCATGGACCACTGTACCACATCCTATCAATGTAGGTCAGGTCGTAAGATATTATAAGAGATTAACTCTTGAAATTATGTTTACCTGGTGAGAAAGCATGTAATGCCTTAGCTTTTGGGCTATAAAAACCAAAGCTTGACAATGCTTCTAGATTGAAGGGTACTAGATTTTTATAGGGTGAATTCTTCGACTCTGGTAGTAGAGAGCATTCTCTTTACCTTCATCATTAACTTGAGCTAAAAAGTCACCAAGAGACTCATTGAAGGCCGTAACGTAAAGGATTAAAGGTTTTCCTGAAATAGGGGATGCCAAAACTAAAGGATTTGAGAGGTATTGCTTGATATTTTTGAAAGTAGTTTTTCTTTTCTTATCCCATATAAATTTTGCATCCTTTTAGCCAAGATAGAGAATGGATAACATCTTCTAGAGAGGTTAGAAATGAACCTTCTTATAAATTCTAGGCTATCCTTAAGAGACCTTAGTTGAGTAAGGCTCTTAGGAGGTGGCATATCTAAGATGGCTTCAATTTTGATAGGATCAATTTTGATTCTACGATATCTCACTACAAAACCTAAAAATTTTAAAAAAGTGATCCAAAAGCACACTTTAAGGGATTCATCTTAAGGTTATAGCGGCACAATTGCTCGAAGATGATTATTAAGTCATAAACATGAGCATCTTTGAATTTGCTCTTGATAAACAAATAATCAATGTAGCATTCAACTTGATTATGGATTATGTAATCAAAGATTTGAGTCATATCCAGCTAGTAGGTTGCATAAGTATTTTTATGGTTGAATGACATCACCTTATAATAAAAGATTCCTGTAGGAGTTCTAAATACAGTGCTTCTCTCATCTTCTAGGTCTATCTTGATTAGGATATAACCCGATGAGCCATTCATAAAGGAGAAAATAATATGTGAAGATGAAATGTCCACCATAAGTTATGGTATGGGTAAAGGAAATTCATCCTTGGGATACGCCTTATTTAGATCCCTATAGTGAACACAGACCCATATTTGATCATTCTTATTTCAAACTAGCATGAAACTAGATACCAAAGAGGGTTACTATTCCTCTTAAATAAATCTAACCTCCACCAATTCTTTGACTTTAGAAATGACTTGTTGCTTGATCTCCAGACGCATGCATCTAAGAGATTATTTAATAGGAATGGCATTATATCAAATACTGAGTTTATGAACTGCTACGTCAGCAGATAGGCCCATCATTTTATCGTATAAAGAGGCAAAGCAATCCTTAAACTCAATAAGAAGTTGAATTAGATCCTTAGGCTCATCCTCACTCAACAACGAACTTATAAATGGGGGGCGAGGGTCATAATCTATTCCAAGGTTAATTTCTTTAAGATTGTCAACTATTAATTTAATCTCTTCTTTAAATTCAGGGGGTGCATCACAAACTTGAAGTTCATCAGAGTCATATGTAGTCTCCAAACAAAGTCTATTAATAGGATTAATAACTTTTAGAGGGACATTTTTAGATTCAAGATGACTAGATATCATTAAGCAATATTTATCATCATCAAATAAACTAATGGTACCAAAGCTGATACCAGTTCCCTAATTTTTATGGTTTTTTGAATGCCATATGTTCTCGTGGTATCCTGCTTGACACTTAGTCCATCAACTCGGTGCAAGACCTTTAGAGATAACATTTCTAACACCAACAATAAAGTAGCCAAAAAGTAATTCCATTAATTCATTGTAATCTATCTACTTGAGGATTACATCATCTTCATTTCATAAGTAAGAGAAGCTAGGGGATAACTTTTAGACTTTCTTTATTTCACCATCTAAGTAAGCAGCATCCATAGTAACTAATTGTGAGAAGCTTTTGATAGATAGTGGGGTTAAGGTAAAGGCTTTGACTCTCCTATTAAGCTTTCATATGCAGTCAATTCAGGCTCACCACTTTGAATTTTTGAAAAGTCACCCTCTAGCTCACTTTTGGGTTCTAAAGTGAGATCAAATTTTGGAGGAGGATTTATTTTTTGTTAGTCAAGTAGAATTCTGGCACCCCGTACTTTTGATTCCTCATTAGAACTTGATTCCAATTTGATGTACATCGAGGGTATTCATTTTTCAAGTGAAGTATGACCTCAACCACGTGTATTTTGGGACATCCTCCTGCCTCTTTGAGAAAAACTATTTAATGGCCTAAAGATCACACCCTCAACCTCATCTTCGCTACTTAATTTTTGTCTTTTAAATTCTTGACTTATTCTACTTTTGACTTTTGAATTCCTTTTAAACTTTATTCATCTACTTTCTCTTCTTTACTTGTAATCTCACCCTCAAAATAAGTAGTGGACCCTTCGGGTGCGTAGCATGTGGCATCTTTATAGATCTTGATATAGAGAATGGTTGTAGATCACCCTTGATGTTATACTCCATGCCATCTCATTGGTACTTGATGCATTAGTGTAGGGTAGATGAAACCATCCCATACTTATGGATCTAAGGCCTACCTAGGAGCATATTGAAGGACATCATCAAATAATTATATAAAATTTTTATTTTATTTTAAACACTCCTATCTCTAAAAGGAGGGTGATTGAACCAAAAGCCTTCTCACATTTTTTATTGAACCCATATAATACCAACTTATTAGTGGTGAGCTTACGGGTATCAATTCTAACATATGCTAGAGTCTTTATACTTATCACATTCACCGATGCACCTGAATCAACCAAAACTCTAGATAACTTGAAATTTCCCACATTTATAGTAATGTTAAGTGGAAAATTATGATAGACAATATAAAGAATTAAATCCTCATTAGAGAAAGTTACTTTTGGGATTTCCTTGAAGTATAAAGCTTCATCTAGAAAAGTTAAAGCTAACTGAGCTATACAGATCTCTAGGTCAAGATGTGTTTTAATTAAAGATTCTCTCACCTCATTGTAGATGCTCAACTTAGTAGGCAACTTTCTAAGATTAGCTTAGACATTATATTTAACCTTAGGAACATCAGGCTTGAGACTCGGTGGATTGGGAAGAGGATATGATTGTTGAGTGGAGATTTAAATTGGATCACTAGAGGCAACTTGCATACCTATTTTCTATGGAGGAAGCCTAGGGGGTAAGACTTTTTTTCCTTGTAGTTGAACCTCCACGATCTCCTCAGGAGGGAAAACTATGGCAATGTCTACTCTCTCCTTAAGAGGTTGAATGTCATTTTTTGAGGGGGAATCTGAATGTAAAAAATATATCACAATGAGACTCCCTAAGAAGTTAATTTTGGGGTGTCACCATTTAATAAGACTTCATATTTATTTACCCCCTGAGAGGTCAAATCTAGAGAGTTGAGTTTTTTAACTTCTTGAATGATCTCAACTGAATTTTGATTATCCTTAATAGAAGTATCATTTTAAACCACATTTTGAACATTATTCATCAAGACATTTACAAAAGGATCTTTTTTATTCATTTTTTAACCTTTTCCTTTGAATGGGTAAAGTAAAAGTCAGATAACATCAACAGGGATAAGGGTTTCATGTCACCATCCATTACTTGGATACATCTCTCATCAACACATTTCCTCTCTACAAAAGTATCTCTCTTTTCACTTTTATTGATTACTATAGTTCCTATAACTACTAGAGAGGAAATCATCTGAACGTCCTCTAGCGAAACCTTAGGTCAACCTCCTAAATCGGGCCTTGGGCTCTCAGTAGCAGTTATTGAGAAAGATGAAATACTTGTTAATCAACTTGTTAAAAGCCCAGGATCAAGCAATATCCTAACTATCTTTAATGAATAGAGAAATGTTCAAATTTATACTTGAGATTGATTTGATTTACCCCTGGCCTGGATCTAACAAGTACTCCTTTAGAATTATGTTGTTGTCCTATCGAAAGTCCTTTTCAAGCTAGTCCTTACAGATTATATAGTCTTTGATAGTGTGGCCCAACATGCAGTGATAGGGGAAAAAATTAGGGTCATCCCTTTTATTTTCTTGTTCAATCTTCTTAGCCTCCGATAATCAAAAATTTTGTTTCTTTAAGAGACTCTTAAAGATTTTACCTATATATTCCATTTTAAATGGATATGGATGAGCTAATCTCTCTTTAGAAGAAATTAGGTCAGGCTCCCTAGTAGACTGAGGGGTTACCTGGAAGGGTTATTACTTCTGAATTTATTAGGGTGGAGGATCACTCGGTCAAGCATTGGCTGGTTTCTTCCCCTTATCAACTGGAGATATTAAAACTACCCTTTTATTAAAAGACTTATATGGTTTGTTGGCCTTCTTCTCATTAGAAGAGACTGTCAAGAATACATCCGAAAAGCCACTTCCTATAGGTTGTTCTATATATTAAGAAGTTTCTCAAATGTTTTGATTATGAACCCCTTTAGTAGAAAAATAGTAGACCCATGGATAATCTTTAGAAGAATCTCTACTACATATTGCTCCTACAGCTGAGGTTCGCACTTCATCGATAGGTTTTGCCACCTCAAGATGAATTAAAAAAACACTCGCCCAGTTTTTGTTTTTCAATGACCAGATCGCCCATAGTTATATGCTATTGAGCCCTAGAGAATCTCTTTATGAATAGACCCAATAGCTCAATGAAGGTTTTTACCGAACTGTTTGGCAGATCAGCATACCACTCAAAAGAAATCCTGAATAGACTACTAGCAAACTGGTAAAATAATAGAGCATCTGACCTTCCTGCTTTGTAATAGCTCACTCGAAAGTGTGCCAGATGTTGCCTTTAGTTTTTAAGACCACTAAAGACTTTGAAATAAGGTGGAACAAAGCTTTCTGGATAAGGGACTAAATCAAATTCTTGGGGGTAAGGACTACCCTTTAGAATAGATATGGTCCCTTGAGAAATGGACTAGAGGCTCCCTTACTTGGTTCCCAATCATCTATCTAATATCTTTGTCTGTTGGTGTAGGAGAAACTAGTGAAATCACTGGTATTGATTCTAGAATTTTGGGACTAGAATCCGACTTGTTGCCCTCCTCTCCCAAAGCATGTTCTACAGGGTGTGATTATTCAAGTTGTGACTAATATTCTTTAAGTAGTTAACTGTGCATTTATTCTTCCCTTAGCATCATCTACTCAACTTTTCCTTTAAGGCTTCTGATGTACTTATCTTTCTCTCTTAATATAATTAAGATATTTGAATCATAGTCAACTGCGACTGAATATTCCTCTTTACCAGACTGGTGCCTACTATGTTCAACATCTTTGGCCACTACTCTTGTCTCGACCATACAGATATTACAAACTGAATTTTCATCCATTAGAAGGTCATATGAATATAGATTGAAGGCTTCTATAGCCTTCTTCTGGAGGATATCTTGGATCTCCTAGACTACCTCATCGACTGATCTACCATTAATTAATTCAGAGTCAATTTGTAAGTACCCTTTATAATTCAACATTTCATGAAACTCCTTTTCCTCTAACTTGGAAAGGATATCTTAGATCTTAAGATCTTTTTCAGTGACTGGCTCCACTACTAACTATTCGAGAATCTCTTCATTAGTGTCTGGAAGAATCCCTTCCCCTCTAACTATCCTAGGTTTGGTAGCTGTGAGGGTGGCATCCATAGGAGGTTGAGGGGAATCCACCTTGAACGATAATGGAAATGCTTGAGGAGTTTAAACTGCATTATTAACAAGGGAAAAGTTTTCATATCCCTAAATATGGAGTCGAGGGACATCAACTGGTGGCTAGAAATCTTTGCTCTTAATGAGCTTCTATGGAACATACTATTTTTTTGGAGAAATGAGCCTCTTGCCCTTAACATATACTGCTTTCTTATCTTCAACTACCTCTTTATGCTTGGTTATAACTAGGGCCAGCTTTGATAATCATGAAGGAGGGATTGACGGCCGACCGCTATAAGGGAGGCCCTTTCCATATCAAGTTAGAAGTATCTCCTCTATCTTTGTAGAGGGGAGGTGAGGCACCCAGTGGTTTTCATCCACTAAAATAGAGGTGACCTACTGCTTAACAAACTTTTTTGTTTCTTCTCACTGGCTAAAGAGCTAGGTTCCTGGCTTAAGATTTTTCTTCTTTTAAAACTTTCTTTTCAGATTTATCTTATATCACCCCCTTCTGGTGTCTCATATACTATTCTTTAATCTCACCTGCTTGAGCAGTGTTGGTGTGGATTATGTTTCATAACCTTCTTGTTCTTAAGATCTGCTTTTCTTTAGGGGTCTTCCTAATGGAGTAGTCCCCCGGGCATGGTGGAGAGCTAACTATCCTGGAGACCCTCTCCTCTTCTGCAGTGAGTGCAAGGAGATAGAAATTACCCCCTTTTAGGTGTGGAAAGGAGGCTTGAATGGGCAGCCCCTCATTAGCCTCAAGCTCTACCTAGCTTAAAGCCTTCAACTCTATAATCTTCTTACACTTTATTATCATTTTTCTAACCCTTCTCAGATAGTTTTTTCCTTTAATTCATACTAGTAAAGGGGATTTCAAAACTTGACCCCTTCTCAAATATAGAATTAACTTTAGTAGTAATAGCAGACTTCAATTTCTCATCCTCCTGAGAGGATACAGTAGGTACGGGGGCGATAGTAACCTCCATTTTGGAATGGGAAGATCAATCCCCGCCCCTACCACTATCTCATATAGGGGGATGTCCTTATCACCTTCATTAGTGAGATAAATAATTGTTTCCCTATTAATAGAAAGCTTGAGGGTTTTGAAACCCATTCCAAACTAGATGGAGTTATTGCAGATGAGTTCCTCAACATATAGATCACGGTCAATTGAGAAGATTAACTTTCCAACTATTTCAGAGAATTTGATTGTCTAGAATTTGAAGAGAAAAAGTTTGAATTTTTATACAGGTTAATTATGATTTGAAGAAGAATAATTTTCTTTGCATATGTTAGACTACAAGAAGATGCTGTAGAAAAATATATGGTAATGATAATCTGGAATTGAATTTTGAAGGATTTAGAAAAGAATTTTAAATTTTGAAAAATTGACTAATTTTCCTCAAATTTTGAAACTCAACAGGTTGAGTTTCACTCAATCTGAGGATTTATAAAATTAATAAGAAAATCCAAAGAAATTGGCTTGACTCTTTTACTCTGCCAATCGACTTGGGGGTGGAAGGTCAAAGCATGAATTTAGCTAAAAATATTTGAGTCTTGAATTTGAAATTAAAGGATGTTCTGTAAATACTAAAACTCAGCCTATTAATATTCACTCAAATATGTAGGTTTATAAAATTTACACTAAGATCTTAAAAGGTTTAGGTTTACTTTTTTGCTCCACTAATTAACTTAGGGGAAAAATGTGAAAGCCTGACTTTGACAGAGATTTCCTCACTCACCTCTCTTTCAACATATCTGTGTTAGCCACCCTCATCAAAGGATGAAATGGGTAGAGGGTCTAATGGAAGAATGATAGTCAAAACTATAGATGCAATAAAATTTCTGCCATTATTAATGATAGAGAGAGATTTATCCACAGTAGAGTCGCCAATTTTTATTTGAGTTGAAAAAGAGATTTTGAAAGGTTAATTTTCTTTGGGAAAATTTAATTTTTGGAATTTTTAGTTTTGAAATTGAACATCATTATGAATGATATATCACATCAAAAGGTGAAAATATCATTCTTAGATGGGTTAGATTATAAAATTATAGGTTCATCCAAATCATCGCAGCCAAATTTAGGGAAGAACTACATATGACCCTAAAGGGTCAAAATGTTATTCAATCTGGTATTTGACTGTGATAATCTGAATAAAAGACCTTTAATTTAATTATCAAAATTATAATAATAAAATAATATTTCTTACCAAAGAAAGAAGATATCGTTTACCATCAGTCATTTGAATTTGATGATAAAGATCATTGACTTTGATTTTCTCAAAGATAATTAATTAGATTTTGAAACTTGATTTTAAAAATTGATCTAGGTTATAAATCTCCTATGAGCATAAACCTTCTTTTTTAATTACATCGTAAGAAACTAGAGTTTCCTATAAAAACTCTCGATTAAAATTATGGTAGAAATTTTATTTAAATTTTTCAAGGATTGATATCAAAGGGGTGAGGTTTGAATCACAACAGAGACTAGATTAAGTTTGAATACTTATTTTTAGAGGTCAAAGAAAGAATGGTAGAAGGCATTTTGAGATTTTGAAATATTTCAAAAATACTCCAACTTATCCTATGTGTTGGGCTTTAACTTTTAGTTAGAAGAGATTTTTAGATTGAAATGTCAACTTATTTGAAAGTTGAGATTATATTCCTAGAAGGTGGGTACTTATGATGTTAAGTCTACCCTGGATCCTAAATCTAAATTAGGTGCTGAACAATAGTAACATAAACCTAGCTAATGCAATATAAATTTTGACTTACCTCGACCTAGATCGGGGAGCCACCTAACCACCTAAGTGCTTAAAATTGAAAAATCTGATCTTTTTATGAAAGAGTGGTAAGGACAATGTTTAATTAAGTTTGAGAAACTGAGGCCGACATCTAAAGCAGATCCTAATTGTCCCCTTAACACATGTAGGGTAATTTGATACTTGAAATAAAATGCAATTAAAATCTTAGACACTTTTAAATTTAATACATGCTAATTGACTCGATAAATACATAAAATTTATTTGAAATAGTTTTAAAAAAAGGCTTAAAATAGATTTTTCTTTAGAGATTATAGAATATCCCCTTGACAGAATTGCGGCCTAATAGGTCAGGTGGTCTTCCAAATCATATAGGCGTGGAGGTGCCTAATAAGGAAGAAAAGTATTCAAAATAAATTCATGAAAAACTCTTAGTGATCCGGAGCTTACTTCTTAAAATAATAGAGTTTCCATGTGGGCTTAAATATTTTTATTTATTTATGTAAAAGAATTTTTTATCGTACCCTCACAAGTCTCCGATCGATTTTTGAGCTAAAACAAAACTGGCATGCAATAAAAAAAAAAGAATAATATGTCATTTCGGCTACACAATCAATGTAATTAAATAAATCAAATCAATAAATCAAATTTAATGTTCATGTGGCAAGTGCCACTTAGTATTACAACCCAGGGCCTACAGAATTTAAAAGTAGCTGGGTACCACTGACAATAACCTGAATTCTACTCCTAAGACTGACTCAAGTGATTTTGAGAGAGAGATTTCTCTCTGTCCTCACTCCTTCGTCCTTCTACAAGCTCCTTGGATTTGTTAGGTTCGGATATCCAAATGAAAAGAAACTCTTCCTCGACGGGGAATTTTCTTTTCTCTATGGATATTTGAAATCATCCTAACTTGGATTTCCAAATAGAAGGGGACCCTCCCCTAAGGGATGTTCCCTCAAATATCTCTTTTACATTATAACTCAAATTTAAATACATTAAATTACATATACATGAAATAAAGTAAATCTAGATTCAAATATAACGTGCAAGGTTATCCCAAACAGTTAAAATCAGATTCAACATCCTAAGCAGTTATATAATTAAATATTTAATATAATTTTAGAGCCACACTTTACCATACTCTTTTTAATTTTAAGGGTGCTTAATATGCTTAGCACCTATAGAAAGATTGTTAAATTAAAGATTAATTTTTCTTTGCTCCCTTTAATTTATAGAATTATATGAGCATGGCCACCTATAAACAATCATGTGAACAACTAGATCACTCCTAACCTAAGGCAATCTAATGTTCATCACATCAATCACAGAATATTACCTTTGTTTACACTAGGACCGTGAAGTAACCTTCCTAGGGGCTAAGTTAATAGCATCGTCTGCCCGATTTATTCAGTATTAATCGGTATTAATTATGTGACTTAATTGATTAAGGTTTGAAAGGTTTATAATTTTTAATTAAACTTATTGATTACTAATTTAAATGTTGGATTTAATGTTTTCTGGAATTTAAGTTAATTTTTGAATTTTGGATTTTTTAATTCTAATAATAAATTAAATTAAGGGGTCAAAATTTAACTTTTCAAATTAGGAAACATTCTGAAGTGTTTATATTTTTCTTAAATATTATATCCTAAGATGAGCAGTTAGACACCAAGTTTGCTGGAATTGGATTTTTCTAGATTTAGTTATGAATTTTTGAAGTTTTGATTTAAATTTAAATTATCGTTGATCGAAAAGTTAACTTTTTAACTTTGAGTGATTTCTGGAGATTAAATATTTTTAATAAATATTAGACCCCAAATGGAGTCTAATGCCTTTGAGTTTGCTCAATTTGAATATTTTTGGAATTACTTATGAATTTTTAAAATTTGACCAATTAATTGAATTTTTAAATTATTTAATTAAGGAGATTTTAATGGTTTTGATCCAAATTGATTCCAAACTTCTTGAAATCACTCCCAATGCTCAGGATTGACCCAAGGGAGTGTTCTCAAGGGTTTGAGAATTTTTTGAAACTTTTTAATTTTTTAATTTATTAAATTAATTAATTTTTTTTTAACATTAATTAAACTTAAAATTGAAGTCCAATCAAGGGGCTTTTAATTTTCCTAAGTTAAGGGTTGAATGCTAGTTAGTTTAATAAATTATTTATATTTTTATGATTTAATTTGAATTAATTATAATTTTTAAAGTTTTAATCTTAATTAATGGGTTTATTTTGGATTAATTTAATAGTTGACTTAATGATTTTTATAATCAATCAGAATTTTTCCTAGGGCAGAGAATGTCGCTAAGTTTAAATGTCTCAAATTTCATCCCTATTGGATGTAAGTTTAATTTTCTAAAATTTTCCTATATTCCTAAGATAAGTCCTTAATTATTGTCCTTAGGTGACACTAAGTTATGTAGAGTAAAATCAATGCTTTACCAACACTTAAACATGACCAAAGTGCTCACTCCACATCAATCAAGAACCCTAGACTAAGTGCATGAGCAATGCTAAGACATTAAAATTGAAGATAAATTACATAATTGGAAACTTAATCAAAGAACAATTGAAATTACAATTGTTAACTCATTACTCACCATTCCCCATTAAATATGTTCAAATGTCATAATCGCTATTTGAAACTTCAAAAAATTACCTAAATGAATACAAGGATTTAAAATATATAATTTAAAATTAACTTTTCAAAATTAAATGTTAAAGCATAAGCCTTGAATTTTGAAAACATGAAATAACATTAAAATGGAATTCAATTAAACTTGGAAAGATTATAGAAGATCGTAAACATCTTAAAATAATTTTCCCAAAAATTTGAAAATATTTGGATTTATGTTTAATTAAATATTAATTAAATACCAAATATTTAATATGTAAAATTATTTAAAATACATTAAAATGATTTTAATTTTAAATGAAAGTACTTTAAAAATTGAGCAAAATGATATATTATACTCAATTCTTGGATTAAAAATAAAATTTCTATGAAGATTATTTTAAAAGAATGGATTTAAAATGATTTAAATTAATAAAATCAAATATGTGATGGCAGCAGCCTTGGAAGGACATGTGGCGCCATTAGAATGGTAGAAATGAAATTGCACGATGGTGCGATAATCTTTAATTACCAGCGGTGGTATTAAATGCCAATGATCGCACCACTGTATTAAATGCCAATGATCGCACCACTGACAATCAATGATATTTAATTTGCAGTGGTGGTGGGACCCACACGCTTTCACAAATCCGAGTCAGCCCATGTGTTAAGCCGTTCGATCTTCTGCTACTTAGAATGAATGGCTCTGATCGAGCCTGATGATGAATTGAATAGAATAGTGAATTACGGGGCTGATCCAGAGGACTAAACGGCTTGATATAGAGCATTAATCATGAGATCAATGGGTCCAAGAGTCACCCAGCTCATGCACATGTTAGCTCGAAACCCTAAAAATAAAAAAAGCTAGTTCTTAAAATCAACTCGATCAAATTCGATGAAATTTTAAACACAGATTATTGGGATGAATAGAGAACTTGTAGAATAGATTTTATGGTATAAAGAGAGTTATTCGCATTGCTAATAAAACCAAAGTGTCCTAAGCAAATTTTCATTTTTTCCTTGATTTGATGGATGATTTGAACCGTTTAATATATTATTGCACTTATAGATTATCCATGTATATTTTTTTCTAAGGAAAATGAGATCTGAAATGCCCTCTAACATGAGCTCCATGCTTTGGATGAAGTGTCTGCTAAGGTTACCGAAAGATCCCCACCGGTGAGCTTTGAATGGTCAAATTCGACTAGGGAAGGGAAGAGGGGATTATAGAAAGATTAAACAAAATGGGGGCTAGACTTGAGAGTTTCTGGTTGGAGAGATAGTGCTAGGGTTAGAATGAGCTCATTTTGAATAATTTTGAAACCCCTGAGTTGTTTGGATGTCTATGATTGATCATTTGTGATCTCTAGATGGTGGACATCTGTCCTAGGTAGTTATGGGGGCAGGGGGGAGGACAATTAAGAGAACAATGTGTTGGAAAGTGCCTTTTGTCCTCGCATGAGCTCTTAGGACCACAAGGCTTCCTTAAGCTCTAATCCATAGATTAAGGGCTGTTTTAAGAACCTTCTAGAGTCATTTAATTGGTCTTAAAGGGCTGTCATGTGAGGGGATGCCAAGCAAGCAAATTTTTTTACCATTTAATGGTCTTTTGAAGCTTTATTGACTGGTTTGATAGTCAAATGGTCAAACCAGCTAAGGTGGCATGGGGATATGCTTATTTTCTAGTTAATGTGGCATGGAAGGAACTTGATGTTACAGGATTGAAGTTTCAGAACATTTACATGTGTGAATGAAGGTTTGACCAAGTCATAATAAGTTGACTTGGTCAATTTGAACATGACTTTACACATATTGAATTAGGGAATGTTTATAGCATGAATTGGAATGGATTTGCAGTTTGTTTAAGCAATAGAATTAAAGTTTAAATGAAAGGATACATATAGTGTGAGGTTTGACTACTCATAGTGGGTTTGTTAAATCGAAGACCATGATGATTTGACTTCAAATGGGTTCGAATCTATTTAAGCCATGCATTAGAGTAGAATTGAATATTGGAGGATGTTAATTTGATTAACTTAAGTGATTTGACCCAAATAAGTCAAATTTGGCAAAACTTGGACTCAGTTGACCAAGTCAACTGTTGATTGGCATAAGGTGATCAGTCAACCCCAAATTATTAGGGAAAGTGGTCAAGGGATTTTGAGGAGGTTTGAATGCATTTGAGGCTTGATCTAATATAGAAAGGGCTTAATGTTTGATTTAGTCAACCCTAGTTGACCTGGCTAGGTAAAACTAGGGGTTGGGTTTGGGCTTAACAAATTTGGTTTAATCATTAGAGACCAATGGATGTGGTTTTAGGCGTCCAGATGGTCATTTGAGTGAAAATGACCATTTAGACCGTTAAGGGGCCATTTGGTCAACCCAGGTTTACTTGGTTAACCAAGTTGGGCTAGGCTTAGAGTTTGGGCTCAACAAGTGTGAAATGATATTTCGAGTTGAATGGAGATGAGGCCATTTGTATTGAAGTGACCATTTAAACTCTTAAAAGGTATTTTGGTCAAAGTAGGGCGACTTGGTCAACTAGACTCAACCAAAATTTGGAGTTGAGTCCAATGCATTCCTAATGATGTTTAGGATGCATTAGAGGAGGTTTCAAGGCTTGATTTGATTAAGCAAAGTTAAAGTTTGAAGTGTTGCAATCTAGGATCCATAGTATCTCATTTTAATAATGACAAATAATATTGATTGGATTACTATGTTCTTCCTTGAGAAATATAGATTATTGTAAATCTGGTTTAAGGATTAGAGTTTTGATGATAAAAAACATTTCTATTTCAAGTTGATTATCTAATCTTTTAGGTTCGCAGGATCAATTGCAAATTCAAGCCAACCCAAGATCGAGTCAGTTTGTGTAATTCAGGTCCAATGTACTCGTTTCATCTTTATTGAGCCAAATGTAGTGTAAAGGATCCCCTAGCTAAGTAACCTTGCAAACACACACTCAGAGGGAGTTTTTTTAGTGATTTAGTGTTTCTCTTAAAGATAATCATACTATACGATTTTTCCATCATACTGTATAATATGTCATTAATTAACAGGCTTACGACTAATTCTGAATGATTAGTTTTGAGAACTAATCATACTGCATAATCCATATCGTACGGTACGATTTGAAAAAAAACCCTAGATGCTAGGACTGTTTTGCTAAGATTTGAATTTTGAGTTTTTGAACTAATCATACTGTACGATGTCAATCATATGGTACAATCATTTGAAATCATGCCAAAATTATCCCCCATAATTAGGCAATTAAATCTTGTTTTCTTAATTATATTTGATCGTACAGTATGATGTCAATCATACAGTACTATGGACAGAGATGATTTTGGATTATCTCATAGATCGTAGCAAATGAAACCATAATTTTTGTACTGATCGTCCCGGATGATATTTATATCATACTGGATGATGGACTGACATGAATTAATCATACTGTATGAATGGTACAGTACAGAAAAATTAATAGAGATAAATTTCATTCGTCCCATAGATCATCCTGTATGAACAATTGAGAATAGATTGATCATACTGTATGATATATGGATCGTACTGTATGATATTCATAAAATTTGTGAAATGTTTATTTGCATTCGTACTAGATGAAACTTTTTTTGAACTGATCGTACTGTATGATATTGGATCGTACTATATGAACAAAATCATCAAAATTCAACGGAATCATCAAATTGAATTTTAGGGAAATTTTTGAGCCCTCCTTTTTAAGATATTTTTCTTCCAACAAGAAAAGTCTTTTACCACTTTCCTTTCTAGAGAAAACCTTGAGAGAGAGAGAGAGAGAGCTTGGGAGAGAGAGAGGATCTTGTGAGGGGCAATTTGTGAGGGATTCATAAAGATTACTCCAAGCGAGGATCTGAGTCTTCTTCTCTATTCGTCGTCTCTTGTATTATAGTTGTCTTTGTGGGAGGATCGTTCGCAAGAAGATCTGGGTTCTCTGCCTGCTTCTGGATGAAGCAAAAGGAATCCATATTCTCTTCCTACTTCAGGAGGAAGCAAAAGAAGTCTAGGTTCTCTACCTGCTTCAGGAGGAAGCGAAAGGAGTTCAGGTTCTCTGCCTCACTGGGTTGGAGGAAAGGAGTTTTTGTACAGGCTTCTCTACCTTGCTGCGGGAGTGGAAGGAGAGTCACTTAGTATTAATGCAATACCCAGGGGGGAGGCTCCGGGGAGTGGACATAGGTCAAGTTGACCGAACCACTATAAAATCTGGTGTGTTCTTTCTGATTATTTTATGCACTTACTTTTCTATTGATGATTGTGTGATTGTTATTATTTTTCAGTTATCATTGAACATCTGCAAATCATCACATAACTAAAAATTTTTTTACAACATTCAAAAAGATTTCCTAAATTGTTGTTTGCTCACAAATTTTTAAAACTACCAATTCACCCCCACCCCCTCTTGATTAGCCTCGGGACTAGTTCATAAGGGCTTAACATCCCTATCGAACTTTCAAGTGGTATCAGAGCGGTATTCATAAAATCAAGTTTTGAAAAACTTTTGAATTTGATCCATCGCTAACTTTGGAAATTGAAATACTACAGAAGGTTATTCAATTACTCATCCACCTTTATTTAATAATATAATATTTAATTTTTGGAAAACTTACATGTCTACCTTCTTACAATCTATTGATTATCACATATAGATGCTTGTTAAAGATGGTTATGAAGCACCTCATAGACTTGTAAATGGTATTAAAACTGAACTTCCTTATACTGAATGGATATTTAATGATCGTAATTTAGCACAATTGAATGCAAAATATTTGAACTATTTTTTCTGTGCCTTAAAATCTAAAGATACATGCATATTTCTACTTGTACAATTGGTAAAAAAATTTGGGATAGATTATGCATTACTTATGAAGGTACTTCTGAAGTTAAGCAATCTAGATTGAACATCTTGCTTCACGACTATGAACTCTTTTGCATGAAACCTAGTGAATCAATTTCTAAAATGTATACTAAGTTCACTCAATTTGTCACCTCCCTACATGCCTTAGGAAGAGAGCTTATAAATTAATAGAAAGTTAAATAGATTTAGAGATGTTTGCCTTCATCCTATGATGCCAAGATAACTTCGATCACTGAATCTAAAGATTTGAATGCCTATTTTATTAATAACTTACTTGGATCACTCATTACTTATGACCAAGGGGTGAACCAAAGACAGCTTGATGCAGGTGAGAAAAAGAAAGAGAAAACTATGGTGTTGAAGGCCAACGAGACTGATACTGATAATTCTAGGTTTGATAGTGATGATGTTGCCTTAATCACTAGTTTATTTAAAAGCATTCTAAGGAAGAAACATAAGAACTTTTAGAAGTGGAATAAAGGTAAGAGTAATAAAAATTTTAAAGGTTCATCTGATACTATTTGCTTTGAATACAGGAAGCCTGGACATATAAAGGCTGATTATCCTACACATAAAGCTCACCCAAGCAAGGAGAAGGGTGAGGAGAAACCCAAGTTCAGGAAGGATAAGAAGCAGATTCAGAAGGTGTTCTGGGCAGATTCTACGTCTGAACTCCTCTAAGACTGAAGCTGAAGAGGAGACTATAAATTTATGTCTGATGGCTGATGATCATCCTAGTTAGTCTGACCAAGAAGAGGTATGTGAGCTAACATATGATCAATTACTTAAAGTTTCTTAGAAAATTTATTTATCATATAGGAAACTTAAGAAAACCCAATGCCAGCCTGAAATTGGATTTCTTGAATTTGCAAAAAGAGCATGATGTTTTGATTAAAAATCATTCTACACTTGATAGCAATCACAGGTCTTTACTAGATGAATTTGATGAATTAAACAAAAAAGTATTTTGATTTGAATGTTGAGGATGAGTCATTGAAAATATCGCATGCTAATTTATAAAGAGCTTTTAAAGAACTAGACACTATGGCATGTGATTTAGACAGAAGTGAGAAAACTTTAAAATTTGAAATTATAAGTCTCAAAAAAGAAAATGCTTTTTTAAGTGTAAAAATTAGTGCTTTTGAGAAGAATGAAACACCTCCTACTTTTGCACAATTTTATGCACCTCCACCATTTGTAGAATCAAATTCAAAATCATCAAAGCATATTTTATACACACCAAGGAAGCGGCACTATCACCCACATAGATTAGTTAATCCTTTTCCTGGCGTTAGATGTTTTTTTGGTGGCATGCTAGGACATATCTCACAAACCTGCATGGTTCACCATAATACACATTGGGTGTGGAGACCCAAATTACATGATTCACAACACCGTACATATGCGTTGCATTCTTCTTTTCATAAGAAGGAACCCAAACCTATTTGGGTTCCAAATTTTGTAGGTGTGTTCTCACAAAAGGCCTCGTGAGTGCATGTGGTACCTAGACAGCAGATGTTCAAGACATATGATAGGAGATGCAAATAAGTTCATTTTATTGGAGACCAAAGCTGGAGGCAAGGTTACACTTGGAGACAACACCTCTAGGTGGGTGGTAGGAGCAGATATAATTGGTGATTCAAAAAATTTCATTATTGATAATATTTTGCTTGTAGATTGATTGAAACACAACTTGCTGAGCATCAGTCAACTCTGTGACAAAGGATTCAACATCAAGTTCCTGCCCACTTGCTGTATTATAAGCTTAAATGATAAAATTATTTTGCAGGGATAAAGGATCAACAATGTCTATATGCTGGATATAAGCTGCTTTAAAACTGATGTTTTAATTTGCTTAAAAACTGTTGCTGATGAGTCTTGGTTGTGGCACAAAAGATTATGTCATGCCAGTATGAAAACCCTTAGGAGAGTCACCTAAAAGGACTTAGTTAGAGGTATCCCCAAGCTTAAGTTCATTAAGGACCACCTATGTGATGCCTGTCAATTAGGGAAGCATGTCCACTCCTCTTTCCACTCAATAAAGGACATCAACACCTTTAGACCTTTAGAAGTCCTTCACATGGATTTGTTTGGACCCATTAGCACTACTAGCTTAGGGGGGAGAGTTTATGGATTTGTGATTATTGATGATTACTCGAGGTTCACTTGGATTAGATTTTTGTCATATAAATCTTAATCATTTGATAAATTTAAATCATTCTCCACTTGGATTCAAAAGAAGTTAGGATGTAAGATTGTTACCATTCATAGTGATTATGGTGGGGAGTTTGAAAATGAGAGATTTGGAACCTTCTATGAGGATCAAGGGATTAGCCATAACTTTTCAACTCCTAGGACCCCTCAGTAGAATGGGGTAGCAGAAAGAAAGAACAAAACCTTGGTGGATGCTGCTAGAGCAATGCTTGCTGAGTATTCACTTCCAAAATACTTTTGGGTTGAAGTGGTAAACACTGTCTGTTATGTACTGAATAGGATGAATGTTAGATCCAATCTGAATAAGACGCCTTATGAGATCATTAAGGGTAGAACTCCAAACCTGTCCCACCTCCATGCTTTGGCTGTAAGGTTTTTATTCTGAACAATGGGAAGCCATCCTTAGGAAAATTTAACCCCAAATCTGATGAAGAAGTGTTCATAGGCTATTCTAGTATGGGGAAATCTTTTAGGGTGTTTAATAAGAGGACTTTGGTGGTGGAGGAGATTACTCATTCGGTGTTTGATGAATCTGATCCTAAGGGGACTAGAGTTGAGGAAGAAGAAGAAGTAGGAGAGATTACCCAAGGAGTTGAACATATAAATCTGGAGGAAAGGATAGAGCCTCAAAACACCTTACCTAGAGATTGGAGATATTCTTCAAGACATCCTAAATAACTGATCTTAGGAGACCCTTTTGAAGGTGTTAGAACTAGGCATGGACTTAGGAAGGAAGTAAACCATTTTTCCTTTATCTCAATGACTGAACCCACCAACATCAATCAAGCCCTTTCTAATGAATTTTGGATCTTAGCTATGCAAGTGGAATTGAATGAAATTGTAAGGAATGATGTTTAGGAGTTGGTGGAAAGACCTAGGAATTAAAGTGTAGTAGAAACTAAGTGGGTCTTTAATAATAAGATGAATAATTCTTATATGGCGGTTAGGAATAAGGCAAGATTGGTGGCTAAGGGGTACAATCAAATTGAAGGGATTAATTTTAAGGAGACCTTTGCCCCTGTAGCTAGGTTGGAAGCCATTAGGGTGCTACTAGCCTTTGCCTGTTATGAGGGATTTAAGATGTTTCAAATGGATGTTAAGAGTGCCTTTTTAAATGGGGTAATAAAAGAGAATGTCTTTGTAGAGCAACCCTAAGATTTTGAGAGTTCCCAATTTCCTAATCATGTTTACAAATTAAAAAATGCCTTATATGGATTGAAAAAGGCACCCAGTGCTTGGTATGAGAGGCTTAGCACATTCCTACTAGAAAGAGAGTTTGCTAAGGCGAGCGTAGACACCACCCTTTTTCTTAGGAAAGTAGGAGATAATCTACTCATTGTTTAGATCTATGTTGATGATATACTTTTTGGACTTCTGATAAAAATTTATGTGATGACTTCTCTAAGATAATGAGTAAGAAGTTTGAGATGAGTTTAATGGGACAATTTTCCTACTTTTTGGGGTTTAGCATAAGGTAAATAGATGATGGAATCTTTCTGAATCAATGAAAATACACTAAGAACATCTTAAAGAAATATGAAATGGACAAAGCTAAGCCAATCAACACTCCCATGAGTTTCATTGTTTAGTTAGATAAGGATTCAAAAGGAAAATCTGTTGATCAGAAGAAGTTTAGGGGAATAATTAGATCACTGCTTTACCTGATTGCTAGCCAACCTGATATTATGTTTGGTGTTTATCTTTGTGTTAGGTTTCAAGCTGATCCTAAAGAGTCCCACCTGACTACTGTTAAGAGAATTCTTAGATATCTTTTAGGGACTCCAAACCTAGGAATCTGGTACCCTAAGTATATCACTTCTTTTGAGATTATTGGATATTCTGATTTTGATTTTGTAGGATGTAGTGTGGATAGAAAGAGCACTTCTGAAACTTGTCAATTCTTAGGACAGTCTTTAGTCGCCTAGTCCAGTAGAAAATAGAACTAACTGGTACTTTCCACTGTTGAAGTTGAGTACATTACCTTAGGAAGTTATGTGGCCCAAGTCCTTTGGTTGAAGCAACAAGTTTTGGATTTAGGATTACCTGTTGGCACAATTTCAGTTCTATGTGATAACACCAGTGCCATCTACATTTCTAAGAATCCAATCTAATATTCTACAACCAAACACATTGATAGAAGGCATCACTTCATTAGGTACCATGTTATAAAAGGGGATATTGAGCTACATCATGTAGCAACTAAAAATCAACTAGCTGACATCTTTACTAAACCATTGGCCTTTGACTCATTCAGCATTTTGAGGACTAGATTGGGTGTGATTGACATAAATGCATGAATCTGATGACTACTGATTTTTTATGTTTACTATTTTTCATTTTTATTTCTCTTAATTTTTGTTTGATTTGATTATCTGCTTTGGTTTTTTTGGCCTCTGTTGTTTCTTTTTATTGTTGCTATTTCTCTTATTTGAGTATTTATTTTGATGTGATTTCCTACCTATTCTTGATTTATTACTTTTTATCAGATCACTGCTCACAACTGCGGATAAACTGGATTTCTGACTGAGAGTTCTACCTAGTTTTTATTTGGAAGCTCGTAAGCAGTGATTGACTTCTCTGGATCTGTTAAAAGGAAGAAACATTAATGATTATTTCTCTTCCTCTAACTCCTTTAATGGTGTATTATTTCTTTTGGATAAAAATCTTCTTTAAAATTAAAAAGTTGGTTTTTGAAATAGAGATCTATTTTATCTTCCTACAGTAATCTATCTCATATGAATAGTATTTTCAAAGCTTTGAATCATTATTATATTTTTCTTAATCAAGTGATTGCACTAATCATATGATGTATAGTTTTTGTTTTGTGAATTACTCTTCCTTATTATAGAGAGTGAGTTTTGTCATCTCTTATATTTGGAATATAATTTTACAGCTGAGAATCTTTACTGATTATGAAAGGAAGCAAGCTTGCAAAAGATATGCAAAGCACCAAACAAAATGAAAAAGAGGCACAAAATACGCCCAAAGCTAAAAAGATTGCAATGTATGCAAATTGAAAACATACACAAAGTATATCAAAAATTAAAATATGCACAAAGCGCCAAATAAATTGAAAAAGAGGCACAAAATGAGCCCACAAAGAACTAAGCCTTCTTCCCTTTCAGATCTTTAAATGTCTTAGAAAAATCCATGCACCACTTAACATTTTCAAAAGCTTTAGATGAAAAATCATGATTTCTGATTCCTTACTTTGTAATACTATTATATCAGAGATTTTTCTAGAACGAGGCTTGAAAGGATCTCTTTTCGAATCTAATTTATTTTCTTCTAAATTACACTTTTATTTGAAAGGAATTTGAACCTGTAAGGTGTCCGACGTAGGAGTTACGAAAATCGATTTTCTAACTTTTCTGGAATTCAGCATTGTCAATTTTCTTCTTATTGGCTTTTGAATTGCAAATCAAGGAAAATTCTATTTTTCTGGAGCTGATCAAAAAAATGCCTTTTTGATTTCATCCTTTTGATGTTTTCTTGTATTGGTTTTAATATTTCTATATGTTGTTTTCCCTTTTTGAGATGTCAAAAAGGTGAGTAATAGTTCTTGTGCTTTGGGTTAGTTCAATGTTCTTGTATTATTCACTCATTGTTTAATTATTGAGTTTAAAATTATTTGAAACTACTGAATAAATGTTTTCTATAGCATAAAAGGGGGAGATTATTGCAAATTTTGTTTAAGGATTGGAGTTTTGATGATAACAAATATTTCTGTTTCTAGTTGATTTTCAAATCTTTCATGTCCGTAGGATCAATTGCAAATTCAAGCCATCCCAAGATCATGTCAGTTTATTTTGTAATTCTGGTCCAATGTACTCGTTTCATCTTTATTAAAGCAAATGTAGTGCAAAGGATCCCCTAGCTAAGTAACCTTGCACACACACACTCAGGGGGAGTTTTTGAGAGATTTAGAGTTTCTCTTAAAGAGAATTATACTGTATAATTTTTCCATCGTACTGTATAATATGTCATTAATTAACAAGCTTACGGCTAATTTTGAATGATTAGTTTTGAGAACTAATCATACTGTATGATCCATATCGTATAGTACGATTTGGAAAAAACTCTAACCACTAGGACTATTTTGGAAAGATTTGAAATTTGAGTTTTTAAACTAATCGTACTGTATGATGTCAATCATATGGTACGATCATTTGAAATCTTACCAAAATTATTCCCCATAATCAGGCAATTAAATCTTAGTTTCTTAATTATATTTAATCGTACTATATGATGTCAATCATATGGTATGATGGATAGAGACGATTTTGGATCGTCCCGTAGATTGTACCAGATGATACCATGATTTTTGTACTGATCATCCTAGATGATATTTATATTGCACTGGATGATGGACTGAAATGAACTAATCATATTATATGAATGGTATAGTGCAGGACGATGGACATAAACAAATTTCATTCATCCCATCGACCGTCCCGTACGAATAGTTGAGAATAACTTGATCATACTGTACAATATATGGATCATACTATATGATGTTCGTAAAATCTGTGAAGGATTCATTTGCATTCGTACTGGATGAAACTATTTTTGAACTGATCGTACTGTATGATATTGGGTCGTACTGTACGAATGGAATCATCAAATTGAATTTTAGGGCAATTTTTGAGCCCTCCTTTGTAAGATCTTTTTCTTCCAATAAGAAGATTTTTTTCCACTTTCCTTTTCAAAGAAAACCTTGAGAGAGAGAGAGAGAGAGGATCTTATGAGGGGGAGTTTGTGAAGGATTCATAAAGGTTACTCCAAGCAAGGATCTGAGTCATCTTCTTCGTTCGTCGTCTCTTATCTTGTCAGTGTCTCTGTGGAAGGATCATTCGCAAGAAGATCCGAGTTCTCTACCTGCTTAAGGAGGAAGCGAAAGGAGTCCAGGTTCTCTGCCTACTTCAGGAGGAAGCAAAAGGAGTCTAGGTTCTCTACCTACTTCAAGAGGAAGCGAAAGGAGTTCAGGTTCTCTGCCTCACTGGCTTTGTGGAAAGGAGTTTTTGTACAGGCTTCTCCACCATGCTGTGGGAGCAAAAGGAGAGTCACTTAGTGTTAGTGCAATACCCAGAGGGGAGGCTCCGGGAGTGGATGTAGGTCAAGTTGACCGAACCACTATAAAATCTGGTGTGTTCTTTCTGATTTTTTTTCACACTTACTTTTCTGTTGATGACTGTGTGATTGTGATTATTATTCGGTGATCATTCAACATCTACAAATCAACGCATAACTGTAAATATTTTTAAAATATTCAAAAAGATTTCCTAAATAATTATTTGCTCATGAATTTTTAAAACTACCAATTCACCCCCCCCCCCCCCCTCTTGGTTAGCCTCGGGACTAGTTCATAAGAGCTTAACATCCCTATTGAACTTTCATAGATGTTTAATTTTGTCTATGAGAACTAACATTTCAAGTAAGATACACACCTCTCAAGACTGTTGGAGACTCAAGACTGAGTAGAATAGGATGAAAAAGAATTTATATTTTATATTTTCTTTATTTTTTATTTTGAGTATGCCACAAAAGAGTGAATGCAAATGGCGTGACCATGCACACACACAGGGGGAGAGTTTCTTTTTTGAAAATAAAAATTTTTTTAAAAGAAAGTTAAACTATATGATCTTTAATTATACTATACGATCTATCATTAACACTCAGGCTTAACAGCTAATTTTGAATGATTAGTTTATGAACTAATTGTATTATATGATTATGATTGTACTGTAAGATTTGTTTCCATCTGAAAAACTTATCTGCCAGCATAATATAGGTAAGATTTTAAATTTAATTTTTGGACTAATCATACTGTACGATTATTTAAAATCTTGCCAAAATTATCCCCTATAATTAGGCAATTAAATCATAGTTTCTAAATTATTGTCATTCATACTATACAATATAAATCGTACTGTATGAACTACAGAGATGATTTTTGGTCTTCCCATAGATCGTACCAGATGAAACCATAATTTTTTGAACTATTCATCCTGGATGATATTTGTATCATATAGGATGATGATCTGAATTGAACTATTCATATTGTATGAAATGTCCAGTGCGAGATGATTCATAGAGATGATTTTTAGTTGTCCCATAAGTCATCCCAAACTAACAACAGAAAATAAAATGATCGTATAGTATGATCTCCTGATCATACTATACGACGTGCCTAAAATTTATGAACTATTTGTCTGCCTTCGTGTTAGACGACACTGATTTTGAACTGATCATATTGTACGATATTGGATCGTACTGTACGAACAGTGTAAGCCAAATTGAATCATTAGGATTTTTTGAAGCTTAAGATAAAATTAAGTTTTTCATTATTCTTTAGTGATTTTTGTGAGATATATTTTATGTGTGAAGAAGAGGAACATGATAATTGAAGGAACTCTTGAGAGGGAGTTTTTATTAAAGAGATCCAAGGTTCGTGAGAGAAAGGAGAAGGTGAGCTTGAGTGTGAGGGAGAAGGAGTGTGAGGAGATCACACGGTTTCTCTGACCTAGCTGCATGCTTGCTCCTCTTGTGGCCTTGGTGAGTCTTATGGAATCTCTCTAGGGAGAGAGGCTTCTAGGTCAACATCCTCGAGGTTCTCTTCCTTCTTCAGGAGGGAAAAGAAGGAGAAGGTTTGCTGCCATCACCAGCAGGGTGACATAGCATTTGGTACTCTGCCACACCGGGAAAGGTGAAAGTGAGTCTTATAAAGGCTTCTTCGCCTTGTTGTGGGAGCAGAAGGAGAGTCAAATTTTAATAGTGTAACTCTTGGAGTGGAGGACTCCACTACATGGACGTAGGTCAAGTGACCAAACCACTATTAAATGTTTTGGTATTCTTTTTCCATTTTTCACATTTTACTTTTCATGTATTTATTTTCTTTGTTAACTCCTTTTTGAAACATCTAATTTTAGCTTCTTATTCTGAGATTTAACACTGTATCACTACTATTGTAATTATGAACGAATCACTAGCTTTCACATTTGACTAGTTAAGTTTTTATTTTAAAAAATCTGAAAAATCTTTTAAAATTAGAACATGTATTTAGGATTTATTTTTAAAATACCAATTCACCCCCCCCCCCTCTTGGTGCAACTCATACTTTCAGGTGGTATTAGAGTGGGGTTTCAAAATAATGTTTTAGAAAACCTAAAAATATACGATCCATGGCACAATTTGGTAACCATAATACTACGGAGGGTTATTCAATAACCCGTCGACCCTTATTTGATAATATACCATTTGACTTTTGGAAAATCCACATGCCTACGTTTTTATAATCTATAGACTATCACATGTGGATGTTGGTACAAGAAGGTTACTCTACACCTTTTCATCTTACGAATGGTGTTAAAACTATTTTATCATTTAATGAATGGAGTAATAAGGATAGGAAACTTGCATAATTAAATGCAAAATCCTTGAATTATTTCTTTTGCGCATTAAAATCAGAAGATTTTATGGATTTTCTACTTATAGTACTAGTAAGGAGATCTGGGATAGATTATGTATCATGTACGAAGGAACCAGTGAGGTTAAATAGTCTAGGCTAAATATATTACTACATGATTATGAACCTTTCACATGAAACCTAGCGAGATTATATTTGAAATGTACACTAGATTCACCCAGATAGTGACATCCTTACCTGCTCTAGGAAGAGAGTTATCTAATTCTAAAAAAGTTAATAAAATTTTGAGATGCTTACTTAGTTCTTACGATGCAAAAATAACTACAATAATTGAGTCCAAAGATTTAAACATTTATTCAATTAATAATTTTCTTCAATCGCTCATTGCCTACGAGCAAGCAGTGAGTCAAAGGCAAAGTGATTCAGGAGGAAAGAAGAATGAGCAAACTGTGGCTCTAAAAGTGAACAATTGAGAAAGTGACAGCTCTATAGTGGAAGAAGATGATGACATAGCCTTGATGACTCATCAGTTCTAGAATTTTCTAAAAGGAAGCAACGGTGTAATCAAAATAACTGGAATAAAGGTTAAAGCTCAAAGAATATTATAGTTACATTTGACATAATTTGCTTCGAGTATAGGAAATGATGTCATCTTCGAGTTGATTGCCCAAATGTGAAGACTCACCCTGCTAAGGATAAGGGCAAGGAGAAGTCAAAGTACAAGAAGGGCAAGCTAAAAACACAAAAAATCTTTTGGGCTGACCCTGCTTCAAAATCAACAGAAGAAGAAGCAGAGGAGGAGGTAATGAATTTATGCCTTTTGACTAATGATAACCTTGATCAAGCATATCAAGATGAGGTACGTCAACTCTCTTATTATGAATTGTTAGTTATTTCTGAAAAAATTTATGACTTGTATAGAAAGTTGAAGAAAATACATACTAGTCTTAACACTGATTTTAATACTTTATAAAAACAGCATGCTAGTTTAGTTAAAGAACATTCAGACTTGGATAGAGTTCACATGTCCCTGCTTGAAGAAATTTAATACATTAAATAAGAAGCATGTTGAATTAATTGTTGCACACGATTCCTTGAAATCATCACATGTTGAACTAGAAAATGCATTTAAGGAATTAGAAGAGCTTGAATGTGAACTAGATAGCAATGAGCACACATTAAAATAAGAAGTATCAAGATACAAAAGTGTAAATGAATACTTAAGATCAATGGTAATAACATTAAAAAATAATAAACCATTACCCTCACTTATCCAATGGCCCAACCCCTCAACATTACGTGCATCACACAAACCTAGAAAGAGGCACCATTACTCACACAGGTTAGTAAACCCATTTCCTGGTGTTAGGTGTTACTCTTATGTCATGCTAGGTCATATAGCTTGCACTTGCATAATTCACCATAGGACACATCTAGTGTGGAGACCTAAATTGCACCATTACAGCATAACATGCATACATCTCATTTATTCAAGCATAAGGAGGAACACAAACTCACTTGGGTTCCCAAAACTAACCTTTGATTGACATTGTTGGGGTGCTCTCATAAAAGGCCTAGTGAGAGCATGTGGTACCCGGACAGTGGCTGCTCAAGATATATGACTGGAGACATGAGGTGGTTCATGAGACTGAAGGCCAGGTCAGGAGGCAAGGTGACTTTAGGAGAAAACACCACCAGAAATGTGATGGACTCAGGTATCATTGTAAATTCTAAAAATTTTGTAATTGAAAATATTTTATTAGTTAATGATTTAAAGCACAATCTATTAAGTATTAGTCAACTGTGTGACAAGGGTTTTGACATAATGTTTCTTTTTAATAAATGCCTGATTAGCTTAAGTGATAAACTTGTATTAGAAGGAAAATGGATAAACCATATCTATATGTTAGATCTTGATTGCATTGAAAATTCAAACCCTTTATGTTTAAAAATAATAACTGATGACTCTTGGCTATGGCAAAGGAAACTATGCCATGATAGCATGAAAACACTTAGGAATATTACTCAGAAAGACCTAGTTAGAGACAAACCTAAGTTAGACTTCACTAAGGACCACCTATTTGATGCCTACCAACTAGGAAAATAAGGGAAATCATCATTTCATTCAATCAAGGATATCAATAACACTAGGCCACTAGAAATTCTTCAGATGGACATATTTGGACCTATTTGTACAGCTAGCCCAGGAGGGAAAACTTATGGATTTGTAATAGTGGATGATACTCTAGATTTACTTGGGTAAGATTCTTAGCGCATAAGAGTGAGTCGTTTGAAGAATTTAGAACCTTCTCCACTTTGATTCAAAGGAAATCAGGATGTGAAATCTCAATAATCCATAGTGATTATAGTGGAGAATTTGGGAATGATAGGTTTGAATCATTCTACCAATAGATAGAAATAGAACATAACTTTTTTGCCCCTAGGATCCCTTAGTAGAATGGAATATCTGAGAGGAAGAATAGAACCTTGGTTGAAGCTACTAGGGCAATGTTAGCTGAATATACTCTTCCTAGATATTTTTGGGCAGAAGTAGTGAGTACTGCTTGTTATATTTTAAATAGGGTGAATGTTAGACCCAAACTTAATAAGACACCCTATGAACTCCTTAAGGGTAGGACACTTAATATTTCTCACTTATACGTTTTTGGTTGTAAGTACTTTAACTTAATTAATGGTAAGTCACCCTTAGGAAAATTTGATCTTAAATCTGATGAAAGTCATCTTCACAGGCTATTCATCTGTAGGTAAAGCCTATAGAAACTTCAATAAGAGGACCCTAATAGTAGAAGAGTCTACCCATACGATATTTAATGAATCAAATAAGACCTTTGAAGCTAATCCTGAAGAAAAAGAAGTCAAGGTCATTCAAGGGATAGAAACCATTACCATAGAAGATAGAGTAGAACCTCAAGTGCAATTGCCTGAAGATTGGAGATATTCTTCAAGTCATCCTAGAGAGTTGATCCTAGGAGACCCATATGAAGGTGTAAAAACTAGGCATGGACTTAGAAAGGAAGTTAGTCATTCTGTATTTATCTCCATGATTGAACCCACTAATATAGATCAAGCCTTAGGAGATGAATTCTAGATCCTAGCAAAATAAGAAGAGCTAAACCAATTTGTTAGGAATGATGTGTGGATTTAGTCAAGAGACCTAAGGAAAAAAGTGTGGTTGGAACAAAGTGGGCATTTAAAAATAGGATGAATGACCCTAGAATAGTAATGAGAAATAAGGCCAGATTAGTAGCTAAGTGGTATAACCAAATTGAGGGAATAGATTTTGACGAAACCTCTGCCCTAGTGCTAAACTAGAAGTAATAAGGGTATTCTTAGCCTTTGCTTGATTCAAGGGTTTTAAAATATATCAAATAGATGTTAAAAGTGCTTTCCTAAATGGGGTAATCAAAGAAGATGCTTATGTTGAGCAACCCCCTTGATTTGAAAACTCACAATTTCCAAATCATGTATTCAAATTGAAAAAGGTATTATATGGGTTAAAGCAAGCCCCTAGAGCTTGGTATGAAAGACTAAGCACATTCCTATTAGATAAAGGCTTTGTTAAGGGTAGTGTGGACACCACTCTCTTCTTGAAGAGGGTAGAAGATGAGATACTCATTATTCAAATTTATGTCGATGACATCTTATTTGGATGTTCAGAGAAAACCTTATGCTATGAATTTTCAAAAATAATGAGTGACTAGTTTGAAATGAGCTTGATGGGAGAACATGATTACTTCCTTGGATTCAGTGTAAAATAGATAGAAGATGGAACATTCCTTAGCCAATCTAAATACATCAAAAATATTCTGAAAAAGTATGAAATGGACAATGCTAAGGCCATGAATACTCCTGTGAGTTTTACCATTCAATTAGATAAAGATCTAAATGGAAAGTCATTAGACCAGAAGAAGTATATGGAATAATTGGATCACTTCTCTATTTAACAACCAGCAGACCGGCTATAATGTTTAGTGTATGTCACTGTACCCGATTTCAAGCCAACCCAAAAGAATCCCACATGATTGCTGTCAAGAGAATTCTTAGATATCTACTAGGCACCCCGAACTTAGGAATTTGGTATCCTAAACACAACTCTATATTTATAGCCCTTTCAATGGCTGAAGCAAAATATATAACAGTAGGAAGTTGTGTTGCTCAAGTTTTGTACTTAAAATAAAAACTTTTAGATCTTGGAGTACCTGTAGGAACCATCCCAATTATATGTGACAATATTAGTGCAATTTATATATCTAATAATCTAATTCAATACTCACTTACAAAACTTAAAGATATTATGCATTACTTCATAAGAGATCATGTAGCCAAATGAGATATCGAACTAAACCATATAGCTACTGGAGATTAACTAACTGATATATTAACAAAACCACTAGCTTATGACATCTTTAGCACCTTGAGGACAAAACTAGGTGTCATAGACATTCATGCTAAATTTTAAAATAAAAATAAATAAAAAAACAAAAAAGGGGGGTTTCTTGATCATCTCACACATATCCTAGTGACACTAAAACCTTAAATTTTTGTTTATATCATACTGTACGATACACAATCATACTGTACGATCTTTAAAAATGAACAAATAATAGCCCTTAATTCCATCAATAGTCCAGATCTACTTGCTGATATATGCATCATACTATACAAACCAGCACTTGTAGTGTAAGATAGACATTATTAATCATTATACTATTTGATTCCTCTCTTCATACGGTACGATCCACGTGTCAAACTGGATAGGGACGAATTTAAACTTGGCCAGTGTGATGATAATTGCTCTTCATACTGGATGAACACTTGTTCGTACTATATGATACCTTTTGTCAAAGGTCATACCGATGACTCCTCAGGATGAATGAAATCTCTTCAGATCATCCAATACAATACCTATCATACTATATGATTTGACTACTTTTTTAATAAGTCATCCAGATGAACTAATTCACTTGATCGTACTGTATGAATCCCTATCGTACTGTACGATCATCCAAAAAATTTATAAATTAGAGGGTTTCATTAGCTCAACTCACTATCAACCTCTCTAAATCTCTCAACCCTTCAATATTTCTGCCCAATGGGCAGTAGAAGTAAATATGGTAGACTGATCGAGTGGAGCCCCTCCTCCTCTTGGCAGTTCAATGACCATTTTCTCTCCTCCACTAATGAAAAAGCCTACAATAAGTTCAAGGAGTCAAAGATCACTCCATTACGCATGCTAAGTCAAGCCGACCTAAATTTTGAGGTTATGAACCTTTTTTCCTCCACCACTCTCCAGTTTCTTCTTACCCTAGCCTTCCTTTTTAACTCTAAACTCTTGTATGAATTTTTAGCAAATCTTTGGATAGACTTCAAATGAACAACCTTGACCTCCTTTGTATATAAACAAACTATTGAAATCATTAAGATAGATCTAGCTGAATACATTGGACTCTCTAGCGAAGGACCTCGTCCCAAGTCTCTCCTCAAAATTGACTTTAATTGAACCTTTATTAATATGCTGCTTAGGAATGTGCCCATAAACTAACACCTACCACTTTTCCAACCTCTAATTTAGAATGCCCGCATTATCCAGCATGTTCTCCGAACGTCCATTATACCAAAAGCTGGAGATCACATACACATTACCCCACTTCTATCTGTAGTCACCTTGTTAATCATGTCAACCACCAAATTTGATGAAGCCCAAATGATCTTAGACTACATTCATAACCTGTTTGCTATCCTAGTGCCTGACATAAACAAAATATTGCCTTAGGACATATCATAGGATACATCCTCGATGCCAAATATCAACTTAGCTATCCTATTCCTCCAAATAATCTTCCTATATTTTACATATATGCCTCATTTTGTATTGTTTTCCATCGGGGAAAAGAGCATGTTGATCCATATTTTGATAAAGAAGGGGAAGCTGCTCCTGCAGAAGGACCTCCACCATCATCAATACCACCACCTGGACCTGCCATCCCTGCCTACACTCAAGATGATATTGTTCAGAGGCTTGATCAACTTGAAACTTGACTAAACTACCATATTGATCAACAACAATGGCAAAACGAAGATGATATGTGATGGTTTGGCAAATGATTCACCTCAGTTAATCATCAATTGACAGCCATCCATCAGTACTATCAGCCACCACCCCCCCACCACCACCTGATCAGGATCCCAACTACTAGTTGCTTTTACTTATTTTGTTATGTATTTCTTTCTCTTATACTACTTTACTTATCCAATTGTGTGTACGCCTCTTTTTTATGATGTCAAAATGGGGAGTTCTATGATCTTGTTATATGCTATGCTATTTTTAACCTGCATATATTTTTTGTACGTTATATTATTTTCAATCTCGTTATGTTTTGTTTATATTTAAAAAAATAAAAATAAAAAAAACAAATATTTTAAAATTAGAAAGAAATGTTGTTTATAAATCCTCCCATCTTTTAAAATCCATCATCTAGTGAGGGGGAGCTAAGGAAGCAATAACATTTATCTTGCCTATCAGATAACATTATTTAATATCATCACAAAAGGGAGATTGTTACAATCCAGGATCCCTAGTATCTAATTTTGATGATGAGAAATAATACTTAGTGGATTATTATGTTCTTCCTTGACAAATATAGATGTTTATTTTTATTTGTGAGCACTAACATTTTAGGTAAGATACACATCGCTCAAGATTGCTGGAGACTCAAGACTGGGTAGAATCAGATGTAAAAGAATTTATATTTTGTATTTTCTTTATTTTTTATTTTGAGTATACCATAAAAGAGTGTATGTAAATGGGGTAACCACGCACACACACAAGGGGAGAGTTTCTTTTTTGAAGATAAATTTATTTTTAAAAGAAAATTATACTGTATGATTTTTAATCATATTATACGATCTGTCATTAACACTCAGGCTTAAAAACTAATTCTAAATGATTAGTTTGTAAACTAATCATACTGTACGATTATGATCATACTGTATTATTTGTTTCCATCTGAAAACCCTAGCCGCTAGCAGAATTTAGGTAAGATTTTGAATTTGATTTTTGAACTAATCATACTATACGATCGTAATCATAATGTACGATCATTTGAAATCATTCCAAAATTATCCCCCATAATATGGCAATTAAATCATGGTTTCTCAATTATTATCATTTATACTATACGATATGAATCATAGTATACGAACTACATAGATGATTTTTTGTTATCCCATAGATAGTACCAGACAAAACCATCATTTTTTAAACTATTCAACTCGGATGATTTTTGTATTGCATAGGATGATGATCTAAATTAAACTATTTATACTATATAAAGTGTGCAGTGCTGGATGATTTACAGAGATGGTTTTTGGTCATCCCATAAGTCATCTGGAATGAACAGCTAAAAATAAAATGATCGTCCAGTATGATCTCCTGATCAAATTGTACGACATGCTTAAAATTTATGAACTGTACATCTACCTTCGTACTAGATGGCATTGATTTTGAACTAATCATACTGTATGATATTGGATCGTACTGCATGAAAAGTATAAGCTGAATTGAATCATTAGGATTTTTTACGCCTAATATAAAAACAAGTTTTTCATTATTCTTTAGTGATTTCCGTGAGATTGATTTTATGTTTGAAGAAGAGGAATGTGATAACTGAAGGAACTCTTGGGAGGGAGCTTTTATTTAAGAGATCCAAGGTTCGTGAGATGATGGGGAAGGTGAGCTTGAGCGTGAGGGAGAAGGAGTGTGAGGGGATCATACGATTGCTCTGAGCTAGTTGTATGCTTGCTCCTCCTGTGGCCTTGGTGAGTCTTATTGAATCTCTCTAGGGAGAGAGGCTTCTAGGTCAACGTCCTCGAGATTCTTTACCTTCTCTAGGAGGGCGAAGAAGGAGAAGGTTCATTGCCATTACCAGGAGGGTGACATAGCGTCTGGTACTCTGCCATATCGGGGAAGGTGAAAGTGAGTCTTATAAAGGCTTCTTTGCCTTACTGTGGAAGCAGAATGAGAGTCAACTTTTAATAGTGTAACTCTCAAAGTGGAGGACTCTGGGGCGTGGACATAGGTCAAATACCCAACCACTATAAAAAGTTTAGGTATTCTTTTTCCCTTTTTTGTATTTTACTTTCATGCATTTATTTTTTGTATTAACCCTTGGTGAAACATCTGATTTTAGCTTCTCAATATGAGATTTAACATTGTATCACCTTTGTTATAATTATGAATGAATCATTAGCTTCCTCATTTGACTAGTTAAGTTTTTATTTTAAAAAATGTAAAAAATGTTTTAAAAATTAAAACTCATGTTTAGGATTTATTTTTAAAATGCCAATTCATCCCCCCCCCCCCTCTTGGCGTATCTCATACTTTCATGAAGAAAACTTCAATTTTGCCCTTAAGGGGCATTTTGGTCATTTCGACCCCTGGTCAACTGGGGGTCAAATTGAGTCAACCAAAATGCAGATGATGTTCAACATTTCATAATAATGGCTATGGATATGGTTAAGGGTCCTGGGGAAGGTCCCAAGTTTAAATTCCATAAAGTGGTAGGTCTAGTGGTATAGGCTATAAATATTTAAAAGTTTTGTAGCCTTTAATAATCAATTTAGTTTCTGGGGATAGAGGTTTCAGATTGAGCTCAAATTGATAGGGTTGACCCTAAGGACATGACTTATCAATATGCAATTGATAGATCATAAAATACAAGTCATTTGATTGGATTTTGAAGAGATTGAAAAATCACTCAAAAAAGATTTTAGGAGATAGGCCTTTAGCCCTAGATTTGGTTTAGAATTCTAGATTTGAGCAAGATTTTGGATTTAATTGATTGAATTTAGATTATCCAAATCAATCACAATCAATTTAATGATTGTTATTGATTGGATAAGATTGAAGCTTGATTGAAGGTTGAATGGGGTCTTGATTAAAGGTTGATTGAAGTTTGACTGGACATTGATTGAAGTGTAAATTAATTGAAATCTAGATTAATTAAAGCTTGAATTGATTAAAGTCTAGATTTTGAATTAAATTGAATTCTGGATTTTGAATTAAATTAAATTCTAGATTTTGAATTAAATTGAAGTCTGGATTTTGAATTGAATTTATGTATGGATTTTGAATTGAATTATGGATTGAGATTGAATTAATGCTCTTGATGATTGACAACTAGAAGCTTATCAACAATCAAATTAGTAAATAGGAGTTAAGATAGGTCCTAATGACCTCTTACAAAAATGAGGTCAACATCAGTACATGTATAGGTGGTGTAAGTATATATCTACTATTCTTCATCACTTTAACTATGTTTTTTATGTTCTTTCCTGTTATAGTGATCTTAATTTAGTATATTTGTCTTTATATTTACTTGTTATTGCATACAATATCACTTTGGCTTTGAACCTTTATCTTTTGCAAGTTGTTTGCTGATGACTTTGGGTTGCAAGTCAGCCTTTTTTTAAAAAAAGATTTTGCTAAATGTCATCATTTGGATCTTTCTTTTTTGGGTGTTGGCCCTTGGCCGCCCTAGAATATTACAATATTATTATGTAATTTTATTTACAGGGGACTTTTGGCTCATAGGTTTTCTTTCATTTATTTTGTAGCTTTTGTGAGTAGTAGAGAGCTGAAGGTTTCCCTTAAGGACCTTGTAATTTTCCCTTTTTAATTAACACGTAGGCCCTTCTGAGGGTTTTATCTAAAGATCTCCATATTTAATAAATATGCCACTCAGAATACCATTCCAACTTAAACTTAAAACCCATGCCCTTAAGAATGAACTAAATAAACCAGATCCACTAAGCAATTGATTTGACTTATCAAAGACCCTTGGTCAACCTTATTTGATCAAGTTTGACAAATATTCCATAAAATTACCTTTATGACCAAAAGCATATCTCACTTGAATCTCTTACTCAAACTAGACACCCTAAGTCTTAATATTAGATTATATGTATCCTAAACTAAAGATAAACACTTATTAAGCCTAAACCAAGCCAGATCAACACTTGGACCATGTTTAAACCTTAAAAACACTAAAATGCTTTAATACTCTTAACCCTCCTAAACTGGCTTTCCTAGGTTAGACCTAACCCTATCCTATAGGATAGTGTCTTAAAGCTTCCAAACCCATTCTTAAATTATACAAACTTTTTTGAACCCATGGTGATAATGGTTTGACCAAATCAATCATGGTTAACCTATATGACCTAAAAAGCTTTTTCCATTGACCTATCATCCAAGCTTGTGGGCAAATTTTATGTTCTCTATATGATTTTCTTTAAATGATTCTCCCTTAGTTATATATATATATATATATAGATTAACATTATACGATTCCAAAAGATAAACTAATGTTTCACTATCAATTTGTAAAAAGAAACAAAACTTATTTTCATAATCAACCATAACACAAGGAATATTCAATTCACCCCGAATGATAAAAAGATTATTCACTTATCATTCTAATTATATAAATAAATTAACATACTTATTGTCATAATAAAGTAAAATAAGAAATATTCAATTCATCCCAAAGGATAAAAACAAAATTCACTTATCATTTTGATTATGAAATTAAACTAATCTTTAAATCTAAGTCTGCATCCATAAATTTTTCACCTATCTTAGAAAGGAACTACGGTAGTGTTTTTTTTTATTCTGGGTTCTAGAATTTCTATGAGGGCTAGCCTCTGTAGTTAATTAAATTTTTGATGATAATACTCTCGATTTAAGTGAATTATAAGGATTTATAGATTTGTATAAATTTAAAGAAGCCTTGGGATAACATAGTTTTAGTATACTGGCTTTTGATTGTAAACCTTAAAATTGGGAGTTTGGGTTTAAAGATTAATTTTAGATTTTTAGAAGGATGGAATAGAAGGAATATGCAGAGATTATATAATATGGACTTAAACTTAACTAGAATTTATTGCATGCTATCCATCCTAATCACATCCATTCATCTCGTGAGTACAAAATTAGATAACTCTAACTAAAGGATTAAGGAATTGTAATTTAGAAAACTTTAATCATGATTTTACTATATGTATATAAGATATATGAATAATAATATATATTGATAAATAGCTTTTTTTCATTGATAATTACTCAAAGTATAACTCATAGTCAGTTTTAAAGTATAGGTGGCCAGACTCCACCAACAACAAGCCTAGATTTCTATTCTTATACAATCTAGATTTGAATATGATTATTTATTTTGGTCATAAATATTCTATCTTCTGGATCTTATGTAGATTCCCAAAAGATAATGCTCTTCAATAAAAGAAGAATGATTTGCTTATGGAACCTACAAGTGTATAAAAATAAATATTTTCAAATCATTTATAACTCTTGCCACTGTACAACTCAATCTAGTTATATAAATATCTATAATATTAATATTTACATCATTATCTTTACATTTATATTTATATCATTACCTAGATACATTCTATTTTTGCAAGGTTTTATTGCTTGAATATGTCCTAGTTTTATTTGTTTAAGTTGTCTACAATATAATTTATTTATTTAAGGTTATTGAATGTTGGTTTGAATTCAAGTTTTGAATATTTTAGAAGTTTTGGATTTATTTTAACGGTGTTTTAATTGTTGAAGTTCTTTAGTTTTAAGTTTTAAATAACATAACACTCAATGAATTCCAAGTGGTAGAAGTCATTGATTAGTAAGTCCTAGGCTCATATTTATAATATTACCATTCCTCTAAAAATGAGGTAGGTAGGTTGTATATAATCCTTGGATTTTAATTAAGTATTTTAGTCTTTTAAGATTTCAATTGAATACACCTTTGCCTTCTTAAAAGGTGTCATGTACCAAGGTATGAAAGCTTCAATGTCTAAATATTTTATTACTAATTTTTTCTTATTTAAGTTGAATAACAATTGCATTTGTTAAACCAAAGTTATGAGGCTTATTTCACCCTTCTAGAGCCTACGTTAATATCTTGATAAGCCTAGAGTTACCCAATAATAACCTTTTTACTTAAGTTTAATTATTAGTTGCTAATTTTTTATTAATTCAATTTATTAATAACTAATTTATAGTATTTATAAGTTAACACTTTCATTCTACCAATTTATTTAGGACATTATTGTTGTGAATCTGGATTCAAGGATTATGATTTTGATGATAGTAAATATTTCTATTTTTGTTTGAGTGTCTAACCTTTCAGGTTCACAAGATCAATTACAATTTAAGCTAGCTCAAGATCGAGTTAGTCTGTATATGTTTCAGGTTCAATATAATTTTTTCACCTTTTTTAAGTCATGTATAATGTAATGGATCCCCAAGCTAAGTAACCTTGCACACACACACTCAGGGGGAGAATTTTAGTTAGTTAGAGTTTCTATCCATACTCTGTTTAAATTATCCTTTATGATATTCATATCGTCCTAAATGATCTTTTGAAAATAGAACTCTAATTAGGGTGACCATCTTAAGTTGGTATGATTAAGCAGATCGTCCTGGATAATACACCCATCGTACAGGACAATATGCTCAAATTAGAAATTCTCAATCGCCGGACTATGTTAAGCAAGTTTTTATATTTAGATTTTTAATCTGATCATCCTCGACGTTACTTGTATCATCCTCGATGATTCATTACAATCATGCCTAAATTAGTTAAGTGATTAAGGAAAGTAATTAAGTTTGATTGGTTCGATCATATCGTCTGGGATGATTGCAAGATTATCCTAGATGTCAATTAAAAATCCTGACCATCCAGTGCTTTTCACCTTGACGACCCGAATAGTGTGCCGGACGATATTCCTATTTTTGAACTAATCGTACTAGATGATATCAATATTATTCAGGACAATATCAATATCTTCCAGGACAATCAAAACTTTTTGAAATCATCTAGTATGGTTGACCTATAAGACTCGAATAGTGTGCCAGATGATTTTGGGCAATTTTGAACTAATCGTACAGGACGATCTACGTATCATCTTGGACGATCAAGTCAGTTTATTTCGATCATCCAGGCTTTTCTCCTGGACATCCCGAACAATCTTCTGGACGATATTCATGATTTAAACTAATCATCTAGGATGATTACAGAATCATCCTGGATGATCTAAACATATTTTATCTTCTAATCATCGAGAGGAATCAGATCAACCAGGCCAAAAGGGGCTAATTTACACTGATCGTACAAGACGATCTAAGGATCATCCTGAATGATCTTTGTTGGCTAGCTGAAATTTAGGGTAATTTTTGAGCCCCTTCTATTTAAGATCTCTTTCGTTCTACTATTAAGATCTTTTGTCACTGTCCTTTCCTGTGAGAGCCTTGAGAAGAAGAGAGAGAGGGCTTGGAGGAGAGAGAGAGAGGATCTTATGAGGGGGAGTTTATGAGTGTTCATAAAGGTTGCTCCAAGTAAGGATCTGAGTCGTCTTCTACAGTTATCATCTCTTATCGTTTAGTTTCTCTAAAGGAAGGATTGTTTGTAAGAAGATAAGGTACTCTGCCTTCTTCAGGAGAAAGCAAAATGAGGTAAGGTTCTCTACCTATTTCAAGAGGAAGCAAAAGGGTCTGGGTTCTCTGCCTCATCGGGTTGGTGAAAAGCAGTTTTGTTAAGGCTTCTCTGCCTTTATAGGGGAGTAGAAGGAGAGTCACTTAGTTTTAGTGCAATATTTAGAGGGGAGGCTCTAGGGAGTGGATGTAGGTTAAGTTAACTGAACCACTATAAAATCTATTATATTCTTTTTAATTATTTTTTGCACTTTACTTTTTCATTGATGATCGTGTGATTATAGTTATTATTTTATTTTGTTAAATATCTGCACATCATAAAGAAATTATAATTATTTTAAAACATTTAAAAAGGTTTTCAAAATCTTTTTTGCTTAAGAATTTTTAAAACTATCAATTCACCCCCCCCCCCCCCCGCCTCTTGGTTAGCCTTTATAAGGGCTTAACATCCCTTACAAACTTTCAAGTGGTATCAGAGTGGGATTCATAAAATCAACTTTTGAAAAACTTTTGAATTTGATCTATGACTAACTTTGGTAATAGAAACACAGTAGAAGGATATTCCATTATTAGACCACCCTTGTTTGATAACATACCTTTTGATTTTTGGAAAACTCGCATGTCCACCTTTTTATAATCTTTAGATTATTTCATGTGGATGCTTGTTAAAGATGGTGATGAAGCACCTTTTAGGCTTATTAATGGTATTAAAACTGATCTTCCTTTTGTCAAATGGACATTTGATGATCATAACTTAGCACAACTGAATGCAAAATGCTTGAACTATTTTTTCTATGCATTAAAATCTGAGGACTACATGCGTGTCTCTACTTGCAAAGCTGGTAAAGAAATTTGGGATAGATTATGCATTACATATGAAGGCATATCTAAAGTTAAACAATCTAGGTTGAATATTTTACTTCACGACTACGAACTCTTTTGCATGAAATCTAGTGAGTCTATATATGAAATGTATACTAGGTTCATACAAATTGTCACCTCTTTGCATGCCCTAGAAAGAGAACTCACCAACTATGAAAAAGTTAATAAAATCTTGAGATGTTTGCCATCTTCCTATGATGCCAAGATAACTGCTATCACTGAATCCAAGGATTTGAATAATTATTCTATTGATAACTTACTTGGATCACTAATTGCTTATGAGCAAGAAGTGAATCAAAGGCAGCTTGATGTAGGTGAGAAGAAGAAAGACAAGACTGTGGCACTGAAGGCCAATGATATAGAGACTGATTCTTCTTAGTCTGAAAGTGATGATGTTTCCTTAATGACTAGGCAATTCAAAAGCTTTCTAAGGAAGAAATATAAGAACTATCAGAAATGGAACAAAGGTAAGTCTAACAAAAATTTTAAAGCTTCTTTTGGTACAGTTTATTTTGAATGCAGGAAGCTAGGATATATCAAAGCTGATTGTCCTACACTTAAGGCTCACCTAAGCAAGTAGAAGTGTGAGGAGAAACCCAAGTTTAGGAAGGATAAGAAGTGGATTCAAAAGTCTTTCTAGGTGGATTCTGCATCCGAATCCTCTGAGATTGAAGCTGAAGAGGAAACTACAAACTTGTGTCTGATGGAGGATGAACATCTTGGTCAGTCTGATCAAGAAGAGGTATGTGAACTAACCTACAACCAATTGGTTAATATTTTAGAGAAAATCCATTCATCATATACGAAGCTTAAGAAAATGCATGCTAGTCTAAAATTGAAATTCTTAAACTTACAAAAAGAGCATGAAGTTTTACTTAAAGATCATTAAACACTTAGTAGCAATCACATGTCATTACTTGATGAATTTGATGAGTTGAATAAAAAGCATTATGAATTGATTATTGAGCATGATTCATTGAAAATATTACATACTGATTTAGAAAAATCATTTAAGGAACTAGACAACATGGCATTGGATTTAGATAACAATGAGCTTGCATTAAAATTTGAAATTGCAAGCCTTCAAAAAGAAAATGAATTTCTAAGTGTAAAAATTAGTGTATTTAAGAATAATGAAACACCTCCTACATTTGTACAATTTTATAAACCTCCACCACTTGAAGAATCACATTCAAAATCATCAAAGCATGTATTATCCAAACCTAGGAAGAGGCACTATCACCCACGTAGATTAGTTAACCCTTTTCCTGGTGTTAGATATTTTTCTTATAGCATGTTAGGACATATCTCTTACACCTGCACTGTTCACCGTAGTACACATTAGGTGTGGAGGCCCAAATTACATGATTCACAGCATAGCAGACATGCATTGCATTCTTCTTTGCATAAGAAGGAACCCAAACTTTTTTGGGTTCCTAAATCTGATGTTTAATGATTTTATAGGGGTGCTCTCACACAAGTCCTCATGAGAGCATATAGTATATGGACAGCGGATGCTCAAGACATATGACTGGACATGCAAATCAATTCATTTCATTGGAGGCCAGGGTTGGAGGCAAGGTCACTCTTGGAGACAACACCACCAGAAAAGTGGTGGGCGTAATTATAATCAAAAACTCCAAGAACCTTTTGATTGAAAATGTTTTGCTTGTAGATGGACTGAAACATAACTTGCTCAATATCAGTCAACTCTGTGACAAAAGGTTCAGCATCAAGTGCCTGGCAAACACTTATATTATCAACTTAAATAATAATATTATTTTACAGGGTAAGAGGATCAATAACATTTACTTGCTTAATTTAAATAACATTGAATGTGCTACTTCATTTTGCTTAAAAATTGTTGTTGATGAGTCTTGGTTGTGGCATAGGAAGCTATGTCATGCCAGTATGAAAACTCTTGGAAGAGTCACTAAAAAGGACCTAGTTAGAGGAGTCCCCAAGCTTAAGTTCACTAAGGACCACCTGTGTGATGCCTGTCAACTAGGGAAGCAAGTCCAATCCTCTTTCCACTCCATTAAGGAAATCAACACCTCTAGACCTTTAGAAGTCCTTCACAAGGATTTGTTTGGACCCATTAGTAATGCTAGCTTAGGGGGGAAAGTCTATGGATTTGTGATTATTGATGACTACTCGAGGTTCTCCTAGATTAGATTTCTGTCATACAAAACTGAGTCATTTGATGAATTTAAAACCTTCTCCAATTGGATTCAGAAGAAGTTAGGTTGTGAAATCTTGACCATTCATAGTGATCATGGTAGAGAGTTTGAGAATGTGAGATTTATAACTTTCTGTGGGGAGCAAGGGATTAGCCATAACTTTTTAGCTCCTAAGACTCTTTAGCAGAATGGGGTAGCTGAACAAAAGAACAGGACCTTAGTGGAAGCTGCTAGAGCCATGCTTGCTAAGTATTCACTTCTAAAATATTTTTTGGCAGAAGCGGTAAACACAGCTTATTATGTGTTGAATAGGGTGAATGTTAGATCCAAATTGAATAAGATACCCTATCAGATCATTAAGGGTAGAACTCTAAACATGTCCCACCTCTATATCTTTGGCTGTAAGTTTTTCATTCTTAATAATGGGAAATCATCCGTAGGAAAATTTGACCCAAAATTTGATGAAGGAGTGTTCTTAGGATATTTAAGTGTGGGGAAATCCTTTAGGGTGTTTAACAAGAGGACATTGGTGGTGGAGGAGACTACTCATGTGGTGTTTGATGAATCTGATCCTATGGAGTCTAGAGTTGAGGAAGAAGAAGAGGTAGGATAGATTACCCAATGAGTAAAAATTGCAAATATAGAGGAAAGAGTATAACCTCAAAAGGCACTACCTAGAGATTAGAGACCCTTCTAAAGGTGTTAGAACTTGGCATGGACTTAGGAGGTAAGTAAACCATTCTGCCTTTATCTCAACGTCTAAACCCACCAACATCAATTATGCCCTTTCTGATGAATTCTGGATCTTAGTTATGTTAAGAAGAACTTAACCAATTTGTGAGGAATGATATTTGGGAATAAGTAGAAAGACCTAAGAATCAAAGTATAGTGGGAACCAAATGTGTCTTTAAGAATAAAATGAATGATTCTGGTGTGGTGGTTAGGAATAAGGCATAATTGGTGGCTAAAGGCTATAACCAAATAGAAGGGATTAATTTTGAGGAGACCTTAGCCCCTGTAGCTAGATTGGAAGCCATTAGAGTGCAACTAGCCTTTACTTATTATAAGGGATTTAAGCTTTTTTAAATAGATGTCAAGAGTGCCTTTTTAAATGGGGTAATAATAGAAGATATCTTTGTATATCAAACCCTAGGTTTTGAGAGTTTCCAATATCCAAAATCATGTCAAAAAAGGCCTTATATAGATTGAAACAGGCACCCAGAGCTTGGTATGAGTGGCTTAGCATATATCCTACTAGAAAGAGAGTTTGTTAAGAGGAGCGTAGACACCACCCTTTTTCTGAGGAAAGTAAGAGAGGATTTACTCATTGTCCAGATATATATTGATGATATACATTTTGGATCTTCTAATCAAAAGTTAAGTGATAATTTTTTCTAAAATAATGAGTAAGGAGTTTGAGATGAGTATGATGGGAGAATTATCCTACTTTTTAGGATTTAGCATAAGGCAAATAGATGATGAAACTTTTATCAATCAATGAAAATATATTAAGGACATCTTGAAGAAATATGAAATGGATAAAGCCAAGCCAATAAATACTCTCATGAGCTCTAATGTCCACTTAGATAAGGATTCAAATGGAAAATCTATTGATTAAAAGAGGTTCAGAGGAATAATTGGATCACTACTTTACTTGACTGCTAGCCGACCTGATATAATATTTAGTGTTTGTCTCTGTGCTAGATTTCAAGTTGATCCTAAAGAATCTCATCTAACTGTAGTTAAGAGAAACCTTAGATATCTCCTAGGGACCCCAAACTCAGGAATCTGGTATCCTAGGCACATAACTTCTTTTGAGATTATTGAATATTTTGATTCTAATTTTGCAGGGTGTAGGGTGGATAGAAAAAGTACTTCTGGAACCTACCAATTTATAGGACAGTCTTTAGTCTCCTGATCAAGAAGAAAACAAAACTATGTTGCCCTTTCCACTGCTGAAGCTGAATACATTACCTTAGGAAGTTGTTTGGCCCAAGTCCTTTAGTTGAAGCAACAAGTTTTAGATTTTGGATTACCTGTTGGAACAATTTCAGTTCTATGTGATAACACTAGTGCCATCTACATCTCTAAAAATCCTATCCAACATTCAAGAATCAAATACATTGACTTAAGACATCACTTCATTAGGAACCATGTTACAAAAGGGGACATATTGAGCTACACCATGTAGCAACTGAAACCAACTAGCTAACATCTTTACTAAATTACTGGCCTTTGATAAATTCAGCATTTTAAGGACCAAATTGGGTGTGATTGACATAAGTGTATGAATCTAATGATCACTGATTTTTGAATCTTTTGTTTTTCATTTTTCATTTAGTTTTTGTTTGATTTGATTGTATGTTTCTTTCTAGATCATATATTTTCTTACTATTTTTTGTTTGATTGATTTGCTTATCAGATTTGGTTCTTTCTTTTTATATGCTTTTCTCTTGGTTTTTTATTTACTACTTATTTTCTTGAATATTAGATCACTGCTCACTACTGCTGATAAACTAAATTTCTGACTGAGAGTTTTTTCCTTATTTTTGTTTAAAAGCTTATAAGCAATGATTAACTCCTCTGAAATAGTTAAATGAAAGGAACATTGATGACTACTTCTCTTCCTCTAACTCCTTTAATGGTGTATTATTCCTTTTGGATAAAAATTATTTTCAAAACTAAAAAGATAGTTTTAAAACAGAGATCTATTTTATCTTCCTGCAATAATCTATCTCATATTAATAGTATTTTCAAAGTATTGAATCATTGTTATATTTTTTTTAATCAGGTGATTGCACTTATCCTATGGAGTATGATTTTATTCTATGAATTACTCCTCCTTACTATAGAGAGTGAGTTTTTTTTCTCTCTTATATTTGGAAGGTAATTTTACAATTGAGATTATTTAGAGATTATGAAAGGAAGCAAGCTTACAAAAGAAATAAAAAGTGGCTCAAAATGGGCCCAAAAATGAAAAGATGTGCAAGGACGCTAAAAATGGAAAGATACATAAAGTGTATCAAAAATTAAAAGATGCGTAAAGTGTGCCAAACAAATTGAAAAAGAGGCACAAAATGAGCCTGTTAAGAAATAAGCTCTCTTCCCTTTCAGTTCTTTAAATATTTTAGAAAAGTCCATGCGCCACTTAAGACTTTCAAAAGCATGAGATTGAAAATCATGATTTCTGATTCCTTACTTTGTAATACTATTTTATCATATATTTTTCTAGAGCGAGGATTGAAATGATCTCTTTTCATATCTAATTTATTTTCTTCTGAATTTGATTTGAGATTGAAAGGAATTTGAACCTGTAAGGTGTCTGAGGTAGGAGTTATGAAAATCGATTCTCTAACATTTTTGGATTTTAGTGTCATTAATTTTCTTCTTATTGGCTTTTGAATTAAAAATCAAGGAAAATTCTGATTTATTGGAGTAGATCGATTCAAAAATAAAAGGTTTTTGGTATTATTTCTTCATTTTTATTATTTCTTTTTCCTTTTTCTTTGATTTGATTTTGATTTTTTTTGTGATTTTTGGGTCTCCTGATCATTCCCCGGGTCACATCATCCTAGATGATCCACACATCATCCTAGATGATCTGATCAAATCATCCCCATCATGATCAAACGGCTGATATGCACCAATTATTGGTGAACATCCTGGATGATACACCTCATCGTCCTGGAGAATCCAAGTGGCAGTATTTGGATGATTTAAATTTGTCCCATAAAATTCATTTATTGTATATCATCCTAGATGGTCCACTTAATCATCCTGCATGATACCTACAGTCAAAAGTCATCCTGCTTAACTCCTTAGGACGATCTCTTGTGTCTAATCATCCTGGATGATATTTGATTATCCTGGATGATCCAATCACCTTTTTAACCAATCGTCCTGGACATAATTATTTCTCCTATCATCCTGCATGATCCTGAGATCATCCTGGATGAAATGGCTGTGTTCTATTTAACCAGCTAATTTTTGTAATTTTTTCACCACACATCCTTTCTATACTTACTCAATCCTCTTCTTATGGCTAGTGGCAAGAGATCTAGGCATCAGGGTGCTAGTTCCTCCTGGGGAATGTCGATCCCCACTTTCCTGATGCAGCCGATCAGGCTGCCTTCCAACACTATCTTGATGTGAAGATCACTCAATCCAAAATTATAAACCCACGTAATCTCACATATCCGGTACTAGATCTTTTCTCTCACACCTCCCTCACTTTTATTCTGACTCTTGCATTTTCATTTAGCATTGAGCTTCTCCGTGTTTTCTTTACAAACCTTCACATCTATTCTTCTTACTCTGCTATAAACTCTTATATTAATCGTAACGCCATAGAATTAACCACCCAGGACTTTCATGATATTCTCCAACTGTCCATTACTAGCGATAAGCTCCATCTTATGTCATCTGACCCTGACTTTAACTAGAGTGTCGCCAATCACTTTCTTAGGAACACAAATGCCCCATACCATAACAAGGCATACTTTTCCTTAATCAAGGATGCTAGGATAATCCAACATGTCCTTCGCTCCTCTATTATTCTAAAGGCTGGAGATTGCATCTATATTACCCCCTTACTCTCCATGACTACCTATTATATCATGGCCCATCGTGATTTTAATGCAACTGATTTCATATTTTGTTATATTGAACACCTCACTAGCATTAGGGATCCGGGCCACAGGAGACGTCCCAACTTAGCCTTAGGACACCTCATTGCCTATGCTCTTGAAATAAAATACAATCTACAATATTCAGTTCCTGCAAATGTCCAACGTTCCTTCTACTACAATAACTCCTTCCATATTCTTCATAGTACTCAACTTCATCTGGAGCCCAGCATGGATGTTGAGGGAGAAAAGGAAGAAGCTGCTCCTGAACCTACTGCACTTGCTCCTCTCAGTATAGAATCACCGTTAGATCACCTTGTGCAAAGGTTTGACTAGTGGGAGTTATGCTTTGACTCCGATGTGGATGACCAGGAGTAGCAGCATGTTGAAAATGTGAACCATTTCAATGCCTACGTAGCCTAGTAGTAGTAGCAGCTGTTGCAAATTTGGTTTCAAATAGTACAATTTTGATGATGACAAACATGTTTGTATTATATTTTGCTTGGCTAACCCATTTCAGGTATAAAAGATTAAAAGCAACTCAAGCCAACTGAAGATCAGGTCCAAGTGTGTCTAAATATACTGTTTTATTTTTCTTGAGTCAATTGTAATGTAACTTATCCCCTAACTAAGTAACCTTACACACACACACTCAGGGGGAGAGCTTGAGTGGATTAGAGTTTCTGTTCAATTTTTATTCAGATCATCCTGGATGATACATCGTCCTGGATGATCAAAAGAAAATTGAAGCCCTAATTAGGGCGACCTAGTTAAGTGTGTCTGATTAAGCTGATTATCCTGGACGATCCATTCATCATACGGGATGATAGGCTCAAATCAGAAATTCTCATCCGTTAGATCAAGTTAGGCAAGTTTTATTTTTAGAGATTTGATCTGATCATCACGGACGATACGTGTATCATCCTTGATGATCCAGTACAATAATGCCTAAATTAGTCTGGTGATTAAGGAAAGTAATTAATATTTAATTGATATGATTACATCATCTGGGACGATCATAAGATAGTCCAGGACGATCATGATCGTCCAGTGTGTTTCAGTTGTACGTCTAGAGCAGTGCTTGGGATGATTTTGGCACTTTTAGTTCTAGTCATACAGGACAATATCAGTATCATCCTGGACGATCAAGTCATTTTTTGATCATCCAGCACAAGTTCCTCTGGACGACCAGAGTGATCTTCTGGACAAAATTCTTGAATTTACACTATTTGGGATGATCTGATCAATTTTTTCTACTGATCGTCTAGAAGAGCCAGATCATCTAGAAGAGCCAGATCGTCCAGGCTAAAATAGGTGATTTTGAACTAATCATACAGGATGATATTTCGATCGTCCTTGACGATATAGGCCGACCTGTTGAGATTTAGGGCAAATTTTGAGCCCTCCTATAAAAGATCTTTTTCTTCCAACAAGAAAAATCTTTTGCCACTTTTCTTTCCACAGAAATATAAAGAGAGAGAGAGAGAGAGCTTGGGAGAGAGAAAGGATCTTGTGAGGGGGAGTTTGTGAGGGATTCACAAAGGTTGCTCCAAGAAAGGATCAGAGTCATCTTCTCTGTTCGTCGTCTCTCATCTTGTCAGTGTTTTCTGTGGGAGGATCGTTCGCAAGAAGATCATGGTTCTCTACCCGCTTTAGGAGGAAGCAAAAGGAGTTTAGGTTCTCTGCCTACTTCAGGAGGAAGCGAAAGGAGTCCATGTTCTTTGTCCACCTCAGGAGGAAGCCAAAGGGGTTCAGGTTCTCTGCCTCACCGGGTTGGTGGAAAGGAGTTTTGTACAGGCTTCTCCGCCTTGCTGTGGGAGCGAAAGGAGAGTCACTCTTGTGTTAGCGTAATACCCGGAGGAGAGGCTCCGGGGAGTGGATGTAGGTCAAGTTGATCGAACCACTATAAAATCTTGTGTGTTCTTTCTGATTATTTTTTGCACTTTAGTTTTCTGTTATTATCTGCTTGGGTGAAATCTGTGGTTGATCTTTTCGCTTATATCTTTTCTTATTTCTGCTGCAAATCATCGAAAAGATTATTCCTATTACTTATGAATTTTTAAATAACCAATTCACCCCCCTCTTGGTTAGCCTCGGGACTAGTTCATCAGGGCTTAACATCCCTATCAAACTTTCAAGTGGTATCAGAGCAGGATTCAAAAATTTAAGTTTAAAAACTTTTGAATTTGATCCATGGCTAACTTTGGTAATCATAATACTACTGAAGGTTATTCAATTACATGACCACCATTATTTGATAACATACCTTTTGATTTTTGAAAAACTTGCATGTCCACTTTTCTTCAATCAATTGATTATCACATGTGGATGCTTGTTAAGGATGGTTAAAAGCCACATTTTTAGAATTATTAATAATGTTAAAACTGAACTATCTTTCACTGATTGGACTTTTGATGATCATGACTTAGCCCAACTGAATGCCAGATGTTTGAACTATTTTTTCTATGCCTTAAAATTTGAGGATTACATGCGTGTTTCTATGTGTATAACTGGCAAAGAAATTTGGGATAGATTGTGCATCACGTATGAATGTACAATTGAAGTTAAATAGTCTAGGTTAAACATATTTCTTCATGACTATGAACTTTTTTGCATGAAACCAACTGAAACTATTTCTGAAATGTATATGAGGTTCATTCAAATTATCACTTCTTTGCATGCCTTAGGAAGAGAACTTACAAACTATGAAAGAGTAAATAAAATTCTTAGATGTTTGCCTTCTTCGTATGATGCTAAGATAACTGCAATCACTGAATCTAAAGATTTGAATACTTTCTCTATTGATAGCTTACTTGGATCACTCATTGCTTACGAGCAAGGGGTGAACCAAAGACAGTTTGATGCAGGTGAAAAGAAGAAGGAGAAAATAGTGGCACTGAAGGCCAACGATAGTGATACTAGTACTTCCGGGTTTGATAGCGATGACGTTGCCTTAATCACTAGGTAATTCAAAAGCTTTCTAAGGAAGAAACACAAGAACTTTCAGAAGAGGAACAAGGGTAAGTCCAACAAGAATTTTAAATTTTCATCTGACACTATTTGTTTTGAATGCAGGAAACCTGGATATATTAAGACTGATTGTCCTACACTTAAAGCTCACCCAATCAAGAAGAAGGGTGAGGAGAAACACAAGTTTAGGAAGGATAAGAAGTAGATTCAGAAGGCATTCTGGGAAGATTCTGCATCCGACTCCTCTGAGACTGATGTTGAGGAGGAGACTACAAATTTATGTTTGATGGCTAATGATCATCCTGAATAGTCTGATCAAGAAGAGGTATGTGAGTTTACTTACGAGCAATTATTTAATGTGTCTGAAAGAATTCATACATCGTATAGGAAGCTTAAGAAATTTCATGCTAGCCTGAAACTAGAACTTCTAAATTTACAAAAAGAGCATGAAATTTTAATTAAAGATCATTCTACTGTTGATTGTAATCACATATCTTTACTTGATGAATTTGATGAGCTGAACAAAAAGTATTATGATTTAATCGTGGAACATGTTTACTGAAAACCTCACATGTTAATTTAGAGAAAGCTTTCAAACAATTAGACAATCTGGCATGTGAAGAGGAGAGTAGTAATGGAGCATTGAAATTTGAAATTGCAAGTTTGAAGAAAGAGAATGAATTTCTAAAAGTTAAAATCAGTGCTTTTGAGAAAAATAAAATGCCTCCTACTTTTGCACAGTTTTATGCACCTCCACCTTTTGAAGAATCTGTTTCAAAATCATCAAAGCTAATTTCATACAAACCTAAGAAGAGGCACTATCACCCACGTAGGTTAGTTAACCCTTTTCCTGGTGTTAGATGTTTTTCTTGTGGCATGTTAGGACATATTTCTCACACTTGCACTATTCACCATAGTACATATTGGGTGTGGAGGCCTAAATTACCTGTTTCACAGCACAGCACACATGTATTGCATTCTTCTTTTCATAAGAAGGAACATAAATTTATTTGGGTTCCTAAATCTGACATTTAATGATTTTGTAGGTGTGCTCTCACATAAGACCTCGTGAGAGCATGTGGTACCTAGACAGCGGATGTTCAAGACACATGACTGGAGATGCAAATCAGATCATTTCACTAGAGACCAAGGCTGGAGGCAAGGTTACACTTTGAGATAACACCATCAGGAGGGTGGTAAGTTCAGGTATAATTGGTGATTCAAAGAATTTTATGATTAATAATGCTTTACTTGTAGATGGATTGAAACATAACCTGCTGGGCATCAGTCAGCTCTATGATAAAGGATACAACATTAAATTCCTGCCCACTTGCTGTATTATAAGCTTAAATGATAAAATTATTCTGTAGGGACAAAGGATCAACAATGTCTATATGCTGGATATAAGTTACTTTAAAGCTGATATTTCAATTTGCTTAAAAACTACTGCTGATGAGTCTTAGTTATGGCATAGGAGATTGTGTCATGCTAGTATGAAAACCCTTAGGAGAGTCACCTAAAAGGATTTAGTTAGAGGTGTCCCCAAGCTTAAGTTCCCTAAGGATCACCTGTGTGATGCCTGTTAATTAGGGAAGCAAGTTCAATCCTCTTTTCACTCTGTTAAGGACATTAGCACCTCTAGACCGTTAGAAGTCCTTCATATAGATATCTTTGGACCCATTAGCACGGCCAGCTTAGGGGGGAAAGTCTATGGTTTTGTGATTGTTGATGATTACTCGAGGTTCACTTGGATTAAATTTTTGTCACACAAATCTGAATCAATTGATGAGTTTAAGTTCTTCTCCACTTGGATTCAGAGGAAGTTAGGTTGTGAGATCTTGACTATTCATAGTGATCATGGTGAAGAGTTTAAAAATATAAACTTTGGAACTTTCTATGAGGAGCAAGGGATTAGTCACAACTTTTTAGCTCCTAGGACCCCTCAGTAGAATGGGGTAGCTGAAAGGAAGAACAGGACCTTAGTGGAAGCTGCTAGAGCCATTCTTATTGAGTATTCACTTCCAAAATACTTTTAGGCTGAAGCGGTGAACACTGCCTGTTATGTGCTGAATAGGGTGAATGTTAGATCCAATCTGAACAAGATACCTTATGAGATCATTAAGGGTAGAACTCCAAACCTGTCCCACATCCATGTCTTTGGCTGTAAGGTTTTCATTCTGAACAACAGGAAATCATCCTTAGGAAAGTTTCACCCTAAATCTGATAAAGGAGTGTTCTTAGGCTATTCTAGTGTGGGGAAATCCTTTAGGGTGTTTAATAAGAGGACTTTGGTGGTGGAAGAGACAACTCATGTGGTGTTTGATGAATTTAATCCTAAGGTGACTAGAATTGAGGAAGAAGAAGAGGTAGGGGAGATTACCCAAGGGGTTGAAAATGCAAATCTGGAGGAAAGGGTAGAACCTCAAACCACTTTGCCTAGAGATTGGAGATATTCTTCGAGTCATCTTAAAGAACTGATCTTAGGAGACCCTTCTGAAGGTGTTAGGACTAGGCATAGACTTAGGAAGGAAGTAAACAACTCTACCTTTATCTCAATGACTGAACCCCCCAACATCAATCAAGCCCTTTCTGATGAGTTTTGGATCTTAGCTATGTAAGATGAATTGAATCAATTTGTAAGGAACGATGTTTGGGAGCTAGTAGAAAGACCTAGAAATCAAAGTATAGTGGGAACCAAGTGGGTCTTTAAGAATAAGATAAATGATTCTGGTGTAGTGTTTAGGAATAAGGAAAGATTGGTGCCTAAGGGGTATAATCAGATTGAAGGGATTGATTTTGAGGAGATCTTTGCCCCTATAGCTAGATTGGAAACCATTAGGGTGCTACTAACCTTTGCCTGTTATAAGGGATTTAAGTTGTTTCAAATGGATGTCAAGAGTGCTTTTTTTAATGGGGTAATAAAAGAGGATATTTTTGTAGAATAACCTCAAGGTTTTGAGAGTTCCCAATATCCAAATCATGTTTACAAATTAAAAAAGGCCTTCTATGGATTGAAACAGGCACCCAGAGCTTAGTATGAGAGGCTTAGCACATTCCTGTTAGAAAGAGAGTTTGGTAAGGGGAGCGTAGACACCACCCTTTTTCTGAGGGGAGTAGGGGATGATTTACTCATTGTCCAGATCTATATTGATGATATAATTTTTGGATCCTCTAATAAATATTTATGTGATGAGTTTTTTAAAATAATGAGTAAGGAGTTTGAGAAGAGTATGATGGGAGAGTTGTCCAACTTTTTGGGATTTAGCATAAGGCAAATGGATGATGGAACCTTTCTCAATCAATCTAAATACACTAAGGACATTTTGAAGAAATATGAAATGGACAAAGCCAAGCCAATCAACACTCCCATGACCTCCTCTGTTCAGTTAGATAAGGATTCAAGTGAAAAATCTGTTGATCAGAAGAAGTATAGAGGAATAATTGGATCACTACTTTACCTGACTGCTAGCCGGCCAGATATTATATTTAGTGTTTATCTTTGTGCCAGGTTTCAAGCTGATCCTAAAGAGTCCCACCTGACTGTTGTTAAGAGAATTCTTAGATATGTTTTAGGGACCCCAAACCTAGGAATCTGGTATCCTAGGCACAGCACCTCTTTTGAGATTATTGGATATTCTGATTCTGACTTTACAGTGTGTAGGGTGGATAAAAAGAGCACTTACGGAACTTGTCAATTCATAGGATAGTCTTTAGTCTCCTGGTCCAGTAGAAAATAGAACTCAGTTACACTTTCCACTGTTGAAGCTGAGTACATTGCCTTAGGAAGTTGTGTGGCCCAAGTTCTTTGGTTAAAGCAATAAGTCTTTGATTTAGGATTACCTGTGGGCATAATTTTTGTTATGTGTGATAATACTAGTGCCATCTATATTTCTAAGAATCCAATCCAACATTCTAGAACCAAAAACATTGATATAAGGCATCACTTCATTAAGGACTATATTACAAAAGGGGACAATGAGCTACATCATGTAGCAACTGAAAATCAGCTGGCTAACATATTTACTAAACCACTGACCTTTGACTCATTCAACATTTTTAGGACCAGATTAGGTGTGATTGACATAAATTCTTGATTCTGATGAATACTGATTTCTAATTTGTCTATTTTTCTTATTATATTTCTGTTAGTTAGCTGGTTGATTTGAATATCTGCTTTCTATTGTTCTTGTTTTTCTACTGATTTCTGTTTTAGCTTTGGTGTTAGTTTGATTTGTGTATTTATTTTGATGTGATTTCCTACTTGTTTTTATTTACTGTTTCATCTCTTTTATTTATTATTTTATCTCTTTCAAAATTAGATCACTGCTCACTATTACAGATAAACTGGATTTCTGACTGAGAGTTTTGCCATATTTTTATTTGGAAGCTGGTAAGCAGTGATTGATTCCATTGGATTTGTTAAAGGGCAGAAACATCGATGATTGTTTCTCTTCCTCTAACTCCTTTAGTGGTGTATTATTTCTTTTCGATAAAAATCTTCTTCAAAATTAAAAAGTTAGTTTTTGAAATAAAGATCTATTTTATCTTCCTATAGTAATCTACCTCATATAAATAGTGTTTTCAAAACTTTGAGTCATTGTTATGATTTTCTGAACTAAGTGATTGTACTTATCATACGATGTATGGCTTTTGTTTTATCAATTACTCTTCCTTATTATGGAGAGTGAGTTTTTTCATCTCGTATGTCTGAAAGATAATTTCACAGCTGAGACTCTTTAACGATTATGAAAAGAAGAAAGCTTACAAAAGATGTGCAGTGTGCCAACCAAATTGAACAAGGGGCACAAAATGAGCCCAAAGCTAAAAAGATGTGAAATGTCGCCAAACTAAAAGATACACAAAGTGTATCAAAAATAAAAAGATGCGTAAAGCGCCAAACAAATTGAAAAAGAGGCACAAAATGAGCCCAACCAAGATTTCTTCCCTTTCAGATCGTTAAATATCTTAGAAAAATATATGCGCCACTTAATATTTTTAAAAGCTTGAGTTTGAAAATCCTAATTTCTTATTTATTACTTTGTAATACTATTATATCAGATATTTTTCTGGAATGCGGCTTCAAATGATCTCTTTTCGAATCCAATTTTTTTTCTTCTGAATTAGATTTTTGTTTTGAAAGGAATTTGCATCTATAAGGTCTCCTAGGTGGGAGTTATGAAAGTCAATTTTCCAACTTTTTCTAGATTACAACACTGTCGATCATCTTCTTATTAGTTTTTGGATTCAAAATCAAGGGGAAACTCTAATTTACTGGAGTAGATAAAAAAATCATTATTTCTATGTGTTTTAGAGTCTCTCATTTCAAGTTTTATTTACTCTGCTTTTATTTTCCATTTTACTGTATGTGTTTTTGGAATCCCTGATCTTTCATCTCTATCCTCCATCTTTTTCATTTTTTCTTCACATCATCCTGCACGATCCCCACATCGTCCTGGACGAACTTCTTTGTCATGGACGATCCATACATCATCCTGGATGATCCCTTCAAATCATCCCCACTCTGATCATACTGCTGAGATGCATCAATTATTGGTGATCATCCTGGATGATCCATCCATCATCCTAGACGATATGATCCATACTTCCTGATCCTGATTAAATGGCTGAGAATGCACCGATTATTATTCATTATCTTGGACAATCCACCTCATCATCCCAGATGATCCACGTGTCAACTGTTGGACGATTCAAATTTGGCCCGTCTGATACATTTATTGTATATCGTCCTTGACGATCCACCTAATCATCCTGGATGATACTTTTCATCAATATTCATCCGGCTTGACTCCTCGGGATGATTATCTATCTCTATTCATCCTAGACGATCTCTAATCATCCCGGATGATCCGACCACCTTTTTGACCAATCGTCCTGGCCGTCATAATTACTCATATCGTCCTGGATGATCCTGCGATCGTACTGGAGGATCCGACCGATTTCTATTTAAACTGCCAATTTTTTCAGCTTTCTCCACACCTCTCCTTCCATACTCCGTCACTTGTGTTTTCTAATGGCTGGTGGGAAGCAATTTAGGCAAAAGGGTGTGAGCTCCTCATGGGGAAATGTCGATCCCTGCTTTTCAAATGCAGCCGATCAGGCTGCCATCGAACGATATCTTGAGGTGGGAATCACACAGTCCAAAATCGTAAACCCCCACACCCTTACCTACCCTATCCTCGATCTTTTTACACATACCTCCCTCACCTTCATCCTCCCCATGGCCTTCCCATTTAGCCTTGAACTTCTCCCAGTCTTCTTCGCCAATCTTTGCATCGCCGCTAACTACTCCACCCTTCGCTCCTATATTAATCAACGTCCAGTAGAACTCACAGCCCAGGACTTTCATAATATCCTTCATCTCTCTGTGACTGGCGACAAAATCCACACCATTATTTTTGATCCTGACTATGATTGGAGTGTCACCAATCACTTCCTTAGAAAAATAAATGCACCCTACCATGACAACGCTTGCACTTCCCTTCTTAAGGATGCCCGTATCATTCAACATGTTCTTCGCTCCTCCATCATCCCAAAGGTTGTGGATCGCATTCACATCACCCCTTTAATGTATCTAACCACCTATTATATCTTGGCCCACCGGGACTTCAATGCCACTGACCTTCTTTTCAGATTTATCGAGCATCTCACTATTATTAGGGATCCGGGCCATAGACGATGTCCAAATCTAGCTTTAGGACACATCATTGCTTATTCTTTGGAGATAAAGTATGACCTATAATATCCAGTCCCTCCCAATGTCCATCCTTCCTACTTCATAAACAATTCATTCTATATACTCTAAAGGGCCCGACTACATCCAGAGCCTGCCCCGGATGTTGAGGAGAAAGAGGAAGAAGTTGTTCTTGTTCCTGCTACACCTGTTCCCCTTCGCATTGCTTCCCCTTTGATCATCTGGTGTAGCGATTCGACCAGTGGGAGGCCCGATTTAATTCTTATATTGTTGCCAAGGAGCAGTAGCACACTGAGGATCTGTAGCGCTTTAATGACTATGTTGCTCAGCAACAACAGCAGCACGACCAGGACATTTCCTAGTTTGGAGCACACTTCACCGCCATTTACAATTACTTTACGCCACCACCACCTCCTTCTTCTGATTAGGATCTGCCTCCATTTTAGTTTTGTGTTTTGTGCTATTTTCTGTTTGTACTGTTGTCTATGTTCCTCCTCCTTTTTGTGATGTCAAAAGGGGGAGTCCGTTGTAGTAGTTTTATTTTACGCATTGATCTTATCTTATGTTATTTATTTCATTTGTAGTTGTTTTCTTGTACTGTTCTAGTTGTTCAGTGAAATTTGGAATGATATGTGCTTTTCATATGTGCGTTGTTTAACTCCTGGTTGTTTTATTCTAAACAACTGCACTAAGAATTGTCATCATAAAAAAGGAGGAGATTGTTGCAAATCTGGTTTCAAATAGTACAGTTTTGTTGATGATAAATATGTTTGTATTCTGTTTTACTTGGCTAACCCATTTCAGGTATAAAAGATCAAAAGCAACTCAAGCCAACTCAAGATCAGGTCCAAGTGTGTCTAAATATACTATTTTCTTTTTCTTGAGTCAATTGTAATGTAACTGATCCCCTAGCTAAGTAACCTTGCACACACACACTCAGGGGGAGAGCTTGAGTGGATTAGAGTTTTTATTCAATTTTTGTTTAGATCATTCTAGATAATATTCACATCATCCTGGACGATCAAGTGAAAACAGAAACCCTAATTAAGGCGACCCAGTTAAGTGTGTCTGATTAAGCCGATCGTCCTGGACTATCCATACATCATACGTGATGATAGGCTCAAATCAGAAATTCTCAGTCGCCAGATCAAGTTAGGTAAGTTTTATTTTTAGAGATTTGATCTGATCATCCCGGACTATACGTATATCATCCTGGACGATCCAGTACAATCATGCCTAAATTAGTCTGGTGATTAAGGAAAGTAATTAATATTTTTTTGATACGATCACATCGTCCGGGATGATTGCAAGATCATCCAGGATGATCATGATTATCCAGTGTGTTTCAGTTGTACGTCCAGAGTGGTGCTCAGGGCAATTTTGTCACTTTTAGTTCTAATCGTATAGGACGATATCAGTATCATCCTGGATGATCACGTCATTTTTGGATCGTCCAGCACAAGTTCCTCTGGATGACCAGAGCGGTCTTTTGGACAAAATTCCTGAATTTACACTAATCATCCTGGACAATTGCAGAATCATACGGGACGATCTGATCAACTTTTTCTACTGATCGTCTAGAAGAGCCAGATCGTCCAAGCTGAAACAGGTGATTTTGAACTAATCATATAGGATGATATTTTGATCGTCCTGGATAATATAGGCCGACCAGTTGAGATTTAGGACAAATTTTGAGCCCTCTTATAAAAGATCTTTTTCATCGAACAAGAAAAATCTTTTGCCACTTTTCTTTCCAGAGAAATATTGAGAGAGAGAGAGCTTGGGAGAGAGAGAGAGGATCTTATGAGGGGGAGTTTATGAGGGATTCATAAAGGTTGCTCCAAACAAGGATCAGAGTCATCTTCTCTGTTCATCGTCTCTCATCTTTTTAGTGTTTTTTATGGGAGGATCGTTCGTAAGAAGATCAGAGTTCTCTGCCTGCTACAGGAGGAAGCAAAAGGAGTTCAGGTTCTCTGCCTGCTTCAGGAGGAAGTAAAAGGAGTCCGGGTTCTCTGCCCACTTTAGAAGGAAGTAAAAGGAGTTTAGGTTCTCTGCCTCACCGGGTTGGTGAAAAGGAGTTTTGTACAGGCTTCTCCGCCTTGCTGTAGGAGCGAAAGGAGAGTCACTCTTGTGTTAGTGCAATACTTGGAGGAGAGGCTCCGGGGAGTGGACGTAGGTCAAGTTGACCGAACCACTATAAAATTTGGTGTATTCTTTTTGATTATTTCTACACTTTAGTTTTCTGTTATTATCTTCTTAGGTGAAATCTATGGTTAATCTTCTCGCTTATATGTTTTCTTATTTCCACTACAAATCATTGAAAAGATTGTTCATGTTGCTAATGAATTTTTAAATAACCAATTCACCCCCCCTCTTGGTTAGCCTCGGGACTAGTTCATCAGGGCTTAACATCCCTATCGAACTTTCAGCAGCAAGACCAGGACATGACCTAGTTTGGAGATCAGCTTGCCACCCTCTACAGTCTGTTTTAGCCACCACCACCTCCTCCTACATCTGATCAGGATCTCCCTTTTTACTAGTTTGATTACTTTTGATGTTTTCTTGTGTTGGTTTTGTACTATTTTTTCTTTATGTTTCTATGTGCAGTTTTCTCCTTTTTAAGATGTCAAAAGGAGGAGTAGTTTGTGTTAGTTTGTGTTCTAGGTCAATGTACTAGTTTAATTATCAATGCTCAGTGTTTTATCAATATTTTGTGTTCTTGTGTTATTCACCTGACTAATAGAAATTGCACTCCTTAGTTTTCATTACTTTATTATTTATTTATTGAATTTGGAATTACTAATAAATATTTGCCATCATCAAAAAGGGGTAAATTATTGTGAATCTAGATTCAAGGATTATGATTTTGATGATAGCAAATATTTCCATTTCTGTTTGAGTGTCTAACCTTTCAGGTTCACAAGATCAATTGTAATTCAAGCCAGGTCAAAATCGAGTCAGTATGTATGTGTTTTAGGATCAATGTAATTTTTTCTCCTTTTTTGAGTCAAGTATAATGTAATGGATCCCCAAGCTAAGTAATCTTGCACACACACACTTAGGAGGAGAGTTTTAGTGAGTTAGAGTTTCTGTCCATACTTTGTTCAAATTATCCTAGACAATATTCATATCATCTTGAATGATGCATTGAAAATAGAACTCTAATTAGGGCAACCATATTAAGTTGTTCTGATTAAGCAGATCATCCTAGATGATACACCCATCATATAGGATGATATGCTTAAATCAAAAGTTCTCAGCCGCCAGACTAAGTTAGGTAAGTTTTTATTTTTAGATTTTTGATCTGATCATCTTGGATGATATGTGTATCATCCTAGATGATTCATTATAATTATGCCTAAATTAGTTAGGTGATTAAGGAAAGTAATTAAGGTTTGATTGATTCAATCATATCATCCTAGATGATTACAAGATCATCCTGGATGATCAATTAGAAATCCTGACCGTTCAGTGCATTTCACCTGGATGACCCTAACAATGTGCCAGATGATATTCCCATTTTTGAACTAATCATACGGGACAATATCAATATCATCTAGGATGATATCAATATCATCCAAGATGATCAAGTTAATTTAAAATTATCTAGCATGGTTGACCTGTACGACCTGAATAGTGTGCTGGATGATTTTGGGCAATTCTGAACTAATCGTACAAGACGATCTACGTATCATCTTGGATGATCAAGTCATTTTCCTTTGATCATCCAGGTTTTTCTCCTGGACATCCCAAACTATCTTCTGGATGATATTCTTGATTTGAACTAATCATCCAGGATGATCGTAAAATCATCCTGGATGATCTGAACAGATTTATTCTTCTAATCATCTAGAGGAACCAGATCATCCAGGCCAAAAGGGGTTGATTTACACTGATCGTACAGGATAATCTAAGGATCATCCTGGATGATCTTTGACGGCTAGTCAAAATTTAGGGCAATTTTGAGCCCTCCTATTTAATATCTCTTTCGTTCTACTGTTAAGATCTTTTGTCGTTGTCCTTTCCTGTGAGAGCCTTGAGAAGGAGAGAGAAGAGCTTGGGAGAGAGATAGGATCTTATGACGAGGAGTTTATGAGGTGTTCATAAAGGTTGCTCCAAGCAAGGATCTGAGTCGTCTTCTCCGGTTATCATCTCTTGTCCTTTGGTGTCTCTGAAGGAAGGATCACCTGTAAGAAGATCAGGTACGCTGCCTGCTTCAGGAGGAAGCAAAATGAGGTAAGGTTCTCTACTTGCTTCAGCAGGAAGCAAAAGGAGTCTGTGAACCTGCCTCACTGGGTTGGTGAAAAGGAGTTTTGTGAAGGCTTCTCCGCCTTGCTGGGGGAGCAGAAGGAGAGTCACTTAATTTTGGTGCAATACCTAGAGGGGAGGCTTCGGGGAGTGGATGTAGGTCAAGTTGACCGAACCACTATAAAATATGGTGCATTCTTTCTGATTATTTTCTACACTTTACTTTCTGTTAATGATCGTGTGATTGTAGTTATTATTTTATTTTGTTAAATATCTGCACATCATTTGGAAATTGTAATTGTTTTAAAACATTCAAAAAGGTTTTCAAAATCATTTTTTTTCCTTCTAGAACTTTTAAAACTACCAATTCACCCCCCTCTTGGTTAGCCTCAGGCTAGTTCATAAGGGCTTAACATCCCTAATGAACTTTTAATTGACATAATGGGCACGAGGACCAAGTCCTCCTCAGGACACATCAACTTGCAGTGCTAGGTATTCCAACCCAAAAAAATAATTTAAAAAGTATGATGTGTGATTATTGCTCATATGATTTAATTTATTAAATTAATATATTACTAATTTTTTTTTAATTTAGTAAATTTTAGAATTTATTGAATTATTTAATAAATTCTAGAAGGTAAGTTAGACCAATTATTGACATTTTTATTTACATTATATTCTAGAAGGTTTATCCTTTCTCATAAATACTAGACCCAATTATGCTTTAAGTTTGTGTCAATTGGTTTTTTTTGTAATTAGTTATGATTTAATAAGTTCAACCATATTTAATGAATCAATTAATTATTAATTAAGGATATTTTTAATTTTAATACAAAATGAACTTCAAACCTCTTGAAATCTTTACCAAATATCACTGATAAATCATAGGGATGATTCAAAGTGTTTAAAAAATTTGGAATTTTTATTATTTTTTAGTTATTTATTTTAATTAGTTAAAAGATTTTCTTTATTTTTAATTAATTTTTAATTTTCTTTTTATTTTGAATGAATTGTAAGGGCCTTTTAATTTTCTTGGTTTAAGAAAATAATTTTAAGCAATCTAGAGCTTAAAATTTATTTTTAAGATTTATTTTTTTATTTATTATGAATTAATGAAGATCCTATGTCAATTATGCATGTATATTTTGGGTTCACTGATTAATAGACAAAATGAAAACCAATTGCAGGAAAATTTGAAACATAAGTTCATCTGAACATTTTCTTCAAACTCATTGAATTTTGATTCATCAATGTCTCCCTAGGTTGCATAATTAATCCCCTAAGATAAATACATCGATATTGTAGGTGATTTATTTTAGAGAATCTAGTTATCTAATTAGGTTGAAATCATTGGCATTCTAACCCTTAAACATAACATAATAAATAAACCAAAGCTTATAACCTAATTCTCTATGGACTTTTATGGGTGAATTTTCTAAGTTATAGGTCAAATGTTCAGCTATAAACTTGAGAAAATTTAATTGAAGCCCTTAGAGGTTTCTAATAAATATGAAAATCTTTTGGTACGTATAATAAATGCCCAACAATCATCCATATATTTTTACCTCATCAAGAATTTTAGCTGAAGGGTAGTTTTAAAAGTACCCTTAGAAGTATTTTTGAAATTACTTTTAATATATAAAATGTTGAACTATGTAACCTTAGGGCTTTTATGAAGGTTATTAAGATGAATCTATAGAGCCTAAGATCACCTAATTTAACCAAGTGCTCGAGGAGTTATTAATTTTCAAATTTTTATATGATTTCTTCTAATTTTTTGAATGGATTTACACAATCAACAACCTTTACACAGGGTGCCATTCAATTAGCAGGGTAATTATTACGGCAATAGCAATATTAAATGCTTTCATTGGGGTCGTCTGGTCCATGATCGAACACATGGGATTTAATCATAATTAAACCATATGATTTTGATTGATCTTACCTGAGCTAATGATTAAAATTAATGGCTAGGATTTCCTATTTAACCTCTTGCTTGGATCCTTAATTATGAGCTCAGGAGATCTATCAGAGGGATTCCATTCAAATTTCTCATAGTGCATCAACTGAGTATGAACGTTCAATCTAATATTCAGATAATGTGGAACCAATTTGGCTTGGGCTAGTCAGAGCATGCAATATGGTTTTGTTTTAGTGATTTTGGTTATTTTGGGTCAGCCTAATTGGCTAACACAAGTTAGCCTATGGACTGAGTTGACCATGTTAGATACATAAGACCAAGGGCCATGCAATGAAGGTGTTTGCTTGAGCTAATTTGACTTGGGTTGAGTTTTAGGTCAATGGGAAGTGGTTTTAGACACTTGAGTCCACCCATATGGCTAGCACAAGGGGACCCAAGGGTTGGGTCGCTTAGGGTTAGTCCCATAGTGACCGAATAGGCAATCTCATGGGTTCAATTTTATTTAGTCATGCATAAGTCAATGTAATTGAATGGAGATTTAAATTTATGTGTGTTTGGTCAACCTAGATTGACTTAGTTAAGTAGGTCAGACCATGGGTTATAGTTGGGTCCAACACATTCCAAATTATGTTAACCTATTGGAATAGGTCTCAAAACTTGGGCAAATCTTTAAATTTGAAATGTACATTCAAATGCTTAAAGGAATTTTTTGTCAACCAGGGTTGATAATGTCTTAGATTTGGCATAACTCATTCCAAATAATGTTTTGGACATGTTGCAATAGATATCATGCAATAGGTAAGCACAGATGCATGAAATGCTTGTTTAAATTTTAATAAGTTCATTAGGTCAACTTAGGTTGACTTAGTAAACCAAGTTTAACCATGGCTTAGGTTTTGGTTCAATGCTCCAAATCAAAAGTGAGATTTATTGGAAGAGGTTTCAAGGTTTGGTTTGACTAAACCATGGTGGGGTTTAAGGCACATAGGTTTTGGGTTTTAGGGCTTCAATAATTTTATGGTCAACCCTAGTCAATCCTAGTCAAACATGGTTCACCAAGGATTTAATGTTATTTTAATACATCATGATAATGATAATGATCATGCTCGATGGATTTAAGAAGTTTTCCAACATCAACTATGCAAGAAGCCATGTCTAATGTCACAGGCTATAAATATTTGAGGGTTTTCCAACCTTGGAATATGCTTTGATTTTAATAGGTTAGTGGGCTTAGAACACACCAAAACTATTTTGGTTGACTTAGGGACTTGTCTAATAAATATGTAAGTGACTGATCATGAATCCAAGTTCATTTAATATGGTTTTAAGGTGATTGAAAATTCCCAAAAATCATGTTAAGGACCAAGGGGTTTTAGGTTTCATTTTGAACATTAGATCTTGTGGTTTGGTTTTTTTAGTGGATTTGGATAGTGGTTTTTTGTTCGAATTTTAGTTAAGGATGACTGTCAAGTGATGATTTTGATTTGATATGGACAAGTAATTGAGAATCAATGATCATTGTTAGTGATCGAATAGATGATGAAGTGACAATTATTGGTTACTGTCAATTGATAGATTTGATTTTTTATTTCACTTTAAATTATTAGTGCGATATCAAAGCTTAATGATTGTGGGAAATTTTTATTTTGAATTGATCATGCCACTAATAATCATTTGGTAATTATCAAGTGATTCATCAGATTATCTAAAGATAATTAAGGATGACTGTCAAGTGATGATTTTGAAGTGAGTTACCTAATCACTATGCCAAAGCACAGTGATGGATTAGATTTTAAGCTTCAAATGAGGTTCAATGATATATATTTGGATATTAGATTTTCTTTAAATTAGGTAATTAACCTCACTAAAAAATGAGGTCAATAAATGGACCCCCAATAGATGTTATTAACTTAAAAAGGAAATCACACATGTTAGTGTTAAGCAAAGGAATAAATTGAATCCAAAGATATTTCAATGATCAGAGCATAAAAAGAAATGATCTGAAGCATGAAATTTAAAATTTAAACTATGTTATAAATCTGAGCCCAAGTATAATGATTTTGATGAGAACAAACTTTACTAGTTCCTTACTACTGCTATTCTTTCTTATTTTTTTTATTTGCCCTGCTAACTAACATTTCAGGATAACAAGCTCACTTGCAAGCAAGCTCAAGATTGCGTAGATTAGGATTGAGTAAATCTATAGTTCTAATTCTAATACATTTTTTATCTTTCTTGAGTCAAATGTAATATGGTGGATCTTGAAGTTGAGTAACCTTGCACACACACACTCAAGGGAGTAAGTAAGTTTAGGGAAATTTTCAATTTTTTGAACAAATTGTACATGATGATTATGTATCATCCTAGATGATCTGTTTAGTTCAAAATCCTAATTAGGGCTTATGTGTCAAATAAGCTTGACTAAACCAATCATCTTGGATGATCCTATCATCGTATAGGATGATATACATTAATCAAAAAATCCAACTGCCGGAAATGATTTAGGCAAGATTTGATAATTAAAATTTTGTTCTAATCATATAAGATGATCCTTATCATCTTGGACGATGTGTAACAATCATGCCTAAATTAATCCTGTGATTAGGAATCTAAGTAAGGTTAGATTGAATGGTCATATCATACAGGATAATCGTCTATGATCATCCAGGATGATCCTTGATGTTTCTTTTATATGGACTAAAATAAGCACCCAGAGCATGGTATGAAAGACTTAGCACAATCCTACCAGAAAGAATATTTGTTAAGGGGAGCATGGACACCACCATATTCTTGAAAAATATAGAAGATGAATTACTGATTGTCCAAATCTATATTAATGATATTCTATTTGGATCTTCTGATGAAACACTGTGTGATAAATTTTCAAAAATAATGAGTAAGGAGTTTGAAATGAGTATGATGGGTGAAGTAACTTACCTTCTTAGATTTGGCATAAGGAAGAAGGATGATGAAACTTTCCTTAGTTAGTCAAAATATATTAAGGATAACCTTAAGAAATATAAGATGTATAAAGCTTAGCCAATTAACACTCCCATGAGTTCTAGTGTTCAGTTAGATAAGGATTCAAATGGAAAATCTGTTGATCTAAAGAAATATAGAGGAAAAATTGGATTACTTCTTTACTTGACTGCTAGCAGACCTAATATTACTTTAGTATTTATCTCTGTGCTAGATTTCAGATTGATCAAAGGAGTCCCACTTGACTATTGTTATGAGAAACCTTAGATATCTCTTAGGGATCCAAGACTTAGGAATTTGGTATCCTAGAAATAGCACCTCTTTTGAAATCATAGGATATTTTGATTCAGATTTTGCAGGATGTCGAGTTGATAGGAAAAGCACTTTTGGGATATGTCAATCTATAGGACAATTCTTAGTCTCCTAGTCCAGTAGAAAATAGAACTCAGTTGCCCTGTCCACTACTGAAGCTAAGTACATAGCATTAAGAAGTTGTGTGGACCAGGTCTATTGGTTGTAGCAACAAATTTTAGATTTGGGATTTCCTGTTGGCATAATTTCAATCTTATGTGATAACACTAGTGCCATCTATATTTCAAAGAACCCAATCAAGCACTCCAGGACCAAACACATTGACATAAGACACTATTTCATTAGGGACCACATTACTAAGGGAGATATAGAACTGCAGCATGTAGCCACTGAAAATTAGCTTACAGATTTCTTCACAAAACCACTGACCTTTGAAACCTTTAGCACCTTAAGAACTAGATTAGGTGTGATGAATATTCATACTTAAAAATAATGCTTTCTATTTATGTTTCTGCTCTTAGTGTTTTGTTTGATTTGTTTATTGATTTCTTTTTATGTCTTTATGTTTTATGTTTTTTGATTTTCTATTATTTTTATTCAATTTCTTAAGAATCAGATCACTGCTTACTTCTGTTGATGAACTTGTTTTTAAAATAAGATGTTAGTCTTGTTTTTTTTAGAAGCTTGTAAGCAGTGATTGACTTCTCTAAAATAGGTAAAGGAAGGAACATTGATTATTGTTTCTCTTCCTCTAACTCCTTTAATGGTATATTTTTCTTTTTGAATCAAAATCTATTTCAAAATTAAAAGTTGGACTCTGAAATAGAGATCTATTTTATCTTCCTACAGTAATCTATCTTATATGAATAGTATTTCAAATCATTGAATCACTTTCATGTTTTCTTAATTAGGTGGTTGCATTTACCATATGAGTATGATTCTATTTTATGATTTATTCTTCCTTATATTAGAAAGTGAGTTCCTTCCTATCTTATATCTAGATAATAATCTCACAAATGAGAGTTTATAGAGGTTTTGAAAGGAAGCAAGCTTGCAAAAGAAATGAAAAGATGCATAAAATGGGCCCAACACTAAAAAGATGTGTAATGTTCGCCAATTAATTGCAAGATACACAAAGTGTATCAAAAATCAAAAGATGCTTAAAGTGTGCCAAATAATTGAAAAAGATGCACAAAATAAGCCCCAAAAGAAATTAGCTTCCTTCCCTTTCAAACCTTTAAAAATCATAGAATAATCCATGTGCAACTTAATATTTTCAAACACTTGAGATTGAAAATCATGATTCTAGATTCTTTACTTTGCAATACTATTTTATCAAATGTTTTCTAGAATAAAGTTTGAAAGGATCACTTTTCTTATCTAATTTCTTCCTTTTTGAATTAGATTTTTGTTTAAAAGGAACTTTAACCTGTAAGGTGTTTGAGATAGGGTTTAAAAAATCGAGTTTGTAACCTTTCTAGATTTCAGCATTGTCAATTCATTTCTTTCGAGTTTTTAAATTTAAAATTCAGGTAAATTTATCATTTACTGGAGCTGATTGATTAAAAAATTACTTTGTTTTTGTTTTAATGGTTGGTTTTAATCATATTTTTATTTTGTTGTTGATTTTTGCCACCACCACCTCCTCCAAATGATCAAAGTTCTTCCTTCTAGTCAGTTAGTGCTTGTGTTTCTATGTTTGTACTGGTCTTTGGCTTTGTACTTTATTCTATTTTAGCACTTTTTTCTCTTCCTCCTTTTTATGATGTCAGAAGGGGGAGTAGTTGTTGTCTATTCCAGTAAATATTATGCTTTAGTGGAATTTCTGTTCTATCTTTTATGTCTTCTGTTTCTATTTTTTATATCTTAAAAAAAGGAAAAGAACAAAAACAAAAATTCTCCTGGATTTAAGATTTTTTAGCAATGTTTACCATCATAAAAAAGGGAAAATTGTTGTAAATCTGGGCCCAAATATACTGATTTTGATGATAATAAATATTAATAGTTCGTTACTACTACTATTCTTGCTTATCTATTTTATTTTCCATGCTCACTAATATTTTAGGATCACAAGGTCACTTGTAAGCCAGTTTAAGATTGAGTAGATTAGGACTAAGTGAGTCTATAATGTTAATTCCAAAACATTTTTTCTTTTCTTGAGTCAAATATAATGTGGTGGATCATGAAGCTGAGTAACCTTGTACACACACACTCAAGGGAGTGAGTAAGTAAGTTAGGAAAATTTTTAATTTTTTTAACAATTGTATAGGATGATTAGGTATTATCCTAGATGATCTGTTTAGCTTAAAATCCTAATTAGGTCTTATGTGTCAAATAAGCTTGATTAAATGAATCATCCTAAATAATCCTATCATCGTACAGAATGATATGCATTAATAAAAAAATTTAGCCACCAGATATGATTTAGGAAAGATTTTATAATTGAAATGTTGTTCTAATTATATAGGATAATTATGATCATACTGGACGATGTGTAGCAATCATGCCTAAATTAATCCTGTGATTAGTGATCTATGTGTGTTTAGATTAAACGATCATATCGTATAGGACGATCATCTATAATCATCCATGATTTTTCTTCTAAATGTACTAGACTTCTTGAAAGTTTTTTCAGGATGATATTTTTGATTGAATTAATCATACAGGATGATCACAAGATCATCCTGGACAATCAGTACATTTTTCTTCTAATCGTCCTAAACATCCCGAATGATCTACCGGATGATAAATCATATTTTGAACTAATCGTATAGGATGATATATGAATCATCTTGGACGATTAGAATAAATTTGTTGCTCTGATCTTAAAGGCAACTCAGATCGTCCTGCCCAGATGGGCTGATTTACACTGATCGTACAGGACAATCGATAGATCATCCTTGATGATGTTTCACTGCAAGTTAAAAATTAGGGCACTTTTTAGTTAATTCTTAATTTTTATTAATTATTAAATTAATTTTTAGTTAGAGTGAATTTTAAAAACCTTTTAGTTTTCTTTTGTTATGATTTTAATTCTAAGAATTTTAATATATTATACATAATTTTTATGGTGAAATTAAATCCTTAATTGTAGAATCAATTTCCACACATGGCACTTTGACTTGTTATCCAATCATTAGCTCACTAACAGTATAAATGTATAATTGTTATGAGCTGTTACAAAAAGATTGAGCAGTTCAAATTTAAAGCCTCAAAACCACGGGAACAGAGTATGAAATGAGATATGATGGAATAAGGACTATCATTTCATCTTATACCTCCCTTTTAACTTAATGATTATAGGTGTATTTTGAGCTTATCCTGGAGATCAGCTTTATTTATTTGGTTAAACCTCATACAAAGCATTGGTAGAGTGAGAACATTCCATCCAATGGTCTGATTTGTGGCGATTTAATGTTCCATTCATACTTTCCTGAGCCTAGCTATGATGGAGTTTGGGAATGGAAGATAACTTGATATAAAGCACCAATTTTCTTGGCCTTTATTTAGGTATGATCTTCTAGATCCTTGCAACATTCCTTCTTAAGCAATCTTGGCCTAAGGAGAGATGGATTAAGAGAAGTACTTTCACGGTGGAAGCATCGCTAGATCTTGCTCAAAACCACCCCAGGACCACTAACAAATAACTAAGAAGTAAGGGGGAAGGATGTTCTCACACTCAGGGTGCTTTTCAAAATGAGATTGCTAATCCTTCTTTAACAAAATTTAAAATTTTAATAAAGTTTGGATTTTAATAGAGACAGAATTTCATTTTGATTCATGCTACCTCAGTCCACTACACTAAGTCAGGGAGAATTTATATTATTCATGGAAGAGTTCTTGAAGCTTTAAGAGTTTGGGTTTAGCTAGGATGTAAAAATGGGCTTAACTCATGAGTCATATGGAGGCAGTTATTAAGATTATGACTGAACCCAACCACTCCATGAGGGCAGCTGAGGTGGCAGACCTCTTGGAGAGTTCCTAAACTCAATTCAACTGCCACCTGGGATTGGGTATGTCTATCATTCATGTAATGTAGATTTAGGTACTTTATGTGACTTTAGGCTAACCCAATATGTTAATTTAGGTCAGCCCAATGGCTGGGCTAACTAAAGAATATGAAATGAGTCACATGGTATATATAGAAAGTGTAAAGTTAGGGCAATTAAGCCTAGGTTTAGATTGAGTCCATGTAATGGTTATTTTAACCACTTGGGTCGAGCAAAGTGGCTAACCAAAGTGGACTCAATGTATGGGACACCTTAGGTTAGCTCCTAGGAATCCTACAAATAGCCTTATAGGTTTAAATGGTTTAATTAAGCTTTGGTCAATGAATATACAAAGAATTTCAATGTATGCAAGCTTGGTCAACCTTGGTTGACATGGTCAACCAAATTGACCCATTGGTTATGGTTCAAACTTTTCCAAATGAAATTTAAATTTTATTAGAGGTATTCTTATGGCTTGGTAAAGTCTTTTTATGGAAAATGCATGTTTAACACTTAATGATGCATTCAGTTAAGCTAGGTTATCTTGTCTAACTAGGTTTACCAGTAGGCTAAGGTTAGATTCAAATCATTCTAAATGCATGAGATGTAGCTTCAGTTTTTTTTTTTTTTTTTTGACTAGTGGGGTGGGGGGGGCGGGTAGGGTTGGGAACCCATAACGAGGCCTACACGATTATTATCAAAAAAATTAGAGGGTCCTTAAAGGAACCTCGAGCTCACTACTGCTCAAAATAGCTAAAAAAAGGATAATGAAAAACCTACGAGCTCAAGATCCCTACTAAGAAAAATTACACAAAAACCAAGGAACATCATAGGTTGGCAAGAAGCCATTACCCAAAAAATGGGAAAGATCTTCTGATTGACTTTCAACACCATCACTTCCCCAAAACAATTAGCCACTAATCTATCAACATTGAATAGATACTGTAAAAGAAAGTGACAAACAAGAAAGAAAATGCACAAACAAACAAAAGGATTATAAATTAAATTAACAACATAACTATAATAGAAATTATAATCACCTTTACTAGGAAACTAAATGCTAACATATAATTGCTTGGAACATACATAGAGAGAAATAGCACAAAATAATACCTAAAGGTTTACCAACTATTGATTTTTGTCAATTATACTATTACTAACATCAAAGATAAAAAATTGCACAGAAAAGGATACAGACCCCATAGTATTAAAAGATAGAGCCTACGATAGACCCCATAGTATTACAACTATACTATAGAACCAACTCTTAGGGATCCAAAATGCTCACATCAATGCAAAAAGAAACCCAACTATAGTAAACACTAAAGCTAATAAAAGAATAACAAATCTAGAAACCAGCAATGAAAAAACTATGGTGATAGAAACAAACAAAGCTCATGGCAGTAGTATCAATGTTCCCCTCATGAATAACACCAAATTGCCAGTCCATTCTAGCCCCAGACCAACTGAGGAAAGTTAAAAGGCCCCAACACCTGACATGGTTGAAGCAAATTGAAGAACAATAGACATTATAGTTTCAAAGAAAACCACCACTATCATACCAGTACCACTTGTCCAACATTAAAACCAACCAATAAAGAAACTCCAAGTAATACATATCCAACAGGCTAACAAATTTTTTATCATTGAAGCCAAAATTATAAAAAGAGATACTCACAATGGAGCTACCAAGCCTAAAATTCCATAAAAAATAATTATCCTTGCTTCACGAATTGCACAAAATTGCAGTACAGAGGAACCTAAAACTCTCCATAGAGGCCATAGAAGAGCAGCAATTGAGGTGATGATAAGAAAAAAGAGATAATAATCATTGTTGAGGATGAGAATATGAGAGGGATCAAAATGATTGCAATTGACTAAGAGGCCAAAAAACACCCAACTATCCAGAAGAAAATTAAAATAACCAAGCATAGCAGAAACTAAATGAACATTCATAACGTTATAATCAAGATTACAAAAAAAAAGCAACACAACAGACCAAACCCAAAAAAAAACCAAAATAACCAATAAAACCATCAAAAAACAAAAGCACCACAAAGAAAAAACCCCACATGAGCAAAAGAACCTTACCCAAATAAGAAAAAGAAGGCTTAAATTCTAACATAGGGAAGACAAATTTTGTCCAATCTAATGAGGCCTTTCAATATGTTAAGTAAATTAACAGAACTAAAATCGGAGAAGCTGTCAAGATTATAGCTAGGATTGGCTAACCAATCAGTGCTTGCATTACCTTCCCTATGAACATGAGTAATAGTATAATTGACAAAAATCAATAGTTGGTAAATTTCCCTCAGAAGGTAAAATAGACCAGAATTGCAAATTTTTTTAACAGAATCTTTTAAGTAGTTAATACAATAGGTAGCATTCACATCAATCCAAATATAAGAAATGCTAAGAGAAATGCACAATTTGAGGCCATATAAAATAATTGAAAGCTCAGCATAAATGATAAAACACTTATTTAAAGGGCCAACATAGGCCATAATGATATTCCCAAGACCATCTATGATAAGGCCAATAGAACCATAAATTGAGTCTTTAACAGAACCATCAGCATTAAGTTTAAAAGTATTTTGAGGAGTTTTAGTCTAGAAAATCAGCTTTGGATTGTCCAAAAATTGACTAATATTCATGAAAATGCCAAATTCTTTAGCCCCAAAAGTATAACCTTTAAAGTTTTTAGAGGACAAAAGGTTAGCAGAAAAAGTGCTCAAGAACTTTTTCTTTAATATTCCTAATAATGTGAAGATGATCAATGACAATACTATTGAAAAGAGAATTATTTCAAACAAGCCACAAATACCACAAAATAAGGGAAGGGATAACATTCCTAATATGCCCTCTAGAGTTAATAAACCATAAATTGAACATATCCTTGATTAAAATATTAGGAGTAAAATTATTTAATCTAAAAATATGCCTAAAATAAATCCAAATTTTGGTAGCAATAGAACTAGAAATTAAGAAATTATGCATTTTCTTAACATGATAGCAACATTGACATTTGGAGAGAATTTTAAAAACTTTTTTAATTAAGTTCTCACCAGAAGGATTATAATTATGCATAATTCTCCAACTAAAGTAACAATAGTAGTGGGAATACTTTTGTGCCAAATCATGGGAAAAAGTTCAGAAATAGAATTATTTCCTCTAAAAGCATTATAAGCATATTTTAATCAAAATATGCCATTATTGGAAAGGTTACATAAGAGATAATCATTAGAAGTAATATTTATAGGCAATTGTAAGAAGTTATTAATAATACATTCAAGAAGAAATTGATTGACTTTAATGATAGCAGCATAAAAAGTTTTGAGGAGAGAATAAATAGAATGAGGCTCTAACCAATGATCTTGCCAAAAGGAAATCTAAGCATAACCAAGACCCCATTGGATAAAAGGTTCAGCTTCCCACTTGATACTGCAAAGTCTTTTCCAAACTCTAGAATCGCCCTTTTTGTAAAACCACATAGTAGGATGTTTACCAACACAGTACTTAGCATACATGAACTTGGCCCAAAGGCTCTCTTTAGCACAAAAATTAAACTAAAGTCATTTATATTCATATATCCCAAAGAACCTTCCTCCACAACCCCACAACAGTTACTCCACGATGACCAAATGATTTTAGAATTAACATTAGAACCTTTCAAAAAAAAACTAATTGAATAACTTTTCAAGCCTATAACAAAGACCATGTGTGGCTTGTAAAGTTTGAAAGGTATAAATAGGAAGAGAGCAAAGAACACTTTTAATGAGAATCAATCTCCCACCAAAGCTTAAAAAATTAAACTCTCAAGAGTTATGTGTATTCGACACAGAGGTTATAAGATCATAAAAAAGAAAAGTCTTCTTTCCATCTTTAAAAAGAAGAATAACTAGATGCTTCATAGGTAAAGAACCTTGTATAAAATAAGTAATAGCTTTAATGGCATTGACATGATTATGAGGAACATTATTGGAGACAATAAAAGATGATTTTAGATCTATGAAGGAAAATCCCACTAGAATTTTTAAAATTATGTAAAAATTGCATGACCATATTAACTATATTTTGAGAAGCATTGCTGAATATAATCACATCATCCGTAAAGCATAAATGGAAAATGGGAAAGCCACCCATGGTTCAAAAGTAGAGGTTAGGCTGATTTTCAAAGAGATTAGAAAGGCCCCTAGATAAATACTCTGCAATAATAATGGAAAGAGTTGGAGAAATACGATCTCCTTGTCTTAAACCATGAGAAGATTTGAAAAAACCACCACTTCTACCATTGATAATCACAGAAAATAAAGATCCTTTAATACAGTTTTTGATAAGGTTAATAAAAATTGAATTGAAACAAAAAAAGAAAAATATTATAGAGGAAATTTGAGTTAATGTTATCATAGACTTTGGCAAAATCTAATATCAAAATCATTTTACCATCTCACACCTTGATATCAAGGTCATTAAGAATCTCTTGAGCAAGTAAAATGTTATGAAAAATAGCTCTCCTGTTAATAAAACTAGTATGATTCACAAAAATAATTTTGGGGAGAAAAGGAGATAAATGATTCATAAACATTTTGGAAACTAGCTTACTAAAGAAAGAGTAAAGGCTAATAGGCCTAAGATCTTCCCAATTGTTAATTGCAATCTTCTTAGCATAATAGAAGTAGAAGAAAATATTTTAGGAATTAGGTTCCCAGCAAAGAAATATAAAATAGCACCATATAAATCTGAGCTCAAAATATCCTAAGCCTTTTGAAAAAACTTAGTAGGAAAACCATCCAGCGCAGCAACATAATTAGAATTCATAGTGTAAACAATCTCTTTAACTTCCTCCAAAGGAGGAGTCTAGGTAAGAGACATATTATCATTTTGATTAATAATATTAAGAATGAGATAATGATTATGTATAGGAGTAGGATCAAAGATTTTGTTGAAGAGAAATTTAAAATGCTCCCTCGCAGAATTAACAATTGCACCTGCATCCTCAATTTGGGTACCATCATGATGAGAGATTTTGAGAATAAAATTTTTTAGCTCTATTCTTCTTAGCAAGGGCATGATAGTACTTAGTATTATTGTATCCTTCAATGTGATGCTTGGAAGAAGATTTTTGTTTCCAAAAAACCTCCTCCTTATCTTGTAAATTAAAAAGTAAATATTTAGCATCTTGAAGAAGTTTAAAGCTTTCATCACTAGGATGAAGTTGACAATTTTGCTCGTTAGAGTTAACTTTATCCTCAGCAACCAAAATAATAGAAAAAATATTTTTGAAAAAATTTTCATTCCACCAATTAATCTTAAACTTTAATCATTTAAGCTTGAACCACAATCACTTCATACCCAGAATAGAATTATCAGGATGTAGTGGAGCATTCCAATTCTCCTTCACGATATTTAAAAGGTATTATCAAGTAACCACATACTTTGAAATCTAAAGTTAGGGACATAACCTTCCAGCCGCTTCATAATACTAATAGGGAGAGGGGAATGATTATAAAAGGTTCTACTAAGATAATTAATAAAAGTATTATTATAAGAATTAATCCAAACATCAATAAAAAGAAAATGATCTGAATGTTGCCACATATTAGCATGATTCCAAGTAAAAGTTTTACCAACATAACCAATATCAACTAAGTTACAATCCAAAATGAAATTATTAAAATCCTCCATAGATTGGTAGACATGAGTAGTGCCACCAAGTCTCTCAGACAGATTAGTGATAGTGTTGAAGTCACCACTAACCAACCATGACAAGTTAATTAAATTTTTAAAAGTAACTAGTTGTTCCCAGAGAACTTTTCTAGTAATATGAGAGGAAGCAGAATTCATAAAAGAAGCATAACACTTAAACTACCACAATTTTATATTAAAATGAACTGCTTGAGTTAAATCGCCAATAACTTCAATAGAAACTGGGTCTTTCCAAAATATCAAAATATTATTAGACACATTAGAAATGGCATGATTGAAACCCAAAAAATGAGCAGTGGAATCTAACTGACCAGAAGAAGTAAAAGGTTCAAGCAAAGCTAAAATACAAGCATTATGAATATGACCTCAGTTCTAAACTCTAATACTAGTAGAAGGATAAATAATACCCCTGAGATTCCAAATAATAGGCTTAAACATTAGAATGCAAGTTACTTGTAGAATGCAATATGATATTTTTATTTATCTTATTCTTTCTACCCTAAACTTTAATAAAATAATTATCATTATTCAATAATTTAACATCCAAACTCACACAATCATTAATTTCATTACCATTTTGATAGAGAATAGTAGAAGCCTTACTAACATTACCCAATTCCTTGTCATGAGTCATTGCACAGTCTGCCATATCATCCTGAGTAAATTCTCCTTCTTCCATATTTTCTTCTACTACATTTTCTTGCTCATTAACAAAGGGGTGAGAAGAGATGATATTAGCACATTTAGTATTGTTCAAAATCAAATCAAATACAGGCAAGTTCTTATTAGTAGCATAAGGTGATTGAAAGATTGTTGACATGGTGTTGTGTTCATCATTAATAGCCACCATTTACTTATCAACATTTTCAACATCATTAGAGACTTGGAATTATTTGTCTAAACTAGAAAGAGGAGGGTCATTGGTCACTCCCTTCACAGTTGAAGGTCGGATTGCCTCTATGATGCTATCAGATCTGTCATTTTCAAATTCCTTAGAGGCAACAAGATCATGGTGAACATTCAGAGTAGATTGTGGGCCATTAAAAAGGTGCTCTCATTGACAATTAATCTCCACTGGGGTGTTAAATTTTTGCACTAGATTACATGTAACAAGAGGTAAAGAAGCATTCAAGGTACTTTTTCCTTAGAATCTTTGGAAGGGTCCTTTAATTTTTGTAAATGAGGATGCAAAAAAAAAACATTTAGAAATAGAGTGTCCATGCATTTTGCATTGGTTGCAAAAAATTGGAAAATTTTCAAATTCAACTTTTTGTATATACCCCCTATGCTCCGATCCAAGCCAAATTTCCTTAGGATGTTTTTTTGAAATGTCCATTTCAACCAAAATATGAGCCATATATGGATGATACACATATGCAGTTGTCTAATCCATTTGTAGGGGCCAACCATAAATCGAAGCTAATGCAAAAAAATTTTAAGAGTTAAACAAAAGAAGCCTAAAATTTGGAAAAGAAATCCTCACCGATGCCGTAGGTAATTCTTCCTTGACATCAAAATTTGAAGTCAATTTATGCAAATGCATTTGGCATGCTTCGATGTAATAGGCCCTCCTAAAAAATATGCGACTACAATCTAGGTCATTAGAAAGTTGAATTGCAATGTGATGTTGGTCCAAAAGACTAATGAAAAAGGATCTAGAAAGTTTTAGATTAATAAAAAACTTACAAATATTATCATGATTCGATCGCCTGAGCAAAAATTTCACAACCAAAGTGAAAGAAAAGGGCGCAGCTAACTTAGATATGACATTATCATTAAACATCAAAGCCAAAAATCCTTTAAAAGATGTTTGAATTAAATCCAGTTTTAAAGATGAAGAAAAAGATCCATATGCTACCACATCTTTGAACGATCATGATTTTCCATTAATGGGCACACCAGAAAACTAACAGGTTTACCCAAATCATCAAGCTTAGGAGCAATCAAAAGGATTGATGATGATGGAGTCAGGATCACTCAAAAGATGTAACAGGTAAGGAAAAATTCTTAACCAAAATAATGAAAACTAGGATAGAACCATATTACAAAGGAAAACTAGAAAAAATCAATAAGAAATTCTCCACGATAGGAAGAAGAGGGTCATCAAAACCCTAAATCACCTTATTTTTGCTAGAGCACACAATAGAGTAAAAGAGAGAGTTCCTAATACAAAATAAGACATTCATAAATAGAGTGTCCATGTGATATAACTTTAGGGTTCAATGGCTCCATATTGTCAACCTAGGTTAACTTGGTTAACCAAGGTTATTCATGGCCTCAATTTTGGTTTAGTGCATGTCAAAGAAAATTTAGAACATATTTGGGGAAGCTTTTATAGCCTAATTTTATTAAGCCAAGTTAAGGTTTAAGTAAAATTCAATTTCCAAGGTTCAATATTTTAGGGTTTTGTGGCCAACCATGATCAATTATGATCAACCTATTGCAAATCTGGATTCAAGGATTATGATTTTAATGATAACAAATATTTCCATTTCTGTTTGAGTGCCTAACCTTTCAGGTTCACAAGATCAATTGTAATTTAAGCCAGCTCCAGATTGAGTCAGTTTGTCTTTGTTTCAAGATCAATATAATTTTTTACCTTTCTTGAGTCAAATGTAATATAATGGATCCCCAAGCTAATTTACTTTGTACACACATACTCAGGGGGAGATTTTTGGTGAGTTAGAGTTTCTATTCTATTTTTATTCGTATCATCCTTAACGATAGTAATATTATCTTGGAAGATCAATTGAAAATAGAAGCCCTAATTAGGACAACCATGTTAAGTCAGTCTGATTGAATAGATCATCTTGGACGATACTCCAATCATATAGGATTATATGCTCAAATAAAAAAAACTCAGCCGCTAGGCTAAGTTAGGTAAGTTTTTATTTTTGGTATTTTGGTCTAATCATCCTGGACGATACGTGCATCATCCAGGATGATTCATTATAATCATGCCTAAATTAGTTAGGTGATTAAGGAAAGTAATTAAGGATTGATTGATCGATCACATCATCTTGGACGATCTCAAGATCATCCTGGATGATCAATTAAAAATCCTCATTATCTAGTGTATCTCAGCTAGATGACCCGAACTGTGAGCTAGACGATATTGTCATTTCTAAACTAATCATACAGGATGATAACTTTATCATCCTAGATGATAAAGTCATTTTGAAATCATCTAGCGTAGTTATCCTGGATGACCCAAACTATATACCGGATGATATTGCAGGTTTATGAACTAATCATACTAGACAATAGACATATCGTCCTAGACATCAAGTCATTTTCTTTAGGTCATCCAAACTTTTCTCTTTGACATCCTGAACTATCTGCCAGACACTACAGGAAGATCAGCTAATACCAATAGATATTCTGGTGGACATCACTACGCCGGAAACAACGACGGCCTTACCGGTGGAATTATCCACCGGTAAGTTTACGACAAATTTTTCGGTGGAAATAGCATCGATAAATTACTAGAGACAAAACCTCCAGGTTTGCACCGGTGATAGTAATTTACCGATGCATAATCCACCGATAATATCCGGTGGATATTTCGGCATATTTACTGTTGGGTTAATTAAAACCTGACGAAGTATTACTGGCGGATATGCCGCCGGTAATGATACTAACGGATATGCCGCCAGAAAAAACTATCGGTCATTCCAATATATCGGCCCCTACCCTCGACTTTGGTACATTTCGCAAACTTTATGCTCCCTCTCTTGTTCGACTTTGCTCCTTCAATGCAGTTCGACTTCGCTCCTTCGACGTAGTTTGACTTCGCTCCTTTTACGTAGTTCAACTTCGCTCCTCGACACTGTTCGAATTCACTCCTTTTACACAGTTTGAGTTCGCTCCTTCGACACAGTTCAACTTCAATCCTTGACGTTGTTCGACTTTGCTCCTTTGATGCTATTCGACTTTGCTCCTTTAATGCTATTCGACTTCGCTCCTTCGACGATGTTCCACGATCACTTGATATGTAGGTAACTTTCTCCCTTTCGTATTGTTTGACTTCGCTCATTGACCTAACTTCCTACATTTCTTACTATTTAGATGTATGGCTATTTATACTTTATTCATTCATTTAAGTATACTGTGCACATTTCCATGGCTAGCTTGATCAATTGTAGTTTAGGGTGAGAATATGAATTAACGATTGCATATATTATTCCTTTTATCTTCATTCATATTTATATCAAAATATGTGTGTGCATGTAGGAGCATGAGATAATGCATTTGTGTGCTCGTCCCCAAGTAATGTTGCATGTGTATGTATTTTTCGCTTGGATTGAGCTCATGGTAAAATAGCTTAATATAAACTATGTTTGAAGAGTATACGTGTGCACGCTTATTTGCTATACAGGCAACTTTCTCATTTGATGCTGTTCGATTTCGCTCCTTCGACGACCTTCCCTTCCTACTGCATTAGAAGTTACGACATAAATGGGAGCTCGCTTGCGGTGTTGGTAACTTTCTCCCTTTCATGCTTATTTCTTATCTATTGTATCATCACTTTGAACAATAAATACAGGATATCTAAAATGTGTACTCTTATTAATTAGTTGATCTCCCAAAGTCACAATCCCCTCACTAGGTCTACTACTACTAAAATTACACTCCATATATTCAGTTTTAGATCTACTCAAGCGAAAACCTTTAGACTCTACGGTTGACCTCCATAGTTCAAGTTTACCTTCAACTTCCTTTCTAGTCTTATCAATAAGAAGAATATCATCTGCAAAAAGCATACAGCAAGGTACATCATCTTGTAAATGTTTAGTGAGAACATTCATGACTAAAGGAAAAAGATATGGCTTTATGGCTGATCCTTGTTCTAATCCAACCTAAATAGGAAAATACTTGGTCAAACCACCTTATGTTTGAAAATAAGTAATAGCTCATGCATACATATCTTTAATGATTTGAATATAAGCGTTATTAACTCCTTTCTTTTCAAGAACTCTAAATAGCACTTCTCTTGGAAGTTTATCATATGCTTTCTCTAAATCAATAAATATCAAATATAGATCCTCCTTATTCTCCCAATATTTATCCATCAAACCTCTCAATAAATATATGGCTTCTATAGTAGACCTACCCGGTATGAATCCAAATTGATTATGAGAAACATTAGTATCATACCGCAACCTACGCTCCATTAATTATTGGAATATCACTGTATTATCATATGACAAGTCATCGTAACTTATATTCTTATTATTAGTATTATATGTAGGTTATATATTATGGATATTAGAACTCAAAGAAGTTGGATGTATAATCGATTGGCGCAAGGATGAAAGATATTAACTAATGAGTTCATTAGGGGGGTGAATATTTTTATTCAGACAGCTTCTCAACTACCCAGCTTCATCTCAGATGGAAAGTTTCATTGCCCATATTCTAAACATAAAAATCAGGTGCACCTTAGCCCAGATGATGTAACTATTGATCTATATCGTCGAGGCTTCGTGCCAGAATATTGGTATTGGACTTCTCATGGTGAGTATGAACCATATTTCAAGTCTTGATGCTGCCCATCGACAAGTGCTACCAGATATGAGGAATAGCATATCATACCTAATCTTGAGGACTTAATTCATGATGCAAGTGGAGCATAATCTGAACAATATACAGAAGAGTCACCTAATAAAGAAGGACAAAATTTTTATGATTTGTTGCATGCTTCCCAGCAACCAATATGGAAAGGTTGCACCACTCACTCAGAGTTATCCATTGCTGTTAAGATGTTAAGTATCAAGGCAAAATGTAATGTCCCCCTTGATTGTTTTAATCAATTTATTGGACTACTCAAAGTAACCAATCTAGCAGTTAACATAATTCCTAAAGATTTATATGAGACTAAGAAGTTGATTTCCAAGCTTGGTTTGATATACAAAAATTCCTAGACTGCAATGATTATATGCATCAATGAGATCTGCTGAACATATGAGATGGCATAAAAAACATATCTCATAAGAAGGGTTTATTACATATCCATCAAAAGCAAATGCCTGGAAAATTAGCTTGTCCACTTTGCATGGAATATACAAAGTTATTCACTTTAAAACACGGAGAGAAAAACACTTGGTTTGACTTTCATCGCATGTTCTTACCTACAGATCATCCTTTCAGGCAAAATAAGGATGGTTTTGTCAAAAATCAAATGGTTATGTCGTTGCCTCCTCCTAGATTAACTAGTGAAGAAATATTTGAAAGAGTCAGATCCATCCCCACAATAGTGGAATCTCCAACATTAGCTGATTACAAATTTCCAGGATATGGTGTCAATCACAATTGGACTAAGAAAAGTATTTTTTGGTCATTACCATATTAAAAGACAAATTTGATCAGACATAACTTAGACGTGATGCATATAGAGAAAAATATCTTTAATAATATATTCAATACAGTCATGGATATCAAAAATAAATCCAAAGACAACATAAAAGCAAGGATGGACTTAAAGGAGATTTATAAGAGGAAAGCATTAGAATTGAGGGATGGTGGAAATGGAAAATTTTTCAAACCAAAAGCTCCATTCACTTTGACTTTAGAGCAGAGGCATGCTGTTTGTGAATGGGTGAAGAGTTTATGGGTACCAGATGGATATTCTTCAAATCTAAGCAGATGTGTTGACATTAGAACTGGGAGATTATTTGGTATAAAGAGTCATGACTGTCATATCTTCATGCAATGTCTATTGTCAACTGCCTTTAGTTATTTGCTGGATCAAATTTTGAAGCCCTTAATCGAGCTTAGTATCTTCTTCAAAAATTTATGCTCTTCAAAATTAAATAGAGAGCACCTAATTCTTATGGAGCAGCATATCCCTTTTATTTTGTGTAAACTTGAGAAGATATTTCCTCCAACTTTCTTTAACTCTATGGAGCATCTGCCCGTACATTTGCCATAAGAAGCTAAAGTAAGTGGATAAGTTCAGTATCGGTGGATGTATCCTTTTGAGAGGTACTTAAATAAACTTAAGAAGACTGCTAAGAACAAAGCGCATCTTGAAGGCTCAATATGCAAAGCATATTAAATTTATGAGACAACCCACTTTTATTTGTATTACTTTGAAAGAACATCACAATAAAGTCAGAGCACTACACCAAAAAAATGTGGGTCAATCCTCAAATTTATTGTATTCAACGATTGTGGTGAACCCTTAGGCACTAGTACCATGGACTATTTGGCTGATAAGGAGATGCGCGTTGCCACTTTATATGTCTTACTTTACTGTGATGAAGTTGAGTCATATCTTAAGTAAGTATGAATAAGCTTACTCATAAATTTGTTACTCATACTTACATTCAATCTAAACCTTAATATTTACAGGAGTTTCATTGATGGAATGAATACAACAGAACAAGTAGAGGTCCAAAAGATAGTGGAAACAGATTTTCCTATTTGGTTTAAAAATATGGTACATATTTTGACTATTCATTTTAATTAATATATCTTTAATTAGTTATTAAGCATGCTAATGACATACTTTACCTACTAACTAGGTCCACGCTTAAGGTAGTAATTTATAATATCATGGACTACTTGATCTAGCTTGGGGAACAAATAGAGCTGTAAAGTGTTATCAAAATTTTTTAGTTAATGGTTATAAATTCCAAACCAAATATTGGTATGAAGATAGAAAAATAGATAATTTTGGTGTATGTGTTAGAGGGAATACCCATACAGGTGATGATTCTAAGTATTATGGGGTTTTACAAGAAATATTACAGTTGGAATATTCTGGTGTTAGGAATAATATGTATCTATTCAATTGTGAGTGGTTTGATCTACTAAAGAATAGAGGTACAAGAATACATCCATTATATAGTATATTAGAAGTTAAACAGGGTAGAAAATATTCAAAGTTTGACCCATTCATCATTACTAGTCAGGCAAGCCAAGTTTATTTCGCTAACTATCCGAGTAGAGTACGAGGCAAAGAAGATTGGCTCGTAGTTATGAAGACCAAACCCAGGAGAGTTATTGAAATGACTACTTCAATACCACCAGCAGATCAAGAAAAGTTTATCTCAAACATAAATGATGTTGCTAACGATATGGATGATTAAATTATAACTACTAAGAGTGAGTTACAATTAGAGAAAGTGGATTTAAACATGGAGGACATTCATGGCGAGTCTAACAGTGCTACAGAAGTTTCATCATATGAAAGTGAATCAATATAAGGTAAATGATTTTTGACCAAAAATAAAATTTTTGTACTTATATTTAGTTATTTATTATATTATTTTATATTTAAATGTTTTTTGTACTTGTATTTATTTAATTCCTGTGCTATTTTATATTTATGTTTTGTCATAATTTCTGTTGCTAATATTTTTTAAATATTTATGCAGATGGCTTCAGGTGATGACCGTTAGAGAGATTGATAAAGAATATATTTGGTAGGCACAGTAAGAAGATTGCTGTTAGCAGGCTTGTACGTACTAAGGGCACCTCTTCATCTCAGCCTGCTACTCAGAGTCAGCCTAGCCCGCCTATACCTACTCCTGCAGCCAGTAGCCTATAGTTCTACTCACCAGAACCACACTTACCTTTACTGAACCTTACACAGACTACTCTTTTCTACACCAATTACCCACCCCCACCTTCTCATGGTACCCATCCTCCATATCCATATCCGTCATATGTCCCACCACCACATCAGCCCACTACAGCACCACTTCAGCCCGCTACAGGTAGACCTTCCTACCCAGCTATAACAGAGCAAGCAACAGAGGGTCGCATGTTGATTGAACCTGATGGTGACACATAAGTACTAATTTTATTTCAGCCATGTAAATAGAATTGAATTTTTTTTTTGACAACTAACATATTGCTTTCAGGTTTCATCTATCAAAAGAGCCTACGCATAAAATATGGGACATAATAGGAAGCAGATACGATGCTCCTTATCTTTCTTGAAAGAAAGTCCCAAAAGAAGTACGGAACATGTGGTTTAGAGAGTTTGAGGTATGTTATTATATAAAATTTTTTTGTATTATATCTAATTTACATAAGCTAAAAAAATTATTTATTCTTTATTATATGTGTTTAAATGCAGAAAGATTTTTGTTGGCTGCCATAATATAATGATAAAATTAGAAAGAATTTTGAGAAGCGTGGCTTGACCAGCATGCGAGACATGTTTACTGATATTAGAAAGTTAGGCCAGTCACCACTCTGGATTGGTGAGGGTGTATGGGCAGAGTTGAGCAGTGGTTGGGGTAGCCCAGATTATACCAGAAGGAGAGATCAAAATAGACAGAACAGAGCTTCTGATGTTCGGGGCTTGGGTAGTTCCCTTCATATAGGAGGTTCTGTTCCTCATACTGAGCACAAAAGATATTTGGTAAGAAATTTTAAAATATTTTAATAATTTACTTTAATTAGAATACTAATATATGTCTATTACAGAAATAGGTGTTGGGTAGAGAACCGACTCCTATTGAATTGCATAGTCATACCCACAAGCGGCAGGAGGACCAGCAATGGGTTAACGAGCGTGTTAAGAAAGCCTATGTAAGTATATAAGTTTAATTTTGGTGATATTATGTATAAATTACAAAATTTTTTTATTAACTTTCATAGGAGGAGTATACACGGCTCCTAAAGAGTCAGGGTGCAATAGGTGAAGGTTCTTATGCTAGATCAACATACTATTCTGACTACCACACTTTGTCACAAGCGATAGGAGGAATACAGCATGATAGAGTATGGGTTAGGCTCGCAGGACTATACATGTGAAGGGCAGACATCTAGTTGGCTGTAGTTTTTCATCTAGTACCCATGAGTCTTTATATACCCAACAGATAGCTGCCCTTACAGCCAAGCTAGCATAGGTATGAAAAGCACAAGCTGATTGGCAAATGCAGATGCAGCAGTAGCAGTAGCAGATGCAGATGCAGCAGCAACAAGCTTAAATATTGGAAGAAAGAAAAAAGATGAGAGAGCAGATGAGTAATGGGAGGAGTACAGCATCAGTTGAGGATGAAACTGAATTAGAGTAGATATTATTTATCTATTTTATTGATATGGACATCTGTACTTATCTGTTTTTGGACATGCTTATCTATTTGTTGTTTGAACATGTTTAGATATATGTTATTGATACTCTTCTTGTATATGTTTATTGTGTACATGTTTACTCTGACGTTGTTATCTCGATGATGCTCTTCTGGTTTATGTGTATCTGCTGATGTTGTAGATCATAATTGGATTTATCAATATGTATTGTGTTGTATTTTTTGTATGCAAGTGTTAATATGGAAATCACTTTTCAAAATAAGGAAAGTTTTTTTTTCTGCTACAGGTTTTCGGCAGATATCAAAACATTTCTAGCGGAATATGTGATGGAAACTCTGATGGCTATTTCAACGGTGATATCCAATGGTAAAAATGGGCATTGATTCTTTTGCGATAGAGTAGCCACTGGTAATTCCAGCGGACACTATCCACCGGTAAGTCTAGTAGATTACTCGCTGGAACACGACGATAGAAAAGGCACCGGGTTGTCAAATATTTTTGCTGGTTGTCCGAAGGAAAGACTGTCGGAAATATTTCAGGCATAAATAATGTGACAGAAACATTTTTTGATGCGCATTTTACCATTGGAGTAGTTTTCATCAGCAATCCGCCTGAAACATTTTTTTTTGGCATATTTTGCACGTTACTGACAGATTCTGTCCGCCGATAACGGTCGATTTTCCTATAGTGAGATGATATTCCTGATTTAAACTAATCATCCAAGATGACCACAGAATCATCTCAGATGATCTGAATAAATCATATCTTCTAATCATCCAGAGGAACCAGATCGTCCAGTATAGAAGGTGGTGATTTACACTGATCGTACAGGATGATCTTTGATAATAAGTTAAAATTTAGGGTAATTTTTGAGCCCTTCTATTTAATGTCTCTTTCTTGCTATTGTAAAAATCTTTTATCGTTGTCCTCACCTGAGAGATTCTGGAGAGGGAGAAGGAGAGCTTGGGAGAGAGAGAGAGAGAGGATCTTGTGAGTGAGACTTTATGAGGTATTTTTAAAGGTTACTCCAAGTAAGGATTTGAGTCATCTTCTCCAGTCGTCATCCATTATAACTTGGTGTCTCTGTGGGAAGGATCGTCAGTAAGAATATCAAGGTTCTCTTCCTACTTCAGTAGGAAAAGAAAGGAGGTAAGGTTCTTTGCCTTTCTTAGTAGGAAGCAAATGGAGTCTAGGTTCTCTGCCTCACCGATTTGGTGAAAAGGAGTTTTATAAAGGCTTCTCAACCTTATTGTGGGAGCAGAAGGAGAGTCACTTAGTCTTAGTGCAATACCTGGAGGGGAGGCGCCGGGTAGTTGATGTAGGTCAGGTTGATCGAACCACTATAAAATCTAGTGTGTTCATTCTTTTACTATTTTACTTTTAATTTCTTCACTTTACTTTTTATGGATGATTAGGTGATTAAAGTTACTATTTTGGTTGACTAATCATCTCCGCATCAATGTTTTTTTGCAATTATTTTAAAACATCTGAAAAGGTTTTCAAAATCTATTTTGCTCAAGAATTTATAAAATAACCAATTCACCCCCCCCCCCCCCCCCCCGCGCCCTCTTAGTTAGCCTCGGCCTAGTTCACAAGGGCTTAACATCCCTAATGAACTCTCAAATAATAACACTATTTTGCTGGGCAAGAGGATTAACAACATTTATATACTTGATTTAAATAATATTGAGTGTGCTGTATCATTTTGCTTAAAAATTATTGCTGATGAGTTTTGGCTGTGGCACAAGAGTTTATGTCATGCCAGCATGAAAACTCTTAGAAGAGTAACCCAAAAGGATTTAGTTAAAGGTGTCTTAAAGCTCAAGTTCGCTAAGGACCACATGTGTGATGCCTATCAACTAGGGAAGCAAGTCCAATCCTCTTTCCACTCTATTAAGGTCATCAGTACCTCTAGACCTTTAGAAGTCCTTCACATGGATCTCTTTGGACCCATTAATATTACCAGCTTAGGGGAAAAAGTCTATGGATTTGTGATTATTGATGACTACTCGAGGTTCACTTGGATTAGATTTCTATCACACAAAGCTGAGTCATTTGATGAATTTAAATCTTTCTCCACTTGGATTCAGAAGAAGTTAGGTTGTGAGATATTGACCATCCATAGTGATCATGGTGGAGAGTTTGAAAATATGAAATTCGGAATTTTTTATGAGGAGCAAGGGATTAGCCACAACTTTTTAGCTCCTAGAACCCCTCAGCAGAATGGGGTAGCTGAACGGAAGAACAGGACCTTAGTGGAAGCCACTAAAGCAATGCTTGCTGAGTATCCACTTCCCAAATACTTTTGGGCAAAAGCGGTGAACACATCCTATTATGTATTCAATAGGGTAAATGTTAGATCCAAATTGAATAAGAATCTCTGTGAGATCATTAAGGTTAGAACTCCAAACCTGTCCCACCTCCATATCTTTGGCTATAAGGTCCTCATTCTTAATAATGGGAAATCATCCTTAGGAAAATTTGACCAAAATCTGAGGAAGGAGTGTTCTTAGGATATTCAAGTATGAGGAAATCCTTTAGAGTGTTTAACAAGAGGACATTGGTGGTGGAGGAGACTACTTACGTAGTGTTTGATGAATATGATCCTAAGAAATCTAGAGCTGATGAAGAAGATGATTTAGGAGAGATTACCCAAGGAGTAGAATCTACAATTCTAGAGAAAAGGGTAGAGACCAAAAACACATATGTAGTAGGAGAGATTACCCAAGGAGTAGAAAATGCAAATTTGGAGGAAATGGTAGAAACTCAAAACACTTTGTCTAGACATTGGAGAAATTCTTTGAGTCATCCTAAAGAACTCATCTTAGGAGACCCTTTTGAAGTTGTTAGAACTAGGCATGGACTTATGAAGGAAGTAAACCATTCTGCCTTTATCTCAATGACTGAACCCACCAACATCAATCAAGCCCTTTCTAATGAATTTTGGATCTTAGCTATGCAAGAAAAACTTAACCAATTTGTGAGGAATTATGTTTATGAGTTAGAAGAAAGACCTAAGAATCAAAGTGTAGTAGGAACCAAATGGGTCTTTAAGAATAAAATGAATGATTCTAGTGTGGTGGTTAAGAAAAAGGCAAGATTGGTGGCTAAGGGGTACAACCAAATAGAAGGGATTTATTTTTAGGAGACCTTTGCCCTTGTAGCTAGATTGGAATCCATTAGAGTGCTACTAGCCTTTGCCTGTTACAAGGAATTTAAGCTTTTTCAAATGGATGTCAAGAGTGCCTTTTTAAATGGGGTAATAAAAGAAGATGTCTTTGTAGAGAAACCCCCAAGTTTTGAGAGTTCCCATATCCAAATCATGTTTACAAATTAAAAAAGGCCTCATAAGGATTGAAATAGGCACCCAGAGCTTGGTATAAGAGGCTTTATGCTAGATTTTAAGTTGATCCTAAAGAATCCCACTTGACTGCAGTTAAGAGAATTCTTAAATATCTCTTAAGGACCCAAAACTTAGGAATCTAGTATCCTAGGCACAACAGTTTCTTTTGAAATTATTGGATATTCAGATTCTAATTTTGCAGGGTGTAGGGTGGATAGAAAGAGCTCTTCTGGAACTTGCCAATTCATAGGACAGTCTTTAATCTCCTTGTCTAGTAGAAAACAAAACTCTGTTGCACTTTTCGCTACTGAAGCTGAGTATATTACCTTAGGAAGTTGTGTGGCCCAAGTCTTTTGGTTGAAGTAACAAATTTTTTATTTAGGATTACTTATTGGCACAATTTCAATTCTACGTGATAACACCAGTGCCATCTACATCTTTAAGAATCCCATCCAATATTCAAAAACCAAACACATTGATATAAGGCATCACTTCATTAGCGACCATGTTACCAAAGGGGATATTGAGCTACACCATGTAGCAACTGAAAATCAACTGGCTGACATCTTTGCTAAACCACTAGCCTTCGATACATTCAACATTTTAAGGACCAGATTGGGTGTGATTGATATAAATGCATAAATTTGATGATTACTGATTTTTGAAGTTACTATTTTTTAATTTTCCTTTTTTTTTTGTTTCATTTGATTATCTATTTCTTTTTTGGTTTTTATTCTCTGTTGATTTTCTTTTGTTATTGTTGTTTACCCGATTTGGTTATTCCTTTTTATGTGATTTCCTGTTGTTGTTGATTCACTATTTATTTTCTTCAGAATAAGATTACTGCTCACTACTACTGACAAACTTGATTTCTAAATGAGAGTTTTTGCCTTGTTCTTATTTAGAATCTTGTAAGTAGTGATTGACCTCTCGAAAATAGTTAAAGGAAAGAAACATTGATGATTGTTTTTCTTCGCCTAACTCCTTTAATGGTGTATTATTCCTTTAGATAAAAATCTTTTTTTAAATTTAAAAGTTAGATTTTAAAATAGCAACTTTTTTTATCTTCCTACAGTAATCTATCTCATATAAGTAGTGTTCCAAATCATTGAATCACTTTCATGTTTTCTTAATCGAGTGATTGTATTTATCATATAAGAATGGTTCTATTTTATGGTTTACTTTTCCTTATCTAAGAGAGTGAGTTTTTCTTCTCTTATATCTGGAAGATAATCTCACAACTAAGAGTCTTTTAGAGGTTTTGAAGGAAAGGAAGCTTGCAAAATATGCGCAAAGTGCACCAATCAACTAAAAATAAAAGCGGCACAAAATGAGCTCAACTAAAAAAATGTGTAATATTCGCCAATAAAATTGAAAAGTTACCCAAAGTGTATCAAAATCAAAAGATTTGTAAAGTGTGCCAAATAATTGAAAAAAATGCACAAAATGAGCCCACAATAAAATAAGCTTCCTCCTCTTTCAAATATTTAAAAAATCTTAGAAGAATTCATGTATCTTTAACATATTCAAACACTTGAGACTACAGCCCAACAAGCAAACCAACATAAAAAGGCTCAAGTAAACTGAAGGCGATCTTTCCGGAGAAGGTGATCTGGGCGATTTTGGCAATTCTTTGGCAATCGGTGGTTCTCCGTCGGCTCTGTGTGGCCGATGGAGGTCCTTGGTGGATAAATTTTTTTGAATCAAGATTTGTTTTGTATTTGGTGAAAGACCATTTTGTTGCAAATCTGGTTTTGATGATGACAAACATGTTTCCAGTGTGTTTTGCTTGGCTAATCTGTTTCAGGCACAAAAGACCGCGAGCCACTCAAGCCAACTCAAGATCGGGTCCAAGTGTGTCAAATGTATGATTTTTCCTTTTATTGAGTCAATTGTAATGTAACTGATTCCCTAGCTAAGTAACATTACACACACACACTCAGGGGGAGAGATTGAGTGAATTAGAGTTTCTGTTGCAATTTTGTTCAGATCGTCCTGGACGATATCCACATCATCCTGGACGATCCAGTTAAAACAGAAACCCTAATTAGGGCGACTAAGTTAAGAAGGTCTGATTAAGCAGATCGTCCTGGATGATCTTTGGATCGTACGGGACGATATTCTCAAATCAGAAATTCCCAACCGCCAGATTAAGTAAGGCAAGTTTTATTTTAAGTATTTTGGTCTGATCGTCCCGGACGATACGTGTATCATCCTGGACGATTCACTACAATCATGCCTAAATTAGTCTGGTAATTAAGGAAAGCAATTGATGTTTAATTGATACGATCACATCGTCCTGGATGATCGCAGGATCGTCCCGGACGATCGTGATCGTCTTGTGCATTTCAGCTGTACGTCCAGAACTATGTACAGGACGATTTGGGGGCCTTTTTGAACTAATCGTACCGGACGATTACCCTATCGTCCGGGACGATCAAGTCATTTTTTGGTCGTCCAGCACAGATTTCTCTGGACGACCCGAACTATCTTCTGGACGATTTCCTTCAATTTGAACTAATCGTCCCGGACGATCGCAGGATCGTACGGGACGATATGAACAACTTTTTCTACTGATCGTCCAGAAGAGCCAGATCGTCCAGGCTGAAACAGCTGAATTTGAACTGATCGTACAGGATGATCTACCGATCGTCCTGGACGATCTTGACCGACAAGTTGAGATTTAGGGCAAATTTTAAGCCCTCCTTTAAAAGAACTTTTTCCAATTTTTGGAAAAATCTTTTGCTGCCTTCCTTCCCTGAGAAATCCTAGAGAGAGAGAGAGAGTTGGGAGAGAGAGAAGAGATCTTGTGAGGGGGAGTTAGTGAAGGATTCACTAAGGTTGCTCCAAGCACGGATCAGAGTCGTCTTCTCCGCTCGTCGTCTGTCGTCTAGTCGGTGTTCTTCGTGGGAGGATCGTTCGCAAGAAGATCCGGGTTCTCTGCCCGCTTCAGGAGGAAGCGAAAGGAGTTTGTGGGTTCTCTGCCCGCTTCAGGTGGAAGCAAAAGGAGTTCGAAGGTTCTCTGCCTGCTTCAGGAGGAAGCGAAAGGAGGTCAGGTTATCTGCGTCACCGTGTGGTGAAAAGGAGGTGTTTTGTACAGGCTTCTCCGCCTTGCTGTGGGAGCAAAAGGAGAGTCACTTTCGTTTAGTGCAATACCCGGAGGGGAGGCTCCGGGGAGTGGACGTAGGTCAAGTTGACCGAACCACTATAAAATCTGGTTTTGCTTTTCTGATTCAGTTTTGCATTTTACTTTTCAATATAAACTGCTTGGGTGAATATCGTTGGTTGATCCTTTCGTTATTGTTTACTTGTTTCCGCTGCTAAGTATCGAAAAGATTTTTGTAGTTATCGTGAAATTTTTAAATAACCAATTCACCCCCCCTCTTGGTTAGCCTCGGGACTAGTTCACTAGGGCTTAACATCCCTTTCGAACTTTCAAGTGGTATCAGAGCGGGATTCAAAATTTTTGTTTAAAAACTTTTGAATTTGATCCAATGGCTAACTGTAACAATCGTAATACTGCTGAAGGTTATGCTATTACCAGACCACCGTTGTTTGACAATATTCCTTTTGATTTTTGGAAAACACGCATGTCTACTTTTCTGCAATCTATTGATTATCGCATGTGGATGTTAGTTAAGGACGGATACGAACCACCTTTTCGAATGATTAACAATGTGAAAACTAAATTGCCGTTTGCTGATTGGACGTTTGATGATCGTGATTTAGCACAGTTGAATGCAAAATGTTTGAACTGTTTCTTTTGTGCTTTGAAATCTGAAGACTATATGCGTGTTTCTACTTGTACAACGGGAAAGGAAATCTGGGATAGGTTATGTATAACATACGAAGGTACAATTGAAGTCAAACAATCTAGGTTAAACATCTTGTTACATGATTACGAACTTTTTCGCATGAAACCTAGTGAGATTATTTCAGAAATGTACACAAGGTTCACTCCGATTGTTACCTCTTTGCATGCTTTAGGTAGAGAACTTACCAACTACGAAAGAGTGAACAAGATTCTTAGATGTTTGCCTGCTTCTTATGATGCTAAGATTACTGCTATTACTGAATCCAAAGATTTAAATACTTATTCTATTGACAGCTTACTTGGATCACTCATTGCTTACGAGCAAGGGGTGAACCAAAGGCAACTTGATGCAGGTGAACGCAAGAAAGAGAAGACCGTGGCACTAAAGGCCAAAGATTCAGATGCTAGCACTTCCGGGTCTGATAGCGATGAAGTTGCCTTAATCATAAGGCAATTCAAAAGCTTTCTAAGGAAGAAACATAAGAACTATCAGAAGTGGAACAAGGGTAAGTTCAATAAAAACTTTAAGGGTTCATCTGAATCGGTTTGTTTTGAATGCAGGAAGCCTGGACACATTAAGGCTGATTGTCCAACACTTAAAGCTCACCCAAGCAAGGAGAAGAGTGAGGAGAAACCAAAGTTCAGAAAGGACAAGAAGCAGATTCAGAAGGCATTCTGGGCAGACTCTGCATCCGACTCTTTTGAGACTGAAGCTGAAGAGGAGGAAACAAACTTGTGTCTGATGGCGGATGATCACCCTGGTCAGTCGGACCAGGAAGAGGTATGTGAGCTTACTTACGATCAGTTATTTGAAGTTTCTGAAAAGATTCATACATCGTATAGGAAGCTTAAGAAAACCCATGCTAGTTTGAAACTAGATTATCTGACTTTGCAAAAAGAGCATGAAGTGTTGATTAAGGATCATTCCACCATTGATAGCAATCACATGTCTTTACTAGATGAGTTTGATGAACTGAATAAAAAGCATTCTGATTTAATTGTTGAGCATAACTTGTTAAAAACATCGCATGGTGAATTAGAACTTGCTTTTAAGAAAGTGAATGATTTGGCATCTGAGTTAGAAAGTATTGAAAGTGCAAAAACGTTTGAAATTGGAAGTTTAAACAAACACATTGAGTTTTTGAAAGTGAAAATCAGTGCTTTTGAAAATAACAAAACACCGCCTACTTTTGAACAATTTTATGCACCGCCACCTTTTAAAAATTCTGTTGCAAGTTCATCAAAGAATGTTTCATACACTACTAGGAAGAGGCACTATCACTCACGACATTTAGTTAATCCTTTTCCTGGTGTTAGATGTTTTTCATGTGGCATGTTAGGACACATATCACACACTTGTACTGTTCATCGTAGTACACATTGGGTGTGGAGACCCAAACTGCCTGTTGCACAGCACAGCACGCATGCATCGCATTCTTCTTTTTATAAGAAGGAACCCAAACCTGTTTGGGTTCCTAAGACTGACATTTGATGATTTTATAGGTGTGCTCTCACACAAGACCTCGTAAGAGCATGTGGTACCTGGACAGCGGATGTTCTAGACATATGACTGGAGATGCAAATCAGTTCATTTTGCTGGAGGCCAGAGCTGGAGGCAAGGTTACACTTGGAGATAACACCACCAGGAAGGTGGTAGGCACAGGTATGATTGGTGATTCAAAGAATTTTGTGATTGATAATGTTTTGCTTGTAGATGGACTAAAACACAACTTGCTAAGCATTAGTCAACTCTGCGACAAGGGATACAGCATCAAATTCCTGCCCACTGGCTGCATTTTAAGCTTAAATAATGAAGTTGTTTTGTAGGGGCAAAGGATCAACAACGTCTACAAGCTGGATGTAAGTAGCATTAAATCTGATAATTCAATTTGCTTAAAAACTGCTGCTGATGAGTCTTGGTTATGGCATAGGAGATTGTGTCATGCCAGTATGAAAACCCTTAGGAGAGTCACCCAAAAGGACTTAGTTAGAGGTGTGCCCAAGCTTAAGTTCACTAAGGATCACCTGTGTGATGCCTGTCAGTTGGGGAAGCAAGTCCAGTCCTCTTTTCACTCAGTTAAGGACATTAGCACCTCTAGACCTTTAGAAGTTCTTCATATGGACCTCTTTGGACCCATTAGCACTGCCAGCTTAGGGGGGAGAGTCTATGGTTTTGTGATTGTTGATGATTATTCAAGGTTCACTTGGGTTAAGTTTTTGTCACACAAATCTGAGTCATTTGATGAGTTTAGATCTTTCTCTACTTAGATTCAGAAGAAGTTAGGATGTGAGATTATTACCATCCATAGTGATCACGGAGGGGAGTTTGAAAATGAAAGATTTGGAAGTTTTTGTGAGGATCATGGGATTAGTCATAATTTTTCAGCTCCTAGGACCCCTCAGCAGAACGGGGTAGCTGAAAGGAAGAACAGGACCTTAGTAGAAGCCGCTAGAGCCATGCTTGCCGAGTATTCACTTCCTAAATACTTTTGGGCTGAAGCGGTGAACACTGCCTGTTATGTGCTGAATAGGGTGAATGTGAGAGTCAAACTGAACAAGACACCTTATGAGATCATTAAGGGTAGAACACCAAATCTGTCCCACCTCCATGTCTTTGGCTGTAAGGTTTTCATTCTGAACAACGGGAAGTCACCCTTAGGAAAATTTGACCCCAAATCTGATGAAGGAGTGTTCTTAGGATATTCAAGTGTGGGGAAATCCTTTAGGGTGTTCAATAGGAGGACTTTGGTGGTGGAAGAAACAACCCATGTAGTGTTTGATGAATCTGATCCTAATGAGTCTAGATCTGAAGTAGAAGATGAAGAGATTGTTGAGGTTACCCAAGGAGTTGGAAATACAAATTTGGAGGAAAGGGTAGAACCTCAAACCACACTGCCTAGAGATTGGAGATATTCTTCGAGTCATCCTAAAGAACTGATCTTAGGAGACCCTTCTGAAGGTGTTAGGACTAGGCATGGACTTAGGAAGGAAGTAAACCATTCTGCCTTTATCTCAATGACTGAACCCACCAACATCAATCAAGCCCTGTCGGATGAATTTTGGATTTTAGCTATGCAGGAAGAATTGAATCAATTTGTAAGGAATGATGTTTGGGAGTTAGTAGAAAGACCTAAAAATTAAAGTATTATGGGAACCAAGTGGGTCTTTAAGAATAAGATGAATGATTCTGGTGTGGTGGTGAGAAATAAGGCAAGATTGGTGGCTAAGGGGTATAATCAGATAGAAGGGATAGATTTTGAGGAAACTTTTGCCCCTGTAGCTAGATTGGAAGCCATTAGAGTGCTACTAGCCTTTGCCTGTTACAAAGGATTTAAGCTGTTTCAAATGGATGTCAAGAGTGCCTTTTTAAATGGGGTAATTAAAGAAGATGTTTTTGTAGAACAACCCCCAGGTTTTGAGAGTTCCCAATATCCAAGTCATGTCTATAAATTAAAAAAGGCCTTATATGGATTGAAACAGGCACCCAGAGCTTGGTATGAGAGGCTTAGCACATTCCTGTTAGAAAGAGAGTTTGTTAAGGGGAGCGTAGACACCACCCTTTTTCTGAGGAGATTAGGAGATGACTTACTCATTGTCCAGATCTATGTTGATGATATAATTTTTGGATCTTTTGATAAATACTTATGTGAAGAGTTTTCTAAAATAATGAGTAAAGAGTTTGAGATGAGTATGATGGGAGAATTGTCCTACTTTTTGGGGTTTAGCATAAGGCAAACGGATGATGGAACCTTTCTCAATCAATCAAAATACACTAAGGATATTTTGAAGAAATATGAAATGGACAAAGCCAAGCCAATCAATACTCCCATGCCCTCCTCAGTTCAGTTAGATAGGGATTCAAATGGAAAATCTATTGATCAGAAGAAGTATAGAGGGATAATAGGGTCACTGCTTTACCTGACTGCTAGCCGACCTGATATCATGTTTAGTGTCTGTCTTTGTGCTAGGTTTCAGGCTGATCCTAAAGAGTCCCACCTGACTGCTGTTAAGAGAATTCTTAAATATCTTTTAGGAACCCCAAACCTAGGAATTTGGTACCCTAGGCACAGCACCTCTTTTGAGATCATTGGATATTCTGATTCTGACTTTGCGGGGTGTAGGGTGGATAGGAAGAGTACCTCTGGGACTTGTCAATTTATAGGACAGTCGTTAGTCTCCTGGTCCAGTAGAAAACAGAACTCAGTTGCACTTTCCACTGCTGAAGCTGACTACATTGCCTTAGGGAGTTGTGTGGCCCAAGTTCTTTGGTTGAAGCAGCAAGTCTTGGATTTAGGAGTACCTGTTGGCACAATGTCTGTTCTGTGTGATAATACTAGTGCCATCTGTATCTCTAAGAATCCAATCCAACATTCTAGGACCAAACACATTGACATTAGGCATCACTTCATTAGGGACCATGTTACAAAAGGGGACATTGAGCTACACCACGTAGCAACTGAAAATCAGCTGGCTGACATATTCACTAAACCACTGGCCTTTGACTCATTCAGCATTTTGAGAACCAGATTAGGAGTGATTGATATAAATGCTTGATTCTGATGACTGTTGATTTATGATTGTTATGATTGGTATTCTGATTTCTGTTCGTTAGTTTGTTGTATTCTGTTTTCTGATTTCTGTTAGTCAGTTTTTGTATCCTGATATCTTATTTCTGTTAGTTAGTTTTGGTTTGATTATTTGCTTTCAGTTGATTTTATTTCTTCTGCTGATTTCTGTTTTAGCCTTACTATTAGTTTGATTTGAGTATTTACTTTGGTGTGATTTTCTACCTGCTTGTATTCACTAGTTCATATCTTGCACTTACTGGTTTTATGTTTTTCAAAATCTGATCACCGCTCCCTATTTCTGAAAATCTGAATTTCTTACTATGAGTTTTTACCTTGTTTTGGTTTGGAAGCTGATAAGCAGTGATTGACTTCGCTGAATCTGTTAAAGGGAAGAAACATTGATAATTGTTTCTCTTCCTCTAACTCCTTTACTGGTGTGTAGCTTCTTTTGAATAAAAATCCTTTTCAAAATTAAAATATTAGTTTTTGAAATAGAGATTATTTTATCTTCCTACAGTAATCTGCCTCATATCAATAGTGTTTTTCAAAGTCTTGAGTTATTAGTTTGATTTTCTAAACCAAGTGATTGCATTTATCATATGTTGTATGGATTTTGTTTTGTGAATCGTTCTTCCTTACTGCGGAGAGTCATCTCCTATGTCTGGAAGATAATCTCACAGCTGAGACTCTTTAATGATTATAAAAAGGAGAAAGCTTATAAAAGATGCGCAGTGCGCCAGATAATTTGAAAAAGAGGCATAAAATGAGCCCAAAACTGAAAAGATGCGAAATTGCCAAATTGGATACACAAAGTGTATCAAAAATCAAAAGATGTGCAAAGCGCCAACCAATTTGAAAAACAGGCACAAAATGAGCCCAACACAAGCTTTCTTTCCTTTCAGATTATTAAATGTCTTAGAAAAATCTGTGCGCCACTTAATATTTTCAAAAGCTTGAGTTTTGAAAATCCCGATTTCTGATTTTTTACTTTGTAACATTATTATATCAGATATTTTTGTGGAACGAGGCTTGAAAGGATTTCTTTTCAAATCTAATGTCTTTTATTTTGAATCGGATTTTTGTTTTGAAAGAGGTTTGCATCGATAAGGTGCCCGGGGTCGGAGTTACGAAAGTTGATTATTTCCAACCTTTTTTGGATTTCAGCGCTGTCAATTGTCCTGTCATTGGTTTTTGAATCTAAAATCAAAGAAAAATTCTGATTTTCCTGTTTTGTAGTTTGTTCTATTTATGTTTTATTTTATGTTTTATTTCAGTGTTCTGTTTTTCGCTCCTCCTTTTTGTGATGTCAAAAGGGGGAGTCAGAGTTGTAGTCGTGTCGTGTCTTTGTTTCTGTTTTCTGAGTCTTGTTTCCTGTATTGTTTTAGCTGTTAAATGAAAATTTAAAAAAAAAATGTTTGTTTGTTTGATCTCCTAGTTTACTTTTACTGTCAGACTACTTTACAAATATTTGCCATCATCAAAAAGGGGGAGATTGTTGCAAATCTGGTTTTGATGATGACAAATATGTTTCCAGTGTGTTTTGCTTGGCTAATCTGTTTCAGGCACAAAAGATCGTGAGCCACTCAAGCCAACTCAAGATCGGGTCCAAGTGTGTCAAATGTATAATTTTTCCTTTTATTGAGTCAATTGTAAGGTAACTGATTCCCTAGCTAAGTAACCTTGCACACACACACTCAGGGGGAGAGATTGAGTGAATTAGAGTTTCTGTTGCAATTTTGTTCAGATCATCCTGGACGATATCCACATCGTCCTGGACGATCCAGTTAAAACAGAAACCCTAATTAGGGCGACTAAGTTAAGAAGGTCTGATTAAGCAGATCGTCCTGGACGATCTTTGGATCGTACGGGACGATATTCTCAAATCAGAAATTCCCAGCCGCCAGATTAAGTTAGGCAAGTTTTATTTTAAGTATTTTGGTCTGATCGTCCCGGACAATACGTGTATCGTCCTGGACGATTCACTACAATCATGCCTAAATTAGTCTGGTAATTAAGGAAAGCAATTAATGTTTAATTGATACGATCACATCATCCTGGACGATCGCAGGATCGTCCCGGACGATCGTGATCGTCTTGTGCATTTCAGTTGTACGTCCAGAACTATGTACAGGACGATTTGGGGGCCTTTTTGAACTAATCGTACCGGACGATTACCCTATCGTCCGGGACGATCAAGTCATTTTTAGGTCGTCCAGCACAGATTTCTCTGGACGACTCGAACTGTCTTCTGGACGATTTCCTTCAATTTAAACTAATCATCACGAACGATCGCAGGATCGTACGGGACGATATGAACAACTTTTTCTACTGATCGTCCAGAAGAGCCAGATCGTCCAGGCTGAAACAGCTGAATTTGAACTGATCGTACAAGACGATCTACCGATCGTCCTGGACGATCTTGACCGACAAGTTGAGATTTAGGGCAAATTTTAAGCCCTCCTTTAAAAGAACTTTTTCCAATTTTTGGAAAAATCTTTTGCTGCCTTCCTTCCCTGAGAAATCCTAGAGAGAGAGAGAGTTGGGAGAGAGAGAAGAGATCTTGTGAGGGGGAGTTAGTGAGGGATTCACTAAGGTTGCTCCAAGCACGGATCAGAGTCATCTTCTCCGCTCGTCGTCTGTCGTCTAGTCGGTGTTCTTCGTGGGAGGATCGTTCGCAAGAAGATCCGGGTTCTCTGCCCGCTTCAGGAGGAAGCGAAAGGAGTTTGTGGGTTCTCTGCCCGCTTCAGGTGGAAGCAAAAGGAGTTCGAAGGTTCTCTGCCTGCTTCAGGAGGAAGTGAAAGGAGGTCAGGTTCTCTGCCTCACCGTGTGGTGAAAAGGAGGTGTTTTGTACAGGCTTCTCCGCCTTGCTGTGGGAGCAAAAGGAGAGTCACTTTCGTTTAGTGCAATACCCGGAGGGGAGGCTCCGGGGAGTGGACGTAGGTCAAGTTGACCGAACCACTATAAAATCTGGTTTGCTTTTCTGATTCAGTTTTGCATTTTACTTTTCAATATAAACTGCTTGGGTGAATATCGTTGGTTGATCCTTTCGTTATTGTTTACTTGTTTCCGCTGCTAAGTATCGAAAAGATTTTTGTAGTTATCGTGAAATTTTTAAATAGCCAATTCACCCCCCCTCTTGGTTAGCCTCGGGACTAGTTCACTAGGGCTTAACATCCCTTTCGAACTTTCACATTTTACCGGTACTATGAATTGGAATGATTCTTTGGCTTATCTCTCATGTTCAGAGTTTCTAAGTAAACCTGGAATGACCGATGGGTTTTCTTGGTTTAGTTTTTCTATTGTGGTAAGATTTTTTTGTGATGAAGATGATTGTGACATACCATTCTGCTCAGATCCGAAGGTAATTTTGAAGGTGATTTTGAGGGCGATTTGGCTACCAGTTGTTCTTCGTCGGCCCATTATAAGCGACGGTGGATCGTGGTGTGGATTTCATATTGGGTTTAGATGTGATTTTTTATGTGGAATCTGGTGTTTGGATTTTTTTGAATTCTTTTTTCTTTTTTTGGTTTTTTTTAGATCAGATAAGCTCTTAGTGTGTGAACGATGCTTGTTCAAGATTATTTTGTGGCTGTTGTTGCCTTATAATGGCAGATCATTATTTTCTGAAGGTTTGTTTGTGAATTGGTTGGCTCCACCAAGAATCTTCTTTATTGTAGTATTTTGGCTGTCTTTGATTGGAGGGTCCATAGAATATAGTATTAGCATTCCTAGATGTTTTGGTGATGATCTTAAGTGGGATCCCATCCCATATAAGTTTATGGCTGTTTTGGTTTTGTTCTTTGATGTTCAAGGATCATTTATTGATAGATTAAAGTTTATGAAGGCTTCTATTATTCCTATACGAGTGATTTCTTCTATATTTAAGGGAATAGAGGTTCTGCTTCTTGCATATTTCTTTCATAATGATGCCATTTATGTAGTTCTTTGTTGGCCTTTGATTAGAGTATATGTGGAAGATAGTTTGGACCTTCATACAAGGTTTGTTGTTGATCTGAAGTGGGATCCGGCCCCATCTAAGATAATGATTATTACTATTTTTTTTTTTTGTGATGTTCAAGAATTGGTATGAAAAATTTTGGAGATTTTCATTGTCATTTTGGGGAATGGTTGTTTGAGCAAGTTCTTATCTGTTAAGGTGAAGGCTGCTTTACCAAACTTGGCACTTAATCTCTTAGTGGCTGCTGAAGACTTATCTTGGATAAGTGGTCTTAGCAAGAAAGGGGAAACTATCCTGTTGGTCAGGTTGTTTTCTTTGATGAAGTGTTTCACTTGGTTTGGATCCTTGATGATAGAGGAGGTTTTATGGTTACTTGGTTCTGAGAATTTCAAGTGTTCTATTTATTTGTATCAGGGAATTATATTAAAGAATATTAGGACTCTTACTAGTTCTTTCTTTTCACCTAATTGGGAATTCTGGGATATTAACCAACCTTTTTGGTTGTTTAATATTTGGTGTCCCCATCACCCCTATTAGTTCAAAGTGAGGAGTAGTGTTTCCTATTTCCATTATGATAATTTCTTTGCTGCAAATATTTTTTTCTTAGGTGATGTTTGCTTTTCAATAAGGCTTCCTTTCTTTATGTTAGGAAAGGATTGCCTATTAGCTTTGTTTCTTTTTTAGATAGTAATAGGTTTTTTTCCTGTTCTTACTGAAATTTGCATTTCTTCAAAAAAAAACACTTGAGATTGAAATTTGTGATTGCTGGTTCTTTAATTTGCAAAACTATTTTATCACATATTTTTCTAGAACGAAGTTAGAAAGGATCACTTTTCTTATCTAATTTCTTTTCTTCTGAATTAGATTTTTGTTTGAAGGGAATTTGAACCTATAAGGTATCCGACGTAGGAGTTACGAAAATTAATTTTCCAACTTTTCTGAATTTCAGCGTTGTCAATTTTCTTCTTATTGGCTTTTGAATTGAAAATTAAGGAAAAATTCTGATTTACTTGAGCAAATCAATTCAAAAAAAAAGAAAAAAAGAAAAAAAATATTTTTTGTGTTGTTTTCTCACTTATTTATTTCTTTTTCTTTGGTTTAATTTTATTTTTTTTTTGTGATTTTTGGGTCCCCTGATTACTAGCTTAGTTCTTTTTTCTATTTTTTAGCGATGTTTTTGTACTGTATTTTATGTTCCTCCATGATATTTTTCTATTTTCCTCTTTTTGAGGTGTCAAAAGGGGGAGTAGTTTGTGTTCTGGGTTATTGTACTATTTGAATTATCAATGTTCAGTATTCTTGTACTGTTTGCCTAGCTAATAGAATTTATATTGCTTAGCTTTCCTTGCTCTATGCTTTACTTGCTGAATTGGAAATTATCTAACAAATGTTTGCCATCATCAAAAAGGGGGAGATTATTACAAATCTGGATTTAAGGATTATGATTTTGATGATAACAAACATTTCTATTTCTATTTCAGTGCCTAACCTTTCAGGTTCATAAGATCAATTATAATTCAAGCCAGCTCAAGATCAAGTTTTTCTGTATTTGTTCCAAAATCAATTATAAGAGCTTGGGAGAGAGAGAGAGACAGAGGATCTTATAAGAGGTGTTTGTGAGGTGTTCACGAAGGTTACTCCAAGCAAGGATTCGAGTCATCATCTCTAGTCGTCGTCCCTTATCCCTTGGTATCCCTCTGGGAAGGATCATCAGCAAGAAGATCAAGGTTCTCTGCCTGCTTCAGGAGGAAACGAATTGAGGTAAGGTTCTCTGCCTGCTTCAAGAGAAAGAAAAAGGAGTCTAGGTTCTCTACCTCATCGGATTGGTGAAAAGGAGTTTTATAAAGGCTTCTCTGCCTTGCTGTGGGAACAGAAAGAGAGTCACTTAGTTTTAGTACAATACCTAGAGGGGAGGCTCCGGGAAGTGGATGTAGGTCAAGTTGACCAAACCACTATAAAATCTGGTGTGTTCGTTCTTTTACTATTCTGCTTTTAATTTATGCACTTTACATTTTATGGATGATCGTGTGATTAAAGTTACCATTTTGGTTTACTAATCATCTCCACATCAACATTCTTTTGCAATTATTTTAAAACATCTGAAAAGGTTTTTAAAATCTATTTTGCTCAAGTATTTTTAAAATAACCAATTCACCCCCCCCCCCCCCCTCTTAGTTAGCCTCGGGCTAGTTCACAAGGGCTTAACATCCCTAACGAGCTCTCACAACCAAGGTTCAATGACAGTTTAATGCATCATACTAGTGATTATTATTAGGATTAATGAGTTTGGAGAGGCCTCTAAGGTCAAAATCACATCATGCCATGTTTTGTGGCATTGGCTATAAATATTTGAAGGTTTTATAGCCTATGAAAATGCTTTGAGTTTTAGGGGTTAAGGATCATAAATGCTTTCAAATTGATATGGTTGATCGTAAGGGCATGCATAACCAATATTCAACTGATAGATCTTGAATTCGTGATCATTAAGTAAATTTTAAGGCAAACAAATATTTCCTTAAAAATATGTTATAAACCATATGGTTTTTGTTTTCACTCAAACATTGCATTTACGAGGTTTAAATTAATTAATGGATAGTCAATGGATTGGATTTAGATTTGATTTAGAAAATGATTAGTGGGAGAGTTTGATTTTGTAATGCTCAGATCTCTGATAATTAATAATAATTGTTAGTGATTGAAAGGGAGATTAGGTAACAATCAATGGTGATTATCTTCTAATGGATTTGGATGTTTGATGTTGGTTTGATTTGAATATGATAATTGAATGCCAATGATTGGGGAAGATTTGATTTGGCAATGATTATATAACTAAGAATCATTTAGTGATTGTAAAGTGATTGATTTGGTGATCAAATGACAATCAATGGTGATTATCAAGTTATGGTTTTAATGTTAATGATCAAGGTACTATAGAATGTATGGTATAGAGTTTGATTTTGAGTTTTGACTAGAGTTTATTAATTTATGCTTGGATATTAGTGTTCGATATAAGTTAATTGACCTCATTCAAAAATGAAGTCAACAAATGGACCCCAACAAGTGTGATCAACTTGAAAGGTAAATCACACGTGTTGGTGTTGATCGAAATAATCAACTTAATCCCAAAGATTAATTGATATTTAGATTTTACTATAGATGAGTTTAGACTTGATTTGGACAATATCTCTTAGACAAATGGCGTGAAATCTCGATGGGATAGCATCTCCCAAATAGATTGATTTATACTTAACTAGGATATCATCTCATAGACAAGTAGAAGGAAATATAGATGGTATAGCATCTCCCTAGTAGGGATTTATACTTGAATATAATAATGTCTCCTAGGAAAATGGAAGAAAATCTAGATGGGATTGTGTCTTCCAAACAAATGGATTTGTACTTTAGTAGGATGGCTTATCCTAGAAAACTGGGACGTAATCTAGATGAGATAACATCTCCCAAAGATATGGATTTGTACTTGACTAAGATAGTATCTCCTAGATAAGTGGTAGGAAATATGGATAGGGTAGCTTCTCCCAAATAGATGGATTTATACTTGACTACGATAGCATCTCCCAGATAAGTGGAATGAAATTTGGCTGAGATAGCTTCTCCCAAATAGATGGATTTATATTTCAATAGAATAACATCTCTTAGATAATGGAAAGAAATCTGGATGAGATAGTATCTCCCAAATAAATAGATTTATACTTCACTAGGATTCAGCCCAGCATTGTTAAGTGGAAACTACCATATTTATTCCATGGCCTTCGAAGCTCCATACTACACATTGGAAATGGAATGTTGTAACCAAGTATTTTGATCACAAGAGAGTTCTTCAAAACCTGGGAATTAGCTTGTTCCAAATCAGAATTCATAACAACTGCCACTCCATTCTCAGACATCAGAGTTGACTCCACACTATAATTTAACTTAATGTGATTAGTTTTCTTCCATGCATTTACGAAATTTTCTTTAGGGCTAGCAACTTCACTATTCATATGACAATCACTGCCACTTTTCACACCACTCTCAGAATTTGGTAAAGGAATACGATTATCCTTCAGAGAACCATTACCCAAAGTACCAGTAGCATTTAATACAGAACCATCTATTAAAACCTCCTTAGCAACATGGTCAACCTTATCGCAAGCGTGATGCTTCTCGTAAGATTCATGAAAATTTTTGTTAACTTCACTCAAGGAATTTGCATTTATCACACTGTTGCCAGGGATTGCATTTGACTATCCAAATTTATTAACATAAATTTTCATTTTCGATGATGAAGCTTCATGATCATTCAATTTCTGTGGCGATTCAACGACAGACTTTAATTATCGAGGAGTAAAACACTCAGAATTTATTAAAATACCTTTACCCTTACCTTCCACAAAATTAACCTTCTTCAAAGGAATATCAAAAACCTCCTTGATAACCAGAGGACTTGCAGAAACCTTCTTACGCACTTTAGAAGCATCATGCACCAGACTTGGACGACATCGATTTACATCTGCTCTATTTTGTCCACCTAATCCACCAGAAGGCCTATCATTAGTAGGTGTTTTCATCGATGGCCGGCGGCCGTCCATCGCCACGCCGGCCGTCCATCGCCATCACCTACCAAAATGCCGAAGATGGTGGAAGTAAATTGGGAATGGTGAAATTTGAAAAAAAAAGGATTTTCTCTCTATCTAACTAGATTTTCTCTCTCTAACGGGATTCTCTCTCACAAAATCAATGCTGTCATTAATTGGATCTCTCGAGTTCAATAGGTTAGAGGACTTGGAATTCTCCCAAAATAATGTTATTGACCACAGGGACATATCTTATCAATATGCAGTAAATTAATCGTGAATCCAAGGTTATTTAGTTAGGTTTTTAGGTGATTTAAAATTCCCCAAAATCAGGATATGGACCTAGGGGGTTTGAGTTTAATTTTAAGCTGTAGATTTTATAGTTTAGAATTTTTATTGGATTTGGATAGTCGATTTGGTTTGAATTTTATTTGATTAAAGATTTAGAGGGTTTTTAAATTTGACAAGATTAAATCATTAAAAATATGATGATTATTAGTGATTAAATAAATGACAAGGTGACAATCACTAGTAGCTATCAATTGATAGATTTGAGGTTTGATTTCACTTTAGATGTTGAGTGTTAATATGAAGTTCAATGATTTGTTGACCTTATTATTGAATGGGGATAACTGAACCATCACTATTCATTTCAAACCAAATTTCAAATCCACTTCAAATCAAATCTCAATCAAATTTAAAAAAAAAATACCAATCAAATCTAAGACCTTCATTTGATAATTACCTTTAGATTGTCATTTAACCCTACACTCAATCATTAAAAATCACCTAAATGATTTTCAATGATATGAGTAATCAAAATAAATTAATTCATTTTAAAATACCAAAACCAAATCCAAAATCTCAAACCAAATTAAAGCCAAAAATTTTAGGTCCATACCTCCTTCTGGTGAAATTTTAATCATCTCAAAAGTATGTCAAATTACCTTAGAACCATGATTAATCACTTGCATATTAATTAGACATGTCCCTAGAGCTAGTCCTATAAATTTCAAAGCAATCCAAGCTCTCTATGCCCAAAAACTAAATTTATTTCCAAGACTATAAAACCTTAAAATATAGCCTATGGCACTAAACCATTCATCTTGTAGAAATTTACCTTGGATGCCCTCCCAAAAGCTTTTAACGTGTCCATAAGCAATGCTATATTTGTTTTTGAAAGTGTGAATAGGTTGTTAGACCGATTAATTATGTCCCTAGGCTAACCAAAAGGGGGGGGGTGAATTGGTACTTTTAAAATCTCTTGGATCTTTTTGAAAACCTTTTTATTAAGAAGTTTATATCTATCGTATAGTACGAGCAGTTATGAATTTTTAAAATTTCAACCACAGAAAAATAAAGTGCAATGTAGAAATTAAAGATGCAGAAAATAAACACAAAGACAGAGAACACCAGATTTATAGTGGTTCGGTCAAACACGACCTGCAACCACTCCCTAAAGACTCCTTCTCTAGGTATTGCACTAAATCAAAGTGGTTCTCCTTTAGCCGCCACAGCAAGGCAGAGAAGCCTTTACAAACTCTCTTCCACCAAACCCTAGTGCGGCAGAGAACCGTCATCCTTTTTCACCCTCTTGGTGAAGGTGGAGAACTGTCATCCTTTTTCACCCTCCTAGCGAAGGCAGAGAACCCACCATCATTTCTCACCCTCATGTGATGGTAGAGTACCAAGCAACCTTTTTCACCCTCCTGGTGATGGCAAAGAACCAGACCTTCTTCAAAGATCTCCTCTCAAGAGTCTTCAAAGAGATAGGGAAGAGAGTTGAAGTATAAACAATGAGATCCTCACCTTTGGGCAACCTTGTGAATCCCCTCATAATTTTCTTTTCAAAGATCTCACAACACTCACTTCCAAACACTCTCCCTAATCACTCTCCCTTCCACTCTCAAGAAGCAATTCATAGAAAATTTATTGGATAGTCTATTTTTAGGACCCTTATATACAAAGGACAAGAAAAATCGTCCAAAAACTAAAAAATTCAAGTTTTATGAAGTAGGATCATACCATACGATCGACAATCATCCCATATGAATAGTTCAAAAATGAACGGTTCATCTCGTACGATATCCCGTATGAACCATGTAAGCCCCAGTTTGTACTCTAGAAAATGAAATACAAAACTGAATCATAATGTACGAACAATTCAAAAATGAACGCTTCATCCCGTACGATATCACACACGAACCATGTATGCCCCATTTCATACTCTGGAAAATGAAATATGAAATTGGATCATACTGTACGAACAGTTCAAAAATGAACGGTTTGTCCTGTATGATATCTCGTATGAACCATGTAAGCCCTTTTTCGTACTCTGGAAAATAAAATATGAAACTGGATCGTACTGTACGAACAGTTCAAAAATGAACGGTTCGTCCCATACGATATCCTGTATGAACCATGTAAGCCCCATTTCGTACTCTGGAAAATAAAATATGAATAAATTTTATACTGTATGAACAGGACTTAAAAAATTTTGACTCATGAAGTAGGCAGGTTCATTTTAGAGTAGAAATTGCACAAATCGTCCAGTACAATTATACATCATATAGTACGATTAGTTTTAAAAATTAAGTTTTTATCTCACTCTCCAGTGTGTATGTGCATGGTTACTCAATTTACAATCACACTCTCTCATACTCAAGAAAAGAATAAAAAATACAGACTCCAAAACTAATAAACTCTAACCAATTAACTTGAAGTCTTCCACTATCTGGAATGTGATTTTCTTAAAAAACTTGTTAGTACACACAACAACAAATTTTTTCAACTTATGTTAGGAGAAATAATAATCAAAATAATAAGATTTTATTATCATCAAAAACTCACATAATTATAAAGATAAAGTCTTGAAAAACTAATTTGCATTAATCTCAACAATCTCCCCCTTTTTTATGATGGCAAAACAATTATTGTTTAAGTCAAATAAGCTCAAATTTTCTCCCTAGCTCCCACTAAATACCTAAAAGTAAGCTCTCCCTAAATGAATGATCAATTTACAACAAGGGGTTCCAAAGAAGATTAAAAATGCAAGATCAAAAATGCACAAATGCAAACTCATCAAAAATGCACACAAATGCACACTCATACAAAATAAAACATAAACTCATACAAAACAAAATATAAAACAAACATACGTAAAACAAAAACATTCCAATTTACACCTCAAACAAATGATAACTCTCCCTTTTGACAAAAACAAAAAGGGAAGAATACCAATCAAAAATAGTTGATTATTAAGATAATGTTAAATGAAGTATAATTTCAATATTAAAATCGAATGCAAAGGTAAAGACTCAAAAGTTTAAATCGCAGAATAACAAGGATAAGAAAAGTTGATCTATATTAGTAATGTAATAGATAGATTATGTAACCACAACTGTTGCATAAATGATGAAATAAAATTAATAATTTTCTAATTCAATAGCGACGATCATTATTTAGTGTGATTAAGAAACTGATAAAGAAAAGAGCAATTGGCGACATTGCGTATCTTTTCAATTTGCATGGCACACATTGTGCATCTTGTCAATTTTGGGCTAATTTTGTGCCTCTTTCCAATTTAGCGAACATTGTGCATCTTTTGTATTCATGACACACTTTGAGCATCTTTTCAATTCTAGGCTTATTTTGTGCCTACTTAAAAAATTTCTTTCCAAAACCACTATCTCTTTACACAAAAAAACAATAATAAACACTATGAGATAGAAATAATAGCAAAAGTATGATATCAAATTTGCAATAATTTTAGCTAAGTAATACATGTCTATATAAAGAATATAAATTAGATTTTGTAATCTACACCAACTCACAAAGTAATCTAAGCATTTTGAGAGATTAAATTTTGCACAGAAATTAATATAGAAAAGCAAATTCAACTAACATTCTATATTTGCAATCAACAACATTTGATTGATAAATTTGAAAGAATTCACTTGTCATTTCATATGCATAATAACATGACTTTTTCATTTCATTAAGCATTAATGCAAATACATCTAAGAACATCATCCAAATGTAAAACACAAAATACACTAAGAACAACAAAGTACCACAACAACTATAAGTAGTACACCCAAGCCTAAAATAAACATCACAAAAATAAAAATAGAAGTACAATCATCTAAAATCTTGAGGGGCCCTGATTTGGAGGTGGTGGAGGACTGAACATTGTGAAGTAGTTATTTATGGTAGCTACATTTACATTCACTAAATCAAATTGTTCACGAATCCACCCCATGTCTTCAGTGTATCGTGTATCCTGCTGGTTTATCCTTGTTTCAATTTGATCAAATAGTTGATCAAAATGAGATTCCATTCTATCAAAATGATGGACCATTTCTTGATAAAAATTTTGATCAGGTCCAGGTGCAAGTGCTGGTGGTGGAGTAGGGGCTCCTTCTCCCTCAGTATCATCTCCCCCTGAGCCTTGATCCTGACTAAATAGTGCTCTAAAGGAAGCATTGGTAAAGTAAATAGGCAGTTCAGTGAGTGGATATGGATGGACCAGTTTGTACTTCTTCTCCAAAACATAAGTCACTAAATGTCCTAATGCCACATTTTTCTTTCTCTTGCTATGAGGACTTCCAATGTCATAAAGTGTTTAGAGATAATCCATTATTAGTTGAGCTTCATCGATAGGAGTCTCAGTCATGATAAGATATATGATAGTGGATAAAAGAGGAGTCATATTTACTCGATCACTAGCCTTAGAAATTATGGAGGTTCTCAAAATATGATGAATGATCCAAGCATTTTGATTTAAAGTATAGACTCGAGGAAGGTGACTCACTTGTTCTACACCTCTAAGGGTCAGGTTCATATCTGTCCAATCATAGTTAGCCCTTGAAGTCATTATGTGGGCTCTAATACCAAGAGTCCTAAGATGCAGATAATTCCCTAGATCCTCTTTAGTAATCTCTACATTTTGTTTGAGGAGATAGGAGAAAATTATGGTGTGATCCTGATTCATTTTCATGTTGGCTAAGAAGAAATAGAAAGTTTCACGGTTATAAGCATGAATCAAAGTAAGATTGAAATACAGTTGGGTACAATCAAAAAGTGGCATGAAAAAAAAATTTAAATCACATTGTAAAAGGACTCTAGATGCACTAAACTTGGCAACACTGAACCTCGCAAATGCTTCTTCATTTTCTCTACTCAAAAAAATTATCATCCCTAGTAGTTCTAGAAGAAGATCCTCTAGAGAATCGACCATGTTTGCTACTACCACTGCCATTTCACTGTCTAAACTCAGGAAGACTTAGTTATCAAAGAAATTGTAATTGAAAACCATCAAATGCCTTTCTATTTAAAACAAAATGCAGATCATATAGTATGAAACTTGTATTGTACATATGAAACAAAAATTATATGGAACGAATTCTATTTCGTACATACGAATAGAAACTACCAAAAATGAAACAGCTTTTCGTAAACTGCCCTTCCCGAGGTGTCCTTTTGTACATGCTTTTTAACTAACCGATCATACAGGCAATGATGTGTTCATCCAAGATGATCAAAAAAATTAAATATCATTTCATGATGGTTAGGTTCATCTTTATCCAAAATTGATAGCAAGGATCTTATAGACGAACGACCAGTTCGTACGTACGATCAGTAATAATAACTGACAACACCCAGAAAATCATCCACATTTGTAAAGACAAAACTTCTCTAATCGTCCAGTATAATGACATCATCATACAGTATGAAAACTCATAAAAATGCAGTTCTGTCTTCTTAACTTCAAAAAAATTTCATGCACACGCTATAGAATTTGTATTGTATGAAATAATTTCATACAGTACGAACAGAACAACAAAAAAACATACAACTTATACTGCACAAACTTGGCATAAAGAAACATACAATCACACACAAACAAGTATGCAGAAATTTCAATTATGCATTAAGATCAATCACACCAAGCCTTGCCCTTAAAATGCTAAATGTGTCAAAAGTTAGTGGTTTTATAAAAATATCTGCAAGTTGATCCTTAGTAGTAACATGATGTAATTCTAGTTCCCCTTTTGCTACATGATCTCTTATAAAATGATGCCTTATATCAATATGCTTTGTTCTAGAATGCTGAATAGGATTCTTTGGAATGCATATGGCACTAGTGCTATCACAAAAGATTGGAATTGTGCCAAATTAAATCCTAAGTCAATTAACTATTATTTTAACCAAAGCACTTGTGCAACACAACTTCCTAAGGCAATATATTCAGCTTCTGTAGTTAAAAGGGCTACTAAATTTTGTTTTCTTCTAAACCAAGAAACTAAGGAGTCTCCTATGAATTTACAAGTTCTAGAAGTGCTTTTCTGATCAACCTTATAACTGACAAAATCTGAATCAGAGTATCCAACAATTTCAAATGCACTACTATTCTTAGGATACCAAATTTCTAATTTTTAAGTCCCCAAAAGATATCTCAAAATTCTCTTAATTATAGTCAGATGTGACTATTTTGAATCTGCTTGAAATCTAGCACACACATAAACACTAAACATGATATCCAGTCTGCTAGCTATTAGGTAAACTAAAGATCTAATTATCCCTCTAAACTTCTTTTGATCAACTGATTTTTCTTTAGAATCCTTATCTAACTGCACCGAGGAACTCATGGGTCTATTCATTGGTTTAGCCTTATCCATTTCATACTTCTTAAGGATGTCCTTAACATATTTTGACTAGCTCAGAAAGGTTCCATCCTCATCCTTCTTAATGCTAAACCCTAAAAAGAAACTCAAATCTCCAATTGAGCTCATCTCAAATTCCTTACTTATTATTTTTGAAAATTCATCACAAAGATTTTTATCGGTAGATCCAAATAAGATATCATCCACATAAATTTGAACATTGAGTATTTCATCTCCTACTCTTTTTATAAAGGGAGTGGTGTCCACACTCCCTTTTATTAATGATCGTTCAAGTATGAAAGTGCTTCGCCTTTCATACCAAGCTCTAGGTGCCTATTCGCACAATGCCTTTTTTAATTTAAAACATGATTGGGAAACTGTTCATTTTTAAAACCTAGAGGTTGCTCAACATAACCATCCTCTTTAATCATCCCATTTAGAAAGGCACTCTTTACATCCATTTGATATAACTTAAAATCTTCAAAATAGGCATAGGCTAAAAGCACTCTAACTACCTCATGTCTGGCTACCGTGGCAAAGGTCTCCTCAAAATCAATTCCCTCAATCTTCTTATACCCCTTAGCCACTAACCTTGCTATATTTCTAGGAATCACTCCAGAATCATTCATCTTGTTTTTAAATACCTACTTAGTTCCAACAACACTTTGATCTTTTCGTCTTTCTACTAATTCTCAAACATCATTTCTAACAAATTGTTTCAACTCCACATATATAGCTAGAATCTAAAATTTATTTGAAAATGCTTGATTTATAGTAGTGGGTTCAATCATTGGAATAAAAGCGGAGTGATTTACTTCTTTTCTCAAACCATGCCTAGTCCTAACTCCTTCACTTGGGTCACCAAAAATTAACTCTCTAGGATGACTCTTAGCAAATTTATATTCCTTAGGCAATTAGTTTTCTTCCTCATTTTTGACCCTCTCTTCAACTTTTTCATTTTCAAGTCCTTGGGTTATTTCCTCAACTTCATCATCATCCAACCTAGACCCTCCAGAATTATCTGATTCATAAAAAATAACATGAGTTGTCTCCTCAACTACCAATGTCCATCTATTAAAAACTCTATATGATTTTCTAACACTTGAATATCCTAGAAAAAATTTTTCATCAGATTTAGGATCAAATTTTCCTAAGAGGGTTTTTCCATTATTATTTATAAACACTTTACATACAAAAATATATAGGTGTGAAAGGTTAAGAATTTTACCTTTAAGAAGTTCATTGGGTGTTTGGTTTAATTTTGATCTAATGTACACCCTATTCAATACATAGCATGCTGTACTAACTACTTCAGCCCAAAAATATCTTGGAAGTGAATATTCTGCCAATATGGCTCTAACAGCTTTAATTAATGTCTTGTTCTTTCTCTCAACTACTCCATTCTATTGAGGTGTCCTAGAAGCTCAGAAGTTGTGGTCTATTTCATGGGATTTACAAAAATCATCAAATAATTTATTTTCAAATTCTCCCCCATGATCACTTTGGATAGTAATAATTTTATATCCTAGTTTTCTCTGAATCCAAGTAGCAAAATCTCAAAACTCCTCAAATGATTCACTCTTATGATTTAAAAATCTAATCCATGTGAATCTTGAGTAATTATCTATAATTACATACCCAAACCTTTTCCCTCTTAGACTTAATGTACTAATGGGTCCAAAGAGATCCATATGAAGAATTTCTAAGGCTTGCTAGTTCTAACTTCCTTGATTGAATTGAAAGAGGATTTGACTTATTTTCCAAGTTGACATGCATCACATAAGTGATCTTTTGTAAAGTCTAATTTGGGTACTCCTCTAACTAACTCTTTTTGGATAATTTTCCTAAGATTTCTCATGCTAGCATGAAAAAGTCTTCTATGCCATAACTATGACTCATCAGATATAATTTTTAAATAAAAAGTATTAGAAGATTTAATTGAATTCAAATCTAGCATGTATACATTATTTACTCTATCACCATTCAATAAAACAATTCCATTTTGACTAATAACACATTTAGTAGGCAAAAATTTTATACGATAACCTTTATCACACAGTTGACTTATGCTCAACAGATTCAGTTTTAAACCTTCTACTAACAGAATATTTTCAATCACAAAATTCTTAGAATTTCCAATCATACATGTACCTACCACTCTCTTGGTGGTATTATCTCCAAGTGTAACCTTGCCTCCATTCATGGCTTCCAGTGATATGAATTGATTTGCATCTCCAGTCATGTGCTTTGAACAGCCGCTGCCCAGATGCCAAATGCTCTCATGAGGTCTTATGTGAGAGTGTTCCTACAAAATCATCAAACATTAGACTTGGGAACCGAAATAACTTTGGGTTCACCTCTTGGAAATTTTAAACCAAATGCATATATGATATGCTATATTTTATGCATCTTAGGTCTCCACACTAAATGTGTTTTATGATGAATAGTACAAGTGTGGGAAATATGTCCAATCATACCATATGAAAAACATTTTACTTCAGGGAAAGGATTTACCAATCTATATGCACTATAAGATCTCTCCTTGATTTTGAACTAGGGGACTTGTGGTAAGATTTATGAAAATCTTCAAATTTGGGTGGAATCTTATTTTCCTCAAGTGCTTTCAACTTAACTTCAAGATATGCATTAGCACTTTCTCGAATTGATTTTTCAAACTTTAAGTTATGCTGTCTACTATCTGATTCATCCATAAAAGTTTGGAAATCATTTTCAAGTTCAGTGTGTGATGATTTTAAAATTTCATGCTGTTTGTTTAAATCATCATATTCATCCAACAAAGTCATGTGGTTGCTATCAATTAATGCATGGTCTTTCCTAAGGATTTCATATTCTTTTTGCAATTCTAAGTAATCCAAATTCAGTTTTGCATGCAGTTTTTTTAGTTTCCTATATGCAGAATGAATGCGTTCAGAAACTTTAAATAATTCATCATAACTTAAGTTACATACCTCCTCTTGATCCGAATGATCAAGATTGCCAGCCATAAAGCATAAATTTGTGACTTCCTCTTTATGTGTCGTTTCTGAGGAATCTGAAGCTAAGTCTGCCCAAAATGCTTATTGTAGTCTCTTCTTGCCTCTTCTATCTTTTGGTTTCTCCTCAGCTTTCTCCTTGTTAGGATTGGCCTTGAGATTAGGGCATTCCGGCTTTATGTGTCCTGGCTTCCTACAGTCATAGCAAATAATATCATTAGAAGCCTTAATATTTTTATGAAGCTTACCTTTGTTCCACTACTGGCATCTCCTCTGCTTCCTCCTTAGGAAACTCTTGAACTGCCTTATCATTATGGAAATATCCTCTTCATCCTCAAGCTGGGACTGATCACTCACCGAGTCATCCACTTTTAGTGCAATGTTCTTTTCTTTTCATCTATCACCTGCATTAATCTATCTTTGAGTCACTCCTTGCTTATAAGCAATCAGTGATCCAAATAGATTGTCAAGAGAGTAAACATTTAAGTCTTTTGACTCTGTTATAGTAGTAATCTTTGCATCATAAGAAGTAGGCAAATAATATAATATCTTATTTACTTTTTTCAGAATTGGTTGATTCCCTACCTAAAGCATGCAATGAAGTTACTATCTATGTAAAATGAGTATACATGTCGGAGATTGACTCATTTAGTTTCATGTAAAAAAGTTTATAGTCATGCAGTAGAATATTCAATCTAGATTATTTCACTTCATTGGTTCCTTTATATGTAATGCAAAGCATATCCCAAATTTCTTTTTCAGATTTATAAGTAGAAATATGTATGTAGTCTTCTAATTTCAGTGCACAAAAGAAACTATTTAAATACTTAGCATTTAATTGAGCTAATTCACATTCTTTACAGTCCAATCAACAAAAGGTGTTTGAATTCTAATTTCTTCTACAAGTCTAGTAGGTTTAGTGTAACCTTCTTGTACTTAAATCCACATGCGATAGTCAAGTGATTATAGAAATGTAGACATGCGAGTTTTCCAAAAATCAAATGTGATATCATCAAATAGTGGATGACTAAGGTCTATACCTTTAAAAAGGAGTTAGAAAGGAAAATTTTAAAAAAATTTACTTGAGAAAATGGACTTCAAGTTGCCAGAGGACAAGAAGCCAAATGAGGCAAATAAAAGGGATGAACCTAATGTTTGTCCTTATCATCGCATGTTCAACCACATAATTAAAGACTATTGTACCTTCAAATATTAGTTAGAGAAGAATTTTATACAAGAAAATATAATCATCCAGAAGGAGTATCTTATGGATCCAAATTAGGGATCTATTAATATCATCTCAAGTAAATCATTTGGTTTTTCTCTTCCTCTTGAAAATGATTGGCATGTCATTTTATCCTGTACCTATAAAAAGTAAATTAATAAATCATTTCAACTTTCTCAACAGTTGATAATGACTGCCTAAAAGAACATAAAAGAACATTGAGATGATTTCCTCTCCAATAGTTTGAAGAACTACCATAAATAAGAAAGAAAAGAAAATAAGTGATTTAAATTTTGAGAGAATAGAAAGAGTTGAAAATAAATGAATACATATGGAGGATGGTGGAGTTAGATCCCTATCCCTAATTCCTTTATCTAACTATTAGTTTACCCTATCAAAGCAAAAGGGTCCAAATTTAATAATAAATCCTTTTGCATATATTTTAATGGTTAATAATGAAAATGAAATTAAAATAGAAACTAGTAGAGATCAAAATCCAAATCTAGTAGTGATCAATGTGAATCAAATAAAAGATAACCAAGAATCTTAACCTTAAAAGAGGATGATGAGTATGGAACCTTATCAGATAGTGACGCCCATGAAATTAACTTTTAAGGGGGTCCTATTTGAAGGTTAGGGGACGTATTAAGAACTCAGTGAACTATCCGTAGGCACACCGAGAAGGGGAGGGGTGAATTCGTTCTTTTTTTAAAAAAAATACTGCAATAATTTTTTTATACTAGATAACGATTTTTGAAAATAACTCTAAATGAGTAACTTACCACAAGTAAAAGCAATTCAGAATGTGAAATATTTTTCATTTAAGGCACAAATAAAATGACCAAAATAAGAATTTCTCTTTTTACTAATAACGAATTAACCTAACTGTAGCTTGCAAAAAAAGATGAAATTCATGCAGGAAATTTAAAGTGCAAAAATAAAAATGCAGAAAAGTAAAAACAAATAAGAAAGAGCACATTAGAAATTTTATAGTGGTTCAGTCAACCTTGATCTATGTCCACTCCTCGGATTCCTCCTCTTTGGGTATTGAACTAGCACTATAGTAACTCTCCTTTGCCACCACAGCAAGGCGAAGAAGCCCTTACAAGAATCACTTCCACCAAACTTGAAGCGGTAGAGAATCAAAAGCTATGTCACCCTCTTGGTGATGGCAACAGGCCTTTAATCCTTTTCACCCTCCTTGTGAAAGTAGAGATCCAAAGGAATCTTTCTCACCCTGGTTGTGATGGAAGAGAACGGTCAATCTATTTTTTCCCTCTTCTTGAAGGCAGAGAACCCTAGACCCTAACTCTAAAGTTTCTCTCCCAAGAGCAAAACTTCAAGAACTCATCAAGGCCATAGGAGGAAGCTGGGTGCAACCTTGCCTGGAGCAATTATGTGAATATCCCTCGTACTCCTTCTCCATCACATACAACCTCACCTTCTACCTCTGTAAGCTCACAGCTCTCTCAAGAAATTCTCCCTCAGAGTTCCTTAAATAGCCAAAATTCCTTACAAAGGTCTTCAATAAGATGCTTAAGTATAAGGCTTAAAAAAACCCTAAATTTTTAATTTGGTTGTCCATGTTCATACACTAAGATTTATGTTCATATAGTATAATCAGTTTCAAGATAGGCCTCATCTAGTATAATAAAATACTCATTCTGATGAACTATTTCAATTCAACAAATATATCATACAGTACGATCATAAGTTTGTATGGTACGATAAGTTTAATTCCACTCTGTTCATATGAGATAATTATGGGGATGATTGGAATACATCTTTATCGATCTTCTAGTATGATTCACATTGTATAGTTCAGTCAGTGCAACATCAACCATTCATATAATATGATATATATCGTATTATAGGATTAGTTCAAAAATCAAGGTTTTCAGCCAGTACGATCTTCGGGATGATTGGATTTCATCTCTATCAATCATACGATACGATCTTGGTCGTACAATATAATTAGCCATATTTATTAAACTTTGATTTAATTGACTAATCATGAGGGATAATTTAAGTAAGATTTTAAATATTGTACCATATGATCAGGTTCATATAGTATAATTAGTTCAAAATTCAATTTTTAAATATCTTACTTAATTTATCTGGCAACTAGGGTTTACATAAAAAGATAAATCATATAGTATGATCTACATCATAGAGTATGATTAGTTCATTAGAATTAATGATTCAATTAGTTGTTAACCTTGTTTTTTTATATAATTAATCGTACAGTATGATCGTAATCATATGGTATGATTAGTTCAAAAAAATTTCATCTCAAATTTTCTTCACTCCCCTATGTGCATGTGCACGGTCATCAAATTTGCATACACCCTTACATGGCCAGACTCAATAAATAGAAAATAAAAAATAGTTAAAATTATAGACTCTTTTGAATGACATCCTATTCTACCCAAACTTGAGCCTTGATCAATTTTGAGTGGTGTATGATGTACTTAAGATGTTAGCTCGCACAAAAAAAATAATATCTAATATATATGCTAGAATAAATAAAATCTCAATCAATAATATTTGTTATCATCAAAATCACAAGTTAGGTATCCTAGATTGTAACAATCTCTCCCATTTTAATGATGGCAAAAAGTTTTAGTTGAAATTGCAAGTTAATGTTCTTTTTACCTAATCTCCCCCTTATTAGGTGAATTATTTGAAAATTTGGGGTAGGAGTATTTTTAATTCTATTTTTTTTATTTTATTTTTAAAATAATTAGATAAATAAAAAATTAACAAAACATAAAAAAATTATAAAAAAAATGTGTATAAATAGAACTTATTAAAAATGAGCAGATATACACACAACCAAACACTTACCCCACCTTTTGACATCACCAAAAATGAGGAACACATAAGACATTAAAAAACTAAAAAATATAAAAACTTGAAATTCAACACACAAAGCCTAAAAGTATGAAGGCCCCTGATCAGGTGGTGGTTGGAACTATTTATGAATAGAGGAGAATTATTCTCCAAACCACATCATGTCTGACTCATGCTATTATTGTGGCTGCTGAATATGTGAATCTAGGCTTGACTCTAGTTAATAAAACCTCTGTATCATTTCCTCATAAGCGTAAGAGTGGCATACTGGTACAAGTGGTGACATTAGTACTAATACAAGTTACTGTGTAGCTACAAGACAAGCTCCCCCCTTTTCATGAAAATTTGGTTCATCTTACTCTTATCCCTCGTGATGATGGAAGAGAATATGGAAGGAAGCATCGGTGCAAAAAATAGGAAAATGGACAGCTACATAGGGTAGATAAGCTCATATTTTTTGTCTAGAATATAGGTAATGACAAAACCAAGAGCGATATTTTTCTTTCTTATAGTGAAAGGAATTTGAATGGGGATCAGGTTTTGGATATAATCAATAATAATTTGACCTTCATCAAATTAAGTATCAGATATAATAAAGTTTGTAACCAAGGAAAGGAGTGGAGCAATTGACACAATCTTTAGCTTTTGGAATGATCGAAGTTTGAATGACTTGTTGGATAATACATGCATTTTGATTTAAAGAGTGGAGTAGGGGTTGATGTTGATTTAAGGTGACATTTTGGATGGTTAAATTGACCACACTCCAGTCAAAATCACCCTTAAAGACCATTGATTGGGGTCAAAGTCCTTCTATTGAAAGATAGAGGTATTCACCTAAATCTTTCTTACTAATTTCTACGGGATGGCAACACACATAAGATTTCACGATGATTACAATGGAACTAATCCTAAGATTTGCAAAGAATTCATAGAGAAGCTTAAAATTGAAAGGAAATGCAAGAGTGACAAGGAATTCTGGAGTAGTGGAGGCTAAGATATTCATCATCTCATAGTTCAATGCTGTTGATTCAATATTCTGGAGGGGGTGATGTGAGCTTCCTTATATATATAGTATGCAACTTCATCTTAGCACATTGAAAACACTTGTCAATAGAACAATGAGAGGAGCAGCCTCCTTAGGTCAGTCAACCTCGCTTGCGGCCTTCGACCATTTAAGCATGTAAATATATGATAGTATGAGTCAAGAAGGAAGAAAGGAATTGAAGGATTAAGTGAGTTGAACGATAAAAATCTCTCCAATTTATAGATTTTTCAATTGATTGTACAGTATGATTTGAGATCATACAGTACAATCAGGTGAAGTTAAATCATCTAGATGAATTATCAGAAAAAGTGGTCAAATCATATAGTATGATCAATATCATACATGATGATCTTAAGGAATTACATTCATCACGAGGAGTAATCTGTATGTATTTTGACTAGATAGATCATATAGTATGAACAGGTGTTCATACAGTATGAAGTGGAATTATTATCGTACCAAATGACCTAAATTTGTCCAATGGCTTTTGAAAAGTTTATCGTACAACACAAAAAGTGTTTGTGCAGTACGATATTATATTGTATGATAGCCAATAATTAAACATGTCTGGACCATTGATTTATTTGAGGGCAGAGATTTATGCAGGGATTTGCATATCGTACAGTATGATGTGAACAAATTTTAATTTCCAAAATTTTGGTTGATTTTTTTTTTGTTTAAGACAGTTAAGGGTGTGTGATGATTAGGGAACATCTACTAAAAAAATAAAGTGAAACAATATGAAAAATAAAATGACATACACAAATAAATAGATAGTCACACAAATTCAAAATGACACAAACTTAAAGCACACAAAATGAATGATTGATTACAAATGATAGAATAATTTAGATTCATCTTGAATCAAGTATGAATGTCTATAACACCTAGTCTAGTCCTGAAGGTGATAAAGGTGTCATGGGCAAGGGGTTTGGTAAAGATGTTTGCCAATTGGTCTCCATTAGTTATACGATATAGTTATATATCCCCCTTGGCTAGATGATCTATTATAAAATGATGCCTAATGCTTATATACTTTGTGCTGGAGTGTTGGGTTGAATTTTTGGAGATGCAGATGACACTAGTATTCTCACACATAATAGGAATGGTGCCTATAGGTAGTCTAATATCTAAGATTTATTATTTTAGCCATAAGGCTTTAGCAACAAAACTTTCTATGGCAATGTAATCCTCCTCAGTGGTGGATAAAGATACTAAATTTTTCTTTCTACTAGACTTGAAAACTAATGAATATCCAATCAACTGATAGGTTCCTTATATACTTTTCCTAGCTACCCTGCATCCTATAATGTCAAAGTCAGAATATCTTATGATTTTAAAGGATAATATATGTCTAGGGAACAAGATAACTAGGTTTTGGGTGCCAAATAAGTATCTAAGGATTCTTATAATAGCAGTCATATGAGATTCTATTGGATCAACCTAAAATCTAGCACAGAGATAGATACAAAACATTATATCAGGTCTATTCGCAGTCAAATAATGAAGTGATCCAGTTATCCCTCTATATTTTTTCTAAACAACTAATTTTCCATTTGGATCCTTATCTAATTGAATAGTAGATCTAATGGGAGTATTTATTTCCTTAGTACAATCCATCTCATATTTTTTTAAGAATATCCTTGATATATTTTGATTGACTAAGGAAGGTTCCATCATCCCTTTGCTTCACACTAAATTCAAGAAATAGTTAAGCTCTCCCATCATAATCATCTCAAACTCTACACTCATTATCTTTAAAAATTTATCACTTAGATTTTTATTCTTAGATCCAAATAGTATATCATCGATATAAATTTAAAAAATGAGTATATCTTCTCGTGCTTTCTTAAGGAATAAGGTGGTGTCTACACTACCCTTAATAAAGGCTATCTAAGAGGAATGTGCATAGCCTTTCAAACCATGCTCTAGGTTCTTACTTTAATCCATATAATGCCTTCTTTAATTTGAATACATGATTGGGGAATTGAGAATTCTCAAAACTTATGGATTGCTCAACATACACATCTTTTTTAATCACCCCATTTAGAAAGGCACTCTTAACGTCCATTTAATACAACTTGAATCCTCTAAAGCAAGTGAAAGCTAGTAGCATTCTAATGGCATCAAATCTAGCTACAGGGGCAAAGGTTTCCTTAAAATTAATTCTTCAATATGATTGTACCCCTTAGCTATTAATTTAGCCTTATTCCTCACCACTATGCAAGAGTCATTCATTTTATATTTAAAAATCCATTTAGTTCCTACAACACTCAGGTCCTTAGGTATTCTGACCAGTTCCCATATATCATTTCTAACAAATTAAGTTAGCTCCTTTTACATTATTAGGATCTAGAATTCATCAGCTACGGCTTGATCTATGTTGGTGGGTTCTATCATGGAGATAAATACAAAATGACAAACCTCCTTCCTAAGTCTATGTCTAGTCCTAACACCTTTAGATGGGTCTTCTAGGATAAGTTCCCTATGATGACTATATTCCAATCTCTAGGCAAAGCCTCCTGAGGTTCTACTCTATCCCCTTAGTCAATGAATTATACCCCTTGGATGACCTCTACTTCTTCTTCTTTTAGTCTAGGTTCAGAGGTTTTATTTGATTCATCAAACACAACATGGGTAGATTATTCTACTACTAAGGTCCTCTTATTAAAAATTCTATATGCCTTACCTATAGATGAATATCCTAAAAAGACTCTTTTATCATATTAGGATCAAACATTCCTATAGGCGATTTTCCATTGATTAAGACAAAATATCTATATCCAAATACATGAAAATGAGAAAGGTTGGGTGTCCTACCCTTACGAAGCTTATAGGGTGTCTTATTTAACTTTGATCTAACTTTTACCATACTTAGTACATAATAAGAAGTATTCACTACATCTTCCCAAAAGTATCTAGGGAGAGAATATTCATCTAGCATGACCCTAGTAGCTTCTACTAAAGTTCTATTCTTTCTTTTAGCTACTCCATTTTGTTGAGAGGTCCTAGGGACAGAAAAGTTATGCTCTATCCCTATTCCTGACAAAAGGATTCAAGTTTACCATTTTTAAACTCCACAATGTTCACAATGAATGGTCGATATTTCACATCATAATTTTCTATGTATCCAGATGGAGAAGATTCTAAATTCCTCAAATTATTTATTCTTTTATGCTAGGATTCTAACTAAAGTAAATCTAGAATAATTAATAATAATTATAAATCCATAAGATTTCCCTTCTAGGTTGGCTTTATTATCAAGTCTAAATAGATCCATATGAAGAAATTTCTAATGGCCAAGAGGTGTTAACATCCTTGATTGAATGAAATGATGACTTAATTTATTTTCCTAGATGGTAGGCATCAAATAGGTGGTCCTTAGTAAAGTCTAGCATGTGTATGCCTCAAAAAAAAACATTTTTGGGTAATATTCCTAAGGGTCTTTATATTTGCATGACATAGTTTCCTATGCAATAGCCAGGACTCAACAGTAGTAGCTTTCACGCATAAAGAGTTAGGGTATTCAATACAATTTAAATCAAGAGTATAATCATTATTAACTCTTTTCCCTCCTAATCCAAATTTACCATTCAAACTAATAATTCATTTTATAGATAAAAATTTGATATCAAACCCTTCGTCACATAACAGATTAATGCTAAATAAATTATGATTTAAATCATCTACAAGTAAAACATTCTCAATTATGAAATTCTTTGAGTTTCCAATTATATTTGAGCCCACCACTTTCTTAATGGTGTTGTCTCCCAGTAACCTTGCCTCCTGACCTGGCCTCTAGCATGATGAGCTGCTTTAAATCTCCAATCATATTCCTTGAGCATCTGTTGTCTAGGTACCACATGCTCTCACAAGATCTTTAGAGAGCACTCCTATAAAGTCAATTAGATATTAGATTTGGGAACCCAAGTGAGTTTGGATTTTACATTATGCCTTGATGAATGAGTTTTATGCATGCTATGCTTTGTTGCATGTGATTTTGTCCTCCACAAATGTATTATACAATGCATAGTGTAAGTGCAGACTATGCAACCTAGCATGCCAAAAGAAAGACACCTAACCCCTGGGAATGGATTTACTAGTTTTAAATGGCGGATGTGCCTCTTCCTAGGGTTATATGATGCATGCACTGATGTGGCGTTGTACTATTATGTTAATGTAGGTGGTGTTCTACTTTTTCGCAATGCATGAATTTAATCTTTTAAAAATTAATTTGCACTTTCACGGCTTATAACTTCTAGTTTTAATGCATGCTTACTCCCATCTAGTTCAGATGCACATATCTCTAATTATTTGAATGAATCTTTTAATTTAATATGCTTTGCTTTAAAGGATTCATATGCACTACATAAATTAGTATGCTTCTTATTTAATGCATCAAACTTATCTAGTATAGACATGTGATTGCTTTCTAAATAAAAATGTTCAGCTATCAGATAATTATGCTCTTTTTTGTTAAGTAGTAAAATCAGTGTTAATATTAGCATACATCCTTTTTAGCTTTTTATATGAATCATGAATTTTTTTTTATATAATAAACAATTCATTATAAGATAGGTGACATACCTCATCTTGATTTGACTGGTCAAGATTATCATTAGCCAATAGATACAGATTTGTTACCTCCTCCTCTACTTCTTGTTCAGATGATTTTGTTGCGGAGTCAGCACAAAAAGCTTTCCATGTCTGTTGCTTCCCCTTTCTAAAGTTTGCCTTCTCTTCACCCTTCTCCTTGATTGGGTGAATTTTTAGGTTGGGGTAGTGTGTTCGTAGATGTCCTAGTTTCCTACATTCAAAATATATCATGTCAGATGACGCTTTAAAATTTTTATTATTTTTACATTTTTTGACATTATTATTGATGACACTTCTACTTACGGGTCATCAACACAATGTCATCATCCTCCTTAATTACGAAAATGTTACTATTCAATTCATTAGCGTTCAAGGCCACAATCTTCTCCTTTTTCTTGTCACCTGCATCAAGTAATCTTTTACTCATGCCTTGCTAATAGGCAATGAGTGAGCCAAGAAAATTGTTAATCCATTATACGTTTAAATCTTTGAATTCTGATATCGTAGTGATTTTAGCATCATAAGCAATAGGTAGGCAACATAACGTCTTATTAACTTTTAAGAACTAGAAACTTCTCTACCTAATGCATACAGGGATGTCACTATCTGAGTGAACCTAGTGTGCATTTCAGATGTAGTCTTACTAGGTTTCATGCAACATACTTTTTAGTTATGTAGTAGAATATTTAACCTAGACTATTTGAAGTCACTAGTGAAAGTTTGCTAGGGATGTTAAGCCTGAGTGAATTATCCTTAGGCACTCTAATGCGAAAACAATACTATAACTTAATACATAACCTAATTAACTTGTAAATAATTACAATAATGATGATTATAGCTTAATTAATAGAATGAAGTATTAATTATAGATTTTCAAAAAGTAATCACAGAAAAAAAGTGCAAAAAAAGTAAAATGCAAAAGTAGAAAATTAGAACAAACAAACCTGAATTTTATAGTGGTTTGGTAAAACCATGACCTACGTCCACTCCTCAGAGTCCTCCTCCCTTTTTTTTAAGAAAGGCATGAAGCTGCCTTAAATTTATTAATGAAAGAAAAAAATAAAGATCTAGGTAATAGCATCAGATTCCTCCTTTCACAAGGAAGAGAAAGAAGGAGGAATCTCACAAGACCCAACATCATCCCAAACAAAAGAAAAAGGATGATCCAACTCCTTTTTTGACTTTGAGAGAGCATGAATGAACTTCATTGCATTTACATTGTCACCTTCAATGATGATCCCCTTGTAATTGAACATCCAATCTTTTAAAGAACCTTTGATAGCTTGAATGGCCATGAGCTCCAAACATGAAATGTCCCAATGAACAATAGAGTGTCCAAAAGCCAATAGAAATCTTCCTTTACAATCACGGAAGACTCCTCCAATCCCAGCTTTATACGATTGAAGAAGAGAGGCATCAATGTTAACCTTAATCCAGTTGGGTGGAGGGGGATGCCAATGAGAATTCAACAGCTTTGGAAGCTGATTAGCAACCCATATACCCGAACTACCTTGACTCTTGGACGAAGCAATAGCAGCATAGCTGACAGATTCTGAGGCAATCATCAAACCACTATCTTCTCTCCCTTCATGAACAAGCTTATTCCTAGCCTTCCAAGAGAAATAAATAACATTACAAAACAAGTTGATCATTCAACTGCTTTGTGTAGATAACCAATTACAACAATGATCAAATGATGAGAATTCAGGAAAGCCAAATCCCCAATTGTTAAGAACCTGCAGCTCTTTGGTGAGTTTTTGAAAACCAACCACAATGTGCTCAATATCTTCAACTGATCCACACTCTCTCGGACACGCATTGTGTTTAAGTAATCTCCTATAGTATAAAAAATGATTAGTAGGGATCGCCTTGTTAAAAATTCTCCACCAAAAGGCTTCAACCAGAGAGCAGAGCTTGCCTTTCTTAACCCAACTCCAGTACTGAACTTTCTCCTGCAGCTTGTTCGTAATTGTAGCTTGAAAAGCTAGCGAAGCAATAGACTTACCAGCATTAAATGAAACCAATTCCAGTTTATCTTTCACTAACTCAGGAGATATGGGAGTTCTAGTAATAAGATTTACCAGATCTCTTCCAAAAATTTTACCGAGCTACATCATGTTCCAATTTCCATTCAAAATGAGTCTGTCAACTGTCACCTCTTCCAACAGCTGTGGGATCAAAAAAGTCGACCACCTCCTCAAGCTCTTATCAAAAATCCAAGTAGCACTGAATACATTAACCGATTCTCCATTGCTAATTTTCCATCTAACAATTGGCTTTAGAAACTTAGCTCCATGCTAAATAATTTTCAAGCAATAGAACAAGATTTCTTTGAACCTTCATTCTCAAACAGGCAGCCATATTTAGGGTAAAACACTTTGTGTAAGATTGACTCTTCTTCTTGATTAAATCTCCATGATAGCCTTGCTCTAAGAGGACCAACTTTTGCACATACATCATGTATAGATCTGCCCCCATACTCCTTAGGCAGACACATAATGTCCCAATTAACATAATGCAATCCAAGGCAGCCATTGCTCTTGTTCCATATAAAACTCTTAGCCAATTTATCAAGCTCCTTAAGAACACCTTTCGGAATCCAAGAATGAGTATAGTGGAAGACTAAAAAAGCAAGCAAAACTTATTTGACCAAGTTGATTTTACCATCTAAGGAAATGAAATTCCCTCCCCATACATTAATCATTCTCATTGCTTTGTCAATGATAAACTGAAAATTAGCTCCAATCAGCCTTCTTAAGGACATCTTAATCCCAAGGGAAGAGAACTCCTTAACACTTTTAATGCCCATAATTCGAATGATAGACTTTCTCCTTCTCTTGCTAACAGTTTTCCCAAATAAACTGCAAGATTTGTTTACATTAATACTTTGTCCAGTCCATCCACAAAAATCATTAAGAATCTTTTTAATTTCCTTAACCATCATAATGTTTGCCTCAGAGAACACTATGATATCATCTGCATAAAGCAAATGAGAAATCCTTGGCCCATTAGGATGCACCCGAACCCCAAGAGATCCACCTTTCTGTTTGAAAGCATTTGACAGCAACTGCGCACAAATAAGAAATAAATAAGGAGATAATGGGCAACCTTGTCTAAATCCACTTTTGGCAACAATCCAACTAGTAGCATTACCATTAATTTTCAAAGAGAACTTTGGATTTAATACACATTCCAAAATCAGCTTGGAAATATTATAAGGAAAACCAAAATAATAAAGAGCTTTCTCTAAGGTAGGCCAACCCATAGAATCATAGGCTTGTTCTAAATCAAGTTTGAAGGAAACAAACCCTTTTGACGACTTAGAATGCCTAAATTTGTGAAACATTTCATGAGCCACTAAAACATGATCTGTTACAGATCTGTTCTTCAAAAAGACCACTTATTCTTCAGAAATAGGTTTATTTACATAAGGAGTAATTCTATTCAATAGAACTTTGGCAACCACCTTATAAACCACATTGCACAAACTTATTGGCCGAAAATTGGAAGTAGAGATTGGATTAGATACCTTAGGAATCAATACAATGGAAGTTTCTTTCCAGTTATTGTTCATATTTGCTGAGAGAAGAAATTGTTTGATAGCTTTCCACACGTCACCCTTAATGATTTCCCAATAGTTTTTAAAAAAAGAATAGGTAACTCCATCTATCCCCAGAGCAGTGTTGTTGGAAGCATTCTTTACAACATCTTAAACTTCCTCAATGGAGAACTTAGAATTCAACATCGCAATATCATCTTCATCCAGACGGTTCCAAGCTTTCGGCCAGTTTTCCATGTTGCAACTTCTCTCCTTCCATTTATTTTGAAAAAAGCTGAGAAAAATACTTTCTATTTGCTATTGGTCCTCAGCCAGATTACCATACTCATCTTTAATACTATTAATGAAATTAGCATTTCTTCTTGCACTAGCAAAAGTTTGAAAGAACTTTACATTGCAATCACTGTCGTTCACACATTTCACTTTGGCCCGTTGTCTCCACCATGTATTCAATCTAGCCAAGTTTGAATTGAATTCACTTACTTTAGTTTTAAGGATCCATCTATCCTCATCCGAGAGACCACACTCTTTAGACTCTTTCTCCTGAATTTCCAAAATTTCCTTCAAAAAGATCTCCTTGGAGCAGGAAATCTATTCGTTTTTAGCCTTACTCCAATAATACAATGCCTTCAAAGATCTCTTCAACTTGGTATTAAGAATTTGAGCAGATTCACCTGTACATTTCCTTATCCAAACTTTCCTGACAGCAGCTGCTGACGCTAGGTTAGCTGCCCATACATCCTCATACCTTATGTTTTTAACCACATGAGGTTTAATATCCAATAGGTTAAGGATAATAGGACAGTGGTCTGACGCCACTCTAGGCAAGTGCCTGATTACCAACCGATGATTAGAGCAAAGCATAGGAGAGTTAACAAAGCACCTGTCCAATCTCTCAAGAATTCTGTCAGCACCAGACTTGTTGTTGCACCAGGTGAATCTAGGACTAATGCAACCAACTTCATGGTAGTCATTATTAGTTAAAAAAACTTCATCTCCTTGGATCCCAATGAAAACCTGAATTTTTTACCACCACTTTTATCACTTTTGTCAAGGATACTCCAATAACCATAGGATTATCCTTCAATGAGTGCAACTGTAACTTCTCCCAAAGGCATCTTCTTCTATAGACATCCTTGTTGCCATAAATAGATGCAATTCTCAACCTCCCCTTATTAAACACAACCAAATCACCTATAATACACTGATTAGATGAATCTAATACTTTAAAGGAAGCCAAGCTAGCTTTCTAAATCACCATAAGACCACCAGACAAGCTCTCAAAAGCCACTTGGACATAGTCCCAGTCATGCCCAATTAGCCCATCCGCATCCCTTCTATCCACAAGGGAGATCTCCAACAATCCCAAAAAAACACACCATTGTTCTTAACAAACTCCTTTAAATATAGAGAAGCCGACCTCTTTCTGGCTCCTCTACAATTCCAAAACCCAATGGAAGACATCATTGTAAAAGAGGGGAGGAGCTCCCCACTCTCATCTTAGCATTTTCTATCACTTCCAACTCCAATCTCCTACTCCTAGAGTTGGCATTAATAGGACCCAAACATTTTAATTGCTTAATACCTTTTCTTTTAGAAACTAAAGAACTCGTATCCTTTGAAACTATCTCAACATCTATTCCAACCCAGGACTCAAACACAGGCTCTAGCTCAGTTGCAACCCGCATGTCCAGAACATTTTCCTCTGCATTCTCATTTAAAATGTTAAATGAGTTATTGGTTTCCAGTAAAGTAGAATTCATTGCTGGAATTTGCATACCGCGATCCAAATTTTCCAGAGGAGCAGAGTCCTCCATTTCCAGAACAGGTTGTTTACAAGTACCGCCATCTGCATTGTTTTCCTCCTCCTTGCCAACAGTAGCAACCTATTCATTACTACTCAGCTTTGATGTATTAGACTGTCTATCTTTATAAGAGACAAACCTTCTCTTCCTATGGTTTACAACCATCCAGGGGCCATAAGTGTTATCTTATGCTTTAGACTTAGCCATATCCTTCTCCTATCTTTCAGTTGAACGAACAGGTTCAGTCAAGACATTCACCCCGCCATTATAACTGTCATTGATTGTCTCTCCACAATCCTTATTAACATGTCCTATCTTCCCACAAGAAAAATAGAAAATGGTGATTTTCTCATAAATAACCTTTTGGAAGAACTTCCCCTCACTCCCTTCCACCCAAATACCCAAGGGTAGCTTATCATCAAACCTGATACGAACACAGACCCTACCAAATTCCCTCTTTCCCCACTGAAACATATTTCCATCAATCAACAAAGGTTTACCAACCTTGGAAGCTATTCTACAGACATTTGTCTCATCCCAACATTATAGAGGAAGGTTGGGAAGTCTTATCCATACGGGTGCAGATAATCTAGAAAGAGATTTGGGAGAGAAATTTGGAGTCCACCTTTCCATACCTATGATGAGACCATTCACGAACCAAGGCCCCGAAGACATCACAACTTCCATATTTTCTATCTCACCAAAGGAGCAAAGAACCCAACCTAATCCGAGTTGGGTTAAATGAAATTTACCAAATTGAGTCCACTGCCTCCTCAATTCAGAACTAATGAGAGATAGAGGCGGATCTCCCCCAAAAATTTTGACAACCAAAGAATTTCTAAGCTTATGCACATTTTCCTTCCCTTTTTCCACATTAAGTATAACAGTAGTACCATCCTTGGAGAGGCAATCACCAAAATCCAACTCTAAAACTTTAATGCTTTTCGGCTTCCTCCAAGCATTTAATTGAATTCTACCAGAAGGTATGTGCGGTAAAACAGCTCCATCAGGCAAATTGCTACCCAATACTCCCTCCACACTGGAATGAACCTTACTCAGATCTGCATCTTATCCACCAATAGCCGAAGAAAACAATGCTGAGCTACCAACAGAGATTTTATCCCTCATAGATTTAGATGAATCTCCATTCAAAAGGCTCTTTTTAGAAACACGATCATCCTTGTTAACAGGAATAAAGGCCATCACATTTATCACACTGTCGCTGATGACAAGGATTGCATTTGACAAACCAAATCTGTTAACAATAATTTTCGTGCCTAAGGAAGAAGTGTCATGATTGTTTAATGGAGAGTAATCAGTAGAGATGAAATCTTGCGGCACTTTGCAACAAGAATCAAGAGCAACATATTTACCCTTACCTTCGACAACCTTAACCTTATCCTTCACCGGAAAGGTGCCTTCCCTGATGACTAAAGCTCCATTGAAGCCCTTATTCCGTGATTCAAACCCTTCTCGTTTCGAACCAAGAAATTGTCTACTAACTCCTTCTTTGTCAGACATCCCACCAGAGGATGAACGGCGAGTGTCCATCCGGCAGACTACCGGAGTTGGCCAGCAAACGCCACCCGCCTCCTATATACCCGCCAGGTATCTCTCAACCATAATTTGAAAAAAAAGCCAAGATGGATTTTTCTCTTTCTAGAAAACCAGATTTCTCTCTCTAAAAAAAAATGTGAACCAGGGATTGCTATTCCTGGACATATGATAAAATGGCAGGCCTGTCTGTTAATATAGCAATTTAAAAACTTAGAATACAACAAGATGTCTTTCTAGAGTCCTCCTCTCTAGGTATTACACTATCACTATAGTGTCTCTCCTTTAGCCTCCACAGCTAGGTGGAGAAGCCCTTACAAAATCTCTTCTACAAACTCAGTGCGGCAGAGGACCATAATCCTTTTTACTATCCTAGTGAGGTAGAGAACCTGCAATCCTTTCCACCCTCTTGGTGAGGAAGGGAACCTAGAATCATTTTCACCTTCCCCGGTGTGGCAGAGTAGCCGGGTCCTTCGACGCCAAGATAGGTTTTCTTCCTAATGCTTCCAACAAGATAAACCTTGACACATGGATGAACTCTGGTGCAAGTTTTCTAGAGCAACCAAATAAAGTTCCCTCTCACACTCCCTTGAAACCCACAAGGATCTTCTCTCTCTCTTACAAACTCCACCCTTTCTTTGCCAAGCTCAAGGCTCCCTCTTCAAGCTTTTTTTAAAAGAAACAACTCAGTGAATGACAAAAAGTCTTATACAAAGTCTTATGAGAAAGCTTAAATAGAGGGATTCAAGAAGCCCTAAAAACTCAAATCTATTGACTCTAATCATAAAATATGATCCTAGATCATACTTTACGATTAGTTCAAAAAATCCTTGTTAGTACTGAATGAAAAGTAAGGAGTTGTATTATAAGTTCAAGTGTTTGGACTGATCAACCTGTATGATATGATCGTCATCTAGTATGATTAGTACAATCAAATTAAATTATCATCGCATATGATTGGCGAAGACAAAATATCATCCAATGCAAAGATCTGGTCATACATTATGATTTGTCCAATCGTACATACGATTTAACTGGACCAATTAATCCAAATTTGATTCCTACTTACAAAATTAATTTAGGTAAGATTTAATTATATCTTATAGTACAATAACTATCATACTATATGATTAGTACATAATTTATATTTCAAAATATTGCCTAAACTATAATTGACGACTAAGATCATTATTTCAACTGATCATCATGTATGATCAATATCATCCTGTTTGATTAGTTTAAATAGCTTTAACTACATAATTAGCCATTTTATTAATTTTCTAATAAGATCATACTATACGATTAGTTTAGAAATAACTCTTCTAATTTTTCTCATTATCTCACTCACTTAAGTGTGTGTGTGCACGGTCACTAGGTTAGCATACACCTTTACATGACTTGACTCAAGAAATAAAACAAATACATAAATAAATTTTATAGACTCTTTCAGCATATTCTTTTCTACCCAATCTTGAGCCATAAATCTTCATTGAATGGTGCATGACGTACTTGAAATGTTAGTATACACAAAAGCAAATATATAGTACAAATGTTAGAAGACACAAGGATGCCATTTATAATGTTTGTTATCATCAAAAGCATAGACTCAGGAGCCTGAGTTACAATAATCTCTTCCTTTTTTATAATGGAAAACATTATTGGTTGAATTTATAAATTAAAATTATTTTCTCTAAATATCCCCATCATAAAGAGAATTATATTAAAAATACATGAAAATATTATATATATATATATATATATATATATATATATATATAAAGAATTTTTTGTTTAAGAAAAAATGAAACTATATAACAAGTAAATAAATACAAAATTTTAAAAATGAATGACAGATAAATAAATACAACAAAATATCTTCTCTCCCTTTTGACATCACAAAAAGGAGAGAGAATACAACACCTAAGATTGAACTACATGCAGAAGAAAATGATAACATGCATTCACACATAAATCATAATTATTAAAAAAAAATAAGCAAACTGAACGGATAAACAAACACACAACCAATACTTAAACCTGATCAAAATTAATAGTTGAATCCTTGGCTGTTCAACATAAGTTTATTACCTTATCATCTCGCTGATGTTCTGATGAGTCAGAAGCTAAGTATTCTCAGGAGATTTTTTGCTTCTTTTCATTTCCCCTTTTTTACATTCGGCTTAGTTTCACCCTTTTTCTTTACAGGGTGGGTTTTCAAATTGGGGAATTCATGTTTCAGATGTCTAGGTTTCCTACATCCAAAATAAATAATGTCAGAAGTAAACTTATCATATTTACCATTTTTACCTTTGCTCCACATTTGTTCACACTTGTACTTGTGCTTCAGGAAACTTTTAAATTGGCTTGTTATTAATGTTATCCCATCACTCTCATCATCTCCTAAGCCATTTATATATATATGTCTTCTACTTTCAGTGAAAGTTCGAGGAGGTTGTGAGACCTAAATGAACTAGCCCAAGGCGCACCAACATGGGGGTAAATTAGTAACTTTAAAATCAAGTGCTAAACAAAAATATTAATTTTTAGTTTTTGGCTATAAAAATAATTTGTAAACTAAATCCAGGTAGATAACTTAAAATAGCGTGGAAGCAATTGATAATTTTAAAAGAGATATTATATATATATATATATATATATATATATATATATATATATATATATATATATATATATATAATACATGCAAATTTTTGTATTGCAAGTCACAATCCAACCTAAGTGCAATTAATTGTAAATATTAAAATCAATAAGTTTAGCTCATAGATAATTATAAAAATTATAGAAAGAAAATAAATGCAAAAAGGAAAAAGCACACTAGAAGATTTTATAGTGGTTTGGTCAACCTTGACCTATGTCCACTCCCCGGAGTCCTCCGCTCCAAATATTGCACTAAAACAAAGTGACTCTCTATTTATCCCCACAGCAAAGCGAAGAAGCCTAAACACAATCCCTTCCACCAAACTTGATGTGGCAAAGTGTCGGAAGCTATGTCACCTTCTTGGTGATGACATCGAAACTCCAATCTTTTTCTCCCTACTAGAAAAGGCAGAGTACCTTAGCTCCGTTTTCACCCTCATAGTGAATGTAATGAACCTCACCTCCTTTTTCACCCTTCTGGTGAAGAGAGAGATCCCAACTCTTTTTTTCTCCCTCCTAGAGAAGACAGAGAACCTCAAGGATTTAACTTTGAAGCCTCTCTCCCAAGAGAAAACTTTAAGGACTAACTAGGCTGACGAGGGAGCATAGGTGCTTAGCTAGCTTCGAGCAACCATGTGATCCTCTCACACTGCTTCTCCCTCATGCTCAACCTCACCTTCTCCTTCTTCTCGAACCCTGGATCTCCCTCTAAAGATTCTCTCTCAGAGTTCCTTTTGCAGCCCAAGACTCCTCTCTCCTTTTTTAAGATATAGATAAAATATTGCCTAAGTATTGATCTTTAAAAAACCTAAAAATTCAAGTTGTCCTGTCTCTATTTGTATAATATGATATTGGTTCGTTCAGTACAAATAGTTTAAAAATTAAACCTATCCAGTATGATGCAAATAGTCGTTCATACAAACTGTTCAAAATTTTCAATCATATCGTACAGTACAATCATGATGTCTTCTAGTACGATCTATTCAATTTCTCTGTATACATACAAGACAATCCATGGGATGATTAAAAATCATCTCTCTTAATCATTCCGTACAATCTCATCATACAGTAAGGTCAGTTGATTTTTAGTTAATCATCAAGTATGATGTAAACATTATACAGTATGATTAGTTCAATAATCATAGTTTCATTTGATACAATATTTGGGACGACCAAATTTTGTTTCCATCAATCATACGGTACGATCAAGATCGTATAGTATGATCCGTTATCATTAATTAAACTATGATTTGATTGACTAATTATGAGGGTTAATTAAAGTCAGATTTCAAAATTATGTACAGTACGATTCAGATTGTATAGTATGATTAGTTCAAAAATCATTTTTTGAATTTTTTAGGGGAAACCCACAAAGGGGCCTACTCATTGATAATTAAAAATGTTGCAAGGTCCTTAAATTAGCCTCGAGCTCACTACTGCTCCAAGGAGCTACAAAAATAGCTAAAATAAAATTGAAGAGCTCAAGATCCTTACTAAGCACAAGTATAAAATTACCTAGATACATTCTAGGGTGGCAAGTAGCCAGCACCCAAAAATTAGAAACAATCAAGATAATTTCATTAGTCGCAATCTTTTCATCTAAAAAATTTGAAGCCAAAAAACCTGCATTATAGGAAACCTACAAGAAAATTGTCGCAGAAAGAAAGTGCATCCACACGATATAGATAATTTTGTTGGTTATATTCATATCCCATTTATCTGTGTTCTTGAAAAAAAATATTCATCAGAAAATACTTAAAAGCAGTGAGATACCATAGAACAAGATCAATATTCTCCATTATAAAGTTAACCAGAAAAAACCTGTATATAATTATATAGAGCCACGATCAATTGAAGAGTCCCAACCAGCAATAGGAACACAAGCAACCTTCCTATAGACAAGTAATGATACCAGCCCATAGCCATCTAACAAAATGACTGCACATGTCAAAGAAGTCAGACAGATCAATATAATACTTCTTAAGTATAAGACAATTATAAAAATTCTACCAAAATAAGCAATCCAAATCCAGCCCAATGCCATCACTATAATAGATCATAAAGTGCCTAATCACAATAACAAAATTCATCCCCTGATTAGCATTATTAAACCATCCCAGCCAAAGAACCAACCAACAAAATAATAGGGAAAAATGGTTACAAACAAGGAAAACTAAAATCCACCCATAGCTAATGAAGATATTTTACCGCTCAGCCATCACATGAATTATGCTAAATAGCCAGCAGATGCTTCCAGCAAAATATACCAAAGATAAGGATAAGAGAACTCCACAACAAAATAACGCACAACCAGCCACATCCAAAAGCAAAGACAGATAGATAAAAGTGTTATGAGATGGTTTATACCAACGAATAAGAGTTGGGTCATCATTGGCATGCATATCATTAAAAACAATCCCAAAATCTTTAGCAACCAAAGAATAGCCTCTAAAACTTTTAAGATGGGCATTAAAAACATTAAGAATCTTATCCTTAATATTCCCAATAATATGATGGTGATTCATAACAACATTATTAAAAAAGGAATTTTTCTGAGCTAACCAAAGCTACCATAAAATGAGGGAAGGAATGAGATTCCTTATATGGCCTCTAAAATTAGAAAACCATAGATTTAAGATATCCTTGATGTTAATATTATCACAAAAATGATTAAACTTGAAAATATAATCAAAATAAATCTAGATTTCAGATATAATAGGACAAGAGATAAAGACATGGTGCATATTTTCCATGTGGAAGCAACATTGACATTTAGAAGGTAAAATAAAACCTCTTTTAATTAAGTTATCATCGGTAGGAAAATATTTATATAAAACTCTCCAAGTAAAAGTAGCAATGGTAGTAAGGATACTTTTATTCCATAACTTAGAAAAAAAATTTAGAAACAGTATTTTTAGTTCTGAAAACATTCCAAACATCCTTGAGTCTGAAGATGCCATTACTAGCCATGTCACATAATAGCATATCATCAGCATTAATATTTAAGGGGATTTACAAAATAAGAGTAATTAGTGATTGAGGAACTACTTCAATGAGTTTAGAATAATCCCAATAGTTATCATTAATAAAAGAATTCACCTTGATATCCATAGTAGAGAAAGAATTGAGCATTTGATCAATACAAGTCTTACCCATTCAAAGATCCTGCTAAGAAATAGGTTAGCCTGACCAAAACCCCATTTAATGTTAGGCTCCACTTCCCATTTTATGTTGCAAACTCTTCTCCATACTCTAGAATCACCCTGATTATAAGTGTACATGGTAGGGTGCTTTCCCATACAGTATTTTATAGTTATGTACTTAAATTTCTTACTTAATTTATCTGGCTGCTAAGGTTTGTCGATCGAAACAAATCTTATGGTATGATAAGCATCGCATAATATGATTAGTTTTATAATTAATGACTTAACTAGTCGTTAAGACCATTTTCTAAATAATCGATCGTACAGTATGATTGTAAGTCATACAGTATGATTAGTTCAAGGGAAACTTTTATCTTAGATTTTCCTCACTCTCCTTGTGTGTGTATGTGTGCTAGGTCACCAATTGCATATACCCTTATGTGGCCAAACTCAAGAAATAGAAAATTATAAAAATGTTAAAATTACGAACTCTTTAACTTGATACCCTATTCTACCCAAGCTTGATTCTTCAGTACTCTTGAGCAATGTATGATTTTTCTAAAACGTTAATACTCATCACAAAATATAATACCCAGTATTCACACAAAGAGAAATAAAAACTCAATCAATAATGTTTATTATCATCTAAATCATGAGCTAGGGATCCTGATTGCAATAATCTCCCCCTTGAAGTTCATTTCTCCCCCCCCCCCCCCACTAGGTGATAGATTTAAAAAAAATAGGGGCTGCATTTTTTTAGTTTTTTTTAATTTAATGAAAAATGTAATAAAATAAAATAATAGAGAAAATAAAAATATAAATAAAATATATATTTTATAAACAAATGCAGACATACAACCAAACACATACTCCCCCTTTGGACATCACCAAAAAGAAGAGGAGCACTAAAAATAGGACAGAAAAAGTACAACACCTGGAAAAGAGGAAATACATCACACGAAAGAAAAACTAAAAGAAAGAAGATCCCTGATCAAGAGGTGGTGGTGGTGATGGATCGAAGTAGTTGTTAATTGAGGAGAACTATTGTTGGATTGAGGATAATTATTCTCCAAACCATGCTAGGTCTGTCTCATGTTGTTGTTGCTGGTGATGCTTCTAGTGCCATTGGTGCTCGTGCTAGGGCAGGTGAAGCTCCTACTTCTTCATCAAAATTTGGATCATCATGCTCTTGTCCCTGATGAAAGAGAATACAGAAGGAGACATCCATATAGATGATAGGAGTATGGTTAGGTGGTGTAGGGTAGCTGAGCTCATATTTTTTCTATAAGATGTAGGCTACGACGTGACTTAAGGCAACATTTTGTTTTTCTTCTAGTTGAGGTAAGTCGAATGGGAGTCAGGTTTTGAATATAATTGATGAGCATTTGAGCTTCATCAATTTTTTTTTTCAATATTATGAAGTATGTTACTAAGGAAAGTAAAGGAGTTATATTGATATGGTCTCCAACTTTAGGTATGACTGAGGTATGAAAAACATGTTGGATAACTCTTACATTTTTGTTTAGGAAATAGACTAAAGGATGGTGCTAATTAAGGGTGATATTTCAAATCATTAAATTAACAACGCTCCAATCATAATCACCCTTAGAGCCATGGATTTTGGACGGGGCCCTTCAGTAGATATTTGAATGTATTCCCCTAAATTATCCTTAGTGATTTCTACAGGGCGATGATAGATATAGGAGGACTTCATGTAGATTTCAACATTGATTGTAAGGTTTACTAGGAATTCATAAAGAAATTTTAAATTGAAGGGGAATGCTAAGGTGAGGAGAAATTGATGAGTGGTTGAAGCAACTATGCTCATCACCTCAAAGTTTAGTGCTTGTTGGTTGAGCATTCTTGAGGGGGTTATGTGAGCCTCCTTGTATTGATAACATGCATCTTAATTTTGGGCAGATTGAAAATGATTATCAATAGGGTGATAAGAGGAAGACCCTCCCTATGTTAATCGGCTTCACTTGCTACCTCTGGCCATTTGAGAGTTTTAGGTTTGTAGGGGGTATGAGATTGGAAAGGAATTAAATTAGTTATTTGAGCTAAGGAAACTCTCCTTATTTATAGAATTTCAACTAATTATAAAGTATGATGTGATATTGTATAGTACGGTCAGAGGAGTTAAATCATCTTAACCACTTATTGGAAAGAGTGGTCAAATCATATAGTATAATCAGTATCATACTGGATGATCATAAGGAATTGCATTCATCCTGAGGAGTCATCTAAACAACTTTTGACTAAGCGTATTGTACAGTATGAACAGGTGTTCATACACTAAGAAGTGTAATTATGATTATACCGGCTCAATACAAGTATCGTACAGTATGAAAGGAGGATCATACAGTATGATTTCTAATAATGAAGTTTATCTTGATCGTTGATCTAATCTAACGGCAGAGATTTGTGTAAACTGTGTTGATCATACAGTACGAATGTGAATCATATAGTATGATGTGGTTAGTTTTCTTTTGTGAAAAGTGTGTGATGATCAGGGAAAAACCATAAACAAAATAAAATAACATACAAAAATTAAACACAAAAATTCAAAATGACATAAACATGAAGTACCCAATAAAATGGTTAATTTCAAATGATAGAAAAAATTTTAGATTCATCTTGAATCAAGCCTGAATGTCAATAACACCTAATCTAGTCCTCAAGGTGCTAAAAGTGTCATAGGCTAGAGGATTAGTAATGATGTCTTCCAATTGGTCTCTAGTAGCTAAATAATACAATTTTATATCTTCCTTGGCTATATGATCTCGAATAAAGTGATGTCTGATGTCTATATGCTTTGCACGGGAGTGTTTAATTGGATTTTTGGATATACAAATGGCACTAGTGTTCACACATGATAGGAATGGTGCCTACAGGTAGTCCATGACCTAATTTTTATTACTTCTGCCATAGAACTTGAGTAACACATCTTCCAACAGTAATGTATTCCGCATTAACAGTGGATAGGGCAACCAAAATTTGCTTACTACTGGACCAAGAAACTAATGATTGGCCAATAAACTTGCAAGTTCCCGATATACTTTTCTTGTCTACCCTACATCTTACAAAGTTAGAATCAAAATATCATATAATTTTAAAAGATGGGCTATATCTAGGGTATTAGATACCTAGGTTTTGGGTTCCTAGAAGGAATCTAAGGATTCTCTTAATAGTGATTAGATGAGATTCTTTTGATTAGCCTAAAATTTAGCATAGAGACAAATACTAAATTCCATATCAAGTCTACTGGTAGTCAAATGGAGAAGTGATCCAATTATCCCTCTATATTTTTTCTGATCTACTAGCATTCCATTTTGGTCTATATCTAATTGAATGGTAGAGCCCGTGGGAGTGTTTATTACCTTAGCGTTGTCTATGGCATATTTCTTAAGAAATCCTTGATGTATTTAGATTTGCTAAGGAAGGTTGCATCATCCCTCTGCTTCACGCTAAATCCATGAAAATAATTTATCTCTCCCATCATGCTCATTTAAGCTCTTTACTCATTATTTTTAAAAATTCATCATATAGATTTTTATCTAAAGATTCAAATAAGATATCATCAATATAAATTTGGACAATGAGTAGTTTTTCTCCTACTTTCTTGATAAATAGGGTGGTGTCTACACTATCCTTAACAAAGTCTCTATCTAGGAAAAATGTGCTTAGCCTTTCATACCATGCTCTACATGCTTATTTTAATCTATATGATGCCTTCTTTAACTTGAATACATGATTGGGAAATTATCAATTTTTAAAGCCTTGAGATTATTCAACATACACATCTTCTTTAATCACCCTATTTAAAAATTCACTCTTAACATCCATTTGATACAATTTAAATCCCCTAAAGTAGATAAAAGCTAGTAGCATCCTTATGGCTTCCAGTGTAGCCATAGGGCTAATGGTTTCTTTAAATTCTATTCCTTCAATTTGATTATACCCCTTACCTATTAATCTAGCATTACTTATAAATAAGTAACCTAAGAAGACATCTTCATCAGACCTGGGATCAAATTTTCCTAAGGGTGATTTTTCATTAATTAAAATAAAGCATCTATTTTGAAAGACATAAATGAGAAAGGTAGGGATTCCTACCCTTAAGGAATTCATAGGACATTTTATTTAATTTGGATCTAACATTCACCCTATTTAAAATATAATAAGTAGTATTCACTGCTTCTGCCCAAAAGTATCTAGGGAGTGAATATTTAGCTAGTGTGGCCCAAGCAGCTTCTTTTAAGACTTTGTTTTTCAGCTATTCCATTCTGTTGAGGGGTCCTAGGGGTGAAGAAGTTATGTTCTATTCCTATTTATTGATAGAAAGATTCAAACTTTTCTTTTTTAAACTCTCCACCATGATCATTATGAATGGTTGAAATTTTACATCCTAATTTCATTTAAATCCAAGTGAAGAAAGTTTTAAATCCCTTAAATGACTAACTCTTATGTGCTAGGAATCTAACCCAAGTAAATTTAGAGAATTCATCTATTATTACAAGTCCATATATCTTTCCTCCTAGGCATACTGTACTAACTGGTCTAAATAGGTCAATATGAAGGATTTCTAGTGGCCTAGATGTGTTGATGTCTGTGATTGAGTGAAATGAAGATCTAACTTATTTTCCTAGTTGGTAGGTATCACATAGGTGTTCCTTAATGAAATATAGCTTAGGTATGGCTCTAACTAAGTTTTTCTAAGTAATATTCCTAATGGTCTTCATACTTGCATGCTATAGTCTCCTATGACATAACCAAGATTCATCAATTATGGTTTCCAAACATAATGAGCTAGAATATTCTACGTAATTCAACTCAAGTATGTAAACATTATTTACTTGTTTTCCTTCTAAAACAAGTTTTCCATTTGAACTAATCATACATTTTATAGAAAGAAATTTATTGTCAAAGCCCTTATCACAAAATTGACTAATGCTCATTAAGTTATATTTTTAGACTATCGACTAATAAATATTTTCAATTATAAAACTGCTAGAGTTTCCAATTGTACATTAGCCAACCACTTTTCTAGTGGTGTTATCTCCCAGTGTTACCTTTCCTCTAGACCTGGCCTCCAGTGTGATGAACTTCTTCAAATCACCAATCATATGCCTCGAGCATCCATTGTCTAGGTACCACATGCTCTCACTAGGTATTTTGAGAGAACCCCCCTACAAAGTCACTTAAATATTAGATTTGGGAACCCAAGTGAGTTTGGGTTCCTCCTTATGCTTGAATGAATAATATGAATACATGTTATACTATGATGCATGTAATTTTAGCATCCACACTAAATGTGTCCTATAGTGGATAGTGCATGTGCAGGCTATGTGTTCTAACATGCCACAAGAGTAACACCTAACACTAGGAAATGGATTTACCAATCTAAGTGGGTTGTGGTGCCTCTTCCTAGGGTTATATGATGCTTGCTATTATGAAGGGTTATAAAACTCTACCAAGGTAGGTGATGGTTTATTATTTTGAAGTGCTTTTATTTTTTTCTTCTAGAAATTTATTTGCACTTTCTAGAACTGATACTTCTATTTTTAATGGATGCTCACTTTCATCTATTCCTAATGTGCATACTTCTAATTCTTTGAATGATTTTTCTAATCCAATAAGCGAGGTTTTTAACGAATCATATGCATTAGATAGATCAATATGCTTCTTGTTTAATACATCATATTCATCAGGTAAAGTCATATGATTGCTATCTAAAGTAGAATTCTTACTTACCAAACTAGTATGCTCTTTTTGCAAAGTAATAAAATCAGTGTTCAAATTTGCATACATCTTCTCTAATTTTCTATTCAAATCAAGAATTTTTCAGATATAACAAATAGTTCTTCATAGGAAAGTTCACATACCTCATCTTAATTTGATTGATCAAGATTAGCGTTAGCTATAAGACACAGGTTTGTTACCTCCTCCTCTGCCTCTAGTTCTGATGATTTTAAGGCAGAGTCGGCTTAAAATATTTTATTCATCATGTTCTTCCCCTTCCTAAATTTTTCCTTTTCTTCACCCTTCTCCATCACTAGGTGAGTCTTTAGGTTGGGGTAGTCTGTTCGAAGATGACCTAGTTTCTTGCATTCAAAATAGATCATGTCAAATGATGCTTTAAATTTTTTATTATTTTTACCATTGCTCCAATGTTATTGGTGATGCTTCTACTTTCTTTTAAGAATACTCTTAAATTATCATGTCATCAAAATGTAGACATGCAAATTTTTCAAAAATCAAAAGGAATATTTTCAAATAAAGGTGGTTGGGTTATTGAATAATCCTCCTTAGTTTTTTTTTCTAAATTGTGTCATTAGATATTTATTTGGGTATTTTAAAATCATGAATTCCAAGACCAACTTTGATATCACTTGAAAGTTTGGGGAGGTTGTAAGACCTCGGTGAACTATCCCTAAGGGCACCAAGAGGGGGGTGAATTGGTACTTTTTTTTTAAATACTGCAATAATATTTTATTTTCATTTTACGCCAGATAATAATTTTTGAAAATAAATCTAAATGAGTAACTTAACACATGCAGAAGCAATTCAGAATTTGAATTTTTTTTCATTTTGAGGCACAAACAAATCAACCAAAATATGAAATTTCTCTTTTTTTTAATCATGAATTAATCAAATTACACCTTTCAATAAAAGATGAAATTTATGCTAGAAATTTAAAGTTCAAAAACAAAGATGTAGATAAGTAAAAATAAATAAGAAAGAGCATACAAAAAATTTCATAGTGGTTTGGTCAACCTTGACCTACGTCCACTCCCCGGAGTCCTCCTCTATGTGTATTACACTAACACTATAGTGTCTCTCCTTTTGTCCCCACAGTAAGGTAGAAAAGTCCTTACAAGAATCACTTCCACCAAACTTGATGTGGCAGAGAACCGGAAGCTATGTCACCCTCTAGTGATGGTAGCGAACCTTTAATCCTTTTTCACCCTCCTGTTGAAGATAAAGAACCCAAGGAATCTTTCTCACCCCAATGGTGATGGCAGAGAACCATTAATCCTTTTTAAACTTCATGGGGAAGGTAGAGAACCCTAGACCCAAACTTTGAAGTTTCCCTCCCAAGTGTAACTTCAAGAACTCACCAAGGCCACATGAGGAAGTGGGGTGCAACCTTGCATAAAGAAACTATGTGAATATCCCTCATACTCCTTCTCGCTAACACACAACCTCACCTTCTTCCTCTCTAAGCCCAAAGCTCTCTCAATAAATTCCCCCTCAAAGTTCCTTAAACAACCAAAAGTCCTTAAAGAGAGACTTGAATAAGATGGTTAAGTACAAGGCTTTAAAAAACCATAAATTTTCAATTTTATCATCTCTGTTTTTATAATTCAAACTAGGTTCATATAGTACAATCAATTCATAAGTAGGACTCATCTGGTGTGATGAAATAGTCTTTTTTGATGAACTATTCAAATTCTTCAAACATATCGGACAGTATGATCATAAGTTTGTACAGTATGATTAGTTTAATTCCACTCTATTAGTATAGAATGATTATAGGGATGATTGGAAATCATCTAATCAATCATTTGGTATGATTCACTTCATATAGTATGGTCAGTGCAATATTAACCACTTGTATAGTACGATATATATATATATATATATATAGCATACAATATGATTAGTTTAAAAATCAATGTTTGTTCTAGTATGATCACCGGGATGACAAGATTTTGTCTCTGTAAATTATACGATATGATTAGCCTTATTTATTAAACTTTGATTTAATTGATTAATCACAGAGGATAATATAAGTAAGATTTCAAATATTATACCATATAATTAGGTTCGTATAGTATAATTAGTTTAAAATTTAATTTTAAAATTTCTTACTTAATTTATCTGGCAGCTAGGGTTTATAGATTAAAACAGATCATACAATATGATTAGTTCATTAGCATTAATGATTCAATTAGCCGTTAACCCTCTTTTTTGTATAACTGATTATACAGTACGATCCAATCATACAATACGATTAGTTCAAAAAAATTTCTTCTCAAATTTTCTTCACTTCCCCTTGTGTGTTTGCACGGTCTCTAATTTTGCATACACCCTTACATGGCTAGACATAAGAAATAGAAAATAAAAGAAAGAGAAAACTACTAACTCTTTTAAATGACATCCTATTTTACAGAAATAAGAGTCTTGATCAATCTTGAGCAGTGTATGATGTACCTGGGATGTTAGCACACAAAAATAAAAATAATATCAAATATAGATGCTAAAAGAAATAAAATATCAATCAATAAAGTTTGTTATCATCTAATCACAAGCTAGGTATCCTTGATTATAAAACTATTGTAATAAATATTTTATATTTGGATCCCCCATCAAAAATAACATAACATCACCTAATGGTACTATAGAACCCACTATAATTTATCACCCTAAAGAGGTTGTGATGGTGCAAATTCGTAGTGGCAAAGTCTTACCAATTAGGCTACAGTGAATGAGAAAGGTAAGTATGTCCTATTAAATGATCAAATTCAATCATCAACTCAACAAGCATATCCTCCCTTAGGTGTACTGGCTCCTAATTTTAATGTTCCAAAGGTCAATTATAATTTCTTAGCGCATCATAAGAAATTATCAGTGTGGTTGAGCATACATGATGCTCTCACTTTCTCAAAAGAAATAAGGGAGTCTTTAATCAGAGCACTTCTCAGGCCAAAGAATTTTTTAGCCCAGTTAGTTGAAACTCGTGAACATAAAATTTTGTATTTCAAAGAAATTCTAGTAGTAACCTTTTCTAATGAGGAGCTACTTCTTGGGAATAGTAATAATAACCACCCACTCTATATTTTTATAAATATGGGAAACTTTAGATTATTTAGGTACCTTATTGATCAAAGTGGATCGGTCAATATTATGAACATAACATTGAACATGTAATCTTTTTTCCTTCAAACACTCATCTTTAAAGGAGTGGGAGGATGGCCCAAAGAGCATGCGGTCGCGGCCACGCCTCATTTGAAAGAAAACCAACATCAATACACATTAAATTGGATTTAAACTTAAATGATGATTCAAATGTATAATGTTAAAAAATCCCTTTCTATTATAGCAAGATTAATCCTCCTCCAAAATTTAACATCACTCTGGAACAAGATAGCCATCTATAGGAAAGTATTTTAGAAAGTGATGAAATGGAATTGACTACTCATGAAAAATTAAATGAGAAAATGAAAACCTTGGCTTTGACCCCTCTATCTGATGACAGGATTGTAAGGTTAGTGGTAAAAAAACTTTCCTAATCTTAAATGAAATTTAAGAGTTTAAAATCTTTAGAGATTTACAGCAAGTGATTAATCAAACAGTTGGTATCTTTAAAGGAAAGTTTGATTCCTGTTATCGTATCATCTTCTTGAACAAATTCTAAATATAATAATATATAGGATTCCTATAAAAATAACTCCACAGCAGAAGCCCTACAGAAATTAACTAAATTTCTAGTTTGAGAAAGAAGTTTAAAGTCATAAATTATTATCACCCATAGACTTTGAATATATAAATAAAAAATGCCCAGCTGAGGTGAAAATTATTTTTATTGTTGATAATGAAATGGTAGATTAGAGAAAAACCTTTATCAAATACTTGCAAGAAAATAAGCTCCCTCATAATAGATTGACAATTGATCAAATCAAAAGAAGATATCTACCTTATACATTAATTAATAACACCCTATAAAGAATATTATTCGATTAGATGTGGTTATGTGTTTAAGTAAATTAAAGAACAGAAGATCATAGAAGAAGTGCATGCCAAATTTGTGGTGCTCAACAATCTAGTCTAAAAAATGAAAATAAAAAGGAAAATCAAAGAATTGGATATTATTGGCCACCAATGATTGATAACTTCATGAAAGTTGCAATTGTTGTCATCAATGCTAAGTGCATAGTGTGGTTCAACATCAACCAAAAAATATATTACATCCAATAGTTGCTTCATGGCTATTTAAAAGCTGGGGTACGATCATTATCAGTCCTATTGATCTACCATCCTCTAGAAGTCATAGGTTCATATTAGTAGCTATAGATTATTTTTAAAACTAGGCTGAAGTGGTTCCCTTGAGAGAAGTTACAGCTCAACACATTTTAAACTTTTTCAAAGATTATATCATATATAAATTTGGTGTTCCTAATCAAATCCTTTCAAATAATGGTCCTTCATTCAAAATAACTAAAATAGATAGTTTTGCTAAATGTTATAATGTTGATTCAAGATAAAAATTTATTACCCTTGGGCAAATGGACTAGTAGAGGCCTTCAATAAAATATGTTTGTAAATTGTAAAAAAGATACTAGATGAAAAAAATGTCAATGGCATCAAAAGTTAGGAGAATATTTGTGGGCATACAAAATCATATATAAAACTCCTGGTCAAATTATACCATTTGCTCTGGTCTTTAGAGTAGAGGTTATTCACTTATTGGAGGAATAATTGCCTCTACAATTAGGGGTGAGACACCACACTTAGGCTTTCTTTCCATATGATCATCGACTAGCAGTGGAGCAAGCCTCTAGTGGAACCACTCTAGCCTAAATAATAATCCTCTAAGATTTCAAAAGAATCCCCAAACTTAGGCTTCCTTTCCTTGTGGTCATCCTTTAGTAGTGGAGCAAGCCCCATGTGGAACCATCTTAGTTTAAAGCTTGATCCTCTATGTTTAGGTGTTAGTCCCCACATTAATTTTTCCTTTATGATCATCTGTTAATAGTGGAGCATGCCCTTCATAGCACCACTCTAGTCTAAATTTTGATCCTGTAAGGTTAGCTCTGTGTTGCCACACTTAGGCTTCATTTTCTTATGATCATTTACTAGTGGTGGAGAAATCCCCTTGTGGCACCATCCTAGTTTAAATCTTAATCCTCTATGATTATATTTGAGTCCCCACACTTAGCATTCCTTTCCATATGATGATATGTTGGTAGTGGACCAAGCCTCTCGTGGCACCACTCTAGTCTAAATTTTGATCCTCCAAGATTTTGTATGAGTCCCCACACTTAGGCTTCATTTCCTTATAGTCATCTACTAGTGGTGAATCAAGCCCCCAATGGCACCATCCTAAATTAAATATCAATTCTCTATGGTTAGGTTTGAATCCCTACACTTAAGCTTCTTTTCCATATGATCATCTGCAAGAAGTGGAGCAAGCCCCTCATGGCACCACTCTAGTAAAAATTCTAATTATTTAAGGCTTACTGTGAGTCCCCATACTTAGGCATCATTTCCTTCTGGTCATTCACTAAAGGTGGAGCAAGCCCCTTATGGCACCATCCTAGTTTAAATGTTGATCCTATATAGTTAGATGTGAGTCCCCATACTTAGGCTTCCTTTCCATATAATCATTCTAATCCTCTAACCTTAGGAGTAAGTCCACTCATACCAGCTTCTGTTTCTTATGGTCATCCGCTACTAATGGAGCAAGCCCCTCGTGATACCATCCTAGTTTAAAAATGTTAGTGGTGGAGCAAGCCCTTCATGGCACCATGCTAACTAAATCTTAAATCCAAACCTTCCATGTTTAGGTTTGAATCTTTTAATATATTTTCCCTTTCCTAGAAGAGGCCCTGTAGATTTTGAGATTGGTTTTATTCATGTTGTGTCATCATCCCCTATGTTAGAGTAGAGACATGACTTTTAAGTCTTAACAAATCCTAATCTATTAATGATCATGAAATCCCCCTATGTCAGCGTCATTGTTTAATCTCAATTTCCATATTTAGGATCATTTCCTTTTAGGCCCGGACCATTGAATTTCTTTAGATTCTGTTGATTTCTTCGGTCAATGCAAACATGTGTGATTTACATTCAAGTTCATCACACCTATTCGGGGTTCATTTGTTGACCTCATTTTTTAGTGATCTTAATTCTCCACATCAGACATCTAATCTCCACACACAAAGCATTAAGCTACATTCCAAACCTCAAATCCAATTCACCACTATGCTTTAGCATAGTAATCAGATCATTAACCTCAAAATTATCACCTTACAATCACCTTAGATTATCATCTAATTATTTAATTAATCACCTCATAGTCACAAAATGATTCTCAGTGATATAATAATTTCAAAACCAATTTTTTCTCAATCTTTGACCTTCTTAATCACTCTCAAAATCCAAAGCAAAATAAGACCCCAAATCCATCAGTTGAAAATCATTAGTAATTATCACATGATCGCCTATTCAGTCATTGACAATCATCAATGATTGACAATGAAAAGGGATTTTAAAATTCAAAACTCCAAAATTCAATTAACCAAACACTATGAAAATTCAAAACTTCCAAATCATTAATTAAACTAAATCCATTAACCAAACACTATGAAAATTCAATACTCCAAAATCCAATTCTCAAAACCAAACCTAAAGCCCTTGGTCCATAGCCTATTTTTGGAGAATTTTAATTACTTCAAAGCACAACCAAATGATCTTGGATTCATGATCAGTCACTTTCATATTGATTAGGCATGTCTCTAGGGTTAACCACATCATTTTGGGAGGATTCCAAGTCCTCTAATTTCTTAAACTCAATGCATTTCCCAGGGCTAAAAAACTTTCAAATATTTAGAACACATGCCATTAGACATTGCATATTGTGGAAATTAACCTTAGAAGCCTCCCCAAATCAATTGAACATGATCATTTCATTAACATGATGCATTGTACTGATATTGAACTCTTAGTGGACCATGATTCTCCATGCTTGACTATGATACCACCTGAACCCTAAACCCAAAAATCTTTTGAACTAAACTTTCCTTAAACTTTAATATGGATTAGTCAAACCAAACTCTGAAACCACATCCAACATATTCCAAAAATGATTTGGAGTGCATTGATCCCAAACCCAACCCATGGTTAACTTTAGTTGACCAAGTCAACATATATTAACCAATAGTCCCTTTATGCCTTTAAACATGCATTTCATGCATGGAGACCTTACCAAACCTTGAGACCTCTACTAATAAGTTCTAAATATCATTTGGAATGGTTTGTACTGAACACCAAGCCATGGTAAACCATGGTTGACAAAGTTAGCCCTAATTGAACAAAAGGTCCCTTAAGCACTTAAACATGCATTTCAAACCTAAAGACCTCCCCATGCCTTGAGATCACTCACATTGAGTTCAAAAAATCATTTAGAATAGATTAGAACCAACCCTTACCCTTGGTCAAACCTGGTTGACCAAACTAACCAAAACTTAAATCCAATTTAACTCCATTGATCCAAGCTTCACTAAATCTAATTAAGCCCATGGGAATACCCATTTGGTCCCTATGGACCAATTCCAGCTGACCCAACTCTTGCTTCCACTTATGCTAGCCATATGACATGACTTAAGTAACTAAAACCATTCCATATTGAGCAAAATTCAAACCCATGTAAAACTGACCAAAACCAACACTTGCATGGCATAGTCCTTCACCAAGTGCATCTACTAAGGTCATCTTAGCTCATGGGTTGAATTTGGTATGTAAATTGGGTTAGCCCAAAGTCTCCAAATTAAACTTTCTTGAACTACATTGCACATCAAGATATACCCAAGATCAATTGGCTCTTCCACTATGCTCAAGAACCTTCAAGACACTTACCACCTCATTCCCAACCCATGTGGTGGTTGGGGATGGCTAAAATTCAAAAAATCGACAATCTAACCCTTGGGTTTAACCCAAGCGTGCTATTCATGTGCCCCCAAGCCCTTGAACTATATGGAAACACTCATTAGACTCCATCTGATCATACCAACTCAACCCAATGGCCTTAGGTGGCATGAGTAGAGCCAATTTTCTTGCTTTATTTATTTACAAATGCCTATAACTTCTGCTAATTTCCCAGAAGGTGGGTTAGATATTTCATTTCAAAAAGCTTCCTAAGTGTGAGAGAGATCTTCCCCTAGCTTCTTATCCCTTTTGGCGATCATTTTTTATAAGCTCCAATGAAGCTCCACTGACAAAGAGTCAAGTGTTGAACTAGTGGATTTTAAGTCTTACTTTCTACAATAAGACTTCTCCCTGAAGTCAGTCAAACTCAGCTCAACAAACTCTCAAGCCAATTGAGCTCTCTTATAGGTATTCTTCCAATCTCAAGCATAATCTTATGTAGGACTGTTCAATTATGAAATAAATATTCAATCCAATAAAATCTGACCTTGGATTGAATATTTATGAATAGATGAAGCTCTCCAAGAAATTTCATCAAGATCCATCCATTCAATCTCTCTTATCGTAAAGAAATGAGCTCATATCTAAGAGAACAAGTGAGAGGTTGAAGATAAAGTCTCAGCCATTGATTTGGATCAATAGTTTGGATTAAATCCTATACAATCCATCAGTTTGATTAGGATTAAATCCCATCTATCTAATCTTAAATCAAATAGTCTAAATGAAAGAACATTAAACTATTAGTGCACTAATGATTATCTCACCAATTAAAGTGCACTCTGTATAAGGAGTTGTTGATTGCATAATTTTTTGAAGGAAAATTATATAAAATCATGTGAACTTCAAAAACTTATAACTCCTCACATAATTTTCCAAATAGGGTGGTTTTAGGCCCTTTCGATTCATCCTTAGGAGATCTACAAAAGCCCTATGTTTATACACCTTAATTCTTAATATATTATAACTAATTTAAGAAGTACTCTCATGGGTATTTTTAAATTTATTCATTGAATAGAAATCACTATGAGGAGGAATTCACAAGATAGGTTCTTAACATGTATTACATATTTCCAAAATTTTTCATGTCAATATGAAACCTCTAAGGGCTTCAATTAAAAACCCTAAGTTCATAGGCCATGAAATGTCCTATGAATCTAAACAGGTATATATGTGAATCTATAAGGAGTTACAGTTTTAGCTTTGGCGTGTTTATTATGATTTGTATAAGAGCTAGGATGCCAATGATTGTAACCTAATCCCATAAGTAGATTGTCCAAATTAAATCCTCTAAGGTATAGGTATATTTAACTTAGGGGATTATTTATGAAGTCTAGAAAGACTTTGATGAATCCCAATTTAGAGGGTTTGAAGAATAGGTTATTATTAACCTAAGTTTCAAATTTCATTATATTTGTAGTTTAGTTGGTCAACGAATTACTGAACCCAAGTTCGAAATACATAAGTGACTTAGGATTTTTCTTAATTTATAAGAAATTCAAGTAAAATCCTAAAAATATATTTTGAAGTGTTACTTTCTTAGAATTAAATACTTAATAGAGGAAAATTAAAGCCCTTTTAAATTCTTTAAAATTAAAAAGTAATTTGAAAATCAAGAAAATCTATTAATTAATTAAATTAAATAATTTAAAAATAATAAAATTGTAAATGGTTCCCAACATTTGTAATCATCCTTAGGAGTCATTAGTCATACTCGGGTAGATTTCAAGAGGTTTGGAGTTGATTTGGTGCAAAAATAAAAAATCCACTTAATTAAATAATTAATTAAATCCATTAAAAGGTATGAACTTTTAAAAATCATAATTAATTACAAAACATTTCAAATGATACAAACTCAAAGGCGTTGAACTCATAATTTGGTCTAATATTTATAAAAATTATAAAATTTTTAGAATTTAATACAAATCAAGAGTTCAAAATTTGGTCAAACTTAATTAATTAAATAATAGAATAAATATGAAAATTCAATAAATCACCAAAAATTCAACAAATGACTAACTCAATGAATTAAATCAGATGAACAACAATAATGAATACTCACTTACCTATTTTTTCAATAAAGTTTATAGGCTAAAAACCTCGAGCTGTAGAGGTACGTGTCCTAAGGAGGCTATAGTCCTCATGCTAATTATTATAAAGCAAAGAATGAATTGACAGGATGTATGAATTAAATTACAAATCTTATAAATCAGTAATCAGAGAATTGATTTATTTAAAAATCAGTAATCAACAACCAAACTTAAATAAATAGATACTTATTAAGTATTTCGGGCTCAAAAGCTATTTAGCTTAGCCTTAAGGAGGGTGAAACAAAACCTCATAGCCTTAATTTAACAAAGATAATTGCTATTCAATTTAAATAATCATTGAAAAATTAGTAATAAAATATTTAAAAATTAAAGCTTTCCTACCCTTATGCTTCACTTCTTTTAGAAAGGCAGAGGTGTATTGGATTGGAAAGCTTAAGGGCAATCACCTAATCAAAATGCAAGGACTTTATGCAGTCTACCTAGCCCACTTATGGAAGTTGGTCGCATTAAAAATATGAGCCTGTGGCTTGCTATACAACATGAATAATCAAAACACACTTAAAATTGATTCAAAACTTTTAAAGTGCTAAATAATTGAATTAAAACCAACCTTTAATGATCTTACATAAACAAAATTTAAGTGGTAGATATTTTAAAACTAATAAAGATAGGATCTACCCAAGCCACACTGCCTTATACACACGCCTTAGATGGTTTGCTAGGATAATTAACTTTAGCCTAAGGTAGGTTAGTTATTTGGGGTGGTTTATTTAAAGTGCCTTGCCTAGAGGGTACTCATATTTGGTGTGTTTACTTTATGTACTCTAGATGCCATTTCTTTTATTTCTATTTGTACATATTATGAGGAGGCTACTTGGTCATGTTATATTTGCTTCTATAAGCTTACGCAGCATCGTACATGTGTATTCTTTTGCAGTACTCTTTTATAATTTGCAAAGTAGAACATACCTAAGCAATGTTGTAAATTTAAATGCAAATAAAAGTGTAAATATAAATGCTTTAGACTTTTTTATAGTTAGATTAAGTTGTATAATGTCAAGAGTTGTTAAAGATTTGAAAATGATTATTTATATACATTTATGGGTTCGAAAAAGAAATAATTATTCTTCCTTTAAAGATCATTGTCTTTTAGGATTCTATAAAAGAATTAGGAGCAAGAAGATTGAAGAACAAAATAAATAATCATATTCAATTCTATATTCTATAGAAATAGAAATTCAAGCTTGTTATTGGGGTTGCCTGGCCACCTTTACTTTACAGCAGATCCTGAGTTGTACTCTAAGAAATTATCAATGAATAAAAGCTTTTTATTTATACATTATTACTCATGCATCATTTCATTGAAATATCACTTAAATATTATAAACTCTTGATTAAATTTTTCTAAATTATAATTCCTTGATTCCTAGGATATAGCCATCTAATCCTTCATTTATATGGTGATTGATTATGATTACGATTATTAGTTGGCAGCTCCCTCAAAGCAAGTGTAAGTCATGATTATATACACCCTTTAGTCTTTATACATTTCTCGTATCCTATAATCCTAAAATTTAAATTTTGAAGTCTAAATGTAAACTCCAAATCAAGATTAAAGATTTTTAATCTAAAGCCGGTATACTGAAATCTTGAGAACTCAAATCTTTCTTTAAATGTATGTGAATTTATAAACCTTTTCTCTTCACTTTAATCGAGAGGATTTTTTTTGGAGATGTAATAACTAAGGGGTTTTCCCTTATAGGAAGTTTGGAACTTAATATTAAAATAAACTCTATCTTAGTTCATTTCTAAGGTAGGGGAAGAATCTTATGACGCAAACTTTGCTTTAAATATTTAATTAGTTTCATGATCAAAATAATAAGTAGATATTATTTTTAACCTTCATGATGAAATTAATATTCCTTAAATTGAGCATTTCAAAATAAATACATTGATTTAGTTACTTGATTAAAATGATTAGTGAATATTCTTTAAATCCTTAAGGATTAATTGAATATTCCTTATATTATCTTTAACTATGAAAATAAAATGAGTTTATCTTTTCAAATTAACAGTGAAACATTAGTCTATCATTCAGGATGGTATAATGTTAATCTAAACAGATTTGATACAAAATTGTTTAAAGTAAATCATGTGGCAAACATAAAATTATCCATAAGTGTAAGAGTAATGTTGAATTATTGATTTAAATTGAATAGTTTATCATTTAGGTACATTATTTAATTTGAAAGTTCAATTATAAACCTTCATATGTAATAGCTCACTTACAATCTCCTTTTAAAATTTTAGTATTAGAATTATTTTGAAATTGTGCTTCGAAATATAATAACTTTTGATGTTATAGCACTCTTTTTTTTTTAATGTTACATTACTCCCTTTTTTTTCTCTTTCATTCTTTCGGTATTTTTGTATTTCACTTCTTTCTTTTTCTAATTATACACATGAGTTTAAATAATTATTTTGAATATCTGATTTAATCTTATTCCTTCAAGAGACCCTAAATTGAAGTTATGTATGGATTATATATGTTCATTAAATCAATACTTGATTTCATAAATGAATTGAATAGTTTATCATTTAGGTACATTATTTAATGTGAAAGTTCAATTATAAACCTTCATAAGTAATAGCTCACTTACAATCTCCTTTTGAAATTTAGTATTAGAATTATTTTGAAATTGTGCTTCCAAATATAATAACTTTGTAAGTTATAGCACTCTTTTTTTTTTTTTGATGTTACATTACTCTCTTTTTTTTTTCTCTTTCATTCTTTCGGTATTTTTGTATTTCACTTCTTTCTTTTCCTAATTATGCACATGAGCATAAGGAATGATTTTGAATATCTAATTTAATCTTATTCCTTCAAGAGACCGTAAATTGAAGTTATGTATGGATTATAAGTTCATTAAATCAATATTGATTTCATAAATGAATTGAATAAATTAATCAAAGTACTTCCATTTCTTAACTTAGCTATTCAATATTATAATCAATAGTTAGTGTGTAAGTGTTATAGCATTTAAGTTCAACTTGATGTACTAACTTAGATAATTGTTATGATTTTTAAATTAAAAAGTTATTATTCTTTATTCATTTAATTTAACACCTATATTTTTTATTATTTTTAACTTTGAAGTACTTTTTAATTCTTATTTCCATTTTGAGTTAACTTATCTACCAAAGTGTAATATTTGGAGGGCATTTCAATACTTAAGCAAAATAAAAATTTAAATCTAATGTAAACTTAACTAAATAGTCAAAAAGTGCACCACTGAAAAATTGAACAAAAACTTGAGTACTATAAAATTAACTAATTGAATACACCACAACACATAACAAATTTGAGTTACCTCCTATCAATGCTAAGATTTTAATTTCAACCAAACCATTCCAATCATTTCTCATGAGGATAAGCCAACTCAGCAATGGTTTTGAAACAATCAATTTCCCCTCCAAAATAAGGTTTTAACTTTTTAATCTGGAATTTCTACAGCTCCATCATGAAATATTTTAGTAACAGTGAAAAGCACAAACAACCTAGACTTATGTTTTCTTGGAAATAATATTAATCAAGAATTGAATAATATTACCTCCATTTTAGGGGTAAACTTTACCCAAGGAGTGTACGATCATGCCTTCTTTTTGTTTATTACTATTAAATCCTGGCATTTTCATAAGCTTCACCTCTAAACTCTTCTAACTTATTAAATTGAATTAACCTTTTTTTTTTTTAACTTCCTTAAGCTTAAAATTTAGCTCTTTGATGTCCCAATATACTTTACATTCTAACTCTAAAGAAAGCTGATAAGCTTTTCCAAAGACTAAATGATAGGGAGACATCCCAATAAGTGTTTTAAAAGTAGTTCTTTAGGCCCATAATGCATCAACCAACTTAATGTCCCAATCTTTCCTATTAGAACCCGACATTTTCTCTAAAGTTCTTTTAATCTCTCTTTTACTAATTTCAGCTTATCCACTAGTTTGGGAATGATAAGTTATTTTAATCCTATGCTGAATACCATATTTAGTGAATATTGCTTCAACTCCTTTATTCCAAATGTGAATTCGTCCATGCCTGATCAAAGTTTGAAGCATTCCAAATCTATAAAAAATATTTTTTCTTTAAAAATTTAAGTACTACATGAGCATCAACTTTAGGGGTATCAACTCCTTCAATCCATTAGGATACGTAGTTAACACCAATCAAAATACATAGGCATCCATGGGATTGCAGAAATGACCAATGAAATCAAGTCCCCAAACATTGAATAATTCAACTTCCAAAATATAAATTAAAGGCATTTTATTTTTTCTAGAGATATTACCAACACTTTGATATAAATCACACATTTTACATAATCAATAACATCTTAAACAAACTAGGCTAATAAAATTCAAATTGAAAGATTTTAGAAGCAATTTTGAATCTTCCAAAATGTCCATTATAATGTGAGTCAAGGCTCTATCTAATTGTAGGTTTTATTTCATTTAGGTACACATCTCCTAAGGATTTGATCATTACTTTTTCTAAACAAATATGGCTCATTCCAAAAGAAGAATTTAGCAACCTATAAAAATTTACCTTTTTAAGTATATGGTAAATCAAAATGAATCACACCACTAATAATAAAATTTATTATTTTAGGATACCAAGGCAATCTACTCAATTGCAAAGCAAACAATTATTCATCAGGGAAAAATGCATTAATGTCAATTTCATGAGATGCATGTTCTTCAATTGTAAGTCTTAAAAGATGATCAACAATCTAGTTCTGAGTTTCTTTTCTATCAAAGATTTCCATACCAAGTTCTTGTAACAAAAGTGTCTGTCTCACTAATCTCAATTTAGTATCCTTTTTTATCATAAGTAATTTTATTATAGAATTATATGTATACAAAAGAACCTTCATGTCAAACAAATAAGACTAGAATTTATCAAAACAAAAGATAATAATAAGTAATATTAAGTTAAGTGTTGCAAAGATGAGGATGCTAAGGTGGATGAGTGGCTTTACCCTTAGAGATAGGATACAAAATGAGCATATACATGTAAAGGTTGGAGTAGCGCTAGTGGAAGATAAGATTAGAGAGAGTCACCTTAGATGGTTTGGTCACATAAAATAGTGGCCTTCCGATGACCCGGTTAGGAAAGTAGAGGTATTAGATTTGACTTATGTTAAGAAAGGTAGAGGTAGATCTAAAAAGACTTAGTTGAAAATATTAAAAATGATCTTTTTTTATTAGATTAAATTGAGAATTTTACTTTTAACAGGACACAATGGAGAAAAAGGATTCATGTAAAAGACCCCACATAGCAGAAAAAATGCTTGATGTTGTTGTTGTTCTTGTTGTTGTTGTTGTAAAGATAATAACAAGTAATTCTTTTTTAGTAGTGGTATAACTATATTATATAGCATTTAAAGTTTTACAAGAAAAAAAAAATAGAATGAAACTTTTTATCTTTTCTTTGACCAAGAACAACACCTACAGCATAATCACTAGCATGGCACATTAATTCAACATATAAAGACCAATCTGGTGCAACAATAATAAGTGCAGTGACTAATAATTATTTTAAAATTATAAAAGCATCAATACTTGTAGCATTAAACACAGATGGAACATCCTTTTTGTATTAAATAATATAGCAGTTTGGAAATTTTGGAAAAGTCCTTGATAAATTTGCTATAGAGCCCTTAATGCTAAGAAAGCTCTTAGTACCTTTAACTGATACAGGAGGTAGTAAATTTTCTATATCTTTGACTTTATCCTTATCTACCTCTAACCCCTTCATAGAAATCTTATTACCTAGCACAATAACATCAGTCATCATAAATTGACACTTTTCTCAATTGAATACTAAATTTATTTCTACTCATCGTTTAAGCATAATGGTTAGATGATCAAGACAAGAATCAAAGGTAGTGCAAAAATTAGAAAAGTTGTCCATAAAGACTTTAATGCCATACTCTATTAAATTTGAAAAAATAAACATCATACATCGCTGAGAAGTTATAGGAGTATTGCATAAACCAAAGGGCATCCTTCTAAAGGCAAATATTGTTGCAAATCTGGTTTTGATGATGACAAACATGTTTCCAGTGTGTTTTGCTTGGCTAATCTGTTTCAGGCATAAAAGACCGCGAGCCACTCAAGCCAACTCAAGATCGGGTCCAAGTGTGTCAAATGTATGATTTTTCCTTTTATTGAGTCAATTGTAATGTAACTGATTCCCTAGCTAAGTAACCTTACACACACACACTCAGGAAGAGAGATTGAGTGAATTAGAGTTTCTGTTAAAATTTTGTTCAGATCGTCTTGGACGATTTTCACATCGTCCTGGACGATCCAGCCAAAACAGAAACCCTAATTAGGGCGACTAAGTTAAGAGGGTCTGATTAAGCAGATCGTCCTGGACGATCTACGGATCGTACGGGACGATATGCCCAAATTGGAAATTCTCAGCCGCTAGATTAAGTTAGGCAAGTTTTATTTTAAGTATTTTGGTCTGATCGTCCCGGACGATACGTGTATCGTCCTGGACGATTCACTACAATCATGCCTAAATTAGTCTGGTAATTAAGGAAAACAATTAATGTTTAATTGATACGATCACATCATCCTGGACGATCGCAGGATCGTCCCGGACGATCGTGATCGTCTAGTGCATTACAGCTGTACGACCCGAACTGTGTACAGGATGATTTAGGGCCTTTTTAAACTAATCATACAGGATGATGTCCATATCGTCCTGGACGCTCAAGTCATTTTTTGGTCATCCAGCACAGATTTCTCTGGACGACCCGAACTGTCTTCTGGACGATTTTCCCCGATTTGCACTAATCGTCCCGGACGATCGCAGGATCGTACGGGACGATATGAACAACTTTTTCTACTGATCGTCCAGAAGAGCCTAATCGTCCAGGCTGAAACAGCTGAATTTGAACTGATCGTATAGGATGATCGATCGATCGTCCTGGACGATCTTGGCCGACTAGTTGAGATTTAGGGCAAATTTTAAGCCCTCCTTTAAAAGAACTTTTTCCAATTTTTGGAAAATCTTTTGCTGCCTTCCTTCCCTGAGAAACCCTAGAGAGAGAGAGAGAGTTGGGAGAGAGAGAGAAGATCTTGTGAGGGGGAGTTAGTGAGGATTCACTAAGGTTGCTCCAAGCACGGATCAGAGTCGTCTTCTCTGCTCGTCGTCTTTCGTCTAGTCGGTGTTCTTCGTGGGAGGATCATTCGCAAGAAGATCCGGGGTTCTCTGCCCGCTTCAGGTGGAAGCAAAAGGAGTTTGAAGGTTCTCTGCCTGCTTCAGGAGGAAGCGAAAGGAGGTCGGGTTCTCTGCCTCACCGTGTGGTGAAAAGGAGGTGATTGTACAGGCTTCTCCGCCTTGCTGTGGGAGCAAAAGGAGAGACACTTTTGTTTAGTGCAATACCCGGAGGGGAGGCTCCGGGGAGTGGACGTAGGTCAAGTTGACTGAACCACTATAAAATCTGGTTTGCTTTTCTGATTCAGTTTTGCACTTTACTTTTCTCATATTAACTGCTTGGGTGAATATCTGTGGTTGATCTTTTTATCGTTATTTTAATTCGTTTCCGCTACACGTTATAAAAAGATTTTCATTGTTATCATGAAATTTTTAAATAACCAATTCACCCCCCCTCTTGGTTAGCCTCGGGACTAGTTCACTAGGGCTTAACATCCCTATCAAACTTTCAAGTGGTATCAGAGCGGGATTCAAAATTTAGGTTTAAAAACTTTTGAATTTGATCCATGGCTAACTGTAACAATCGTAATACTGCTGAAGGATATTCTATTATAAGACCATCGTTGTTTGATAATATTCCTTTTGATTTTTAGAAAACACGCATGTCTATTTTTCTGCAATCTATTGATTATCGCATGTGGATGTTAGTTAAGGACGGATACGAACCACCTTTTAGACTGATTAACAATATGAAAACTGAGTTGCCTTTTGCTGATTGGACGTTTGATGATCGTGATTTAGCACAGTTAAATGCAAAATGCTTGAACTGTTTCTTTTGTGCTTTAAAATCTGAAGACTATATGCGTGTTTCTACTTATACAATGGGAAAGAAAATCTGGGATAGATTATGTATAACATATGAAGGTACAACGGAAGTCAAACAGTCTAGGTTAAACATCTTGTTACATGATTACGAACTTTTTCGCATGAAACCTAGTGAGACTATTTCAGAAATGTACACAAGGTTCACTCAGATTGTTACCTCTTTGTATGTTCTAGGTAGAGAACTTACTAACTACGAAAGAGTGAACAAAATTCTAAGATGTTTGCCTACTTCTTATGATGCTAAGATTACTGCTATTACTGAATCTAAAGATTTAAATACTTACTCTATTGACAGCTTACTTGGATCACTCATTGCTTACGAGCAAGGGGTGAACCAAAGGCAACTTGATGCAGGTGAATGCAAGAAAGAGAAGACAGTGGCACTAAAGGCCAAGGATTCAGATGCTAGCACTTCCGGGTCTGATAGCGATGATGTTGCCTTAATCACAAGGAAATTCAAAAGCTTTCTAAGGAAGAAACATAAGAACTATCAGAAGTGGAACAAGGGTAAGTCCAATAAAAATTTTAAGGGTTCATCTGAATCTGTTTGTTTTAAATGCAGGAAGCCTGGACACATTAAGGCTGATTATCCTTCACTTAAAGCTCACCCAAGTAAGGAGAAGGCTGAGGAGAAACCAAAGTTCAGAAAGGATAAGAAGCAGATTCAGAAGGCGTTCTGGGCAGACTCTGCATCCGACTCTTCTGAGATTGAAGCTGAAGAGGAGGAAACAAACTTATGTCTGATGGCTGATGATCACCCTGGTCAGTCGGACCAGGAAGAGGTACGTGAGCTTACCTACGATCAATTATTTGAAGTTTCTGAAAGAATTCATACATCGTATAGGAAGCTTAAGAAAATACATGCTAGTTTGAAATTAGATTACTTAACTTTGCAAAAAGAGCATGATTCTGTAGTTAAAGATCATTCCACACTTGATTCCAATCACATGTCTTTGCTTGATGAATTCGATGAGTTGAATAAAAAATATTCTGATTTAGTTTCTGAGCATGATTCATTGAAAACTACGCATGTGGACTTAGAAAGAGCTTTTAAAAAGTTAGATATAATGGCATGTGAAGTAGAAAGTAGCAAGGGAACCTTGAAATTTGAAATTGCAAGTTTAAAGAAAGAAAATGAGTTTTTGAAGGTAAAAATCAGTGCTTTTGAAAAGAACAAAACACCGCCTACTTTTGAACAGTTTTATGCACCACCACCTTTTGAAAAATCTGTTGCAAGTTCTTCAAAGCATGTTTCATATACATCTAGGAAGAGGCATTATCATCCATGTAGATTAGTTAACCCTTTTCCTGGTGTTAGATGTTTTTCATGTGGCATGTTAGGACATATTTCTCACACCTGCACTATTCACCATAGTACACATTGGGTGTGGAAATCCAAACTGCTATTTCACAACACAGGACGCATGCATTGCATTCTTCTTTTCATAAGAAGGAACCCAAACCTGTTTGGGTTCCTAAGACTGATGTTTGATACTTTTGTAGGTCTGCTCTCACATAAGACCTCGTGAGAGCATGTGGTACCTGGACAGCGGATGTTCTAGACATATGAATGGAGATGCAAATCAATTCATTTTGCTGGAGGCCAGAGCTGGAGGCAAGGTTACACTTGGAGATAACACCACCAGGAAGGTGGTAGGCACATGTATAATTGGTGATTCAAAGAACTTTATGATTGATAATGTTTTGCTTGTAGATTGACTGAAACACAACCTGCGGAGCATCAGTCAACTCTGTGACAAGGGATACAGCATCAAATTCCTGCCCACTGGCTGCATTTTAAGCTTAAATAATGAAGTTGTTTTGTAGGGGCAAAGGATCAAAAACGTCTACAAGCTGGATGTAAGTAGCATTAAATCTGATAATTCAATTTGCTTAAAAACTGCTGCTGATGAGTCTTGGTTATGGCATAGGAGATTGTGTCATGCCAGTATGAAAACCCTTAGGAGAGTCACCCAAAAGGACTTAGTTAGAGGTGCGCCCAAGCTTAAGTTCACTAAGGATCACCTGTGTGATGCCTGTCAGTTGGGGAAGCAAGTCCAGTCCTCTTTACACTCTGTTAAGGACATTAGCACCTCTAGACCTTTAGAAGTTCTTCACATGGACCACTTTGGACCCATTAGCACTGCCAGCTTAGGTGGGAGAGTCTATGGTTTTGTGATTGTAGATGATTATTCGAGGTTCACTTGGGTTAAGTTTTTGTCACATAAATCTGAGTCATTTGATGAGTTTAGATCCTTCTCTACTTGGATTCAGAAGAAGTTAGGATGTGAGATTATTACCATCCATAGTGATCACGGAGGGGAGTTTGAAAATGAAAGATTTGGAAGTTTGTGAGGATCATGGGATTAGTCACAATTTTTCAGCTCCTAGGACCCCTCAGCAGAACGGGGTAGCTGAAAGGAAGAACAGGACCTTAGTGGAAGCCGCTAGAGCCATGCTTGCCGAGTATTCACTTCCAAAATACTTTTGGGCTGAAGCGGTGAACACTGCCTGTTATGTGCTAAATATGGTGAATGTGAGAGTCAAACTGAACAAGACACCTTATGAGATCATTAAGGGTAGAACTCCAAATCTGTCCCACCTCCATGTCTTTGGCTGTAAGGTTTTCATTCTGAACAACGGGAAGTCACCCTTAGGAAAATTTGACCCCAAATCTGATGAAGGAGTGTTCTTAGGATATTCAAGTGTGGGGAAATCCTTTAGGGTGTTCAATAGGAGGACTTTGGTGGTGGAAGAAACAACCCATGTAGTGTTTGATGAATCTGATCCTAAGGAGTCTAGATCTGAAGTAGAAGATGAAGAGATTATTGAGGTTACCCAAGGAGTTAGAAATACAAATTTGGAGGAAAGGGTAGAACCTCAAACTGAGTTGTCTAGAGATTGGAGATATTCTTCGAGTCATCCTGAAGAACTGATCTTAGGAGACCCTTCTGAAGGTGTTAGGACTAGGCATGGACTTAAGAAGGAAGTAAACCATTCTGTTTTTATCTCAATGACTGAACCCACCAACATCAATCAAGCCCTATCGGATGAATTTTGGATTTTAGCTATGCAGGAAGAATTGAATCAATTTGTAAGGAATGATGTTTGGGAGTTAGTAGAAAGACCTAAAAATCAAAGTATTGTGGGAACCAAGTGGGTCTTTAAGAATAAGATGAATGATTCTGGTGTGGTGGTGAGAAATAAGGCAGGATTGGTGGCTAAGGGGTATAATCAGATAGAAGGGATTGATTTTGAGGAGACTTTTTCCCTTGTAGCTAGATTGGAAGCCATTAGAGTGCTACTAACCTTTGCCTATTATAAGGGATTTAAGCTGTTTCAAATGGATGTTAAGAGTGCCTTTTTAAATGGGGTAATTAAAGAAGATATTTTTGTAGAACAACCCCCAGGTTTTGAGAGTTCCCAATATCCAAGTCATGTCTATAAATTAAAAAAGGCCTTATATGGATTGAAACAGGCACCCAGAGCTTGGTATGAGAGGCTTAGCACATTCCTGTTAGAAAGAGAGTTTGTTAAGGGGAGCGTAGACACCACCCTTTTTCTGAGGAGATTAGGGGATGACTTACTCATTGTCCAGATCTATATTGATGATATAATTTTTGGATCTTCTGATAAATATTTATGTGAAGAGTTTTCTAAAATGATGAGTAAGGAGTTTGAGATGAGTATGATGGGAGAATTGTCCTACTTTTTGGGGTTTAACATAAGGCAAACGGATGATGGAACCTTTCTCAATCAATCAAAATACACTAAGGACATTTTGAAGAAATATGAAATGGACAAAGCCAAGCCAATCAATACTCCCATGCCCTCCTTAGTTTAGTTAGATAAGGATTCAAATGGAAAATCTGTTGATCAGAAGAAGTATAAAGGGATAATAGGTTCACTGCTTTACCTGACAGCTAGCCGACCTAATATCATGTTTAGTGTTTATCTTTGTGCTAGGTTTCAGGCTGATCCTAAAGAGTCCCACCTGACTACTGTTAAGAGAATTCTTAGATATCTTTTAGGAACCCCAAACCTAGGAATTTGGTACCCTAGGCACAGCACCTCTTTTGAGATCATTGGATATTCTGATTCTAATTTTGCGGGGTGTAGGGTAGATAGGAAGAGTACTTCTGGGACTTGTCAATTCATAGGACATTCGTTAGTCTCCTGGTCCAATAGAAAATAGAACTCAGTTGCACTTTTCACTGCTGAAGCTGAGTACATTGCCTTAGGGAGTTGTGTGGCCCAAGTTCTTTGGTGGAAGCAACAAGTCTTGGATTTAGGAGTACCTGTTGGCACAATTTCTGTTCTGTGTGATAATACTAGTGCCATCTGTATCTCTAAGAATCCAATCCAACATTCTAGGACCAAACACAATGATATTAGGCATCACTTCATTAGGGACCATGTTACAAAAGAAGACATTGAGCTACATCACGTAGCAACTGAAAATCAGCTGGCTGACATATTCACTTAACCACTGGCCTTTGACTCATTCAGCATTTTGAGAACCAGATTAGGAGTGATTGATATAAATGCTTGATTCTGATGACTGCTGATTTATGATTGTTCTGATTGGTATTCTGATTTCTGTTAGTTAGTTTTCGTATTCTGATTTCTGATTTCTGTTAGTTAGTTTTGGTATTTTGATTTCTGATTTCTGTTAGTTAGCTTTGGTATTCTGATTTCTGATTTCTGTTAGTTAGTTTTGGTTGGATTATTTGCTTTCAGTTGATTTGATTTCTTCTGCTGATTTCTGTGTTAGCCTTACTATTAGTTTGATTTGAGTATTTACTTTGCTGTGATTTTCTACCTATTTTTATTTACTGGTTCATATCTTGCACTTACTGTTTTATGCTTTTTAAGATCTGATCACCGCTCACTACTTCTGATGATCTGAATTTTTGACTGGGAGTTTTTATCTTATTTTGGTTTGGAAGCTGGTAAGTAGTGATTGACTTCGCTGAATCTGTTAAAGGGAAGAAATATTGATAATTGTTTCTCTTCCTCTAACTCCTTTACTGGTGTGTAGTTTCTTTTGAATAAAAATCTTCTTCAAAATTAAAATGTTAGTTTTTGAAATAGAGATTATTTTATCTTCCTACAGTAATCTGCCTCATATGAATAGTGTTTTTCAAAGTCTTGAGTCATTAGTTTGATTTTCTAAACCAAGTGATTGCATTTATTATATGTTGTATTGCTTTTGTTTTGTGAATCGTTCTTCCTTACTACTGAGAGTCATCTCCTATGTCTGGAAGATAATCTCACAGCTGAGACTCTTTAATGATTATGAAAAGGATAAAGGTTATAAAAGATACGCAGTGCGCTAGATAATTTGAAAAAGAGGCATAAAATGAGCCCAAAACTGAAAAGATGCGAAATTGCCAAATTGGATACACAAAGTGTATCAAAAATCAAAAGATGCACAAAGCACCAACCAATTTGAAAAAGAGGCACAAAATGAGCCCAAACCAAGCTTTCTTCCTTTTCAGATTATTAAATGTCTTAGAAAAATCTGTGCGCCACTTAATATTTTCAAAAGCTTGAGTCTTGAAAATCCTGATTTCTGATTTTTTACTTTGTAACACTATTATATCAGATATTTTTCTGGAACGAGGCTTGAAAGGATTTTTTTCAAATCTAATGTCTTTTATTCTGAATCGAATTTTTGTTTTGAAAGAGGTTTGCATCGATAAGGTGCCCGGGGTCGGAGCTACGAACGTTGATTATTTCCAACCTTTTCTGGATTTCAGCGCTGTCAATCGTCCTGTCATTGGTTTTCGAATCTAAAGTCAAGGAAAAAAATTTTGATTTTCTCGAGCAGCTTAATCAAAAAAAAAATGCTTCTATGTGTTTTTGCGGTCAGTTTTATTTGTTTTTTTATTATTTTGATTTCATGGTTGTGTTTTGGGATCCTAATCGATCATCTTCATCCTTCATCCTTTTCTGCTTTTCTTCACATCATCCTGGACGATACACCTATCGTCCTGGACAATCCTCTTCGTCCTGCACGATCCAAAAATCGTCCTGGACGATTCATTCAAAATCATACCCACTGCTCCTGCTGCTGAAACTATCCCAATTATTGGTGATCGTCCTGGACGATCCATACATCATCCTGGACGATATGATCCATATCTTCCTGATCTGATCAAACGGCTGATATTGCACCAATTATTTGACATCATCCCGAACGATCCTCTTATCGTCCTGGACGATCCACCTGTCAAGCCGCTGGACGATTCAACTTCGGCCCGTCCGACCTATTTATTGTAAATCGTCCTAGACGATCCACCTAATCGTCCGGGACGATACCTTTTCGTCAACAGTCGTCCAGCTGACTCCTCGGGACGATCGCCTGTGTCTAATCATCCCGGACGATATCTGATCGTCCTAGACGATCGGACCGCCTTTTTGACCAATCGTCCAGGACGTCATAAATATCCAGATCGTCCCGGACGATGTCTCGATCGTACGGGACGATCAGTCTGTGTTCTTTATAAACAGCAGTTTTCTTGAGATTTTTTCACACCGATTTTCTCCACTCCACTTCTCGTCCTTACCCTCTCAATTCCTCATGGCTGGTGGCAAGCGTTCCCGTAAGAAGGGTGCCAGTTCCTCCCGGGAGCCGGTTGATCCTCGCTTCCCTAATGCAGCCGATCAGGCTGCCTTTGAGTTATACTGCGAGGTGGGGATCACACCTTCAAAAATAGTAAATCCTCGCACTCTCACTTATCCAGTCCTTGATCTCTTCGCACACACTTCTCTTACCTTTATCCTCACCCTCGCTTTTCCCTTTAGTTCCGAACTTCTTCGCGTTTTCTTTGCGAACCTGCGGATTTCCGCTGACTACTCCACTCTCCGTTCCTATGTCAATCAGCGCCCTGTCGAACTTACCTATCAAGACTTTCACGACATTCTCCAACTGTCCTTCACTGGCGACAAACTCCACACCCTTATCACAGACCCAGATTATAATCGGAGTGTCGCCAATCATTTCCTCTGTAATACCAATGCCCCTTATCATGATAATGCCTGCTCCACCCTTCTTAAGGACGCCTGAACCATTCAACATGTTCTTCGTTCCTCCGTCGTTCCAAAGGCAGGGGATCGCATTCACATCACCCCCCTCCTGTCCTTGACCACCTACTATATCATGGCCCATCGGGAATTTAATGCTGCCGATCTCATTATCCGGTACCTCGAGCACCTTACCACCATCCGGGATCCAGGTCATCGCCGTCGCCCAAATCTAGTCTTAGGACACCTCATTGCCTATGCTCTTGAAACCAAGTATGACTTGCAATATCCTGCTGCCCCAGATGTTCCTACCTACTTCCTCACCAACAATGCCTTCCATGTCCTCCACAGCACCCGACTACATCCGGAGCCCGCCCCGGATGGTGAGGAAGAGGAGGAAGCGGCCATTCCCGCTCCTGTTGCACCCGAGGCACCTGCTCCCCTTCGCATTGCCTCTCCCCTTGACCACCTAGTGTAGCGCTTTGACCAGTGGGAGGCCCGTTTTGACTCCTACGTGGTTGCCCAGGAGCAGCGGCACAACGAGGACCTCCAACGCTTCGCGGACTATGCTGCGCAGCAGCAACAGCAGCATGACCAGGACATGGCCTGGTTCGGAGCTCAATTTCAGGTCATTCACCATTACTTCAACCCTTCACCACCACCTCCTCCTTCCGATCAGGATCCACCTCTGTTTTAGTTTCCTGCTTTTGTAGTTATTCTCTTCTATGTTTTATTTCCGTGTTCTGTTTTTTTTCCTCCTCCTTTTTGTGATGTCAAAAGGGGGAGTCAGTTGTAGCGTGTCTGTTTCTATTTTATGAGTCATGGTTCCTGTATTGTGTTAGTTGTTAAATAAAAATTTTGAAAAATATTTGTTGTGTTTGATCTCCTAGTTTACTTTTATTTTCAGACTACTTTACAAATGTTTGCCATCATCAAAAAGGGGGAGATTGTTGCAAATCTGGTTTTGATGATGACAAACAAGTTTCCAGTATGTTTTGCTTGGCTAATCTGTTTCAGGCACAAAAGACCGCGAGCCACTCAAGCCAACTCAAGATCGGGTCCAAGTGTGTCAAATGTATGATTTTTCCTTTTATTAAGTCAATTGTAATGTAACTGATTCCCTAGCTAAGTAACCTTGCACACACACACTCAGGGAGAGAGATTGAGTGAATTAGAGTTTCTGTTAAAATTTTGTTCAGATCGTCCTAGACGATTTTCACATCGTCCTAGACGATCCAGCCAAAACAGAAACCCTAATTAGGGCGACTAAGTTAAGAGGGTCTGATTAAGCAGATCGTCCTGGACGATCTACGGATCGTACGGGACGATATGCCCAAATCGAAAATTCTCAGCCCCCAGATTAAGTTAGGCAAGTTTTATTTTAAGTATTTTGGTCTGATCGTCCCGTACGATACATGTATCGTCCTGGACGATTCACTACAATCATGCCTAAATTAGTCTGGTAATTAAGGAAAGAAATTAATGTTTAACTGATACGATCACATCGTCCTGGACGATCGCAGGATCGTCCCGGACGATCGTGATCGTCTAGTGCATTACAGTTGTACGACCCGAACTGTGTACAGGACGATTTAGGGCCTTTTTGAACTAATCGTACAGGACGATGTCCATATCGTCCTGGACCCTCAAGTCATTTTTTGGTCGTCCAGCACAGATTTCTCTAGACGACCCGAACTGTCTTCTGGATGATTTTCCCCGATTTGCACTAATCGTCCCGGACGATCGCAGGATCGTACGGGACGATATGAACAACTTTTTCTACTGATCGTCCAGAAGAGCCTAATCGTCCAGGCTGAAACAGCTAAATTTGAACTGATCGTACATGATGATCGATCGATCGTCCTGGATGATCTTGGCCGACCAGTTGAGATTTAGGACAAATTTTAAGCCCTCCTTTAAAAGAACTTTTTCCAATTTTTGGAAAATCTTTTGCTGCCTTCCTTCCCTGAGAAACCCTAGAGAGAGAGAGAGAGTTGGGAGAGAGAGAGAAGATCTTGTGAGGGGGAGTTAGTGAGGGATTCACTAAGGTTGCTCCAAGCAAGGATCGGAGTCGTCTTCTCCGCTCGTCGTCTTTCGTCTAGTCGGTGTTCGTCATGGGAGGATCATTCGCAAGAAGATCCAGGGTTCTCTGCCCGCTTCAGGTGGAAGCAAAAGGAGTTTGAAGGTTCTCTGCCTGCTTCAGGAGGAAGCGAAAGGAGGTCGGGTTCTCTGCCTCACCGTGTGGTGAAAAGGAGGTGATTGTACAAGCTTCTCCGCCTTGCTGTGGGAGCAAAAGGAGAGACACTTTTGTTTAGTGCAATACCCGGAGGGGAGGCTCCGGGGAGTGGACGTAGGTCAAGTTGACCGAACCACTATAAAATCTGGTTTGCTTTTCTGATTCAGTTTTGCACTTTACTTTTCTAATATTAACTGCTTGGGTGAATGTCTGTGGTTGATCTTTTTATCGTTGTTTAAATTTGTTTCCGCTGCACGTTATAAAAAGATTTTCATTATTATCGTGAAATTTTTAAATAACCAATTCACCCCCCCTCTTGGTTAGCCTCGGGACTAGTTCACTAGGGCTTAACATCCCTATCGAACTTTCAAATATCCCATAGGGATTGGCGATTATAGTTTTGTCCTAGTTCTCAGGTGCTATAGGAATTTGGTCATGCCCTGAGTATCTATCTAGAAAATAATAGAAGGAGTATCATGCAAACCTTTTTGACATATTGTCTATAAAGGGCAAGGAAAAATGAAATTACTTAGTGGATTTGTTCAACTTTTTGTAGTTTATACAAATTCTCTAACCAATGACAATCTTAGTGGGAATGTGCTCATTATGTTCCTTAAAAACAACAATCAATCCACCCTTCTAATTAACAAGTGAATATGATTAGCATAAGCACTATCATAAATGGGGTAAATGATACCTGCATCTAAGCATTTGAGAATTTCCTTTTTAACAACTTCTTTTATAGATGGGTTCAATCTTCTTTGAGGGTCAACTTTTGATATGGATTTTTTCTCTAAAAGAATCTTATGCATACACAGAGATGGGCTAATTCCTTTGAGGTTAACTATGCTTCATCCAAAAGCATTTTTATAATCACTTAGAACCCTAACCAACTTGCCTACCTGATCCTTTTCCAAACTAGCAAAAATAATGACAAGAAAAAGTTAATTACTATCCAAAAAGGTATACTTGAGGTTGTCAGGAAGGGCTTTAAGCTCTAAAATAGAGTCTTCCTCTATCAATGGTTGTAAAGTTCTACCTAAAGATAAGGTATCTACGGTTTTAGATCTCAACATAATCCTCTCAAAATTATCTCTAACATATGAACAAATTCTTTCAAACTCTCACAATTTTCCTTCAAAGATTCATCCAAAGTCTTTTATACTATCATATATCACTTAAAATTCTCAACAACTATCTCTTCTAAATCAATCCATAAATAATCCTTATTTTTATGATTAGGAAATTCCATGGACTTAAGCATATTGATGTCACTTCTTAATCTTGAACTCTCATAGTCAACCCCTCTTTTGAATATTTATCATAGCCTTACATGTGGCTAAGAAAGGTCTCCTTAGGATAATGGGTATCTCCCTATCCTGTTCTATATCGAAGATAATAAAATTTATTGGGAAGTTAAACTGATCTACCTTAATAAGAACATCTTCTACCACCACCTTAAGATAAGTTATTGATTTATCAACAAGCTGAAGAATGATAGTAGTGGGTTCAATCTCTCCTAAATTTAATTTTACAAAAATGAATGAAGGCATAAGATTGATGTTGAATCCTAGATCACAATTATCTCCTATAGTGATGGGAATAGAAAAACTACCAGGATCTTTTAGCTTTTTTGGGTACCTCTTTTGAGTGATAGCATTGCATTCTTTAGTTAAAGCTATAGTTTAAAACTCCCCTAGTTTCCTTTTCTTATTCAGGATGTCTTTAATGAATTTGGCAAAAGTGGGAATCTACTATAACACTTCTAAGAAAGGTATTTTAATAGGTAATTTCTTAAACACTTCTAAGAATATAATGAATTGTTTATCCAAATTTTTCTTATTCAATCTCTGAGGAAAAGGTGGTGGTGGTCTCTCTAAAGCCTTTCTAACATGTATTTCAGTTTCTTTACTTGGTTTAGTTGTTTTGAAGGTGCTTCGGCTCCTACATGCTCTTCTACCATAATTTTCTCCTAGGATTGATCTTTCTTCATATAAGGGTTTCCAAAATATTTCTCACTACTAAGCTGAATATTAATACAATGCTCTTCATATTCTTATCTTCAACATTAGAATGCTCATTATCGGTTTTACTGTGAATCAAGCTAACAAGTTACCCTATTTGATTTTCTATATTTCTACTGGATGTAGCTTGACTTTATAATTAGTTTCCCATCTAAATCACTAAGCCTTCTAAAGGTGACTTCTTATCTCTGAATTTATTAATTTGATTAAAGCTTAAGGGATAAGGTCTATAGTTCACTAAAGGTGGTTAAGGATTATTCTGATTTCCTATTGGTCTTGCTTAGTTTGCATTTCACTAATTTTCACCATTATTAATATTCCAACTAGAATTTGGGTGTTTCCTCCAACATGGGTTATACTTATTTTAATAGGGATTAATTTATCTTCAAATTAAATTCAAATTCTCAATCTTTTGAGCACTAAACTCACTAGTAGAATTCAAATTATGCTCCTCCAAATGCATATGTAATCTTAAACCTGAAATAACTCCAAAACTATCTAACTTCTTAAACATGGCTACTACCTAAGTTATCAAAATCAATAAAGCATCTGACTCATAGACACTTGCTACTCTCTTAGGATTCACCCTATCAGAAGGTTACTAAAAATTATTTATTGACATCTCCTTTATTAAGGCTTAAGAGTCTTCAAAAGAATTTGACATTAATGAACCTTTAGCTATAGCATTAATTATTGGCCTAAGAAATCCTATAAGTCCATTATAAAAAGTATGAATAACCAACCAATCAGGAAAATCATGACAAGGGCACTTTCTGAGCATCTCCATAAATCTTTCAACCTCTCATAGATTAACATTTCCTTTATATTGAGAAAAAGAAGTATTATCATTCCTAAGCATAACTACATTGGATGGTGAGAAATAGTTTGCTAAGAACTTATGTGCCAACTCGTTCCAAGTGGATATGGAGCCCGAGGCAAGAAATTCAACCACATCATAACTTTGTCCCTTAGAGAAAATGAAAATAAATGAAGTATAATATTGTCATTGCTAAGTCCACTATTGTTAAATATTGTATAGATTTCTAAGAAGCTAGCTAAATATTAGTTAGGTTCCTCAATAAAAGTTCCACCAAACTGAGAATTTTTTACCATTTAGATTATGGCAGATTTAGCTTAAAGTTATTGGCTTGCATAATTGGTCAGTTTATACTTTCATGAATTCCATCTACTACAAGATTGGCATACTCTCTAAGAGATGTATGATAGTTCTGATCTTGATTAGGTTTAGCCATTCCTAATTATAAAGTCTTTTTGATTTTTTTTTTATTTTTGAAAGGGTCCCTTCTATTTCAAAAACAAATAATAAAGGATCCTTACTAGCTCTACTACGCATACACCAATAATAATTAGAAATTAAAATATAAATAACAAAATAAAAATTAAACATGTAAATAGTCACAAATTCATAAAAGAATAATGATAACAAAATAAGATACAGATATGATTAAATATATAGTTTTTTTAATAATAAAAAAATAATTATAATAATGTACATTACTTCCCCAGTAATAATGTCAAAAACTTATTGTTGTATAGTATAGGTTATTTGTGTTAGACTATGCTTATGTTTATTCAAATACAAATTCCCACTATAATGCAAGTGCATGTATCGATCAACTAATAAAAGTGTTAAGAGAGTGTGTCAATCCCATGAGGAAGTGTTCGACTTCACACAATTATTCTAGTACCATCCACTTTAAGATACAAAATTTATCCTACGTAATGAAATTAGGATTGACTGCTATCAAGAATAAGAATTGAAGAAGAGAAGTGAATAGATTAATAGATAAAGTGTTTTGTACTACTGATAGTAAAATCCCCTAATCTTTCCAAAGAAAACTCTCTTGATTTTACTGTGAATCAGAGCATATGCATCTTTAGATCTCTATTAAGCTTCTAAGGATGTAAAGAATGGTTAATGGACTTCCTACAATTATTCTATCTCTATATATGCCAAAATACTAAACATCTTATTTCTAGGCATGAAACTAGTCCATTCTAATTCTCATAATTAATTTAATATTCCTCCATCGAAATAACATATCACACTAGGTTTTAATTATATACATGTCCACTGCTTATATTAAATTAAGAGTAAGAGATATTAAAAATGACCATTTTTAATTTAAAGCATGAGAGTCCACATTAGTAATTACTATTGTTTTCATAGTATCAATAAAACTATGACTTTAACATGCCATAAAATAAAAATAAAATAACATAACTTCTATTACTTTCTCAAGAAAGAAAGAATAAATATAAAAGAGTAAAAAGATATCACCTAGAATGAAGGATCCCAAATAGAGCCTAGTGATAAACCCTTCCCAAGGTGAATCTCCCCTCATAACTTTACTCTCCACACTACTTACCTATATAAATACTTACTTGCTCACTACAATGTTAGCCATCCACTCTAAAGTATGTACCTTATTCTCCTTTGGCCTCTTCTCTAAGAGAACTATACAAGGCTACAAAATTCAGATAAATAATCAAAAATATGTATACTTATTATAGAAATGGCTCAAGTACCACGACACTTGATAAGGCGCCACGACAATATAATATAAACTAGTGCCATGGCATTAATAAACAAGCTCTATTGTAGTGTTGTTTAATATTTGTGAATTTTTCTCTACTTCTTGAGACATTCTTACATAAAATCAACTAAAAAGAAACATTTTCACTTGAATTTAACACAATAAAACTCAACATAATTTTTACTTAATGGCCCTCATAGTAGTAACACTCTTTACTTAGAGTATCCCCATAATATATTTTTCTCTCATTTTTCTCCTAAATAATCCCTCTTCAGTTCTCCACTCTTTCCAGACCTTAAAAGCTTATTGGTGAGGAGATCTAGGAGGAACCTAGGGCTTCAACCTCTAAGACTTTCACACATCCAATCTAGAAATCCTCCTGTTGTGGTTCCTTCGTAGAAGTTGTTGTTCAAGCTATAAGGAGGAGAATAAGCCATTAAATAGCCCTTGAGATCTATTTGACAGAGGTATTTTCCCAACCCTAATCATAGATGCAAGATTTGAAAGAACTTCCATAATCTACCATATGAAGCTTTCAAATTTTATTTGATGGAAGTTTAAATGATTAGAAACAATCCCTAAATATTTCATGAAGTTTTATTCATCAAATAATCTATCACAAGCAAATAAAAATTCCTTTGGAAAAGCTATTTTGAAGAAGAAGATGAAATCTGGACCATCCATTTCATGTGGATGGCCCATAATTCATTGGATGAATTGTCTAATCCACCCATTTCAGGATGCACATGAAATCTAGCTTGTCCAACTGAATCTTGTCCTTTAATTTGAAATTGCATGGATTGAACAATTCAAATCTATGCTGATGTAATTAAGTAGTTGACCAATGCCATTCTAGCCACCAATTAGCATGTGACATGTGGTAACCGCCATCGCCAATCATTGCATCACCTGCTAATGATTACATAAATAGATTATTATATGAATTAAATAGTTAAAAAAAATTCTCCATAAATATATTTCTAAGACAAAATGTCCATATAAGGGCTCTATGGAACTACAAAGAAGAGATCTATATTTAAAAAATAAAATAAAAGTGTTTTTCCTAGAATATAAAGAGAAATTTATATTTAAATTCCCACTTCTTTTCCTTAATTACTCCTCAAATACTTTGCTTTCTGGGATCAAATTTAGCGGAGCAATATTTGGGTATGTGCTTCACATACCCTAATTTTTTTATCGACATTTGAAGCCCCTATTTCTCTTACTTCAATTTACAAGTGTTTGGGTCAGATTATAACTGAAATATATTGAAATTCATGGTGATTAATCCATAGAGCATTAGTTCACCAATTTTGTGTGGATTATTTACTTTCATGGGAGGGTTAAGCACACTTGATTGCAAGCCTAATTAAATAGTAGAGACATCTAGGAACAAATAACTTAGGATATGAACTAGTGAACTTAGAAAAATTCTATGAAATTTCACTAACATCTAATAGGGATGAAACTCAAACCTAGTAAACTTAGAGGCATGATGAAACTTCGGATTTGATTTCACCCGAATTAGAATTCATTAAGCTAGTTAAATTACAAACTAAAAAATCAGCCCCTTTTTGGGGCTGAAATTTTTAAAATTCATAATTATGTAAGAAAAATTATAAAAATGCAAACTAAATTTCAAACAACGCTAAATCAAACGTACTATCTACAAAAATTATAATCAACCTTTAGTTTTAACTAAAAGTAAATCATTTTAAAATTAAATATTAATTATATAAATTAATATAAATTATTTATTAGTTCAATTAATGCTAAATTTACCAAAATTGATCCATCGGTCATCCCAAACCAATAATGTCAATAATTTGAACATTTGAAATTAATTTGATTAATCAATACCCAACCCAAGTTCCTTCTATAAGGTGGGTATTTAGTAAATCATTAAAAATTCTATTAAATAATAATAAATTATAAATAAAATAAATAAAATTATTTATATTAGAGAACCGTAATTTAAAATTAAAACATCAAAATTAAACCAAAATTTTTAAATTACCTCACTTAAACTCAAATCTCTGATTGAATTTCTAAAAATTAAAAGAAGTTTACTCTCCTACTTTAATTAAAAAGTTTCTCTTTCAAGATGTAATTAAACATAGAGGTTTGCCTCTTTAGGGAGTCTAGAATCTAATATAAAATAAACCCTACTATAGTTTTTTAATGTAGGAAAAAAATTTTGGATGCAGAATTCCTTGGTTAGTTTCAAAATCAAAATGATATGTGAATGTTTATTCTATCCTTCAGATCGAATTCAACATTCCTTATGCTATGTTTGATTATGAAAGTTTCATTTCTCTTTTCAAATCGATAGTGAAATCTTAGCCTATCTTTTAAGATGATATAATATTTGGCTATGCAGATTTGGTTAAATAAATATAAAATGAATCATATGGCACACCATATTTATTTGTCTGCATGGCTATAATAGGCTATGAGAGGATAAAGATGGAGTATGAATCATATGTTCCATCATATTACATGGGATGACCCAGATATCATTGTATTAATATGCATACATTCATGTGAGGTTTAAGTATTATGAATTATACCCTTTTAATCTAGCCTGAAGAAAGTGTAGCCCAGTCAGATGCTAATTATGTTATTCAATTTTTTCTTGCATTTTAAATGAGTTTAAATGCTCAAGAATCTAAAAACCATAAGTATTGATGTAGTAGGAAAAATTGTCACATAAGATCTCTATGAATTCAACATTCAATTTTTTGTCTAAGGGATCTACTCTTGGGGTCTGGTGATCAGTGGACGATCGCATGATTGTATGGGATAATGTGTTAAAAATCTTGACCGTCTAGTGCCTATCACCTGTACATCCAGAGCTATGTGTTGGGCGATATTCATGCTTTTGAACTAATCATATGGGATGATACCCATATCATACCGGATGATCAAATTATTTTGAGATCGTCCTGTATGTTTCACCTGTACGTCTAGAGCGGTGCTCAAGCCGATTTTGTGTGGATTTGAACTAATCGTACCGGATGATAGAGATATCATCCTGGACGATCAAGTTATTTTGTGATCGTCCAGCATGTTTAACCTGTACGTCTAGAGCAGTTTTCAGGACGATTTTGTGTGTTTTTAAACTAATCGTATAGGACAATCGCTAGATCGTCCTGGACGATCCTGGCCGACCAGTTGAGATTTAAGGCTATTTTTTAGCCCTCTTATTTAAGATCTTTTTCTTCCAACAAAAAAAATCTTTTGCCACTTTCCTTTTTAGAGAAACCTTGAGAGAGAGAGAGAGAGAGAGAGAGAGAGAGAGAGCTTGGGAGAGAGAGAGAGAGAGAGGATCTTATAAGGGGGAGTTTATGAGGGATTCACAAAGGTTGTTCCAAGAAAGGATCAGAGTCATCTTCTCCGTTCGTCGTCTCTTATCTTGTCAGTGTTTTCTGTGGGAGGATCGTTCGCAAGAAGATCTGGATTCTCTGCCCGCTTCAAGAGGAAGTGAAAGGAGTTCAGGTTCTCTGCCTGCTTCAGGAGGAAGCGAAGGGAGTCCTGGTTCTTTGCTTGTTTCAGGAGAAAGCGAAAGGAGTTCAGGTTCTCTGCCTCACTGAGTTGGTGGAAAGGAGTTTTGTACAAGCTTCTTCGCCTTGCTGTGGGAGCAGAAGGAGAGTCACTTTTGTATTAGTGCAATACCCGGAGGGGAGGCTCCGGGGAGTGGACGTAGGTCAAGTTGACCGAACCACTATAAAATCTGGTGTACACTTTCTGATTATTTTTTGCACTTTACATTTCTATTATTATCTGCTTGGGTGAAATCTGTGGTTGATCTTTTCATTTCTGTGTTTACTTATTTTCGCTGCAAATTCACCTCCCCTCATGGTTAACCTCGGGACTAGTTCATCAAGGCTTAACATCCCTATCGAACTTTCAAGTGATATCAGAGCGGGATTCAAAAATTAAGTTTAAAATTTTTTTAATTTGATCCCTAACTAACTTTGGAAATCGCAATACTGCTGAAGGTTATTCAATTACAGGACTCAGACCTAGCTTCTTAATCATTAGACCAGGAGTAAGATGATGTGGATTAAAGTTTTGCTTGTGTGTTTATATTTGTTTTATTTGTGTGAATGTTTTTACTTTTTATGTTTTTTTTAAGTTTTTATTTTATTGTTTTTTATTTTTGTTTTTACAATCTTTTATTTTATTTTTTTTATATAATTGTTAATTTCTCTAATTAGCACACACATATCATATGTTTGTTTAGTATATGCTTTAAAAAATTAAATCACTTTTAAAAAGATCATTTTTTTTTAAAATAAAAATTTTATCTCCTATTTTTTTGAAATTTTATGTAAGTTATAGTTGACTTCTCTAAAATCAGTCAAAAGAATGAAACTCATAATTTTGTCTCTCTATCTCATATCTTTAATGAGGATATTTCACTTTTGATTCAAAATCTTCATCAAATTATAAATTGGATCGTGAAATTGAACTTTTTTTTATCTCCCTATATTTTCTCTATCTCATAGATATTTTTTGCAAGTTATTGAATCCACTTCATTATTTTCTTAATTAAGCTATTTATTTTTGTCACTAGATTGGGTTTGCTTTAGTATTTAAAATTACAGAAAGGAAACATATTTAGAAAAAAAGGCACAAAATGAGCCCAAAGCTGAAAAGATGCATAATGTCACCAAAATAAAAAATTAAAAGATGCGTAATGTCGCCAAAAATGAAAAATCAAAAGATGCGCAATATCACCAAAATGAAAAGATACATAAAATGTATCAAAAGTGCGCCAAAAATTAATAAAGAGGCACAAAATGAGCCCACAATGAGTTAGCTTACCTTTCTTGTACTTCTTAAAGCTTAAGAAAACCCTTATATCTACTAATATTTTTAATACTTGAGTTTAAAAATCATGACTTTAGCTTCACCTTTTTGTATTAATCTTCTATTAGATATATTTCATGCAAGAAGTTTTGAAAAGATTATTATTTCCTTCTCTAATTTATTTCTTGATTTAGATATTTACTTTAAAAAGTTTTTTAGCCCTTAAGGAACCTAAGTTTGGATTAACAATTTCTGATTCTCTAACCTTTCTGAGATTATGTGTGGTCAATACATGCCTTACTAAGTTTTTGAATAAAATCAAAGGTAACTTTCTCATTCTAAGAAAATTTTGATATTTTAAACTGATTCTTCTAAAACTTTTTCACTAGATCAGGAACCATTTTGATCATTTAGTCTATTTTTTCTATTTTATTTTTCTATGCTCCTCTTCTTTTTGATAATGTCAAAGGGGGAGAACGTACTGTTATATTTGTGTTTGAACATACTATTATTTTTTTGTTATATTTATTTAGTTTATTTTTTTATTTAGTAATTTATTTAATTTTATGTATTTTGTTTTAAAATAATTAAAAAGAAAAAAATGTGTTTTCTCTTATTTTAAAATTTTTATCTTAGTAAGGGGGAGATTAGGAGAAAATACTTTTAGTTTGCAAATTCACCAGTAATGTTTGTCATCATCAAAAAGGGGGAGATTATTACGACTCGAACTCATGAGTTTATATTTTTTATGATAATAAATATTATGGCTCACATCTTTATGTCTCCTAGTATTTTCATTATATACTTATTTATGTGTATACTAATATTTCAGAAACACCATACTCCATCAAACGAAGAATCAGAGCTCAAGATTAGATAGAATAGGTTATATTGTAAAGAGTCTATAATATTCATTGATGTAATTTTTGATTTCTTAAGTTAAGTCCTATAAAGGTGTTTGCTAGTTTGGTGATCATGCACACACACATACTCAAGGGAGTGAGATCTAGTAAAAATAAGAAGTTTAATTTTTAAACTAATCGTACTGGACGATTTAGATCGTCCAGGATGATTGGCTCATTGAACTAATCGTACTGGATGATTTATATTATCCAGGACGATCCTTTATGATCTTGGAAAATCTCCATCAATGATAATTTAGTCAAGGATTTAAAATTAAATTTTTATTCTAATTGTCCTAGATGATCTAGATCGTCCTGGACGATCAATGTTAATCATGCCTAAATTGATCATATAATTAGGGGACTAATTATAGTTAAATTATTCAATCAGATCATCCTAGATGATCTGTATATTGCACTAAACGATGTTTGCCTACATATCTAATTTTCTTAAATCGTTCAAGACGAAATACCATAATTTTTCTTCTAATTATCCAAGACGATCCCCAATATCGTACTGGACAATCTGCGTAAATTTGAACTGATCGTCTAGAGGATCATCCAAGTGATCGCCTTGGACTATCAGGTCAAATTCTACACATCGTACTGGATGATCCTGAGATCATACTGGACAAAATTTGGCAGCAGAATTGCATTTTAAGGGTTTTCTGATGCCCTCTTTTTAAACACATCATCCTGGACGATCTTGAGATCTTCCTGGATGATCTTTGGCAGCATAATTGAGTTTTTAGGATTTTCTAAAGCCCTCTTTATAAACACATCATCCTGGACGATCCTGCGATCATCCTGGACGATCTTTACCACCATAACTGATTTGGAAGGGTTTTTAAAGCCCTTTATTGAAGGCTTATCAAAGAATTTGAAAGTGTTTTTGGCAGCCATTGAGTCTTCGTTTTTTTTTGGGAAAACTTGAAGAAAGAGCTTGAAAGGGAGAGTGGAAAGGGTGGAGTTTGAGAGTGAGAAGAGCCTTGGAAGGGAGATTTTTGAGGGAGTGTGAGGGGGTTCACATGGTTGCTCTGGCAAGCTTGCACCTAAGTACCATCGGATTCAAGGGTCATCTCGAGGGAAGTTTTAGGAAGAACAAGATCTCTTTGGTGTCAAAGGACCCGGCACTCCGCCGCATCGGGGAAGGTGAAAGTGATTTTATAAGAGCTTCTCCGCCTAGCTTTGGGGGCTAAAGGAGAGCCACTAAAGGTTTAGTGTAATACTCGGAGGATGCCTCTGGGGAGTGAATGTAGGTCAAGTTGGATCGAACCACTATAAATCTGGTGTGTTCTTTCTGATTATTTTCCGTATTTTCTTTTACTGCGATTAACTGCTTGGGTGAAATCTATAATTGATCTTTTTATTATTAATTTAATTTATTTTCGCTGCAAGATATAAAAAGATATTTCTTTTGTTAAAGAAGTTTTTTTAAATATCCAATTCACCCCCCCTCTTAGTTAGCCTCGGGACTAGTTCTTTAGGGTTTAACACCCCTCACGAACTTTCACTAGGTAACTTACCCGAAGCTGTGGACTATTTTAAAGTCGTCAGATTACTAGAATCAGAATCATTTAAAATCTTACTCAAGTTATCTTTTCAAAAGATTGATGAGAACCATTATCTTGATTCGAAAGTTCTTTTGACTCTTCAGATTACAATATAAGAAACATATTATTATGATGCAAATCAAAATTATTATTGCTAGAAACAATACGAGAAACAGGAAATTTTGAAGGCAAGACCTCAATAAGTGAAGAATATATAAGAAAATTCAATATCGGAATAACAATATTCACAGCTTCAATAGCTAAAACTGGAATAACCAAAGAATCTGATCCATCTAACTTATTACCTATAAGTTTATTATTTAAAGAAGAATAAAAAAATTCAGGAAGACTAGATGAATCACGCTTAGCCACCCAACTTCTACTTCTATTCCTAGACATTTTATTCTCAGCCGAAAAATTAGTAGAAAACTTCCAAGAAACCATACTTCTACTTTTTCCACAAGGTTGAACAATCCCTTTTCCTTTGTCAATTTTATCTTTCTCAAGATCCTCAGGAGAAACCATAGGCTGAGAGGGATAAAGAGAAGAAAGATGAACAATCGAACCACAACTCGAACAAGGAGTTGATTTCCAGTCATAAACCACTTTCAAACTAATAATAGTACCAGCAATAGAAATATTAACCTCATCAAGATAAGGAGATTCCTTATTAATCAACAAGCATACCCAAGTAAAAGTGACCTGCAATTGCTCCGCAGTAAGCACATCAGCCGCAATCGACACCCCAACCAAACCAACAATTTTAGAAATCCCTTATGAGGTCCAGCAAACTAAAGGAAGATCCATTAATTTAATCTAGAGAGGAATCTAGAAAAATTCTTCCCTCTTAGGGCTAAATAGAGGAGACTATTTTTGAATAATAAAAGGTCTACCAAAAAAGAACCACCTGTCTAGACAAGATCATTATCTTATGGATAAGAGATTTTAATTAAGAAGAAACCATCATATAAGGATAAAAGCATGAACGGACCTTTTAGCTTCCAAGCTTTTGTTATAACAGAACGTAGGGCCTCAATAAAAGATCTCTTACCTAAAAAGTAGCCTACTAGAGTTATTCCCCAATTTTGGGAAACCTAATGAACCTCATCTTCTGAAAACATCGCCAAGTTATACTTATGAGGCAAGAAGGAAATCGATAACTCTTTGGCAGAAGTTTGACAAGAAGAAACTTGCCCAATCTAACTATTTGAAACTTCCAGTATCTTTATGGGTGAGATACCCGTCTTAGATGATGATTATAGAGGAGGAAAATCTTCCAATAGATTCATAAAAAAATAAGGGAGAAAATAGAAAATAAAAAGAAGAAATCAAAAAGACAGATCCTCCCGGCGATAGGACGAGAAGAAACCATAGAAAATAGGGTTTACTAGGAAACCTAGGCGTAGCACCGCCACTTGATCTCTTTCATGGAAAAAAAAATTGGGGGATTTACATACATACCACTTTATTTCACGCTATTTACATATCTAACACGTAAAACTTTAATATTACATGCCTACCATTTATAGAATAAATATGAGTATATGAAATGAAATATTAATATTTATAGGATAATATTGGTGGTAAGAATAAAATATAAGAGTGATATATTTGATATTAAAATTTTATATGAATAATAAAAATGTAATATTAAAATTTTGAGCCAACCAGCCTAATTCATCCTACTTGTTCCCAACCAGCCCCTTAGAGCTTCATAATCCAACCTATTTACCATGCTCGTAGCTAGCCATGCCTCGCAACTAATTGCGGCCGCTATATCAACACCAAAGGGGAAGAGATCATAAATTTACCCACATAAAACGCTGCAAGTTTTCCCGGTTGTTCTTCTCCCTCTTCTCCCACCTAAACCTTTATTTACACCCTTTCGGCCAGCACCAAATGTTGGTCCGCCGCTTGCAGCCGGCGATTCTCAGTTACTTCTTACACAACGGCCGCCCCTCGTCTTTCACGGGCGCCGCTGGTTCCCTTTTTGAGCATTATCCCATCGGCAATCCATCGGCCCCACTAGGGTACCTGGAGGGGTTTCCCCGGCCTGATCCCAAGTACGCCGAGACAATCGTTGCGATCCCTCGATTGAAGTCGGGAAAGAACATCTCTGCTAAGGAGAGGAAGGCGGGGAGAATCCCGAGCATTGTTTTCGAGCAAGAGAAAGGGGAAGAGGGTGGGAACAAGAGACTTATCTCCGTGAAGTCTAAGCAGATCCGGAAGCTCGTGGAACACCTCGGGCAGTCCTTCTTTCTCTCAAGGCTATTCGAGCTTGAGGTCCGCTCGGCATTCGAGGACGAAAGTGAAATTATAGAGAAGGTCCGAGTGTTACCGCGCAAGGTACGTTGATGCAACGATCTACATTTTTTTATTTCTGTTTCAAATATCATGTTTGTAAATGCCCTAGTTTACAATAAGCTGCCCTGCAAAACTGACATTTTAGAAAAAACAAAAAAAAAAATGGAATGCTGCGTGCCAGCATAAAAAATGGAATAAGTCAAGCCTATGAGAAGAGAAGAGGCAGGGCTATAGGATTTAGGATACATCAATAAATTCATATGTTTAACCATGGATTTTGATATAATTTACATATCTCAAAGCACTTAGTATTTGGGCTAGAAATTCTATGAATTATTTCCAGGGTCATCTGAATTCCATTTTGAGTAAAATTATAGTAGAGATAGTGCAATTTGATGAGATGAACCTAATGAAACCTAAAATGCTTGAGTCCTAAACCCGAATTTGCATAAATGGCTTGGAAGATAGAAACTTCTTAAGTTCAATTCCATCTTCCAAATTTAGTTTTTATAGGTGTGTCTCAATGAAAGAAATCCAACAAGCCTAAGATTATTTAATTTTAAGTTAATTAAGCTGCTAAGATGTTGGAAAAATATTAAATGATCAAAGGGACCTTATCAGACAAATTGTTTTTTTCATCATTTGAATCTTTTGAAGTTAACTACATGAATTACTTTCCGGATCATTTGAATTTCATTTTAAGTAAACTTATAATCAATCAATTTAGTGTGGTTTGATGATATGAGCCTAACGATGCCAAGAATGCTTGGATCCAAGCACAAATAGGCCTAAATGAAGCACTCAAAGACAGTTAAAAATTTATTAAGATCATTTATTATGTTTATAATTGAATAAGCATTTCATAGAGAGAAATTTGGCTGCCCCATGATTGCACAAATTAATTTGATAAAGAAAAGGAGATGCTCAAAAAATGGCAAGTGATCTAAGTCAAATTATATGATGGAGTGTTAAAATTTTTTGCTCAATGAACAAAATGCTCATCTAAAATTATAGAAGTGTGCTTAATTTTTACACATTTTAAGGTATAAATTTTGGTGAAGAGAATTCCCACATATAGAGAATTCTTGAGTTGTGCTCACCACCACTTGATATTGTTCATCAGCTGACGTAAATGTTTGATGTCACCACCCTCCAAACACCACTTGTTGTATGCTTGCTATAGCAAGCATTCGTTGCTGGATGTTAACAAATGTCATTGTTCAACATCACTTTACATTTGACACATCTTTTTGACTATTTTCTTTCACAAATCAACGACCATCATTTGATGCACGTCAACCATTGACATTTGAATCCAATCTTACCTATTGTTTGGTTTTCCCTCTTATCAAGAGAAAGAACTTGTTAACTTTTGATTGTCACGCAATTTTAGATTTTCCTTAACAACGTTCACCCATCAACTAGTGATCAACATTTAATGTCTATCTTCTTGAACACTCAGCCCCCCATCCTATCTGGAGAATGATTGACCCAATCACAGATTATCGCCTAACTTTTGATATTCCTTATTAACTGTGACAGAAATTCCAATTTTCTTCATCACCTATCACCCAACATCCACTAACATCTAATACCGATCAATAAGTTTACATGCGATACTTGTTTTATCAGTCGCTTGATCTTCCTACTATCATGAGAATAACCAAGTTAACCGCTCATTATTGTTTCAAGCAACTTAGACACCTCAAGATTCTTTTTTTCTTACTACTATAGGACATATCTTCAATGATTAATATCTAATATATTGTACAATTGCCATCAGAAATGGAGAAGGGTGTGGTTATAGTCATTGACTCACAATAGTTTAATCGTTTTAATGTCCTTCTTGTATATAGGAGGATTTTCTTAAAAGCTTTTTAGAAGAATCTCATCTCCTTAGCCTCGAAGAAAGCTTTATAATCCAAAAACCCTTGGAAGGCATGCCAATTCAACTTGTGCGAAGGGTATTTAGTTTTGGAGAAGGTTCTTTCTAGAAAGTTCATAGGAGGGCTTCATAATCTATGGATTCTAGGAGTGCAAGCTATGATGCACAGACACGAACACGACGACACGAACACGACACAACACGGACACGGGACACGTCAATTATTGAAAATATAGGATACGGATACGGGTTGGACACAGTATTATAGTTTTTATATTTTAAAAATAGTGTATAAAAATTAAATAAGTATAATTTTAAAAATAATTTAGAAATAATAAATCATTAACTAGAATTTGTGCTTAAAATGATTAATATTAGGATGTCGAGAGTCGGACGTCGATATCATTTATCAGTCATCGAGAGAGGAGATGAAAATACCTTCACTGCAAAAAAAATGAAAATGAGAATATTCGATGAATGGGATATTAAGTGCGGGCGATTGATTTGGTGTTGTGGATAAGAAATAGGAAATTTAGTTTTTATATTTTAAATAAGTAAAAATTTTAAATACAATAAATTATATTTAAAAAAATCATAAAATAGTTAAGATACGCGTGTCCAATTTATAGGTAATATTTTTTTAATCGGACACATTTTCGGCGTGTCCGACACGTGTCAAAGTGTCGGATACGTGTTGGACACTGCACGCCTCTTTGAGGAGAAGTGTCGATGCATCATAAAGTGCAAGTGATAGATAAAATCTCCACAACAACAACAAAAACAACAACAACAACAACAAGCCTTTGTCCCACTATGTGGGGTCGGCTATATGATAGATAAAATCTCCATTTATTAAAAAAAATTATAATTCACATCGATGCCTCGAAGAATATTCTTTGTTGGATAGGGTCCTCACTAAAATCTCCCGAGATGGCTTCATGATTTTTGGATCTTAGAACGATAAGTGGCAAGCAGAGTCTCCACTCGTCTAAAAAACTTCAAAGGAACATTTAAGGAAGGATTTATGCTGCCGATAATTCCCATATAACAACAACATCATCATCAAGCCTTTATCCCACTACGTGGGGTTGGCTACATGAATCCTTTTTTCTCCATTATGTCCTATGAAGAGTCAAATTCTCATATAGATCTAATAAAGAAAGGTCATTTCTAATATTTTCTAACTAAGTCTTTTTAGGCCTACCTCTATCTTTCCTAACATAGGTCAAATCTAATGCATCTGCTCTCCTAATCGGGTCATCGGAAGGCCGCCATTTTATGTGACCAAGCAATCTAGGGCAGCTCTCTCTAATCTTATTTGCCACTAGAGCTACTCCAACCTTTTCACGTTTATACTCGTTTTGTATCCTGTCTCTGAAAGGAAAGCCACTCATCCACTTGAGCATCCTCATCTCTGCAACACTTAACTTAATATTATGCTTCTCTTTTAATGGACAACACTCTGAGCCATAAAGCATTGCTGGTCTAACCACCATCTTATAGAATTTTCCCTTAAGTTTGAGTGGTATTTTTCTATCACACAACAAGCCCGATGCATTCCTCCACTTCAACCATCCAACTTGAATTCCACTAATAATATCCCTATCTATTTCTCCATCACTCTGAACAATAGACCCAAGATATTTAAAATATGTACTCTTATTAATAACTTGATTACTCAAAGTTACAAACCCTCCACTAGATCTATTACTACTAAAATTACATTCAATGTATTCAGTTTTAGATATACTCAAACGAAAACTTTTAGACTCTAAGATTGACCTCCATAATTCAAGTTTACCTTCAATACTCCCTCTTTAGTTTTATCAACAAGAAGAATATCTTCAACAACAAGCATACACCATGGAACATCCTCTTGCAAATCTCTTGTTAAAAAATTCATTACTAAAGCAAAAAGATATGAGCTTAAGGCTGATCCTTAATGTAATCCAACTTAAATTGGAAAATACTTGGTCAAACCACCTTGTGTTTGAACACAGGTAATAGCTCCAGCATACATATCCCTAATTACTTGAATATAAGCATTATTAACCCCTTTCTTTTTTAGAGCTCTCCATAGCACTTCTCTTGGAACTTTATCACATGCTTTCTCTAAATCAATAAATATCATATGAAGATCCTCCTTATTCTCTATACTTCTCCATCAAACCTCTCAATAAATATATGGCTTCCATAGTAGACCTACCTAGCATGAATTCAAATTGATTTTGAGAAATATTAATATCATGTCATAGCCTATGCTTCATAACTCTCTCCCATAGTTTTAAACTATGACATATCAACTTAATTCCTCTATAATTTGCACAATCTTGTGCATCACCTTTTTTTCTTAAAGATATGAATCAACACACTCATTCTCCACACATCTGACATCATTTTGGTCTTCAAAATAATATTAAAAAGTTTCGTAGGCCAAAAAATTCCTTCATCTTTTAAGCAAAAAATTCCTTCATCTTTTAAGCATTTTCACACCTCTATTGGAATATCATCAGGTTCAACAGTTTTCTCACGCTTCATTTTCTTTAAAGCCTCTCTAACTTCAGTTTTAGTAATACGCCGATAAAAACAAAAATCTCTATTTTCATTTAGAGTGCTAAGGTTACTAAAGTCAATCATATTTTCACAATTTTCATTGAAAAGCTTAGCAAAATATTCATTAACCTTTGTTGAATATTCTCTTCTAAAGAATGTACTTTTTAATTTTCATCATTAATGCACTTCACATGAACTAAAATCTTACTACTCATATCTTTTTGTTTGGCTAGCTTATACAGATATCTTTCGCCCTCTTTAATATCTAATTTATTATATAAATCATTAGAAGTTAAAGTCTTTGCATCGCAGATTGCTTTCTTAGACTTTTTACGGACAACTTTATTTTTTTTTCAATTATTATAATTTTTACATCTAAACCAATTTTTAATAGAGCTTCTTATTTTTTATCTTTTCTTGTACATTTTGATTCCACGACTAATTATTTTTACTATTATAATCTTTTTCTTTTGATACTCCAACCACATCATGTGCAACATTCTTAATATTACAAGCTACTATTTTTCACATAACATTAAATTATATAAGATGGTGGTGAGACCTGCAATGCTTTATGGTGTCGAATGTTGGCCATTAAAAGAGAAGCATAATTCTAAGTTAAGTGTTGCAGAGATGAGGATGCTTAGGTGGATGAGTGGCTACCCTTAGAGATTCGTGAAAAGGTTGGAGTAGCTCCAGTGGAAGATAAGATTAGAGAGAGTCGCCTTAGATGGTTTGGTCACATAAAACAGCTGCCTCCCGATGACCCGATTAGGAAAGTAGAGTTCTTAGATTTAACTTATGTTAAGAAAGATAGAGGTAGACCTAAAAAGACTTGGTTAGAAAATATTATAAATGATCTTTCTTTGTTTGATTTAAACGAGAATTTGACTTTTAACAGGACACAATGGAGAAAAAGGATTCATGTAGCCGACCCCATGTAGTGGGATAAAGGCTGATGTTGTTGTTGTGTTGTTGTATTAGATTCCTCATGCACCGACAAGATCTTAAGATTGTGAATCTTACTCTCAAAGATATTTTTGTTAGAGTTCTTTAAATGCCACAATCTAATCCTAGAACAACATACTATATTTTTCTATTCTATTCCTTTATCTTAAAGTCCAAAACTAGTAAGTAATGTTGGGTACATAACTTTTCTTTAGGAATAACTTTACAATCTTTGCAATTTAAATGATCTATTTTTTTTCTAAAAAAATAATCAATTTGAGTTTTACTATATCCATTTTTATAAGTGATGAGATGCTGATCTCTTTTCTTAAATATGGTATTAGCAATTACAAAATCGTAAGCTAGAGCAAAATCTAATATAGTCTTACCACCTTCATTAGCTGCTCCAAACTTATAGCCTCCATGAATGCTTTTAAAATCCTCTACCTCTCTACTAGTATGTCTATTTAAATCTCACCCAATAAAAATTTTCTTCATGAGGTATCTTTTGTAATATTTTTCTAAGTCATTCCAAAATTTTAATTTTGAACACATATCCAAACCTACTTGAAGAGCATAAACACTTATAATATTAATAATCTTTTTATGAATAATAATCTTAAAAGCCATAATTCTATCTCAAATTCTATCAATTTTTATAACATAATCTTTCAAACTTTTATCTATAATCACACCTACATCATTTTTAGTACGACTCCTACTAGAATACCAAAGCTTAATCTCTAAACTATCAATCTCCATAGCCTTCTCTCCCACTCATTTAGTTTCCTGAATGCATAGAATATATATCTTCCTATGAATCATAATATCAATTAATTTCATTAATTTGCCTTTAAGGAAACCCACATTCTAAGATCTTGACCTAATTTTAGTTTCGTGGACTAGCTTCTTTGCTCACATCCGTCCATGATGTTCGAACCCTTGCCTATTTAACACTGCATCCGGGCGCCGATGCAGCGACCCTTGCACATTTCTCATTGTATTCAGGCCATACAACGTGTCGCTTCCAAGGAATGCCCTAGCATTAAAACAATATATTAAGGGATTCATGTCATGATTATTCGACAAGTTTTACGCTAGCTGTCGATTACTTAACACAACCCTCTACTTTTCATATTCAGGACTTGGTGCCGATAATTCCCATATTTAAAGAAATTCAAAGCTTTGCCAATCACCCTAGAACGCCATTAGTTGACTAATGTTGATAACCATTGTTGCGATCACAAGGCATTCTTTGTTGGCCAACATTGTCGCTTGCCATTACCACAACTCGACATTGCTTGTTGATAACATAAATTGCCTGACCTTTGATGTTATTTATCGACCATTGCTTGACTCATATCAATGTCTGATGCCCGAGATTCTTCGACCTTACTCATCTAACTCTAGTCTTACTTGTAGCTCAATCTCCCCTCCTATCAAGAGAACAACCAAGTCAATTGTCGTAACAATCTTAATATACTATATTTTGACTTATGTCAAAAGCCGGTCCCTAAACCTCATTTTTCGATTACTCTATCTCCCATCCTATTAGGATAGCGATCAAGTCACACTAAAATTTATATATTTTGAAAAATATAGATATAGTTATCGTTTAAATAGTTTAGTTTTTTTTTTTTGGCCATGATTTTATCCTAATAACTGCTTCTAGATATCTAAATAACTGTTTGAGAAATCCTGTCTAAATAAGAAAAAAAAAGGGAACAAATCGGTTTCAATATTATATAAATTTTATTCTTTTTTATCATAATGAAAAATCCTGATCCGGTTCTTATTCACCTTTTTGCCTGCATCTGAATTTGGCAACTGTTTTATTTCTGAGAGCCCAATATTTATTTTTTTATGTAGCTGCAGAATATGTAAGCCTCTTAACTTAAATACTAACATCTGGTTGTTTGATCAGTAGCTGCAAACTAGGCGACTTTTCTATGTTTTTTGGTAAAATCTCAATTATTATTTTTTACTTACCAGAAATCCAATGTCCAGCTTTTAGCCATTCATAAAAACCCTTATCAAGAGGGAAATGAAATGGAAATTTTTAATTACTGTGTTTATTAGTAAGAGAAAATAGAAATTTACTCTTTCATTAAGTACTGTAAAAAATGTTATTCTTTTGTGGTGATTTGACCATTGAACCTTCTTAATTTATCTCCTTAATCCAACTATATCTAACTATGTATCAATAGCCATGCTTTTAATGGCACCACTAGGTCTAATGATTATTTATATTTACTAGTTTACCCTTGAAGTTTTCGGAAATAATTGGACATTTTTCCTTTTTTAGAGAACTTTGATATAATTACTGGTAAAGAACTTTGTGAGGATATGAAGTTCGATGATAAAGCTTTAGTAACCCAACCCCCCCCCCCCCCCCCCCCCCCCCCACAAAAAAAAAAAGGAAAAATTTTTATTTATAATGATGAAGCATATTTAGGAGAAATTTGGTATGCTGCTGTACATATTAAATCAAACATTAGACCGGAAAGTCAGATTCTTGTTTTGTTTTCTTTGAAATTATTTTGGTAAACATTATATGGTGGCCATTTGTTTTTTTTTCGCTTGCAGTCTCGTAATAATTCATTTACCCTAATGAATGCTTGTTTTACTTTGTTAGCTTCATCTACATTCTAGCACTGATGCTGTTCTTAACGTCACTTTCATGAGGGCTCCTTCTACTGCATCATTGAAAGTTGATGTTCCTCTAGTCTTCAGAGGAGAAGATTCTTGCCCAGGTTTGAGAAAAGGTACATCATTCTTACAGGGTTTTGAAGGTTAAGAATACTGTTAAAGTAATATATTTGCAGTTAAGCATAACAAACCTTCTTAGATAAAAGTATATGTTGTCACTTTTGACGTTTTAGTTTTTTTTTTTGTTCGAATTCCTGTTCCATTTTGTTGTTTAATTAAATTATTTGAGAAAATATTAGCATGCCTGCCGGAGGTATTTTTTTTTTTAGCTTTTGTTTTCTTTAATTTGGTAGTTCTTTGTTTTCAATTGTTTAAACTCTTATCTGAATATTCTGTGTAGTTGTATTAGTTCATCTTATTCATGCTTGTAAGCACAGTATACCGTCCAACAATTTTTTGGTACCATTGTTTGAGCAAGTCATCCGTCCTCTTTTCAAGAACATGGAAATCGATTTTTTTTTTTTTTTGCATCAAATTTTCATTGTTATGCTTCTATAGACTGATTTCATTTGCTTAGGATCTTACAACTTGTGCTGTTTTTGTAGCAAAGTCTTTATTCTGAATGCTGTTGCACCTGTTGATGGCAGGATATACTTAATTAAAAATTACTGCTGTTACCTTTTAGTACTTTAATGATATTAACGGCTGTGATGAATCAACTACAGCCTTTGATCTCTTTACCCAAGAGCTTCACGATTAGAATATTCACCCATCTCCAGAGTTCTTGTTACTTTTATATCTATGTTTGATTAATCATAACTTCCATCCTCAAATATTGCTTCCTGGGACTTTTATTTACATGGCAGGGGCTTATTTAAATACCATTAAGAGGACTGTCAACTACCTTTGCCCTGCTGACATTGTTCCACCTTATATTGATGTTGATTTGAGCGAACTGGATGTTGGTCAGAAGATTGTAATGGAAGAACTCAAGGTTCATCCCGCACTTAAGCTGCTTCACCAACCCAATCAACCAGTTTGCAATCTTATAGGATCCAGGGCTTCAGACCAGAAAAGATCAAAATGAATTTCAAACTGTGTTGCCATAGAAGTCCTATTTTGCAGGCCCTTGTGTTGCATAGAGAAGCCATAATCAGCCCGGAGCATTGCAACTGGCACTGATTTTTTCTAGCTTAGTTGGTTACTGTTCATTTGTTTAACACTTGTATGGTGCAGTTAATGCTTTGATGGTTGTTTTTACTTTTGTTGAAAGGACATGCATAGGGAGGCTGCTTGTAACCCGTGTTGTCTTATTTGTTGGGATCCTTGTAGATGAGAATGGTGACAATTTTGTCAAAATCTTAGTCAGAAACTGATGATTTCCTTCTTTTCCTTTATATTGTTTAGAAATAAGGATTTATTTGCTAAATCTCTTACCAGTTTAAGGCATATTTCACTTTATTCAGTAACTCATAAACATTTATTGCAGAAGATGCATTTCTGTGTTTGAAGATATTTTAGTTTTTATTGTTCCTTCTTATGCAGCTCATTCAGCTGCAGTTCTTTTAGATTGTTTTCCTTGCCCCAACCTTGATTGTTGAGATAAGGCTAATGGTAATGATGATACTTCGCTTGCCGTCCTAAATTGTATTTCAATCCATTATCAAGCTTTCAGCTTAAGTGTCCCATTGGCTCATTCCTACTGAAAATACAATACTATTGATTGTAGTAATGTTTAAATGTACATGATGTTGGATCCGAATCTGTTTGTGAAAAAATCGGACCTTACTAATAGGCCGAAGCTAATGAGCTAGGACTTGTGAGAATGAAAAGTAGAAAGAACAGAGAAAAAGCTACAGGATGCTTTAAGAGACCATGAGTCTTAAAATTAATGGTGTATGCACTATTAGTCAAAAGTTCTCCAGTCTGTTTCTCATCACTTCTTATTTATATAATTTTGAGTGAAACTCAAATATGTTGAGTGAAACTCAAATATATTAATTTTCAAAATTTGAAGGAGAACCGTCAATCTCAATTTTGAGGTTCAAAATCCTCTAATAAAATTTAGGCTTTGACAGTTCACCGTCCAAGTCAATTGGTGGAGTGAAAGAGTCAAGCCAAATTTTTGAAATTTTCGTATCAATCTTGTGAACCTGCATGTTCGAGTAAAATCCAACATGTTAAGTTTCAAGATTTGAAGAAAATCCTTTAATTTCAAAAGTCCAAACTTCTTCTCAAAATCATTCAAATCAACTTCAAATTTCCATCATCATGTGTCAAGATATAATATCTCCTTGTAGCCTAACATATTCCATGAGATTTTAGATTTCTTTAAGTCATAAGTGCCCTTTTTTATTTTATCACCATATGTTGGGTTATAGCTTTCTATATCCCAATAACTATGATGAGATACGATATCCCTTATGATTTTTCAAATTTCACTTCAAGTTTCTAATTCAAACTCTCTCATTTCAATTCCAAAAAATTTACTCTAGTGCAATGGCTGAAATATTGATCTTCTCCCTGGATCAAAACATGTATGTTGAGGAGCTGATCTGTAACAACACTATTCAATTTGGTATGGGATTTAAGACTCTCAAACTATCATTAAATGAAGGAGTAATTATCAATCTAGCTATTGAGGAAGAAAAGGACACCCCTATGGTAGAGATTATTGTTCGGTCTTGGACTGACTCCTCCGCTCCTAAAAGGGAGATTATTGTCGCCTCCGTACCCACTACATCTTCTACTAGGGAGGTAGAGAAATTGAAATCCCCCATTGAGAGAACTAAAGTTAAATCTATTTTTGAGAAAGGATCAAGTTCTGGAATTTCTTTCACGCGTAAAAACAAGAGGAAAAACTACTTGAGGAGAGTCAAAGAGAAGATAACAAAATCCGAAAAGATTGCTGAGTTAAAGGCTCTGGGCTAGGTCGAGCCAGAGATAGTTGAGGAGTTACCTATTCCTGCTTCCTCTCCGCTCCTTAAGGAGAGTCACTGCTACCCCCTTGCTACTATTGTAGGGGAGGAGAGAATTGTCATGATAGCTAGCTCTCCACTATGCCCGGTGGATTATTTAATCAAGAGAACTCTGAAAGAAAAAAATATTCAAATAACTAGGATTCTAAAGAAAAAGTCTTGATGATATAATGGATTAAAAGGGGTACCTACCTATTGACCCTGAGTTAATAAAGGGTAGACCAGTTAATGAGGTGGTAAAAAAAATTAGAGATATTCTCAAGAAGAAAAAGGCTGTGGAGGCCTTTGATCTAGACTTGGATGATTTGTTGATGGAAGAAGATGAAGCTGCTATTGGTGGCATTAACATGGTTAAAACCAGGGTGTTAGTCAAGGGTGCTGAGCCTAGCAGACACTGATCCAATAGGGAGGAAGACTCAACAGCTGTTGATTCTGATTCTAATGGGTCGGTTAGATCGAGAGACAAAGATGAACATATTAAGGATCTAAAAAGAAAATTTATAGAAATTCTACTCAGAGTTAAAGACATGTAGAGTTAGTTGGCTGAAACCCCACAACCTCAGTCCTAACAGTCGCAGCATGTAGTGCCTAATGTGGCTGTGCATAGCAAAAAATCAAAATCCACTTCAAAAAATTTTGAGTTAATGCCAGTTGTCCCTCCAGTTCAACTAGTAGTTTCTTTAGTCCTGCCAAGACCAGCCCAGAAAGATATTAAGCAAATGATTGAGGATCAGGTAAGGGAGGCCTTGGCTCTTTCCCAAGGGATTGCATCTATTCCGAAAGGTAGACCTTACCCCAAAGAATAAGATTTAGTACCTTACTTGAACATATTTGTTCCACCATCTTTTAAAGTCTTTACTTGTGTCAAAAACCTAATAGAACATATGACCCACTTTGGAGCAAGCTATTGCAAAGTAGGAGGGTCATATGCTCTACTATTTCACAAATTTTCAATAGTGTCTACGTCATCACTTTTGAATGGTATGTCGATCTATCCAACGGTTCAATGAGAACTTTTAACGAGCTAGAGATTCTATTCTTAAAGAGATTCTTTGAAGCTCAATAGTGTACAACCGTGGGCGATCTGGTCATCGAAAAGCAAAAGCTAAGAGAGTCTTTGGTTGAGTACATCCTGAGGTGGCAAAACCTCTCGATGAAGTGTGAACCCCAGTTGCAAGAGCAACGAGTAGTGGAGATTCTTCTGAAGAATATCCATAGGTTTATTACTTTTGTCTCGAAAGGGTTCACTATTAAAATTTTTGAAAAACTTCTTAATAAGGCAAGTAACCTACAAGAAGTTATTTGTCATCATTCTAATGTTCATATTCTCTCTCATGGAGCGTGCTCGGGTTCTGGCGATCAGGTTTCTTCTATAGCATTGTGGTTTTTCCTATAGTCTTTGGGGATTTTCTTTTCTTATCTCAATTTGTGGCTTTATTCCTCGCTTCCTTCTCCTGAGGCCTTTTGGCCTTCGGTGTTTTTTCTAGGTTTTACTATGATGGTGGCGGGTCCATCATCGAGCGTTACGACCCCTTGGGGTATTCCTCCGGTAGGGTTTATAGGAGTTAATAAAGGTTTTTTTGATGCTTCGAGTAACGGTTCTTCTTCTCAAACTTTCTCTTTTCACGATGTTTGGGCGGGAAATGCATCTACAAAAGACTCTGGTTTCTCTTTTACTTATTCTTCTTTCAAAGGAGTTCCTGCTTTGTTGATTTCTGATGAAGATTTAACGAAACTTGCCTCCCCTTTTCAATTTACTTTGGTTGGGAAATTTTCATTAAGACGCCCCAACCTCGATTCCATTAGGTCTTTCTTTTTTGCAATCTTAAACTTTCTGGGGTTTTTCCTATTGGTTTGTTGGATGCTAGGCATGTAGCGATTCAATGTTCTAATGATTTGGACAATAGAAGGATTTTTTTGAGGAGATCTTATTACATAAATAACTGTCAAATGAGATTATTGAAGTGGACTCCTTACTTTGATATAAAAGAAGAACCTCATATAGTTCCTGTTTGGCTATATTTTCCAAATTTGAGGCTACATTTCTTTAACTCACATATTTTACACGCTTTGGGATCCATATTTGGTCATCCCTTTCAATCTGACCAAGCCAAGGCCTCTAGAATGAGACTATTAGTGGCCCGGATTCTAGTGGAACTGGACATTACCAAAAAAACATCCTAAAGATGTATGGATTGGATCTGAAGCAACTGGTTATCTCGAAAAGGTTGAATTTGAAAATATCCCTGATTTTTGCCCTCATTGCAAAGTGCATGGTCATGCTTCTAATGAATGCTTTATGGCTCATCCCAATCTCAAGAAAGGAAATAAGGGTGGGAAGGCTGTTGACATCTCTGATGTGAAGGACCTTACTATTAATGAGGTTGTCATTACCGTAGAGGTGAACATGGTCCTATGGTAGTTCGGGACAAGTTGGAAACTACACATTTGGATATACCTATTAGTGATCAAGTTGATAATTTAGAGAATTTGATCATATTGGAATCTCAAAATATGAATCTTTCAGATGGCTTGGTTTTACAAAACGTTGAAGCTGTATCCACGGTTATTTCTAGCATTCCTTTGAAGGAAGTGATTCAAATTGTGAACTGGAAAAAGTATCAAACATTGAAGAAGAGGAGGGTGATCTGATACATAAACATTGCGATTTAAATCATATGAAAGGGATCAATTCCAAAAATGAGGATGATGGAGAGGAAGAACATATTGAGGAAGGAGAAATTTTACCTAGTAAAAATGACTCTCTAATTGGGAATTCTAAATGTGTTAATGATATTTCCTTGTTGTCTCCTCGCACCAACCAAAACGCCAAAAATATCGAGAATGGATATACCAAAGTTGGTAGGAAGAAAAATAAAAATACCAAACTCTTAGATGGTCATTCATCTAGGGTTACTCGAGCTTCTATTCCTTCCTCTTTCAATGGTTAAAGCCATTATTTGGAATATTAGAGGTGTGGGCAATCTCCCTTCTATGGATAGGGTTAAAAATTTGTGCAGTTTTCATAACATTAACATTTTGATTTTACGTGAGCCTTTAATTTCTTCTTCGAAGATGGATGTAATTCATATTAAGTTGGTCTTTGATTTATCGTTTAGTAATTGTTCTAATAAAATTTGGATCTTTTCGAAACATTGGGTTAATTTAAGCATTCTATATGACTATTTTTAAGTAGTTCATACTAGCATTAAGTTTCTTTAATTTTGTTGTTTTGCTTCCTTTGTTTATGCATCTTGCTCATTGACTACTAGGAGGATTTTATGGTCTCAAATCTCTAATTTTTCAAATAATATTTCTGAGTCTTGGATGATTAGTGGTGATTTTAATTATTTCTAATACTGCTGAGAGGGTGGGTGGGAATCCTCCCAATTTGCAAGCTATGGAAGACTTTAATGATATGATATTAAACTCTAATTTGCATGATATTGGTTTTAATGGCCATGCCTTTACTTGGAATCAAGTTACTATGTGGCAATGTTTAGATTGTATTCTTTTAATAATAATTGGATTGCTAATTTTCCTAGTACTCATATTGAGCATTTATCTAAAACCTTATCTGATCATTCTCCCCTGCTTTTAAATATTTCTATGCAGCAGAATAGTAGTCATTCTCCTTTTAGATTTCAAAATATATGGCTTCTTCATGACTCTTTTCTTGATATAGTTGAAAGCAATTGGCATGCCCCGTTATTTCCTTCTGACAATATTTTTGGTATGAATAGATTTTGGCTTAAGCTCAAAAGGTTTAAATAGAAGTTGAATTGGTGGAATAAAGTTGTGTTCAAGAACTTATTTTTGAATATTATTTATGCTGAGAATCAAGTCACTTAGGCTGACAATAATTATATGCTCAATCCTTCTATGGAAAACCTTTCCTTATTGAATGAGAACAAAAATGTTTTATTTAAACATCAAATGCAAGAAGAGGTTTTTTTGGAGACAAAAAGCTGTTTCTAAATTTGTTGTGGAGGGAGATAGGAATACTAAATTTTATCACAATATTGCCAATCATAAGAAGGTTGCTAGTTTTAATCACAAAATTATTAATCATGATGGGTATCACATTGATTCTCCTAATTTAATTTATGAATCAGGTATTGATTATTTTAAGAATGTGTTTAACAAAGATTTTAATCCGGTGTTGGATGTAGCCTTCTCTTTCATTCCTTCTATTATTTCTGATGAGGATAACAATATGCTTATTAAAATTCCTTCTACTGAAGAAATTTGGATGATTATCAAAGATATGAACACTGATTATGTTGCTGGTCCTGACGGTTTTACTACTAAATATTTTCAGAAAACTTGGCATAACATTAAAGATGATTTGGTCAATGCTGTTATTGATTTCTTTAAGGGCAATCCCTATCCTAAGTTTTTTACTTCAACCTCTATTGTTCTTATTCCCAAAAGTAATGTCACTAATTTTTGGAGTGATTTTCGACCGATTAGTCTCTGCTCTTTTTCAACAAGCTCAATGCCAAGTTGATCATGAGTAGATTAGCTTTAATTCTTCCTAAAATTATCTCTTTAGGATAAACTGCCTTTGTTAAAGATCATTCTATTTTTGATAATATTTTATTGGCTAAGGAATTAGTTCATGACTTGGAGGCTAAAATTACTGGTGGTAATGCAATCTTCAAAATTGATATTACCAAAGCTTATGATAACCTCAATTGGGGTTTTCTTTATACCATGCTTAATGTTTTTGGTTTTAGCAATGGTTTTATCAAAATCATCAAAAATTGTATTGAGCATTGTTTCTTTTAGATTATTATTAATGGCAAGAATCAAGGCTATTTTAAGTCTTCCCAAGGTCTTAGGCAGGGGGATCCATTATCCCATGCTTTGTTTATTATGGCGGTGGAATTTTTTTTAGAGGTCTTAATGATTTTTTCATGAAACATCCCACTTTACAGTACCGGACTTTGGGTGGTTTACCTATTTCGCATTTGAGCTTTGTAGATGATTTTATTATTTTTACTAACGGGTCCAAAAGAATGCTTAACATTTTTTTTAGATTTCTTCATCAATTCCAAACGTCTAGTGGTTTAATGTTTAATCCTCTTAAATGTTGTTTTATTACTGCTAAGTCTATTTCTAGTCAAAGGATCATGTTGATTCAGAACAATTTTGGCTTTATGCATAATCAATTACCCCTCAAGTATTTAGGCATCCCTCTTTTCAAGGGTAGGAAAAGATTGCATTTATTTGGGGATTTTTTTTAACTATTCAAAAAAAGCTTTCTACTTGGGCCTTTAATTTTCTTTCTTTTGGTGGTAGATTGGTGTTAATTAAGAGTGTCTTGTGTTCTATTCCCATCTACTTATTTCATACGTTATATCCAACTTTAACTATTTATAGTAGGCTTGAAAGAATTTTCAACAAGTTTTTTTTGGGAGCTAAGGAAGGTAAGTCTGCGATTTGTTGGGCTTCTTGGAATAAATGCTCTAGTGTTCAAGATGAAGGTAAGCTTGGATCACTTATGGCTCTTGGCTTTTCTTATAAACTTTGGTTTAATTTTAGAACTAAGAAAAGCCTTTGGGCTAAGTTCATGGATGCTAAATACTGCGTTGGAAAGCATCATCTTATGTGTTCTTTTAAAAAAGGGGATTCTTTTAATTGGAAGAGGTTGTGTTCTATTAAATGGGATGCTGAGAGTTTTATTTAATGGGATTTGGGGTGGGGAGACATTTGTTTTTGTCAAGACAATTGGTTGGGGGTTTCCTCTATTGATAATTTGCTTAATACTCATACTACCAGTACTTGTAAAGTTTCTCACTTTTTCATGATAGTATGTGGAATGTGGTTTATCTTTCTGAGATGGTGCTTGATTTTATCATTAATCTTATTCTAAAAGTTCCCCTCCAACTTGACAAGAAGGACTGCATTCTGTTTAATAAATCTAATGATGGTTGTTTTAATTTTAAAGATGCTTAGCATTCCATTAGGAACTAGCATGCTGAATCTCATATTTTTTTCTGCCATTTTGTATAAAGCTATTCCTATTTCTTATTCAATTCTTACGTGGAGAATTTTGCATAATTACATTCCTGTGGATAGTATTTTAATCAAGAGGGGTTTAAATATTATTTCCAAATGCCAATATTGTTTTCACTTGGAGAATTTAAATCATGTTTTTGTTAATGGTCCCATTGCTATGAAAGTGTGGTTGTTTTTTGATAATTTGTTTAATAATTAGTTTTATAAGGAGTATTATAATATTAAGAACATTATGCATGATTGGTTTGTGTCTTCTAAAAGCAACATCCGTAATATTCTCCCTGTTATTATTTGTTGGTATATTTGGAAAAGTAGAAATGAATCAAAGCATGATAACATTACCATGAATGCTTTGGGTATTATTGTTAAAATTAAGGATAAAGTAAGACAATTATTTTTGGTCAATTTGATTAATGGGAGTAATTTTATTGCTTGATTAAAAATAGCTGAGTTCTTCAATATTAATATTTCTTCTAATAACCATAATCGTAAAGATATTATTGTTAAATGGCTAAAACATCCGTTTGGTTCATAAACTCAATACTGATGGTTCTTTTAAAACTCTAGTTGCTGGTTGTGTTGGGCTTATTCATGATTATAATGGTGATATTATTGTGTCTTTTGTAGGTCCTTCCCCTTTTAAAAATGCCATTATGGCTAAGCTTCAAGCTTTAAAGTTTGGTGTTCAACTTTGTATTTCTTTAGGGATTACTAGTGTTTGGATTGAAGTTGATGCCAAGCTTGTGATTCATTATATTAATGGTATTTCTAATGACATTCCCTCTTATTTCTACATTATCAGGGAAATTTAACAGTCTTACACTTATCACCCATAATATTTCTCACATTTACAGGGAAGACAATTCTGCTATTGATTTTCTTGCTAATATGGGTTGCAATTTATTGGATTTTGTGGATTATGTGGGGAATTATATTCCGGACAAACTTATGGGATTGGCTAGACCTGATCGTATGGGTCTTCCTTATGTTAGAAGCTCATAATTTATGGGTTTTGTCTTTTCTTGGCATGCTTGTGGGACTGGCTTGATTTGACCATTGGTTTTGGTTTTGATTTTTTTATGAGTTGTGATTGTTTTAAGAGGGTTTTTTGGTCCTTGGAACTTGTGATCGAGTAGTTCATGAAGTATGGCAATGATTGTAATCTAGTAGATCTAAACCTCTGTCTCCTTTATTGCTCATCTGATCCTCCTCTCTTTAGAGGATTATGTGGGTGGGCGGGTACTTAATTAGTTTGTTAGCTTAGGGATCCGATTGCTGCTGGATGATTTCTGGCTTTTTTAATTCTAATGATTATTGCTCTTTCAATTCTAAGATGTTTTTTAGTCATTATAACTAGTTTGTGGATCTCAACTTTACTAGATTTTGTGGTTTGCGTTACTATACTATCATCCCTTATAACATTTTGTTAGATTGTTGTATGGCATCTCGTTTTAGTCCCTATTTCAGCGGGTATTTTTTGTACTGGATCAGATTTGAGCAGCAGGTGTCTTATTTGGGTTTTGATTATCTTAATATCCAGAGCCTTTTTTGGGTTGGATTATTTTCTTTATGGTTCATTCAGAGTGCTATTTGCGTGGTTGATTTTGCTGGGAGGCTTTTTTTTGTCTTGGGTATGTAGTGCTGCAGCATTTGGATTACTTATGATGCTGTCAGTTTGTTCACCACCAGTTCTCTGGTCTGTTTACTTTGTAATTGCTGGAGGTGGAATTGTCTTTATCCTCATGATTCCTATTGGATTGTTTATGCAGCATTCCCTGTTTGTCGTCCGTCTCCAAGTTGGGGACATTTCGGTTTTGGGTTAATCTTATTGTGGTTGATTACTGTATTAGTTTTTTTGGGTTTGAATTTGTCATGTCTTGGCTATGTGGGTTGGGGTCTTCGGGTTTGATGGCCTTGTTTGTTACTAGCTTCGTTGGCTTGAGGTTACATATCAAGGCTACTTATAAGAAATTTTGGAATGCTTTCTACATCCTTATTCAACTTCTACAAGTTAAGTGGCATTATTATAATTTTGGCAGAGGGTTGTATCTACCTTTAAATATTTTTCCTATTAATACTATTACTATTTTGTTTCTATTACTTGTTATTACTATTGTCCTTGGAGGCCTTTTTTGCAGAATTTTGGAGATTTTTTCTCTTTTTTCGCAGGGTCAATTTTTGGTCGAGAAGATTGAGCTGATCGAGTATTATCTTTTCTTTTCTTTCTGGGCTTTTACTTTTGGCCTTCATAGAATGTTATTAGGTTATCTTGTGATTCCATTTAGTATGGACATCCGGCTCATAAGTTCTTTTTTGTTTTTCTCTATAGCTCTTTCGAGCAGTAGCAAGCTGGAGGTCCTTTTAAGGACCTTGTAATCTTTCTCAATAGCTGCCGACAAGAGCCCAGGGTTCGAGCTGGGAGGTTGACCTAGAGGCTTCATAGGAGGATGTTGAGCTACTTTCATCTTCAGTAGTTGATGGAGCTACTATATTAAATAAATACAAAAGAGTGATTCCTTTGTAGAGAGGAAATATGTTGATGAGAGATGTATCCAAGCAGTGGATGGTGCATAAAACCCCATCCTCGCTTATGTTATATGACTTTTAATTTTCCTCATAAAAGGCAAAGGTTTAAAAATTAATGAAAAAAGATTTTTCTATGTCTATTTTGATGATTAACCATGAAAATGAATTGCAAAATGACACTTCCTCAGAAGAAAATGAAAATCCAGTTGAGATCTTCAAGATATTCAAAAACTTAACCTTCTAGATTTGAGCTCTAAAGGGGAAGATGAGTCTGAGATCTTACCAGATGGTGACCTCACCAAAATTAACTTTTAAGGGAGCCCCATCGTGATAGATTTCTCAGATTCAGACTCCCATTAAAAAACTGATGATGCATTGCCTACGGAGGGCATAAACCCTGCCATAGTTTGTCCTCCCAAGGATATCATGGAGGTACAACTTCATGGTGGTGAAGTCTTACCCCCTATACTTCAGCCTCAGGAAAAAGAAAAATAAGTTTTCTCTAGTGATCCAATTCTAAATCCTCCTCAACAATCTAACCTCCCCTCCAGTCCACCGGGTCCTGACCCTGATGTTCTCAAGGTCGATTATAACGTCTTAGCTCATCTTAGGAAGTTGCCAGCTAAGTTGAACATCTATGATACCCTCATTCTATCGAAGGAATTGAGCAAATCTTTAATCAAGGAACTCCTCAACCAAGAGATTTTCCTAGCTCAACTGGCTTTAACTTTGCAAGATGAAGCCGTCTACTTCAAGGACATCCCAAGAGTAACCTTCTCTGATAAGGACTTACTTCTAGGTACTCCCGATCATAATCACACACTTTACATCACTATAAATGTGGGAAAATTTAAGTTATCCATAGTTCTTATTGATCTAGGCACATCGGTTAACATAATGAATATAAAGACTCTCACATACCTTAGAGTGGACACCCAAAAGCTCACCACCCACAAGATGGTGTTAAGCGAAATCAATCAAAAAGGTAAGAAGGCTTTAGGTTCGATCACCCTTCTTCTACATATAGGAGAGTTAAAAACCAAAGAAAAATTTTATATAGTTGATTCAACAATGTATTTCAACGCTCTTCTAGGTAGGCCATAGATCCACGAATATAGGATGGTTCCATCTACCCTTCACCAATGGGTCAAGTACCAATGAGACTACATTAAATATGTGATTAAGGGTTATTTGTAACCATTCTCTATTTATGAGATCTGGATCTATGAGTATACTGTGTACTATGCATCAAAAAGGTCCTTTACCGATCCTAAAGGTAAGCTTAAGATTAAGGAGGGAAAAAAACATGAGCAAAGCTCAAAAGAAAATCAAAAATCAAAAGTGGAAAAAGAGAAAAGTAAAAAAATATAATAATTAAATAGTAAAGATGACGTCGAGGGTGTAATATTTAGGCCTCCAAACAATTTGCCTCAAAGAGGTGGGAGGATAGCCCAAAGAACACGTGGTCGAGGTCATGCTTCATTCGAAAGAAAAGCATCCCTGATGTACGTTATTTGGAATCAAGTTTCGATGAGGAACCAAAAGTACAAGGTGCTATAATTTCTTTTGATTATCAAAAAATTAATCCTCCTCCAAAATTTGATCAAACATTAGAACAGGATAGTGACCTAGAGGATAATTCCCCAAAAATTTGAAGTTACCAGCCTAAATTGACTATGTATGAAAAGCTCTGTAGGAGAATTGAAGCCTTAACCTTAACACCACTGTCTGCTAGCAGGGTTATGGGGTTAGTAATTAAGAAAGATCATAATTTAAATGATGAAGTAAGGAAAGTCTCGAAGTATTATTCCTACCCCCCTGCCTCAAAGAAAGAAGATGATGTAACCCTTGAGGAGGTAGTTTTCAATGAATTAATGGAATTACCTCTTGGTTACTTTCATGTTGGTATTAAAAATAACATTTCTATAGGTCTTGTGCCAGGTTAGTGGACTAAGGGTTAAGTTAGATACCACAAGAGCATATGGCATTCAAAAAATAAAAAGAATTGGATAAGTGGTATCGGCTTTGGTACCATTAGTTCGTTTGAAGAAGATGAATATTATCTTGTGAAAACTAATCATCCTGAATCTAAGAATGTCCCTATAAATATCGTCGATCCCCTCGATGGGCTTTGTTTGGAGACTTCAGATGATTTTAATGAACTTTAAGTTTAGGATGCACCCCTGAAATTTAAGAAGAGATTAAATCGATGGTTGACGAGTTAAAAGAGATTAACCTTACAACAGAGGATGACCCTAGCCCCACCTTCACAATCTCTTTATTGAGTGAGGATGAGTCTAAGGATCTAATTCAACTTCTCTCTGAGTTTAGGTATTGCTTTACCTTGACATACGACAAAATGCCTGGCTTGTTCTCCAATGTAGTAGTTCATAAACTTGGAATTCGATGCGATGCCATTCCTTTCAAATAAGCTCCTTGACGCATGCGTCTAGAAATCTAGCAACAAGTCATTTTTTTAAATTAAGAATTTGGTCAAGGCTGGATTCATTTAAGAGGAATAAAATCCCTCTTGGGTATCCAGCATCGTGCTAATTCGAATGAAGAATGATCAAATATTGATTTGTGTTGGATATTGGGATCTTAGTAACGCGTGTCCCAAGGATAAATTTCCTTCACCCACACCAGAGCTTATGGTGGAAATTACCTCATCACATGTTATTTTCTCCTTTATGGATGGCTCATCTAGTTACAATCAAATTAAGATAGCCCTAGAAGATGAGAGAAACACTACATTCAAAATCCCTATAGGAATCTTCTGTTATAAGGTGATGTCATTCGGCCTTAAAAATACTGGTGCAACCTACTAATGAGCCATAACTCAAATCTTTGGTGACTTAATCCATAATCAAGTTAAATGCTACATCGATGATTTGGTCATCAAGAGCAAAGTCAAATATGCTCACCTATATGACTTAAGAGTTATTTTTGAGCAGTTGCGCCACTACGACCTCAAAATAAATCCCTTGAAGTGCACTTTCGATGTTACTCTAGAATATTTTTTGGCTTCATAGTGAGGCACCATGGATATGAAATTGATCCTACCAAAATCAAAGCCATCTTAAATATGTCACCTCCTAAGAGCCTTACTTAATTAAGGCCTCTACATGACAGACTGGCATATATAATAAGGTTTATCTCAAATCTATCCAAAAGGAGTCAAACCATCTCTATCTTAGCCAAAAAAGACACCAAATTCATATGGGATGAAAAATGTCAAAATGCTTTCAATAACATCAAAGAATACCTTACAAATCCACTAGTCTTGGCAGCCCCTATTCTAGGAAAACCTCTTATTCTTTACACCGCGGCTCTGGATGAGTCACTTGGTGTTCTATTAGCTCCAGTCAATGATGAGGGAAAAGAGAATACTCTATACTACCTGTACTAAAGACTCCTCCCTATTGAAATTTGGTATCCCTCAATTGAGAAGCATTGCCTTTCTTTAGTTTTTATTGCCCAAAAACTAAGACATTACATTCTTTCTCATCAAGTAAGTTTGATTTCCATAGTCAACCCGTTGCAATACTTTTTAACCCATCCTACGCTATCAGGATGTCTGGTACGGTGGTCTATGATATTGCTTCAATTCAAGATAACATTCATTCCACTACATGCTATGAACGGACAGGCCGTTGCTGACTTCCTTACATCGCACCCTTTGCCAGCGGATTCTCTTCTAAATGATAATTTACTTGATGAGCAAATTATGAGTTTAAAGGCTTCTAATTATCGTGTCTGGGAACTATATTTTTAGGAGCGGCATCCTCTCAGTGGGGTAAAGCATAGAAATCTACTATTCCTAGAAAATCTGAAATTGTCCTTATTTTCATAACACTAGAAAAGGGAATGATGCACTTTTTCTATCACTTATCAGAGCCTTGCATGAACAATGAGGCTAAATCTGAAGCTCTGATATTTGGTCTAGAACTTGCAATACTGATGAAGATTAAAGAGATTAAAATCTTTAGTGATTCTCAATTGGTGATCAACTAGATTACAGGAACCTATAATATTTTGAATCATAAACTCCTCAAGTACTATCAGTACACCAGCTACTTCTTCAAATAGATTCTATTCAAAACTTTGTATAGAATTATCCATGGAAGAAATATTATGATAGATGTCTCTTGCAAAGGAATTCGACTATCCAGAAAAAGACTCCATTCCTATAGAGATTCAAGGTTATCAAGTCTAATCTCCTATAGACTTGGAGCACATCAATAAATAATCTTCCCTAGTCCTAACTACCTTTGCAATATCTTGTGAAGATGATGATTGGAGACAACTACTGATCAACTACCTTCAAGAGGGAAAACATCCTCAAGATAAATCCCTTAACAATCAAATCAATAAACATGCTCTCTCATATGTACTTGTGAACAACACTCTCTATCATTGATCATTCTATCAAATGTGGCTATATTACTTAGACAAACAGGAAGCCCTGAAGATGATTATTATAGTCCACGCTGGACTACACGGTGCTCTTCAATCGAGTCCTAAAATGAAGATGAAAATCAAAATACTTGGATATTACCAACCTATAATTATTGACGGTTCCATGAATGTTGTAAAACATTATCATCAGTATCAGGTTCATGGTTTCATTTTCCATCAACTGCCTAATATGCTGCATCCCACGATAGCTTTGTAGCCCTTTGAGAGTTGGGGCACGGATGTTATCAGGCCTATTGACCCTCCTTCTATAAGGGGTCATCACATAATTTTATCTGCGACTGATTACTTTTCAAAGTGGGTGGAAGCAGTTCTTTTACATAATGTGACATCACACCATGTCATGAAATTCTTTCATGACCATATCATATATTAATTTGGCTTACCCCATATAATCATATCTGATAATAAGTATGTATTCAAGTGTACAAAAATTAATAATTTTGTAAGATGCTACAGTATTGATTGGAGATACTCAACGATCTATTACCCATGGGCTAATGGGTTAGTTGAGGCCTTTAACAAAATCTTGGTATAAAACATCAAAAAGACCCCGGATGATAGCAAACATAAATGGGACGAGAGCTTGGTGGAAGCCCTATTAGCCTATCAGACCACTTATAAGACCATGTTCAATCCACTCCATTCGCACTAGTGTATGGGTCCGAAGCCGTACTCCCTCTAGTAGTACATATTCCTTCACTCAGAATTATAATCCATAATCAAATTACAACTGAACAAAATGCAAAACTCAAGTTTGAAGAGCTCAAAGGTCTTGAAGAGCATCATCTTCAAGCTCAGCAAAACTTAGAGTTATATAAAGCCTGAATGGTTCAAGCTCATGATAAGTTAGTGCGACCTAGAACCTTCCAAGTTAGAGACTTGGTCTTGGTTCTTCAAATGCCTATTTTAGCTCATTGAAAGATAGGTGAAAAGTTTGAACCAACATGGCAAGGACCTTTTATCATAGAGACAGTCTACGAAGGAGGCTCGTATCAGCTAGTTAATTGTAAAGGAAATAACCCAATGTTGCCAGTCAACGGGCTTTTCCTTAAGAAATACTATGCTTGATGTAGCATAACTTTTGAATCAATAAAGGTACTTTTACATTTTTATTTAGATTCAATCAACTTTATTTAAATCTCAAATTTCAAACTCCAGTTATCTTTACCTTAAGGTTAAGTGAAAGTCCCTGTACTTCCATTCCTTAGGACTAGATCTACTAGTTATCTTTACCTTAAGGTTAAGTGAAAGTCCCTGTACTTCCATTCCATAGGACTAGATCCACTAGTGATGTAGAACGCCCACCGTGGCACCATCCTAGCTTCAATCTAGTTTCGGTCCTATATGTGGAGCAAACTTTCTCTCCACATGGCCATCCACCAATGATGGAGAATGCCCTCGGTGGCACCATCCTTGTTTCAATATAGTTTCGGTCCTCTATATGGAGTAAGATTCCTCCTCACATGACCATCCACTAGTGATGGAGAATGCCCTCCATAGAACTATCCTAATTTTAATCTAGTTTTCATCCTCTGTGTGGACAAATCATCCTCCCTACATGACCATCCACTAGTGATGGAGAATGCCATCCATGGCACCATCCTAGTTCAATCTAATTTTGGTCCTCTATATAGAGTAAGCTTCCTCCCTACAAGATCATCCACTAGTGATGGAGAACACCCTCTGTGGAACCATTCTATTTTCAATCCAGTTTTAGTCATTTGTGTGGATCAAGGTTCCTCCTCACATGGCTATCCACTAGTGATGGAGCACACCCTCTGTGGCACCATCCTAGTTCTAATCCAGTTTTGATCGTCTGTGTGAGCAAGCTTCCTCCCCACATGATCATCCAATCTTCTTTTCCTTAAGGTTAGGTGCTTTCTTCCCGTAAGATGAGATCTACTAGTGGTAAATAATGCCCTTTGTGGAACTACCCTAGTTTTAACTCAACCATAGATTTTCTAAGGTTTGGTCCTCCCTTTCCTTAGAATTAAAATTCTAGATTTCACCTGTCTATTCAGTCAACGCCAATATGTGTAGTAGAACTTCATTCTACTACACATATTGGGGGTCCATTTTTTTACATCATCTTTATATTAGGTCATTAGGATCCATCCAACTCCCAATCACCCTTTAATCCAACCTTCAATTTACCCCCAATTCAACCTCCACTCCACACATTAATCCACCTTTCAATCAACCTTTAATTTGGCCTTCAATATAGTTTCAATAATTTCCAATCATTAATAATCATTCATTTAATTATGATTGATATGGATAATTCAAGCCCAAATAATAAAATCTAAAATTCCATTCGAACCCAATGTTCCAGACCAAAACCCATGATTAACGGCCTATATCCTGAAATCCTTTTTGGGTAATTTTTATATCACTTTAAAACCCATCTAAATTACCTCTGATTCATAATATATCAATTGTATATTGATTAGGCTTGTCTCTAGGGTCAACCCTCCAAATTTGAGCCTAATCAAAGGCCTCTAACTTCTGAAATTGAAATTAAATCCAAAGGCTATAAAACCATCAAATATTTACAGCTTATGCCTTTGGACTAGCCACTTTGTGGAATTTAACCTTAGGACCATCCTCAAGACCTTTAACTTTGTCCATAGCCTTTTTTATGACATATTGAATATTAAACTGCATTTTGGTGGACCCAGTTTGACCCAAAGTTGACTAGAGGTCAAAATGACCAAAGTGCCCTTTAAGGGGAAAATTTGGACTTTTCCCCTCAACATGGCACAGTCAATTCAATCCTTACAACCTCTTCCAATGCATCATAAATATCATCTGCATTGGACCTAAACCCATGCTTTATTTTGACCTTGTTGACCAAGTCAACCATGGTTGCTCAAATGGCCCCTTAAGTGTCCAAATGGTCATTTTAGGCTAAATGACCATCCTAGTGCATGAGACCACATCCATTGGTCTCCAATGATCAAGTCAAACTTGTTGAGCCCAACCCCAGTCCCTAGTGTGACCTCATCTACCAAGTCAACCATGGTTGGTCAGATAAACCATTAACCCCATTTACACTTGACTAAGCTTCAAACCAAGCATGCAGTTATCTAGACTTTTTCCACCATCTCTCCTGGTGATTTGAACTTAATTGGACACTTTGACCAACTCAACTGTTGTCTTGGTTAATTGGACCCATGTTTTATCAACTCAAGCCAATGTGGGTCAATTCAATTTACCCAGTCAAGTTAAACCTTTCAAGCCCTCAATCTCACTCCTTTCCATGGTTCAAACTCACCTAAACTATTGATGAATCAAAGCTCAATGGGTTTAACCAAGTCAACCTACTGGAAGTGGTCAAGCCCTTCATGTGCCACTTATGCCTTAGCCTTAAACATTTTTGACTCATCCCACTCGAGCTCAAATAGCTCCCATATGCTCTCTAAACTCCACCTCAACATGTTTTGATAAGTTGACTGGCCAAACTGAAAGTTCGATAGGGATGTTAAGCCTTGATGAACTAGTCCCGAGGCTAACCAAGAGGAGGGGTGAATTGGTTATTTAAAATTTTGAGAGCAACAGTAAAAACCTTTTCGATGATTTGCAACGGAAACGAATAAAACAATCAAACGAAAAGATCGAACACAATTTCACCCAAGCAGTTAATCACAGAAAAACAAAAGTGCAGAAAGTAATCAAAATGAACACACCAAATTTTATAGTGGTTCGGTCAACTTGACCTACGTCCACTCCCCGGAGCCTCCCCTCCGGGTATTACACTAACTCAAAGTGTCTCCTTTTGCTCCCACAGTAAGGCGGAGAAGCCTGTACAAAAATCTCCTTTCCACCGACACGGTGAGGCAGAGAACCTAACCTCCTTTTGCTTCCTCCTGAAGAAGGGAGAGAACCTCGGAGCTTCTTGCCGACGATCCTCTCGCAAAGAACACCAACACGACGAAAGATGACGAGCGGAGAAGAAGACTCTGATCCTTGCTTGGAGAAACCTTCGTGAACCCCTCACGAACTCCCCCTCACAAGATCCTCTCTCTCTTTCTCCCAAATTCTCTCTCTCTCTCTAGGGTTTCTCTGGAAAGGAAAGTGGCAAAAGATCTTTCTTGTTGGAAGAAAAATATCTTTTATAGGAGGGCTCAAAATTTGCCCTAAATCTCAACTGGACGGCCCAGATCGTCCAGGACGATCTATATATCATCCTGTACAATCAGTTCAAAATCAGCTGTTTCAGCCTAGACGATCTGGCTCTTCTGGACGATCAGTGGAAAAAGTTGTTCTGATTGTCCCGTACGATTCTACGATCGTCCGGGATGATTAGTGTAATTTCAGGAATATCGTCCAGAAGACAGTTCGAGTCGTCCAGAGCAAATTATGCTGGACGACCAAAAAATGACTTGATCGTCCAGGACGATAAGAGTATCGTCTTGTACGATTAGTTCAAAAAGTGCCAAAATCATCCTGAGCACCATTCGGGTCGTACAGCAGAAACACACTATACGAACATGATCGTCCAGGACGATATGATCGTATCAATCAAATATTAATTGCTTTCCTTAAGTATCAGATTAATTTAGGCATGATTGTACTGTATCGTCTAGGACAATACACGTATCGTCCGGGATGATTAGACCAAATATCTTTAAATAAAAACTTGCCTAACTTGATCTGGCGGCTGAGAATTTCTGATTTGAGCATATCGTCCAATATGATACAATGATCGTTCAGGATGATCTGCTTAATCAGACACACTTAACTTGGTCGCCCTAATTAGGGTTTCTATTTTTACTTGATCGTCCAGGACAATGTGTCTATCATCAAGGACAATCTGAGCAAAAACTTGAACAGAAACTGTAATTCACTCAAGCTCTCCCCCTGAGTGTATGTGTGCAAGGTTACTTAGCTAGGGGATAAGTTACATTACAATTGACTCAAGAAAAAGAAAATAGTACACTTAGACACACTTGGACCTGATCTTGAGTTGGCTTGAGTTGCTCGTGATCTTTTATGCCTGAAATGGGTTAGCCAAGCAAAACACAATAGAAATATGTTTGTCATCATCAAAACCAGATTTGTAACAATCTCTCCCTTTTTGATGATGGCAAATGTTTGTGCAGTAGTTTAAAAAATAAAATAACTAGGAGATCGAAAAAAAAAATTTATATTCATTTAACAACCAAAGCAATACAGGAAACACAACTATAAAAATATAACAAGTACAGAAACTACTACAATTAACTCCCTCTTTTTACATCATAAAAAAGGAGGAGGGTAAACAGAAACACTAAGACATAAGTACAAATAGAAAAGAGAACAGCTACAAAACATAACGCTAAAACGGAGTCGGATCCTGATCGGAAGGAGGAGGTGGAGGTGGTGGGTTGAAGTAACTGTGAATGGCTATAAAGTGGGCTCCAATCCAGGTAATGTCCTGGTCATGCTGCTGTTGCTGCTGAGCAGCATAGTCAGTGAAGCACTGTAGGTCCTCAGCGTGCCGCTGCTCCTGCGTAGCAACATAGGAGTCGAATATGGCCTCCCACTGATCAAAGCGCTGCACCGGGTGCAGGTGCATCGGGTGCAGCAGGAATAGGAATAACCTCTTCCTCTTCCTCCTCAACATCCGGGGCGGGCTCCAGATGTAGTCGGGTGCTGTGTAGGACGTGGAATGAATTGTTTGTGAAGAAGGAAGGAGGAACATTAGGAGGGACTGGATACTGCAGGTCATATTTAGTTTCTAAGGCATATGCAATGATATGACCTAAAGCTAGATTTGGGCGACGCTTATGACCTGGATCCCTAATAGTTGTGAGGTGCTCGATGTATCGGATAATAAGGTCAGTGGCATTAAACTCCCTGTGGGCCAAGATGTAGTATGTGGTCAAGGACAGTAACGGGGTGATGTGAATTTGATCCCTCGCCTTTGGAATGATGGAGGAATGAAGGACGTGCTGAATGGTCCGTGCGTCCTTAAGAAGTGAAGAGCAAGCATTGTCATGGTAGGGTGCATTCATATTGCGCAGGAAGTGATTGGCGACACTCCAATCATAGTCAGGGTCAGTTATAAGAGTGTGGAGTTTGTCGCCAGTGACAGAAAGTTGAAGAATGTTGTGAAAGTCTTGGGTAGTTAGTTTTACGGGGCGTTGATTGACATACGAGCGAAGAGTGGAATAATCAGCAGAAATGTGCAAATTTGCAAAGAAAACTTGAAGAAGTTTAAGGCTGAATGGAAAGGCTAGGATAAGGATGAAGGTGAGGGAGGTGTGTGCGAAAAGATCATGAATAGGATAAGTAAGGGTGCGGGGGTTTATTATTTTTGAATGCGTGATCCCCACCTCACGATAGCACTTGAAGGCAGCCTGATCGGCTGCATTTAGAAAGCGAGGATCAACATGCCCCCGGGAGGAACTCACACCCTTTTGTCTAGAATGTTTCCCGCTAGCCATAAGAAAGTAGAAGGGAGGGAGAGTGGAAGGAGAGGTGTGAAAAAACCTTAAGAAATCGGCTGTTTAAATAAAATTTTGCCGGTTCGTCCCGTACGATCGAGATATCGTTCAAGACGATATGTACAATTATGACGGCCAGGACGATTGGTCAAAAAAGTGGTCCAATCATCCAGGATGATCAGAGATCATCCAGGACGATTAGACATAGGCGATCATCCCGAGGAGTCACGCTGGACGACCGTTGATGAAAAGTATTATCCAGGATGATTAGGTGGATCGTCCTGGACGATGTGCAATAAGTGTGACAGACGGGCTGAATTCGAATCGTCCAGCTACTAACACGTGGATCGTCCAGGAAGATGAGGTGGATCGTCCAGGATGATGACCAATAATTGGGTCCATCTCAGTCATTTGATCAGATCAGAAAAATATGGATCATATCGTCCAGGACGATGTAGGTATCGTCCAGGACGATCACCAATAATTGGAGTTTCTTAGCAGCATGATCAGAGTGGGGACGATTTTGAAATGTTCATCCAGGATAATGTTTAGATCGTCCAGGATGAAGAAGATCATCCAGGATGATGTGGGGATCGTCCAAGACGATGTGAAGAAAATAGAAAAAGATGGAGAATGGAGATGACAGATCAGGATCCAAAAAACACAACCAGTAAAATGAAAAAAAATAAAACAAAAATGAATAAAACTCGAGGCGAGAACACATAAAAGCAATGACTTTTTTTATCAATCTGCTCCAGTAAAACAGAATTCTCCCTTGATTTTAAATCCAAAAGCCAATAAGAAGACGATTGACAGTGCTGAAATCCAGAAAAAGGTTAAAAAAATTGACTTTCGTAACTCCCACCTCGGGCACCTTATAGATGTAAATCTCTTTCAAAAAAAAATCTAATTCAGAAGAAAAGAAATTAGATTCGAAAAGAGATCCTTTCAAGCCTCGTTGCAGAAAAATATCTGATATAATAGTGTTACAAAGTAATAATTCAGAAATCAGAATTTTCAAACACAAGCTTTTGAAAGTATTAAGTGGCACACGGATTTTTCTAAGACATTTAACAATCTGAAAGGGAAGAAAGCTTGGTTGGGCTCATTTTGTGCCTCTTTTTCAATTTGTTTGGCGCTTTGCACATCTTTTAATTTTTGATACACTTTGTGTATCTTTTAGTTTGGCAACATTTCGTATCTTTTTACCTTTGGGCTCATTTTGTGCCTCTTTTTCAATTTATTTGGCGCAGTGCGCATCTTTTGTAAGCTTTCTTCTTTTCAAAATCATTAAAGAGTCTCAGCTTTGAAATTATCTTCTAGACATAGGAGACGACTCTCCATAATAAGGAAGAGTAATTCACAAAACAAAAATGAGACGTCATATGATAAGTGCAATCACTTGGTTTAGAAAATCAAAATAATGACTCAAGACTTTGAAAATACTATTGATATGAGGTAGATTACTGTAGGAAGATAAAATAAATCTCTATTTCAAAAATTAAAATTTTAATTTTGAAGAAGATATTATCCAAAAGAAACACTACACCAGCAAAGGAGTTAGAGGAAAAGAAATAATCATCATTGTTTCTTCCCTTTAACAGATCTAGTGGAATCACTGCTTACCAGCTTCCAAAAAAAAGGTAAAACTCTCAGTCAGAAATCCAGTTTATCAGAAGTAGCGAGCAGTGATCGGATTTTGAAAAGCATAAACCAGTAAGTAAAAGAGATGAACCAGTAAATAAAACAGGTAAAAACTAAATCATATCAAAATAAATACTCAAATCAAACTGACACTAAGACTAAAACAGAAAGCAGAAGAAGAAAATAACAGAAAGCAAGTGATCAACATAAAAGCTAATTAACAAAAACAGAATAAAAATCAAAGAAGTCAGAAATCAGCAATCATCAGAATCAAGCATTTATATCAATCACTCGTAATCTGGTCTTCAAAATGCTGAATGAGTTAAAGGCCAGTGGTTTAGTGAATATGTCAGCCAGCTGATTTTCAGTTGCTACATGATGTAGCTCAATGTCCCCTTTCGTAACATGGTCCCTAATGAAGTGATGCCTTATATCAATATGTTTGGTTCTAGAATGTTGGATTGGATTCTTAGAGATGCAGATGGCACTAGTATTCTCACACAGAACAGAAATTATACCCACAGGTAATCCTAAATCTAAAACTTGTTGCTTCAACCAAAGAACTTGGGCCATACAACTCCCAAAGGCAATGTACTCAGCTTCAGCAATAAAAAGTGCAACTGAGTTCTATTTTCTACTGGACTAGGAGACTAAAGACTGTCCTATGAATTGACAAGTTCCAGAAGTACTTTTTCTATCCACCCTGCACCCTGCAAAGTCAGAATCAGAATATCCAATAATCTCAAAAGAGGTGTTATGCCTAGGGTACCAGATTCCTAGGTTTGGGGTCCCTAAAAGATATCTAAGAATTCTCTTAACAACAGTCAGGTGGGACTCTTTAGCATCAGCCTAAAAACTAGCACAAAGATAGACACTAAACATGATATCAGGTTGGCTAGCAGTCAGGTAAAGCAGTGATCCAATTATACCTCTATACTTCTTCTGATCAATAGATTTTCCACTTGAATTCTTATCTAACTGAATAGAGGAGCTCATGGGAGTGTTGATTGGCTTGATTATGCCCATTTCATATTTCTTCAAAATGTCCTTAGTGTATTTAGATTGATTGAGAAAGGTTCCATCATCCAATTACCTTATGCTAAACCCCAAAAAGTAGGACAATTCTCCCATCATACTCATCTCAAACTCCTTACTCATTATTTTAGAAAACTCATCACATAAATATTTATCAAAAGATCCAAAGATTATATCATCAACATAGATCTGGACAATGAGTAAATCATCCCCTATTCTCCTCAGAAAAAGGGTGGTGTCTACGCTCCCCTTAACAAACTCTCTTTCTAACAGAAATGTGCTAAGCCTCTCATACCAAGCTCTAGGAGCCTGTTTCAATCCATATAAGGCCTTTTTTAATTTGTAAATATGATTTGGATATTGGGAACTCTCAAAGCCTGGGGGTTATTCTACAAAAACATCCTCTTTTATTACCCCATTTAAAAAGGCACTCTTGACATCCATTTGAAATGGCTTGAATCCCTTATAACAGGCAAAGGCTAGTAGCACTCTAATGGCTTCCAATCTAGCTACAGGGGTAAAGGTCTCCTCAAAATCAATCCCTTCAATCTGATTATACCCCTTAGCCACCAATCTTGCCTTATTCCTAACCACCACACCAGAATCATTCATCTTATTCTTAATGACCCACTTGGTTCCCATAATACTTTGATTTCTAGGTCTTTCTACTAACTCCCAAACATCATTCCTTACAAATTGATTCAATTCTTCCTGTATAGCTAAGATTCAAAACTCATCCGAAAGGGCTTGATTGATGTTGGTGGGTTCAGTCATTGAGATAAAGGCAGAATGGTTTACCTCCTTCCTAAGTCCATGCCTAGTCCTAACACCTTCAGAAGGGTCTCCTAAGATCAGTTCTTTAGGATGAGTCAAAGAATATCTCCAATCTCTAGGCAGTGTGGTTTGAGGTTGTACCCTCTCCTCCAGATTTGCATTTCCAACCCCTTGGGTAATCTCCTCTACCTCTTCTTCTTCCTCAACTCTAGTCACCTTAGGATCAGATTCATCAAACTCTACATGAGTTGTCTCTTCCACCACCAAAGTTCTTTTATTGAACACCCTAAAGGATTTCCCCACACTAGAATAGCCTAAGAACACTCCTTCATCAGATTTGGGGTCAAATTATCCTAAGGATGATTTCCCGTTGTGCAGAATGAAAACCTTACAGCCAAAGACATGGAGGTGGGACAGGTTTGGAGTTCTACCCTATATGATCTCATAAGATGTCTTGTTCAGATTTGATCTCACATTCACCCTATTCAGCACATAACAGACAATGTTTACCACTTCAGCAAAAAAGTATTTTGGAAGTGAATACTCAGCAAGCATGGCTCTAGCGGCTTCCACTATGGTCCTGTTCTTCCTTTTAGCTATCCCGTTCTGCTGAAGGGTCCTAGGAGCTGAAAATTGTGACTAATCCCTTGCTCCTCATAAAAACTTCTAAACTTCACATTCTAAAACTCTCCACCATGATCACTATGAATAGTCAAGATCTCACAACCTAACTTCCTCTGAATCCAAGTGGAGAAGGACTTAAACTCATCAAATGACTCAGATTTATGTGACAAGAATTTAATCCAAGTGAACCTTGAGTAGTCATCTACAATCACAAAACCATAGACTCTCCCCCCTAAGCTGGCAGTGCTAATGGGTCCAAAGAGATCCATGTGAAGGACTTCTAAAGGTCTACAGGTGCTAATGTCCTTAACAGAATAAAATGAGGACTGGACTTACTTCTCTAACTGACAGGCATCACACAGGTGGTCCTTAGTGAACTTAAGCTTGGGCACACCTGTCACTAAGTCCTTTTAGGTGACTCTCCTAAGGCGTTTCATGCTGGCATGACACAATCTCCTATGCCACAACCAAGACTCATCTGGAGCAGTTTTTAAGCAAATTGAATTTTCAGCTTTAATGCAACTTACATCTAGCTTGTAGATGTTGTTGATCCTTTATCCCTGCAAAACAACTTTGTTATTTAAGCTTAAAATACAGTAAGTGGGCAGGAATTTGATGCTGTATCCTTTGTCACAAAGTTGACTGATGCTCAGCAAGTTGTGTTTCAGTCTGTCTACAAGCAAAACATTATCAATCATAAAACTCTTTGAATTACTAATTATACCTGAGCCTACCACCTTCCTAGTGGTGTTATCTCCAAGTGTAACCTTGCCTCCAGCCCTGGCCTCCAGCGAAATGAACTGATTTGCATCTCCAGTCATGTGTCTTGAACATCCGCTGTCCAGGTACCACATGCTCTCACGAGATCTTGTGTGAGAGCACACCTACAAAATCATCAAACGTCAGTTTTAGGAACCCAAATAGGTTTGGGTTCCTTCTTATGAAAAGAAGAGTGCGATGCATGTGTGTTGTACTGTGAAACAGGCAGTTTGGACCTCCACACCCAATGTGTACTACGGTGAACAGTGCAAGTGTGGGAGATGTGTCCTAACATGCCACATGAATAATATTTAACACTAGGAAAAGGATTAACTAAACATCGTGAGTGATAGTGCCCCTTCCAAGATGTGTATAAAATATGCTTTGATAAATTTGCAACAGATTTTTCAAAAGGTGGTGGTGCATAAAACTCTTCAAAAGTAGGTGATTTTTTATTCTTCTCAAAGGAAGCAATTTTCACTCTTAAAAATTTGTTTTCCTTGTTAAGACTAGCAATTTCAAAAGTCCTTACAGTTTCATTACTTTCTAGGTCACATGCCATATCATTCAATTTCTTAAAAGTAGCTTATAATTCAACATGCAATGTTTTTAATGCATCATGCTCAATAATTAAATCAGAATGCTTTTTATTCAGTTCATCAAATTCATCAAGTAAAGACATGTGATTGTTGTCAAGTGTGGAATGATCTTTAATTACAGAATCATGCTCTTTTTGCAAAGTCAAATAATCCAATTTCAAGCTAGCATGGGTTTTCTTAAGCTTCCTATACGATGCATGAATTTTTTCAGATACTTCAAGTAATTGATCGTAAGTAAGCTCACATACATCTTCCTGGTCCAACTAACCAGGGTGATCATCAGCCATCAGACACAAATTTGTTTTCTCCTCTTCAGCTTCAGTCTTAGAGGAGTCGGATGCAGAGTCTGCCTAGAACGCCTTCTGAATTCACTTCTTATCCTTTCTGAACTTGTGTTTCTCCTTACCCTTCTCCTTGCTTGGATGAGCTTTAAGTGTAGGACAATCAGCCTTAATGTGTCCAGGCTTCCTACATTCAAAATAGATAGTATCAGATGAACCCTTAAAATTTTTGTTGGATTTACCCTTGTTCCACTTCTGAAAGTTCTTGTGTTTCTTCCTTAGAAAGCTTTTGAATTGCCTTGTGATCAAGGCCATGTCATCGCTATCCGACCTGGAAGAGCAAGAATCACTATCGTTGGCCTTCAGTGCCACTATTTTCTCCTTCTTCCTCTCACCTGCATCAAGCTGTCTTTGGTTCACCCCTTGCTCGTAAGCAATGAGTGATCCAAGTAAGTTATCAATAGAATAAGTATTCAAATCTTTAGATTTAGTGATTGCAGTTATCTTAGCATCATATGAAGAAGGCAAACATCTAAGTATTTTGTTCACTCTTTCGTAGTTTGTAAGTTTTCTACCTAAGGCATGCAAAGAAGTGATGATTTGAGTGAATCTAGTATATATTTCAGAAATGGTTTCAGTAGTTTTCATGCGAAACAGTTCATAGTCATGAAGCAAAATATTTAACCTAGACTTTTTGACCTCAGTTGTACCTTCATACATGATGCACAATCTATCCCAGATTTCCTTACTAGTTGTACACGTAGAGACACACATATAATCCTCAGATTTTAAAGCACAGAAAAAACAGTTCAAGTATTTGGCATTCAATTGTGCTAAATCACGATCATCAAAAGTCCAGTCAGCAAAGGGTAGTTCAGTTTTCACATTGTTAACCAATCTAAAGGTGGTTCGTATCCATCCTTAACTAGCATCCACATGCGATAATCAATTAATTGTAGAAAAGTGGACATGCGAGTTTTCCAAAAGTCAAAAGGAATATTATCAAATAATGACGGTCGTGTAATTGAATAACCTTCAGCAGTATTACGATTACCAAAGTTAGCCATGGATCAAATTCAAAAGTTTTTAAACTTAAATTTTGAATCCCGCTCTGATACCACTTGAAAGTTCGATAGGCATGTTAAGCCCTGATGAACTAGTCCCGAGGCTAACCAAGAGGAGGGGAGGGGGTGAATTGGTTATTTAAAAATTTGAGAGTAAGTAAAAACCTTTTCGATGATTTGTAGCGGAAACAAATAAAATAATCAAACAAAAAGATCGAACACAATTTCACCCAAGCAGTTAATCACAGAAAAACAAAAGTGCAGAAAGTAATCAGAATGAACACACCAAATTTTATAGTGGTTCGGTCAACTTGACCTACGTCCACTCCCCGGAGCCTCCCCTCCGGGTATTGCACTAACTCAAAGTGTCTCTCCTTTTGCTCCCATAGCAAGGCGGAGAAGCCTGTACAAAAACCTCCTTTTCACCGATACGGTGAGGCAGAGAACCTAACCTCCTTTTGCTTCCTCCTGAAGCAGGCAGAGAACCTCGGATCTTCTTGCCGACAATCCTCTCCCAAAGAACACCTACACGACAAAAGACGACGAGCAGAGAAGAAGACTCTGATCCTTGTTTGGTGCAACCTTCGTGAACCCCTCATGAACTCCCCCTCACAAGATCCTCTCTCTCTCTAGGGTTTCTCTGGAAAGGAAAGTGGCAAAAGATCTTTCTTGTTGGAAGAAAAATATCTTTTATAAGAGGGCTCAAAATTTGCCCTAAATCTCAACTAGTAGGCCTAAATAGTCCAGGATGATCAGTTCAAAATCAGCTGTTTCAGCCTGGACGATCTAGCTCTTCTGGACGATCAGTGGAAAAATTTGTTCTGATCATCCCCTATGATTCTGCGATCGTCCGGGACGATTAGTGTAAATTCAAGAATATCGTCCAGAAGACAGTTCGGGTCGTCTAGAGCAAATTGTGCTGGACAACCAAAAAATGACTTGATCGTCCAGGATGATAAGAGTATCATCCTGTACCATTAGTTCAAAAAGTGTCAAAATTATCCTGAGCACAGTTCAGGTCGTACAGCAGAAACACACTATACGAACATGATCGTCTAGGACGATCCTGCGATCGTCCAGGATGATATGATCGTATCAATCAAATATTATTTGCTTTCCTTAATTACCAGATTAATTTAGGCATGATTGTACTATATCGTCCAGGACGATACACGTATCATCCAGGACGATACACGTATCGTCCAGGACGATCAGACCAAATATCTTAAAATAAAAACTTGCCTAACTTGATCTAGCGACTGAGAATTTTTGATTTGAGGATATCATCCTGTATGATACAACGATCGTCCAGGATGACCTGCTTAATCAGACACACTTAACTTGGTCGCCCTAATTAGGGTTTTTGTTTTTACTTGATTATCCCGGATGATGTGTCTATCGTCCAGGACGAACTGAACAAAAACTTAAACATAAACTCTAATTCACTCAAGCTCTCCCCCTGAGTGTGTGTGTACAAGGTTACTTAGCTAGGAGATCAGTTACATTACAATTGACTCAAGAAAAAGAAAATAGTGCACTTAGACACACTTGGACCCGATCTTGAGTTGGCTTGAGTTGCTCGTGATCTTTTGTGCCTGAAACGGGTTAGCCAAGCAAAACACAATAGAAACATGCTTGTCATCATCAAAACCAGATTTGCAACACAAACTAGTCAATAAAGCATTTAAATGAGCTTATATGGTCAACTCCTTACTCAAATGCCCACACCATGGTTTCACATTACCTCCAAACCATTCCAATAAATCATTAGGTTCCCTTACTTGCCACATCAGTAACCTTGACCTTATTGACCGATCAAACCAGTATGATCAAAAACTTAATTTAATTCCATTTCCCTCCAATTAAGGCTTCTATAAGAGGGCTATTTAAGTGAAAAAGCACTCCCAAAGATCCCTTAACCAAGCCCAAGGGCTATCCTAAATAGAAATGGCAAGAGTGGTACCCCTCCCACATGAGCCACCCAATGGCATTCCCAACTGACCCAGCCTTTCTACTGCCATCCTAACCACTTAGGGAACGTGTCAATGATACAAAGGAGTGGCTTTATCAATCAGACCCATCCAATCTAAACCCTAGACTTAAAATGAGCCAAGGCATCTCATTTCATTATTCTACTCAAGCCTCAACCTCCAAGCCTCAGCCTCCAAGCCTTCCTAAAGCTGACTCTTCTATCATTTTAGCTCTACACTTTCCCCTCTTCACTTCTATAGTTCAATCCTACCAGAGAAAGGCCACCAAATATGAGTTCTCCAGCCAACCTTCCTCCAACTCTGTCCAAGGCTTGAAGCTAGGGATCTAGGCCATTTCGATAGTGGATTTCTCTTAGGAAGCTGAGCGTCGACAATCTACAAGCTCAACTGATTATTAAACTTCCAAATTCATCATTTAAATCAATGTATATTTCAAACCCTAGCTCAAATCACACTGGCTTAAATAGCTTTTCATAAAGTGCTTTTAAAACCAAACAAATACATCCCCATGAATGCTCTTCGTGTATACATTCTTTGTTTAAAATTTAATTTGATTTAACTGAGTCATTTTATAGAAAGAGCTAGTTCTTTTATTCTTGGGCTAATAACATGATTTGCATGCCATGTACATTTTTTTAGCCGTTAATCATTTTATCAATGGCTTTGATTTCATTATTTTATTGTTTAATTCGACCGTGGATTTGACCCTACAGTCCCATTTTTGTTTGGCTTGACGCAGGCCGTCAAATCCAAACTGCAGGCCTTCCAATGTTCATCGCAGTTAATGGCCAATGATTATGGCAGTGCAATCATTGGCCATCATTTCCTTCTGCCACCGTAATTTTGATTCAGTGGTTTAGATGCTGCCGCGTGGCCACCCTGATGCCGCAATTTTTATCCGATGGACTAGATGTTGTCGCATGGCCCGCCATCATCGATGCCATCATTTCTTTTTTATTTCAATTAATTTAAATAGTTTTAAAAGATGTTAATTAACAGAAACGTAAAAATTGATATAAAATTGAAATTTTCATACAAATATCATAAGTACTCATTTTTTTAGGATTAAATCCTCTTTTATTTGAAGTTAAAATTAAACAAAAATATTTTATGAATTTTAAGTAATTTTAGTTATTTAATATTTGGTTTTTAATTGATATTCTATTAGATATAACTCCAAATAGTTTAAAATTTTGGGATATTTATCTTCAACATAACTCTGATTTCTAGTAAATTTTTTAGAATTTTCTAACCTATATTTTAGTATCAATCAATTCTACATTACTGTAAGCTAGAATTAATTTAATATTTGCTAATTTCTTGTGATTTGACTATGGCTTGTCTCCTTTCAATTAAATCTCTTCATTAAAATTTTAAATATAGTTTAATTACGAATGAGTTGAACTAATCAAATCAAGTGCAAGTGTACAGGTCATTTTGCTTGTGGACCTCAATTTTAGTTTGCATGTTCATCATTTAGGCACTTTGTCTTGCATTTGAATTTGATTAATGAAAGCTATGGTATATGTCTCTTATATCATAGTATATCAAGTGCAACATTATGGGGTAGTGTTTCATTGAGTGAATATTTAATTGTTTGAGTTGTTATGGGTTAACCCAAAGATTTCCAAATTCATTCCTTCTACTCTACTTAGTTTTAGGTCACTTGATTGCATGGTGTGGCTGGTTGTGTATTTGTTAAGGGTAAGAAGACTTTGATTTCAACCTATGCAACTTAGTGACACTTAAGGACAAAAGTTAAGGACAAAGTCTAGAATTTTAGGAAAATTGTAGCAAATTAACCATACATCCAATAGAGGCAAAATTTTGGAACTTTAAACTTAGTGACATTACTTATCTTAGGCCAGGACATTACTGATTTTAAAGGTCATTAAATTAGAAATTTAAATAACTCAAAATTAACCAATTCATTAAGCCTAAAACTTCAAAAACTTAGAATTAATTCATATTAAATCCAAAAATGATAAATAATATATCAAATTGACAAAAATTCAACTCTCAACTTAAAAAAATTAAAAGCCCCTTGACTGGACCCTTAATTTCACCTTAATTTAATATTAATAAAAATTATCAATTAATTAATTTAATTAATTAAAATAATTCAAAATCCCAAATAATTCTCAAAAACTTAAGAACACTCCCTTGGGTCATTCCTGACCTTTTGGAGTGATTTCAAGAATTTTGGAATCAATTTGGATCAAAATCAGAGCCTTTTTAATTAACAATTTAAATATTTAATTAATTAATAAAAATGTCAAACTGCCAGAATTAAGTCAAAGTCAAAAAGTCAATATTTTGGTCAATTATAGTTCAAATTTGAGTGAAAAACTTCAAAAATTTATAACTTAACTAGAAAAATCTAATTCTAGCAATCTTTGTGTATAATTACTCATCCTAGGGTCTAATATTCAAGAAAAATATTAAAATTTAGAACTCACTTTAATTTAAATAGTCAAAATTTGACCCCTTAATTTAATGCATTAAATAATTCATAAAATTCCAAAAATTTAATAATTAATTTAAAATCCAGAAATCATTAACTTGATTAATAAAATCAATCAACCAACCCTTTTATATATAACAAGTACTCCAAAGATGATGTTTTTAGGATGGACTATCTTGAGCTGTGGGGCTAAGTGACCTAAGGTTACTTCATCCTCGAGGACACTATGACACACCACGAATAAATTCAATGGAGTGTAATACTTTAAAATTAATTGACCATTAATTACTTAACCAAATTAAAATACTTAATTCAACTATATTAAGAAGGTTTTTAGGATGGACTACATTGAGCTATGGGGCCACATTTCCTAAGGTGGTTTCATCCTTAAGCCCACTGTGAAATGCCACAAACTAGTTGATGGGAAATTTATTAACATAATCCTTAAAATCAGAAACAAGCTAATTTAATTAAAAATTATAAATCCTCTTAATCTCCAACCAATTAAATTAATTAATAATACTAGCTACTACTAGGTAATTTGGGCCTACAAGACTATTAACTTAGCCCCAAGGAACAGGAAATAAACTTCACACCCCTTGTGTAAATAAAGGTAGAAACCATTCAACATTTAAAATGCACTTTAAAAATCAACATCAAAATATTAATATTTAAACTTAAATTAAAATTCTCCTTTGACTTTCAATATATCAAAATACTAGACAACTTTAATAAATTATCCAACATATGAAGTATCAAAGCCACACAGCTTGATGCACACACTTTATGTTGTTTATTAGGACAACCAACTCTAGTTTTAAGCTAGGCTAGTGTTTTACTTTCCTGTTATTGTGTACCGAATTTTTATGATTTTCACTGCATGCTGGTCGTACTAATTTAGTTGATGTGATTATTTATTTATTGATGTAATCTATGAATTGATGTGATGGGCAATAGACTACCCTTATGCTAGGATGATCTAGAAGCTCACAGAATTTTTTTCAGGTGGCCATGCTCATAAATGATTGAAAATAAAGGGGGAAAAATTAAAGTTAAATTAATAAATTTTTTGCAGGTGCTAAGCATGTTAAGCTTCCTTAAAATTAAAAGAGCATGGTCAAGCATGGTTGTGATTAAAATTTAGGTAATTCAATATATATAACTATTTGGGATGTTGATTTTCATATTAATTGCTTAGGATAACTATGCAGGTGTTCCACAGTCTTTTACAATTTTTTTAGATTTAATGTAATTTAATTTAAGTCAATTGTTGTAAAAGTTAACCTTTGAGAAGGGATGTTATACATCCAACTTGGAATCCAAGGAGGAGGGAACATCCCTTAAGGGAGAGTTCCCTTCCATTTGGAGGTCCAAGTTATAATGATTTGAAAATCCAAAGAGAAAAGAGAACACTGAAAGTTTGATAGGGATGTTAAGCCCTTATGAACTAGTCCCGAGGCTAACCAAGAGGGGGGGTGAATTGGATATTTGAGACAAAATAAAAATCTTTTTATAACTTGCAGCGGAAACGAATTAAAACAACGATAAAAAGATCAATCACAGATTTCACCCAAGCAGATAATCGCAGTTAAATAAAGTGTGGAAAATAATAAGAAAGAACACACCGGATTTATAGTGGTTCGGTCCAACCTGACCTATGTCCACTCCTCGGAGGCACCCTCCAAGTATTGCACTAAACCAAATAGTGTCTCTCCTTTCGCCCCCACAGCTAGGCGGAGAAGCCCTTACAAAATCACTTCCACCTTCCCCGGTGCGGCGGAGTAGCCGGGTCCTTTGACACCAAAGAGCACTTCTTCTTCCCAAAACTTCCTTCGAGACAAGCCTTGAATCCGACAGTACTTAGGTGCAAGCCTGCCGGAGCAACCGTGTGAACCCCCTCACACTCCCTCTAGAAACCCCCTTCTCAGGCTCTTCTCCCTCTCAAACTCCACCCTTTCCTTTCTCCCTTTCAAGCTCACTCTTCGAGTTTTCTCCAAAAGAACGAAGCCTCAATGGCTGCCAAAGACACCTATCAAGTGCCTTGAGAAAGCTTAAATAAAGAGCTCCAAAAACCCTTCCAAATTAGTTCTGGCGGCAAAGATCGTCCAGGACGATCGCAGGATCGTCCAGGATGATTTTCTCCAAAAGACGGCTTCAGAAAACCCTAAATACTCAATTCTGCCGCCAAAGATCATCCAGGACGATCTCAGGATCGTCCAGGAGGATGTGCTCCAAAAGGCGGCTTCAGAAAACCCTAAAAACTCAATTCTGCCGCCAAAAATCATCCAGGACGATCGCAGGATCGTCCAGGATGATGTGCAGAATTTGACCTGATAGTCCCGTACGATCCTAGGATAGTCCAGGACGATCAGAACAAATTTTGCACAAAACGTCCAGTACGATATATAGATCGTCCAGGACGATTAGAACAATTTTTGACTCTTAAATCCTTGCCTAAATTGTCGTGGCGGCTAGGGTTTTGAGATCATATTGGATCGTCCAGAACGATATAAATATCATCCAGAACGATTAGTTCAATGAACAGATCGTCCTGGACAATCAAAAATCGTCCAGTACGATTTATTCAAAAGTTGAACTTCTGGTTTTGACAGGATCTCACTCCCCCTAAGTATGTGTACACATGGTCATAAATAAACATATACCATTACAGGACTTGACTCAAGGAATTAAAAAGTACATCAATGAGAAATACAATAAAGCCTATTCTACTCATTCTTGAGTCTTGAATCTTTCTTGTATTGATGCATGTTGTTCCTGAAATGTTAGTACACACACAAATAAATATACATTCCAAATATTAGAAGATGTGAGCCATAATGTTTGTTATCATCAAAACAGAAACTTGTGAGCCCGAGTCGTAACAAACACTCCTTCGGGGAGGAGTTTCTTTCCATTTGGATACCTAGACCCAACGAATCCAAGGAGCTTGCAGAAGGATAAAAATGTGAAGACATAGAGAAATCTTATTATCAAAGTCACTTGCATCAGTTTTAGGAGTAGAATCCAGGTTATTGTCAGTGGTACCCAGCTACTTTTAATTTCTACAGACCCTTGGTTGTAATTAAGTGACACTTGCCACATGGACTTTATATTTAATTTGATGTTAATTTATTGATTGTTGACATTAATTATGCAATAGAATTGCTAGCTTTTCTAGGTTTCTTTCTTGCATGCCGATTTTGATCTAGCCGGGATATGTTCAGAGGCTCATGAGGGTTTGATTAAAAAACCTTTTCTACTTTAAATTCAATAATTTTTTTAGGCTCACATAAAAATTCTAATGATTTTAAGAAGTAAGCTTGGGTTCGCTAAGAGTTTGCATGCATTCACATTAACTGCTTCTCCTCCTTATTAGGCACCTCACCACCTGTGGGTTCTGGCAGACCACCTAGCATATTAGGGTGCAATTTTATCAAGGGAATATTATGCAATCTCTAGGATAAAATCTATTTTAAGCCTTTTTTAAAAACTACTTCATATTAATTTTACATACATGGTCAACTAGCATGCATTACATTAGAAATAAATTAAAAAGAGTTAAAATTTTAATTTCCCTTTTATTTTTTAGCATCAATCACCCTATATAAGTTAAGGAGACACTAAGGATTTTCTCTAGACATCGGCCGCACTTCTCAAAAATTTAATCAACAAATTTACTTATCTTTCATTAAAGACTGGACACAAAGATTTTAAGCGCCTAGGTGCTTAGCTGGCTCCCCAATCTAGGTCAGGGTAAGTCCATATTTACACTATATTAGTAAGGCTCATGCTATTATTATTTAGTGCCTAAATTAAGCTTAGGATCTGGGGCAGACTCAAAATCATATGACCCCAATTTTTGGGAATATAATTCTACCAATCTAATAAATTATCAACTTGAATCAAAATTCTCTTCAAACTAAGATTTAAAGCCCAATACATAAGATAGATGAGGGTATTTTTGAAGTGCTTTAGAATCTTAAAATACCTCCTATCTTTCATCATTTGGCCTTCAAAAATAATTGTTCAAAATTTGATCCAATCCTAGTTGAAATTCAAACCTAACTTCCCTTGATATCACTCTTTGAAAATTCTAAATAAAATTTTTGCAGTTATTTTAATCGAGAATATTCGTAGGAAACTCAATTTTCCTATGATGTAATTAACTACAAGGGCTTACGCTCGTAGGAGATTTAAGACCCTAGATTAATTTTCAAAACTTAATTAATTTTCTTTGGAAAAATTAAAATCAACGATGACCGTTATCGTCATATTCAAATAAGTAATAAGGAATGATATTTTCTTCTCTTGAAAAAATATATCTTATGTTGTTATGATATTGAATATGAAATTAGCGATAGCCCATCTGGATTATCATAGTTAAATACTTAATTCAACATCATTTTGACCCTTTGAGGTCATATATTGTTATTTCCTGAATTTGGCTATGATATACGGGATGAAATTTTAAATTCTAAATCTGAACCGATCATAAAATCTTTTTTCCACCTCTCAAGGTGGTATAACATTGCTAATGGATGTTCAATTTCAGAATTAAAATTCAAAAGTTAATTTTAAATTTTCTAAAGAAATTTAATTTTGATTTGCTTTGTATCTTTCCAATGCAAAGTAAATCCATTTTTTTCAACCCAAACAAAAAAATGGCAACTCCACTAAGGAGGAATCTCTCTCCCCATCTTTAATAATGGTAGAAATTTTATTACATTAGTGGTTTTGACTACCTTTCTTTTGTTGGTCCCTCTACCCATTTCTTCCTTGGGTGAGTGTGGCCAACATAAAAAAAATCAACAAGAGAGGTGAGTGAGAAAACCTCTAGCAAAATTTGGGCTTCGACATTTCTCCCCAAGTTAATTGGCAGAATGAAAGAGTTAAGCTCAATTCTTGGGATCTTCATATCAATTTCGTAAACCTCCATAATTGATTGATACTTAAATATATTAGTTTCAGAATTTGAAGGAGATCCGTCAATCTCAATATTAAGGTTTAAAATCCTCTACTAAAGTCTAGGCTTTGACATTTTACCCCCGAAGTCAATTGGTGGAGTAAAAGAGTCAAGTCAATTTTTTGGGATTTTCATATCAATCTTGTGAACCTGCATGTTCGAGTAAAATCCAACATGTTGAGTTTCAACATTTGAATAAAATCCTTCAATTTTAAAAGCCTGAACTTCTTTAAATCATTTAAATTAACTTCAAATTGCCACCATCATGTGTAATGCTACAATATCTCCTTGTATCCCAACATATGCCATGAGATCTAAGATTTCTTCAAGTCATAAGTGACCTTTATATTTTATCATCATATGTTGGGTTATAGCTTTCTATATCCCAATATATGTGATGAGATATAATATCCCTTATGATTTTTCAAACTCCACTTTAAGATTCTAATTCAAACTCTCTCTTTTTAATTCCAAAAATTGACTCTACTATAATGGCTGAAAAATTGATCTTCTCCCTGGATCAAGACATGTGTGTTGAGGAACTGATCTGTAACAATACTATTTAGTTTGGTATGGGATTTAAGACTCAAACTATCTGAAAATGAAGGAGTAATTTTTAACCTAGCTGCTGAGGGAGAAAATTACACCCCTATGGTAGAGATAAATGTTGGGTTGGGGACTAACTCCCCTGCTCCTAAAAAGGAGGTTACGGTCGTCTCCATACCCATTGCATCTTCTACCAGGGTGGTAGAGAAATTGAAATCCCTTGTTAAAAGTATTGAAGTTAAATCTATTTTTTTAAGGATCAAGTTCTGGAATTTATTTCATGAGTAAAAACCATAGGAAGTACTACTTACAGAGAGTCATAAAGAAGATACAAAATCCCGAAAGATTGTTGAGTTAAAGGCTTTTGGCTAAGTCGAGCCAGAGGCTGTTGAGGTGTTACATATTCCTGCTTCCTCTCTACTCCTTTAAGAGAGCCTCTTCTACCCTCTTGCTGCTACCGTAGGGGAGGAGGGAATTATCATGATAGCTAGCTCTCCATCATGCCTAGTGGATTATTCAATAAAGAGAACTCCAAAAGAGAAATAGATTTAAAGAACTAGGATCCTAAGGAACATAATCGACACTCGTGCTACCCAAGCATGTGAAACAAAAGAGCAATTCATAAGACACCTGAGGGGGTTGATCTCCCATTAGTTTGAAAAAGAGTTCCTGAAGGAAGAAAAGATAGAAGCTAGAAACCTGACTCCTCAGCCAGTGAGGAAGAATAAGAAGTTTATTAAATAACTAGTTGCTTCCCCACTAGGTGCCTCACCTATTATCTGCTAAGATGAAGGAGATTATTTTGACCAAATTTGGCAAAGGTCTCCCCCACTGCGGTAGGTCAATGATCCCACCAACAAAAATTGCTAAATTGGCCTCAGTGGTAGTTAAGCCTTAGAAGGAGGATAATGACAGTAGATTGATAGAAATAAAGGGCAAGAGGCCCAAGTATCCTGAAAAGCAGTATGTTTCGAAGAAGATTAGTAAAAATGAAGATGCACAGACGACAGTTGATATCCATAGTCTCCCTACCCAGGTCTATGAGGGCTCCCCCTCACTCGTTGTAGGAACTCCTACCCTTCAAGCTCCTTCATCGCCTCCTGAGGAGGATGTCCCTCACCCTGTTGAGGATGCCAGCCTTACGACTACCGACCCTAGGATAATCGAAGGGGAGGGGATAGTGTCTACAATCGATGAAGAAATGATTGATCAAATAGTTGTAGAGCCTCTCACTGTCGATGATCTTAAGGTCTAAGATATCCTCTCTAAGCTAGAAGGAATATAACCTGATGATATGATTGATTACAAGGGGTACCTATCCATCGACCCAGAGTCAATAGAGGGTAGACCAGTTGAAGAGGTGTTATAAAAAATTAGAGATATTGTCAAGAAGAAAGAGGCTATGGAGACCTTTGATCTAGACTTAGATGATTTACTAATGGAAGAGGATGAAGTTACTATCGGTAGCATCAACATGGTTGAAACTAGAGCATCCGTTAAGAATGTTGAGCCTAGCAGATATCGATTTGGTAGGGAGGAAGACTCAGCAGCTGTTGATTCTGATTCTGATTCTGATGGGTCAGTCAGACCGAGAGATAATGATGAACATATTAAGGATCTAGAAAAAAAGTTACAGAAATACTACCGAGATTTAAAGACATGCTGAGCCAGTTGGCTGAAACACAACAACCTCTGCCCGAACAGTCATAGCTAGTAGTGCATACAGTGCCTGGGTAAGGCAAAAAATTAGAATCTAGTTTGAAAATTCCTGAGTCAATGCCAGCAATCCCTCTAATTCATACACTAATTCCTTTAGTCCTGCCAGCACTAGCCAAGAAAGATATTAAGCAAATGTTTGACGATCAGGCAAGGGAGACCTTTGCCCATTCCCAAGGGACCGCATCTATTCTGAAGGTAGGACATACCCCAAAGAATATGATTTAGTCCCTTACCTGAAGGTATTTGTGCCCCCATCTTTTAAAGTCTTTACTGGTGTTGAAAACCCAAGACAACATCTATCCCACTTCTGAGCAAGCTGTTACAACGTAGGAGGGTTATATGCTCTACTATTTTCCTAGTTTATCAGAAATCTCTGCAGCATCCCTTTTGAATGGTATGTCGATCTGTCCAACAGTTCAGTGAGAACTTTTAATGAGCTAGAGAATCTATTCTTAAAGAGATTCTCAGGAGCTCAATAGTGTACAACCATAGGCAATCTGTTCATTGAAAAGAAAAAGCCAGGAGAGTCTTTAGTTGAGTACATCTTGAGGTGAAAAAATCTCTCAATGAAGTGTAAACCCTAGTTGCAAGAGCAACACATAGTGGAGATTTTTCTGAAGAATATCTACAGGTCTATTACTTTTCTTCTGAAAGGGTTCACCATTAAAACTTTTGAAAACCTCCTAATAAGGCAAGTAACCTTCAGGAAGAGGCACCTCTGATGCCATTCTTAAAGGATCTATCTGATGATAAGAAATTTTCCAAACCTGTAAAGCCTTTTGAGAAGCAAGCATGTATAATTTCCATAGTCGATAAAGGAAAGCAACCAACCACCACTCAACCCAGAACTCCTCCTCCAAAACTAATACATAAGCCACCATTTCAGGTAGCACCTCAGTCTATTAGAGAACCTTACTTGATTCCTTTTAAAGAGAGATTAGCAAAACCTTATCCTTTTAAAAGGGATTCAGTGAGAAATATCTTTAGAAGTCTTTTGAAGAAACCAGACATCAAACTACCGAAGGCCAAGAGGTTGGAGGATGCAAGTAAAAAGGATGATCCTAATTGTTTCCCCCAACATCGCATGCTAAGCCACCCAATTGAGGATTGCATTATCTTCAAAGACTAGCTTGAGAAGAACTTCAAGCAAGGTAATATTATAATTCCTAAAGAGAACTTGGTAAATCCAAATCAGGGGTTGGTCAAGCTAATCTCAGGTATAAATTCTAACATTTCCTTATTAATTGATGAAGATTGGGATATTATTTTATCTCAAGCATTTAAAAAGTTGATTAATAAATCCTTTCATCTTTCTCAACAGCTACCGATGAGAGCCCCGGGTTCGATCTGGGAGGCTGACCTAAAGGATTCACAAGAGGATGTTAAGTTGCTTTCCTATCTAGTAGTAGTAGGAACAACTGTATTAGATAAAAAAAGAGTGATACTTTTATAAAGAAGATATATGTTGATAAGAAATGTATCTAGATGGTGGATGGTGGCATCAAAACCCTATCCCCACTTATGTTAATTGACTTTTACTTTGCTCCATCAAAGGCAAAGGGTCAAAAAGTAATGAAAAAAGATCCTTCTACATATATTTTGATGATTAATCATGAAAATGAATTGCAAAATGACACTTCCACAGAAGAAAAGAAAAATCTTATTGAGATCATTCAAGATATTCAAAAACTCAACCTTCCAGGTTTGACCTCTAAAGGGGAAAATGAGTCTAAGATCCTATCAGATTGTGACCTCCCTGAAATTAACTTTAAAGGGAGCCCCTTTGTGATAAATTTTTCAGATTCAGACTCCCTTTCAGAAAATTATGATATATTGCCTACGAAGAGCATAGACCACATAATAGTTTCTTCTCCTGAAGATATCGTGGAGGTACAACTATGTAGTGGTAAAGTCTTACCCCTAAGGCTTCTTCCTCAAGAAAAAAGAAAATAAGTTATCTCTAGTGATCCAATTCCAAATCCTCCTCAACAATCCAACCTTCCCTCCAATCCACCGGGTCCTGACCCTAATGTTTCGAACATCAATTATAACATCTTAGCTCATCTTAGGAAGTTTCCAGCTAAGTTGAGCATCTATGACACCCTCATTCTCTTAAAGGAAATTAGGGAATCTTTAATCAAGGCACTCCTCGACCCAGAGATTTACCTCGCTCAATTGGCTTCAACCTTAACCTCATTGTTAAGGTTAATCAGGATAGTGACCTAGATCATTCACCAAGGTTACTACTGAGCTCTCCTGACTCTCACGATTGTGAGTGCGATTCCATTTTCCACTGTTGATCCTTGTGGTTCCTACTGTAGTTTTACGTGGTTTTGTTTTTTGATTCTTTTTTCGGTGCCTTGGTATTTTCTTTTTTGTTTACTTTTCCTAAGGCTGACCATCCTTAGGTTTTTCTTTTCATTTTCTAGATGGCATCAGTCTCCCCGTCCTCTGTGCCTAATACATGGGGTAATCCACCCTCTACGTTGATTACTAGTAGGTGCTTCCTCTTCATCCATCCGATTATAATTTTTCTTTTTTGTAAGCTTCAATTAGGGGTTTTACGGCTCTTTTAATTTTTGATGATGTCATTATGAAACTTACTACTCCTTATTAGTTTACATTGGTTGGGAAGTTTTTGATTCGCAAACCTAATTTTGATTCTATCTGTTCCTTCTTTGGAAATTTGAAATTATCGGGTGTTTTCTCGATTAGTTTACTTGACACTAGGCATATTACAATATAACTATCTAATGATTTGAATTATAGTCGTGTTTTTGTGAGGAGAACTTATTATATAAATAACTACCAAATGAGATTATTGAAATGGATGCCTTATTTTGACATTAAGGAAGAATCTCCTATAGTGCCTATCTGGATTTCATTTCTGAATTTACGTTTCTATTTTTTTAACTCTCATGTTTTACATGCTTTAGGGTCACTCTTTGGTAGGCCTCTTCAAATGGATCAAGCCATAACCTCTAGATCGAGGCCTTCGGTGGCTCAGATTCTTGTTGAATTAGATATCACGAAGAAGCATCCTAAAGATATTTGGCTTGGTTTTGAAAAACCAGGTTATTTATAGAAAGTTGAATTTGAAAATGTTTCAAATTTTTGTATTCATTGCAAAGTTCATGGCCACTCTATAAATGATTGTTTTGTAGCTCTTCCTCAACTTAGGAAGAATAATAAGAGTTCTAAACCTATGGTTGGGTAACCATTAGCTAACTGACAACATAATAATGTTCAACAAATTGAGCAAAATGTAAATATGGAGGATCGTAATGCATGTGGTTATGACATAGAGAATGTCCCTTCTAAATATCCCCTTAGGAAGAAAGAGTTTATGATCGAAGGTATTAATGTACTTGAAAATAATAAGGGTTCTGCTCTATGTGAGGGCTTGCAATTAGGTGATTCGGGTGAATTGGTTAAACAAGTTTTGGAGGAGAGAGCTGTTGAAGATTACAAATAAGGCTTGCCTAGCTCTTTGATCAATCATGATAATGAGGGTAACAAAAAGATTGAGGGGTATTACTCCAATCCAGCTAATGGTAACCATATGATAGAATCTAAGGATAATTTTTCTCTAAACAAATTAATGGTGATAATTGGGTAATTCGGCTGATCATGTCTCCAACAGGCTAAATTTGTCTCCTGGGGGGGTTGAGAACATGGAGGGGGAAATTATTTCTTAGGATTTTTTATCCCCTAAGGATATTCTCAAGGGGAATGCTAACAGCTATTTGTCATCGCCGAATGGTAATGCTAAAAATACTGAGGAAGGTTTCAAAAATACGTCAAAAAAAAAAAAAAACAAGATCAATAAGAATCAGACTTCTTAGAACCCTAGGGCAACTCGAGCTTCTAATGCCTGTTCATTTAATGGTTAAAGCTCTTGGGTGGAATATTATGGTTGTGGGGGGGCCTTTGTCTAAGGATAGGGTTAAGAATTTATGTAGGATCCATGATATTCATATGCTTGTTTTAATAGAGCCTTTAATTTCTGCTTCTAAGCTCGATACTGTTCGTAAAAATCTTGGTTTTGTTTTGCCTTATGGTAATTATTCTAACAAAATTTTGATTTTTTGGAAACATTTTATTTGCTTAGATATTATTATGGATCTACCTCAAACAGTTCATACTAGCATAAATTTTCTTTAGTTCTCTTGTTATGCCTCTTTTGTCTATTCTTCTTGTTCTAAGTTGGGTAAAAAGATTTTATGGGAATAGCTCACTGATTTCTCTTCAACTATTTAAGCCCCTTTGTTAGTAGGTGGTGATTTTAATACTATTACCAATGCTTCTAAAAGGGTCGGGGGGTAACTCCCCTAACTTTCAAGCTATGAAAGATTTCAATGATATGATTTTGAATTACAATTTACATGATATCAAATTTTTTGATAATATTTTTACCTGGCAAAAGGGTACTACATGGAAAAGATTGGATCATATTCTTTTTAATGATTTGTTGATCATGTCCTTTTGGATGACTCACATTGATCATTTAATTAGAACTTTATATGATCATTCTCCTTTATTGTTAAGTATTTCTATGAACAGTAGAAATATTTTTCCATCTTTTAGATTTCAAAATATGTGGCTCCTTGAAGATACTTTTTTCAATGTTTTACAAAGTAACTAGCATGCCCCCCTTTTCCCCTTTGATAATGTTTGGGTATGAATAGATTATGGTTTAAACTTAAGAGATTCAAACAAAAGTTATCCTAGCATAATAAATGTATTTTTAAGAACATCTTTACTTGTATTTTGGAAGCTAAAAAAATTGTGGATATTGCTGATAAGAATCATAAGCATGACTCAAATTTTGAGAATTTGTCCACTCTCAACATAGCTAAAACCTGTCTTAACAAACTCTAGGAAAAAGAAGAGGCCTATTAGAGACAAAAGGCCTCTTCTAAATTTCTTGTTGAGGGTGATCGTAGTACCAAAATTTTTCATAGTATTGCTAACTATAAAAATGTGATTAATCAGATTCATAAAATTACTTCTCCTGATGGTTTGGTCATTGATAATACTGATTTGGTTTTACACTCTGATGTTGAGTATTTTAAAAATGCCTTTAATAAAGATTTCTACCTAAATTCCAACATTGACTTTTCTTTTATTCCTTCTATTATTTCTGAGGAGGACAACTTGTATTTGACTAAGACTCCCACTAAAGAGAAAATTCGGCAGACCATGAAATATATGAATTCTGAATTTGTGGTGAGCCTAAACTGGTTCACCACTAAATTATTCAAAAATTCATGGTCTATTATTAAAGGGGATCTTGTCAATGCGGTTGTGGATTTCTTTTTGGGTAACCCTTACCCAAAACTTTTCACTCTACTTCTATTGCTTTAATTCCTAAGAAGAATGCCGTTAATTTTTGGAATGATTTTCGTCCCATCAATTTATGTTCTTTCTTCAACAAGCTCATTGCCAAGTTACATATTGGTAAGTTAGATTTAATTTTACCTAAGATTATATCTCTAGAACAAATGGGACTTATTAAAGGTAGGTTTATATTTGATAATGTTTTGCTTGCCTAGAATTAGTTCATGATTTACATGCTCATGTTGCTAGGGATAATATCATCTTCAATGTGTATATTACCAAAGCGTATGACAATTTAAATTAGGAATTTTTTTAACACTATGCTAAAGTGATTTAGTTTCGATATGAAATTCATTAAGTTAATCAAGAATAGTATTGAGAATTGCTTCTTCTCTGTCATGATTAATGGTAAGTAGCATGGCTTTATCAATTCTTCTCATGGGCTTAGACATGGAGATCCTCTATCTCTGGCTCTGTTTATCATTTCTGTGGAATATTTTTCTAGAGGGCTTAATGATTTATTTAGATCTCATCCAATTCTTCAATTTAGAACTTTTGGTGGTTTTCCTATTAATCACCTGAGCTTTGATGTTGATTTCATTATTTTTACGAATGGCTCTATCAAAATGCTTTACATCTTATTTCAATTTCTCAATAGATTTTAGCTTGCTAGTGGTTTAATTTTTAACCAATTTAAGAGTTATTTCATTCCTACTAAATCCATTTCTCTAAGGAGAATTATTAGTATTGAAAACAAGTTTGGTTTTGCTCCTAAGAGCTTACCTATGAAGTATTTAGGTACTCCCCTTTACAAGGGTAAGAAATGTTCTCATTTATTTTATAACAACTTCTCTACTATTTATAAGAAACTTTCCACTTGGGCTTTTAATTTCCTTTCATTTGGTGGTAGATTAGTCCTCATCAAACATGATGTTCTATTCCTATTTACCTATTACACACTTTAAATCCGACATTAAATGTTTGTAGTAGAATGGAAAGAATTTTCAATAAATTTTTTTGGGCTGCTAAAGATGGTAAGAATGCTATTTTGTGCAGGTCTTGGTATAAACTTTTTGGGGTCTTGGATGAGGGCCGCTTAGGTTTAAAGACTTTGACTTACAAGTCCAAAGCTTTTTCCCACAAACTTTGGTTTGCTTTTGGATCTCAAAAAAGTTTATGGGCTAATTTTATGCTCTCTAAATATTGTGTTGGTAACCACCCTCTCATTTGTTATTTTAAAAAAAGGTGACTCTTTTAACTGGAAAAGGTTATGTTCCATTACGTGGGAGGCTAAGCAATTTATCCAATGGGGGATGAGGGTTGGTAACATTTTCTTCTAGCAAGACAACTGGTTAGGTAATTTTTCTATTGATAATTTACTTAACACGCACTTTACTTGTACTTGTAAAGTCAAGGACTTTATTATTAATAGGGTATGGAATATTAATTTTCTTGCTAATTATGTTCCTGATTTTATTATCAATTATATCATCAAGATCCCCATACATTTGGATAATGAGGATTACATTTTGTTTATTCTTTCTAATGATGGTAAGTTTGCTATTAAGCTGGTTTTGAACTCTATTCGGCAAGCTCACCCAAAACTTTGGCTTTATAAGGCAATTTGGCATACCAACATTCCTTCCTCTTATTCTATTCTTATGTGGAGGATTTTGCATAAATATTTGCCTCTGGATTTTATTTTATTGCATAAGGGTTTTCATATTATCTCTAAGTGTCAATGTTGTTATCATATTGAAAACACCATTCATGTTTTTATGCAAGGCCCTATTGCTATGAAAGTTTGGTTATATTTTGACATCATATTTAATGTGTAATCTTCTGGTATTTATTCCTCTACCATTAATCTTCTTAATGATTAGTTTATTTCTACCAAAAGCCATATTAAAAATATTTTACCTGTCATCATTTATTAGTTTTTATGGAACAGAAGAAACGAGTCTAACCATGAGGGTATTAAAATGAATGGTTTATGTATAATTGCTAAAGTCAAGGATAAAATTATGCTGTTGTTTGTTGCCAATTTACTGAATATAGATTGTTTTATAGGTTTTTATCATATTGCGGTTGATTTTGGTGTTTCTCTTCAATCTTCTTCTTTTGGTTTTAAAGATAGAATTATTAAGTGGTTTAAACCTTGTGAGGGCTGTTTCAAACTCAATACTAATGGTTCTGTTATCAATTTAAATGTTGGTTGTGGTGGTATTATTAGAGATTTTAAGGGTCATGTTATTATTGCGTTTGTAGGTCCCAATAATGCTAGTACTGCTATTAAGGCTGAGATTGAAGCCCATTTTTTCAGTCTTCAATTTTGTATTTCCTAGGTATTACTACTGTTTGGATTGAAGTTGATGCCACTCTTTGGATTCACTACATTGAATCATGCTTATTTTTACATGCTTAGAGATATAAAACATTGGCTCTCTTTTATATCATGTTATATTTCTCACATTTGGCGGGAGGCAAATGTTACGACTCATTTCCTAGCCAAACTTGGGTGTAATTTAAACGATTTTATGGAATTTTTTTAAAATACTTTACCTGGGAAGCTTCTAGGAATGGTTAGATTGGACCGCTCTGGTCTTCCTTACATTCGGTTTAGTTAACTGGTCTTGATCTTTGATTTTCCTGTCATGTTTCTCTTCACTTTCTGGTTGTTTATGATTTATTTCATTAATTGCTTTGCTGTGAGTTCTGGGGTTATATCCTTTTGTGACATTCCTGGTTGTAGTTGGAATTTTACAGTTGACGTCTTTTATGTGCCTCATCCCTTATTTCAGCCATATTTTGGTATTATGTTGCTTTTTCATTTGGTGTTGACTATGATCTCTTCATGGGGGGTTTTTTTCTCTGGAGGTTAGTTTGCTGGTGGTTGAGTTGTTTGGTTTGTGTCTTGATGTCCCATTTTTTTGTTAGGGTGCTCTTAGCTATATTGAGTTTGGCTATGATTGTAACTTTTTGGATATTAACTTCTTGGACCTATGTTGCTCATCTTCTCCTACTCTAGTTTTTAGAAGGCTGAGTGGTTATGTAATTGGGTTGAGAGTTATATTTCATGTATGTAACTATTTTTACTAGATGATTATCTGGCATTACTGGATCTGCTCAGCTCTCTTTATTCCTTGTATTAATGTGTTTAGGATTTATTGCTTCCTCTTTAATTTTAGTTTTTTTATTTTCAAGTGAGGCACTATTTGGATTGATCTTTACCATCTGGTGGATCTTTTGGCATGGTTATTTTGCTGTTGGCCTTCCTTTTTCTATCTTTAAAGTCTATTTTTAATTTTTGTTCTAGAGGAGGTTTGGGTTTGAGCAGTAGGTTCTTTGATATGATTTTCCTTACTCTCCTAACCTGAGCCATTTTCTTATTTTGATGGGTATTTATCTGTAAAACATGTCAGATATTGCTCAGCTGAGCCAGTATGATTTGTGGTTATTGCTCATTTCTAGTTTCAATTCTGGGTTGTTGATTGTGGTACTTGCTGGTATTGTCTTATGTGGACTAATGATCGCTTTTTATCTTTATTGGTTTTCAGGCTATCCTTTTTTGATCTGGGCGTCGTCGGGTTATTATTGTTTTTGTGCTATCACTATAAGCTTGTTATAGGGTTGCTGCTTTTACGGGATGATCTTTATGTGTTGTATGATTTTGGGTTGACACTACCTTATTATATAGTTATTAGTTTTCATATGTTATTGATTAATGGTGTTTACTAGGAGGGCCTTTATTGTCCCGTCTGGAGTTTACTGGTGTTATTCTGCTATCTTAATAACTCTTTTATGGGGCTTCTATTTTTTAATAAGGATTTGTATGTATTGGATTATTGCAGATCTGTGCTGTCGCATCATTACGATCAATGCTTTCACCTGATCATGAAAGTTGGTGTTCACTGAGCTGTTTATTGGCATCTTTCTTTTCCTTTTCTGAGTTATACTTATGTGATGGTTAATGTTATTTGTTAAACTGAATTTTTTCTTGGTCTTACGTGATTTTTGTGCTATATCTGAGTAGTATCTATTGGTTTTATCTTATTGCTTATGGTTATGTCTTTACTTTCTTGTGGTTGTAGTTACAGGTGGAGCTTATCTCATTCCTTGCATGTTATTTTCAATTACAAATATCTCTATAATTTTCATTCCCTCACTTTATTATGTTATTTCCATATCATGTTTTGCAACTTTTTGTTTTGCAGTCTCTATTTTTTACTGGTGTATTTTTTATCGTAAGATACCTCTTTTGGCAAAAAGATTGTGCATAATACTGATTCCAATATCTTTCTTTTTTTGGGTGTTGGCTCCAAGCCGCCCTAGAATGTTATTAGGTTTTCTTGTATTTTTTATTAGAGGAGACCTTTAGCTCATAGATTTTCCTTTTTCTTTTTTAGCTCGGTTGATCATTAGTGAGCTGAAGGTCCCCCTAAGAGCCTTGTAATCCCTTTTTTAATTAACACGTAGACCCCTCCATGGATTTTAACAAAAAAAAAGGATAGTGACCTAGAGGATGATACTCCAAAATTTTGAAGTGACCAGCCATAATTGGTTATGTATGAAAAACTTAGTAGGAGAATTAAAGCCTAAACCTTAACCTCACTATCTGTTGGTAGGGTTATAGGGTTAGTGATTAAGGAAGCTCTTAATTTAGATGGAGAAGTAAGGAGAGTCTAGAAGTTTTATCCTGGCCTGTCCGCCTCAATGAAGGAAGATGATGTAACCCTTGAGGAGGCAGATTTCAATGATTTAATGGAAATACCTCTTGGCTACTTTCATGTTGGTGTTAGAAACTATGTTTCTAAAGGTCTTGCACCAGGTTAATGAACTAAGGGTCAAGCTAGATACCACGAGAGCATCTGGCATTTGAAAAATAAGAAGAATTGGATAAGGGGTATTAGCTTTGGCACCGTTAGTTTGTTTGACGATCACGAATATTATCTTATGATAACTGATTATCCTAAATCTGAGAATGTTCCTGCAAATATTGCTAATCACCTCAACGGGCTTTGTTTAGAGACTTTAGATAATTTCAATGAACTTCAGGTTCAGGATGCACCCCCTGAATTCGAAGAAAATATTAAATTGATGGTCGACGAGTTAAAAGAGATTTACCATGGAAAAGAGGATGACCCTCACCCCACCTTCATAAGCTCTTTGTTGAGTGAGGATGAGTCTAAGGATCTAATTCAACTTCTCTCTGAGTTTAGGGACTATTCTGCCTGGAGATATAATGAAATATAGGGCTTGTCTGCTGACGTAGCAGTTCATAAACTTGGAATTCAGTGCGATGCCATTCCACTCAAATAAGCTCCTCAATGCACGCATCTAGAAATCAGGCAAAAAGTAGTTTCTTAAATCAATAAATTAGTCGAGGCTGGATTTATTCAAGAGGAACAATTTCTCTCTTGGGTAGCCAACATCGTACCAGTTCGAAAGAAGAATGATCAAATCCAGATTTGTGTCGACTATAGGGATCTGAATAAGGCGTATCCCAAGGATGAATTTTTATTACCCATACCCGAGTTTATGGCGGACATTGCTTCATCACATAATGTTTTCTCCTTTATAGATGGCTCATCTGGTTACAATTAAATTAAGATGACCCCAAAAGATGAAAGAAACACTGCATTCAAAACCCATATAGGAAGCTTCTGTTATATGGTGATGTCATTCAGCCTTAAAAATGCCGGTGCAACCTACCAACGAGCCATAGCTCACATCTTTGATGGCTTAATCCATAATCAAGTTGAATGCTACATCGATAATTTGGTCATAAAAAGAAAAGTCAAAGAGGCTCACCTATATAACTTAAGAGTCATTTTTGAGCGGTTGCGCCGCTACGACCTAAAAATGAATCCCTTGAAATGAGCTTTCGGCATCACTTCGAGAAAATTTTTGGGCTTCGTAGTGAGGCACCATGAAATTAAAATTGATCCTGTTAAGATTGAAGCCATGTTAAATATGCCACATTATAAGAGCGTTACTCAATTAAAGTCTTTGCAAAGCAGATTGGCATATATAAGGATTTTTATCTCAAATCTATCTAGAAGGTGTCAACCCTTCTCTGACCTAGCTAAAAAGGACACAAAATTCATATGGGATGAGAAATTTCAAAATGCTTTCAATAACATCAAACAATATCTTACAAATCCACCAGTCTTGGAAACCCCTATTCCGGGAAAACCTCTTATTCTTTACACCGTGGCTCTAGACGAGTCATTTGGTGCCCTGTTAGCTCAAGTCAATAATGAGGGGAAAGAGAATGCTCTATACTACCTGAGCCGAAGACTCCTCCCTACTGAAATCTGGTATCCCTCAATTTAGAAATAATTATCTTGCTTTAGTTTTTGCAGCCCCAAAATAAAGACATTACATGCTTTCTCATCAAGTAAGATTAATTTCAAGATTCAACCCATTGCAATACCATATGACCCGTCCTACGATGTCAGGACGTCTGGCACGGTGGTCTATTATATTTCTTCAATTCAAGATAACTTTCATTCCCCTGTATTTTATGAAAGGACAGGCCATTGTTAACTTCTTTGTAATACACCTGCTGCCGATGGATTCTCCTACAAATACTGAGTTGCCAGACGAGTAAATCTTGAGTTTAAAGGAGTCTGATGATCGTGTTTGGGAAATATATTTTGATGGTGCGGCATCCTCTCAGTGGGGTAATACATAGAAATCTATTATTTATGGAAAAGCCAAAATTGGCCTAATTTTCATAATACAAGAAAAGGGAATGATGCACTTTTTCTATCACTTATCAGAGCTTTGCACAAACAACGAGGTTGAATATAAAGTTCTAATAACTTTTCTAAAACATGCAATACTAATAGAGATTAAATAGATTAAAATCTTTGGTGATTCTCAACTGGTGATCAACCAGATTATTGGAACATATAAAGTTTTAAATCCTAAACTCCTTAAGTACCGTCAGTACTCTAGTCACCTGTCGTAACTTTGTATAGAATTCCCCGCAAAGGCAATTCTATGGTGGATGCCTTAGAAAATCTTGCAATGGAATTTGCCTGTCCAGAAGAAGGCTCCATTCCTATAGAAATTCTGGGTCGTCAAGTCTTATCTCCTATATACTTGGAGCACATTAACAAATAATCTTTCCAGGTCCTATCTTCCTCTAAAACAACCACTAAAGAAGGCAATTGGAGACAACCACTGATCGACTACCTTCAAGAGGGAAAACTTCCTCAAGATAAATCCCTTTATAATTAAATCAAGAAATGTTCCCTATCTTATGCACTTGTGAATAAAACTCTATACCATCAATCATTTTATCAGATGTGGCTATGTTGTATAGACAAACAGGAAGCCCTGAAGATTATTAATGAAGTCCATACCATACTATATGGTGCTCATCAATCGAGCCCTAAAATGAAGATGAAAATTAAAAGATTGGGATATTACATGCCTATAATAATTTATGATTGCATTAATGTTGCAAAACATTATCACCAGTGTTAGGTTCATGGTGTGGTTTTACATCAGCAACCTAATGTGTTGTACCCTACGATAGCTTCATGGCCCTTCGAGAGATGGGGCACGGATGTTATCAGGCCTATTGACCCTCCTTCTACATGGGGTCATCGCTTCATTTTAGCCATGACTGATTACTTTTTAAAGTGGATTGAAGTAGTTCCCTTATGCAATGTAACATCATGCCCTGTCATAAAATCCTTTTATGACCATATCGTATATTTATTCAGCATACCCCACAGAATAATATCTGATAGTAGGTCTATATTCAAGTCTACAAAAATTAATAATTTTGTAAGATGCCATGATATTGATTGAACATACTCAATGATATATTACCCACAGGCTAATGGGTTAGCTGAGGCCTTCAATAAAACCTTGGTGCAAACTATCAAAAAGACCATATATAATAACAAACGTTAATTGGATGAGAGGTTGGTGGAAACCTTGTTGGCATATCAGACCACTTATAGGACCCTAATCCAATCCAATCCATTCATGCTAGTGTGTCGGTCTGAGACCGTACTCCCTATGAAAGTACATATTCCTTCACTTAGAATTATGATCCAAAATCAAATTATAACTAAATGAAACACACAACTTCGATTAGAAGAGCTCGATGGACTTGAATAGCATCATTTCCAAGCTCAACAAAACTTAGAGTTGTACAAAGCCTGAATGATTCAAGCTCGTGATAAGTTAGTGCGACCTAGAACCTTCCAAGTATGAGACTTGGTCTTGGCTCTTTGGAGGCCTATCTTAGCTCTCTAAAAGATCAGTGAAAAGTTTGAACCAATATGGGAAGTACCTTTTATCGTAGAGGTAGTCTACAAAGGAGGCTCATATCAGCTACTTGATTGTAAAGGAAATTACCCATTGTTGCTGATCAATAGGCATTTCTTTAAGAAATACTATGCTTGATATAGCTCAACTTTTGAATAAATAAAGATACTTTCATGTTTTGAATCAGATTCAACCAAGTTTGCTTAAATCTCAAATTTCAAACTCTAGTTGTCTTTTCCTTAAGGTTAAGTGTAAGTCCCATTACTTCCTTTCCTTTGGACTAGATCCACTAGTGATGGAGAATACCCTCTGTGGCACCATTCTAATTTTAATCTAGTTATTATCCTTTGTGTGGAGCAAGCTTCCTTCCCATATGACCATCCACTAGTGACGTAGAATGCCCTCCATGGCACCATCCTAATTTCTATCCAATTTTGTTCCCTCCATGTGGAGTAAGCTTCCTCCCCACATGACCATCCACTAGTGATGGAGAATACCTTCCATGGCACTATCCTAATTTCAATCCAATTTTGGTCCTCAGTTTGGAATAAGCTTTCTCCCCATATGACCATCTATTAGTGATGGAGAACACCCTCTGTGGCACCATCCTAGTTTCAATCTAGTTTTGATCCTTTGTGTGGAGCAGGTTTCCTCTCCACATGACCATCCACTAGTGATGGAGGATGTCATCTGTTGCACCATCATAGTTTCAATCCAGTTTTGATCCTCTCTGTGGAGCAAGCTTTCTCCCCACATGACCAACCATTGGTGATGAAGAACGCCCTCCGTGGCTCCATCCTAGTTTCAAACCAGTTTTGATCCTTCATGTGGAGCAAGCTTCCTCCCTACATGACCATCCACTACTGATGGAGAACTTCCTCTATGGCACTATCCTAGTTTTAATCCAATTTCAGTCCTCCATGTGGAGCAAGCTTCCTCCCCACATGACCATCTACTAGTGATGGAGAAATCCCTTTGTGGCACCATCCTAGTTTCAATCCAATTTTATTCCTCTATGTGGAGCAAGCTTCCTACCTATATGACCATCCACTAGTGATGGAGAATGCCCTCTGTGACACCATCCTAGTATCAATTCAGTTTTAATCCTTTGTGTGGAGAAAGCTTCCTCCTCACATGACTATACACTAGTGATGGAGAACGCCCTCCGTTGCACCATCCTAGTTTTAATCTAATTTTGGTCCTCTATATGGAGCAAGCTTCCTCCCCACATGACCATCTATTAGTGATGTAGAATGCCCTTCATGGCACTATCCTAGTTTCAATCTAATTTTGGTCCTCTATGTGGAGCAAGATTCCTTATCACATGACCATCCACTAGTGATAGAGAACGCTCTTTGTGACACCATCCTATATCTAATCTAGTTTTGATCCTTTGTGTGGAGCAAGCTTCCTCCCCATATGATCATCCATTCTTCTTTTCCTTTAGGTTAGGTCCTTTCTTCCCCTAGGATTAGATCTAATAGTGGTAGAGAATGCCTTTTGTGGCACTACCCTAGTCCCAACTCAACCATCGATTATCCAAGGTTTGGTCCTCCCTTTCCTTAGAATAAAAATTCAAGATTTAACCTGTCTATTTAGTCAACACCAATATGTGCAATAGAACATTTTTTTGCTACAAATATTGGGGGTTTATTTATTAACCTCATCTTTATATGAGGTCATCAGGGGCAATCCAACTCCCAATTACCCTTCAATCTAGCCTTTAATAACCGCAAATTCAATCTCAACTCCAGACTTTAATCTAGCTTTCAGGCAACCTTCAATTAGGCTTTCAATCAAGTTTTAATCATATCCAATCACCAACAATCATTCATTTGATTATGATTGATGTGGATAATTCAAGATCAATTAATCAATTCTAAAATTCCATTCAAACCCAAAGTCATAGACAAAAACACAGGGTTAAAAGCCTATGTCTTGAAACCCTTTTTGGGTGATTTTTCAATCACTTCAAAACCCATCCAAATTACCCACGATTCATGATTTATAAATTGCATATATATTAGGCATGTCCCTAGGGTCAACCCTCTAAATTTGAGTCTAATATAAGGCCTTTAACTCTAGAAACTTAATCAAAATCCAAAGGCTATAAAATCTTCAAATATTTACAACCTATGCCACAAGACTTACCACTTTGTGAAATTTGACCTTGAGACCCTTCTCAAGACCTTTAACCATGTCCATAGACTTTTTTATAATATTTTGAACATTAAATTATATTTTGGTGGATCCATTTTGACCCAAAGTTGACCATAGGTCAAAATGACCAAAGTGCCCTTTTTAGGGCAAATTTGGACTTTTCCCCCAAAACTCAACATGGCACAGTCAATTCAATCCTTGTAACCTCTTCTAATGCATCTTAAATTTTATCAAGAGTGCATTGGGCCTAAACCCAAGCTTTGGTTTGACCTGGTTGACCAAGTCAACCATGGTTGACCAAATGGCCCCTCAAGGGCCCAAATGGCCATTTTAGGTGAAATGACCATTCTAGTGCTTGAGGCCACATCCATTGACCTCCAATGATCAAATCAAACTTGTTGAGCCCAACCCCATCCCCTGATTTGACTTGGTTAACCAAGTTAACCATGGTTGACCAAGTTAACATTAACCTCATTTATACTTAATTAAGCTTCAAACCAAGCCTAAATTTTTTAGACTCCTACCACCATCTCTCCTGGTGATTTGAACTTGATTGGACACCTTAACCAAGTCAACAGTTTTCTTAGTTAATTAGACCCATGTTTGATAAACTCAAGCGAATGTGGGTCAATTCAATTTTCCCAATCAAGTTATACCTTTCAAGCCCTCAATCTCACTCCTTTCCATGGTTCAAACTCACCTAAACTATTGATGAATCAAAGCCCAATGGGTTTGATAAAGTAAACCAATTGGAAGTGGTCAAACCCTTTATGTGCCCACTTATGCCTTAGCCTTAACACTTTTGACTCATCCCACTCCATCTCAAATCGCACCCATATGCTCTCTAAAACCCACCTCACCATGCTTTGACAAGTTAACTGGTCAAACCAATCAACAAAGCATTTAAATGAGCTTATGTGGTCAACACCTTACTCAAATGCCCAATCCATGGTTTCACATTGCCTCCAAACCATTCCAACAATTCATTAGGTTCCCTTACGTACCACATTAGTAACCTTGACCTTATTGACCCGTCAAACCAGTCAACAAATCACTTCAACCCTTTTAAATGATCAAATACTTAATCTAATTCTATTTCCCTTCTATTTAGGCTATTTTGAGGGTTCTATTTAAGTGAAAAAACACTCCCAAAGCTCACTTAACCAAGCCCAAGGGCTGGCTTAGCAAGAAATGGCAAGAGTGGTCCCCCTCCTACATAAGCCACCCAACACCATTCCAAACTGACCCGGCATTTCTACCACCATCCTAAGCACCTTGGGCACGTGTCAGTGATCCAAAGGAGTGGCCTAATCGATTAGACCCGTCTAATCTATTCCCAAGACTTGAAATGAGCTAAGGGGTCTCATTTCATAATTCTATTCAAGCCTCAACCTCCAAGCCTCCCCAGAGCCAACTCTTCTTTCATTTTAGCTCTATACTTTCCCCTATTCACATGCACAATTCAATCTCACCGGAGTAAGGCCACCAGTGACGAGTTCTCTGGCCAACCTTCCTCCTACTCCATCTAAGGATTGAAGTTAGGAATCTAGGCCATTTAACAAGTTACTTATTGGTAGGTTAGCTTTAATTTTACCTAAGATTATTTCTCTGGAACAAATGAGACTTATTAAAGGTAGGTCTATATTTGATATTGTTCTGCTTGCCTAGGAACTGGTTTATGATTTACATGCTCATGTTGCTAGGGGTAATATCATCTTCAAAGTTTATATTACCAAAGCGTATGACAATTTAAATTGGCAATTTTTTTTAACACTATGCTAAAGCGCTTAGGTTTTGATATGTAATTCATTAAGTTAATCAAGAATAGTATTGAGAATTGCTTCTTCTCAGTCATGATCAATGGTAAGTATCATGGCTTTTTTAATTCTTCTCATGGGCTTAGACATGGAGATCATCTATCTCTGGCTCTCTTTATCGTTGCTGTAGAATATTTTTCTAGAGGGCTTAATGAGTTATTTAGATCTCATCTGATTCTTCAGTTTAGAACTTTTGGTGGTTTTCCTATTAATCAACTGAGCTTTGCTGATGATTTCATTATTTTTACGAATGGCTCTATCAAAATGCTTTACATCTTGTTTTAGCTTATCAATTGATTTTAGCTTGCTAGTGGTTTTATTTTTAACACCTTTAAGAGTTATTTCATTCCTGCTAAATCCATTTCTCTAAGGAGAATAATTAGTATTGAAAACATGTTTGGTTTTGCTCCTAAAAGCTTTCCTATGAAGTATTTAGGTACTACAAGGGTAAGAAATGTTCTCATTTATTTGATGACATCTTCTCTATAATTTATAAGAAACTTTCCACTTGGGCATTTAATTTCCTTTCATTTTGTGGTAGATTAGTCCTCATTAAATATGTTTTATTTTCTATTTCTATTTACCTATTACACACTTTAAATCCTACTTTAAATGTTTGTAGTAGAATGGAAAGAATTTTCAATAAATTTTTTTGGGGTGCTAAAGATGGTAAGAATGCTATTTTGTGGGGGTCTTGGTATAAACGTTTTGGGGTGATGGATGAGGGCCGCTTAGGTTTAAAGACTTTGACTGACATATGCAAAGCTTTTTCCCACAAACTTTGGTTTGCTTTCCAATCTCAGAAAAGTTTGTGGGCTAATTTTATGCTCTCTAAATATTATGTTGGTAAGCACCCTTTCATTTGTTATTTAAAAAAAATGGTGTGTCTTTTAACTGGAAAAGGTTATGGTCCATTAAGTGGGAGGCTAAGAAATTTATCCAATGGGGGATGGGGGCTGCTAACATTTTCTTCTAGCAAGACAATTGGTTAGGTAATTTTTCTATTGATAATTTACTTAACACGCACTCTACTTCTACTTGTAAAGTCAAGGACTCTATTATTAATAGGGTCTAGAATATTAATTATTTTGCTAATTATGTTCCTGATTTTATTATCAATTATATCATCAAGATCCCCATACATTTGTATAATGAGGATTGCATTTTGTTTATTCTTTCTAATGATGGTAAGTTTACTATTAAGAAGGTTTTGAACTCTATTCGACAAGCTCACCCAAAACTTTGGCTTTATAAGGCAATTTGGCATTCCAACATTCCTTCCTATTATTCTATTCTTATGTGGAGGATTTTGCATAAATATTTGCCTCTAGATTTTATTTTATTATATAAGGGTTTTCATATTATCTCTAAGTGTCAATGTTGTTATCATGTTGAAAACACCATTCATGTTTTTATGCAAGGCCCTATTGCTATGAAAGTTTGGTTATATTTTGACATCATGTTTAATGTGTAATCTTCTGGTATTTATTCCTCTATCACTAATCTTCTTAATGATTTGTTTATTTCTACCAAAGGCCATATTAGAAATATTTTACCTATCATCATTTGTTGGCTTTTATTGAAGTGAAGAAACGAGTCTAAGCATGAGCATTTTAAAATGAATGATTTATGTATTATTGCTAAAGTCAAGGATAAAATTATGTAGTTGTTTATTGCCAATTTATTGAATGTAGATTGTTTTAAAGGTTTTTATCATGTTGCAGCTTATTTTGGTGATTCTCTTCAATCTTCTTCCTTTGGTTTTAAAGATAGATTTCTTAAGTGGTTGAAACCTTGTGAGGGCTGTTTCAAACTCAATACTGATGGTTCTGTTAATAATTTAAATGTTGGTTGTGGTGGTATTATTAGAGATTTTAAGGATCATGTTATTTTTGCCTTTGCATGTCCCAGTAATGTTAGTACTACTATTAAGGCTGAGATTGAAGCCCTTTTTTCAGTCTTCAATTGAGTATTTCCTTAAGTATTACTACTGTTTGGATTGAAGTTGATGCCACTCTTTTGATTCACTATATTGAAGGGAAGTCTATTTTCAATCATGCTTATTTTTACATGCTTCGAGATATAAAACATTGGCTCTCTTTTATATCATATTATATTTCTCACATTTGGCGGGAGGCAAATGTTGCGGCTGATTTCCTAGCCAAACTTGGGTGTAATTTCAACTATTTTATGGAATTTTTTGAAAATACTTTACCTGGGAAGCTTCTAGGGATGGTTAGATTGGACCGCTCTGGTCTTCCTTATTTTTGATTTAGTTAACTGGTCTTGATCTTTGATTTTCCTATCATGTTTCTCTTCTCTTTCTTGGTGTTTATGATTTATTTCATTAATTGCTTTGCTGTGAGTTCTGAGGTTATATCCTTCTGTGATCTTCCTGGTTGTAGTTGGGATTTTGTTGTTGACATATTTTGGGTGCCTCATCCCTTTCTTCGGCCATATTTTAGTATTGTGTTGCTTTTTCATTTGGTGTTAACTATGATCTCTTCATGGGGTTTTTATTCCCTGGAGGTTAGTTTGCTGGTGGTTGAGTTTTTTGGTTTGTGTCTTGATGTCCCGTTTTGTTGTTAGGGTTCTCTTAGCTCTATTGAGTCTGGCTATGATTGTAACTTTTTGGATATTAACTTCTTACACCTATGTTGCTCATCTTCTCCTCATCTGGTTTTAGAGGGCTGAGTGGTTGTGTAATTGGGTTGAGAGTTATATTTGATGTATGTAATAATTTTTACTAGATGATTATCTGGCATTACTGGATCTGCTCGGCTCTCCACATTCCTTGTATTAATATGTTTAGGATTTCCTGCTTCTTTTTTAATTTTAGTGTTTTATTTTCAAGTGAGGCTCTATTTAGTTTGATCTTTACCATCTGGTGGTTCTTTTGGCATGGTTCTTTTGCTGTTGGCCTTCCTTTTTTCGTCTTTAAGGTCTATTTTCAATTTTTGTTCTAGAGGAGGTTTGGGTTTGAGCAGCAGGTGCTTTGTTATGATTTTCCTTACACTCCTAACCTGAGCCATTCTTTTATTTTGATGGGTATTTATCTGTAAAACATGTCAGATACTACTCAGCTGAGCCAGTATGATTTGTGGTTATTGCTCAATTCTAGTTTCAATTCTGGGTTGTTGATTGTAGTACTTGCTGGTATTGTCTTATGTGGACTAATGATCCCTTTTTATCTTTATTAGTTTTGAGGCTATTCTATTTTGAGCTGTGTGTCATCAGGTTATTATTGTTTTTGTGTTATCACTATAAGCTTGTTATGGGGTTGCTGCTTTTATAGGATGATCTTTATGTGTTGTATTATTTTGGGTTAATACTACCTCGTTATATAGTTATTAGTTTTCACCTGTTTTTGATTAATGGTATTTACTGGGAGGGCCTTTATTGTCCCGTCTGGAGTTTACTGGTGTTATTCTGCTATCTTAATAACTCTCCTGTGGGGCTGCTATTTTTTATAAGGATTTGTATGTATTTGATTATTGCAAATTTGTGTTGTCATATCATTACGATCAATGCTTTCACCTGATCATGAAAGCTGATGTTCACTGGGCTGTTTATTGGCCTCTTGCTTTACCTTTTCTGAGTTGTACCCATGTGATGGTTAATGTTATTTATTGGACTAAATTTTTTCCTGGTCTTACGTGATTTTTGAGCTATATCCAAGTAGTATCTATTTGTTTTATCTTATTGCTTATGGTTATGTCTTTACTTTCTTATGGTTGTAGTTACAAGTGGAGCTTATCTCATTCCTTACATGTTGTTTTCAATTACAATTCTCTCTATAATTTTCATTCCCTCACTTTATTATGTTATTTCCATATCTTGTTTTGTAACTTTTTTTTTTTGCAATCTCTATTTTTACTGGTGTATTGCATTGTGATTTTTGATCGCAAGATACCCCTTTATGGCAGAAAGATTGTGCATAATACTGATTCCAATATCTTTCTTTTTTGGGTGCTGGCTCCAAGCTGCCCTAGAATGTTCTTAGATTTTCTTGTATTTTTTATTAGAGGGGACCTTTAGCTCATAGATTTTCCTTTTTCATTTTTGTAGCTCGGTTGAGCATTAGTGAGCTGAAGGTCCCCCTAAGAATCTTGTAATCCCTTTTTTAATTAACACGTAGGCCCCTCCGTGGGTTTTAACCAAAAAAAAAAGGATAGTGACCTACAAGATAATACTCCAAAAATTTGAAGTGACCAGCCAAAATTGACTATGTATGAAAAGCTCAGTAGGAGAATTGAAGCCTTAACATTAACCTCACTATCTGCTGGTAGGGTTATAGGGTTACTGATTAAGGAATCACTTAATTTAGATGGCAAAGTAAGGAGAGTCTAGAAGTTTTATCCTGGCCTCTCCGCCTCAAGGAAGGAAGATGATGTAACCCTTGAGGAGGCAAATTTCAATGAATTAATAGAATTACCTCTTGGCTACTTTCATATTGGTGTTAGAAAATATGTTTCTAAAGGTCTTGCGCTAGGTCAATGAACTAAGGGTCAAGCTAGAAACCACGAGAGCATCTAACATTTGAAAAATAAGAAGAATTGGACAAGGGGTATTGGCTTTAGTATCGTTAGTTTGTTTGACAATCATGAATATTATCCTATGATAATTGATTATCCTGGATCTGAGAATGGCCCTGCGAATATCATTAATCCCCTCAACAAGCTTTATTTGGTGACTTTAGATAATTTCAATGAACTTCAAGTTCAGGATGCACCCCTTGAATTCGAAGAAAAGATTAAATCGATGGTCAACGAGTTAAAAGAGATTAACCATGGAATAAAGGATGACCCTTGCCCCACCTTTATAAGCTCTTTATTTAGTGAGGATGAGTCTAAGGATCTAATTAAACTTCTCTCTGAGTTTAGGAACTATTTTGCCTGGACATATGATGAAAGATAGGGCTTGTCCACCGACAAAGCAGTTTATAAACTTGGAATTTGGTGTGATGCCATTCCTCTCAAGTAAGCTACTCGATATACGCATCTAGAAATCGAGCAATAAGTTATTTCTTAAATTAAGAAATTGGTCGAGGCTGGATTCCCTCATGGGTAGCAAACATTGTGCCAATTCGAAAGAAGAATGGTCAAATCCAGATTATTGTCGACTATAGGGATTTGAATAAGGTGTATCCCAAGGATGAATTTTCAATACTCATACCTGAGTTTATGGTGGACATTGCTTCATCACATGATTTTTTCCCCTTTATGGATGGCTCATCTGGTTACAATCAAATTAAGATGACCCCAGAAGATGAGAGAAACACTGCATTCAAAACCCCTATAAGAAGCTTCTATTATATGGTGATGTCATTCAGCCTTAAAAATATCGGTCCAATCTACTAGCGGGCCATGACTCACATCTTTGATGACTTAATCCATAATCATGTTGAATGCTACATCTACGATTTGGTTGTAAATAGCAAAGTCAAAGAGGCTCACCTATATAACTTAAGAGTCATTTTTTAGCGGTTGCGCCGCTACGACCTCAAAATGAATCCCTTGAAGTGAGTTTTTGGCATCACTTTAAGAAAATTTTTGGGCTTCATAGTGAGGCACTGCAAAATTAAAATTGATCCTATCAAAATTGAAGCTATGTTAAATATGCTGCGTCCTAAGAGCCTTACTCAATTAAGGTCTTTGTAGGGCAGACCGTCAAATATATAGATGTTTATCTCAAATCTATCTAAAAGGTATCAACCCTTCACTGTCCTAGCCAAAAAGAACACCAAATTCATATGGGATGAGAAATTTCAAAATGCTTTCAATAACATCAAAGAATATCTTACAAATCCACCAGTCTTGGTAACCCCTATTCCAGAGAAACCTCTTATTCGTTACACCGCAGCTCTGGATGAGTCGCTTGGTGCCCTGTTAGCTCAAGATAATAATGAGGGGAACGAGAATGCTCTCTACTACCTGAGTCGAAGACTCCTCCCTACTGAAATCTGGTATCCCTCAATTTAGAAATAATTATCTTGTTTTAGTTTTTGCAGCCCCAAAATAAAGACATTACATGCTTTCTCATCAAGTAAGATTAATTTCAAGATTCAACCCATTGCAATACCTTATAACCCGTCCTACACTGTCAGAACGTCTGGCACGGTGGTCTATGATATTTCTTCAATTCAGGATAACTTTCATTCCCCTGCGTGCTGTGAATGGACATGCCATTGTTAACTTCTTTGTAGTACACCCGCTACCGGTGGATTCTCCTCTAAATGATGATTTACCTGACAAGTAAATCTTGAGTTTAAAGGAGTTTGACGATCGTGTCTGGGAACTATATTTTTATGGTGCAGCGTCCTCTTAGCAGGGTAAAACATAAAAATTTATTATTTATGGAAAAGCCAAAGTTGGCCTAATTTTTATAATACAAGAAAAGGGAATGATGCACTTTTCCTATCACTTATCAGAGCCTTGCACGAACAACGTGGTTAAATATAAAGTTCTGATAACTTATCTTAAACTTGTAATACTGATAGAGATTAAATAGATTAAAATCTTTGGTGATTCTCAACTAGTGATCAACCAGATTATAGGAATATATAAAGTTTTGAATCCTAAACTCCTTAAGTACCATCAGTACACTAGTCACCTATTATGACTTTGTATAGAATTCCTCACAAAAGCAATTCTACGATGGATGCCTTACAAAATCTTGCAATGGAATTTGCCTATCCAGAAGTAGACTCAATTCCTATAGAGATTCTGGGTTGTCAAGTCTTATCTTCTATAGACTTGGAGCACATCAACAAATAATCTTTCCATGTCCTATCTTCCTCTATAACAACCGGTAAAGAAGGCAATTGGAGACAATCACTGATCGACTACCTTCAAGAGGGAAAACATCCTCAAGATAAATCCCTTTATAATCAAATCAAGAAATGTTCCCTATCGCATGTACTTGTGAATAACACTCTGTATTGTCAAACATTTAATCAGATGTGGCTATGTTGTATAGACAAACGGGAAGCTCTGAAGATTGTTAATGAAGTCCATAATAAAATTTGTTGTGCTCATCAATCAGGTCCTAAAATGAAGATGAAAATCAAAAGGCTTGAATATTACTGGCCTATAATGATTGACGATTGCATGAATGTTACAAAATATTATCATCAGTGCCATGTTCATGGTATAGTTTTACATCAGCAACCTAATATGTTGCATCCAATGATAGCTTCATGGCCCTTTGAGAGTTGGGGCATGAATGTTAGCAGGCCTATTGACCCTCCTTCTATAAGGGGTCGTCACTTTATTTTAGCCATGATTGATTACTTTTCAAAGTGGATTGAAGTAGTTCCCCTACGTAATGTGACATCACACCCTGTCATAAAATCCTTTTATGACCATATCATATATCAATTCAACATAGCCCATAGAATCATATACGATAGTAGGTCTGCATTCAAGTCTACAAAAATTAATAATTTTGCAAGATGCCACGACATTTATTACCCACAGGCTAATGGGTTAGCTGAGGCCTGCAAGAAAACCTTGGTGCAAATTATCAAAAAGACCATAGATAATAACAAACATCAATGGGATGAGAGGTTGGTGAAAACCTTGTTGGCCTATCAGACCACTTATAAAACCCCGATCCAATCCACTCCATTCGCACTAGTGTGTGAGTCCGAGACTGTACTCCCTTTGTAAGTACATATTCCTTCATTTAGAATTATGATCTAAAATCAAATTATAAGTAAACGAAATGCACAACTCTGATTAGAAGAGCTCGAAGGCCTTGAAGAGCATCATCTCCAAGCTCAACAAAACTTAGAGTTGTATAAAGCCTAAATGGTTCAAGCTCACGATAAGTTGGTGCGACCTAGAACCTTCCAAGTATGATACTTTGTCTTGGTTCTTTGGAGGCCTATCTTAGCTCTCCGAAATATCAGTGAAAAGTTTGAACCAACATGGGAAGTACCTTTTATTATAGAGACAGTCTACGAAGGAGGCTCTTATCAGCTAGTAGATTGTAAAGAAAATCACCCAATGTTGTCAGTCAACAAGCATTTCCTTAAGAAATACTATGCTGATATAGCTCAACTTTTGAATAAATAAAGATACTTTCATGTTTTAAATCAGATTCAATCAAGTTTGTTTAAATCTCAAATTTCAAACTCCAGTTATCTTTTCCTTAAGGTTAAGTGTAAGTCCCCTTACTTCCTTTCTTTAGGACTAGATCCACTAGTGATGGAGAATTCCCTTTATGGCACCATCTAATTTCAATCTTATTTTTTTCCTCTATGTGGAGCAAGCTTCCTTCCCATATGACCATCCACTAGTGATGGAGAACACCCTCCGTGGCACCATCCTAGTTTCTATCCAATTTTATTCCCTCTATATGGAGTAAGCTTCCTCCCCACATGACCATCCACTAGTGATTGAGAATGCCTTCCATGGCACCATCCTAATTTCAATCCAATTTTGGTCCTCTATGTGGAATAAGCTTTCTCTCCACATAAACATCTATTAGTGATGGAGAACACCCTCTGTGGCACCATCCTAGTTTCAATCCAGTTTCGGTCCTTTGTGTGGTGCAAGCTTCCTCTTCACATGACCATCCACTAGTGATAGAGAACTCCCCCCTTGGACATCATAGTTTCAATCTAGTTTTGATCCTCTATGTGGAGCAAGCTTTCTCCCCACATGACCATACATTAGTGATGGAGAGCGCCCTCTATGGCACCATCCTAGTTTCAATCCAATTTCGATCCTTTGAGTGGAGCAAGCTTCCTCCCCACATGACCATCCACTAGTGATGGAGAACTTCCTCCATGGCACCATCCTAGTTTCATTCCAATTTTGGTCCTCCATGTGGAGCAAGCTTCCTCCCCACATGACCATCTACTAGTGATGGAGAACACCCTCCATGGCACCATCTTAGTTTCAATGCAGTTTTGCTCCTCTATGTGGAGCAAGATTCCTCCTCACATGACCATCCACTAGTGATGGAGAATGCCCTCCATGACACCATCCTAATTTCAATTCAGTTTCAGTCCTTTGTGTGGAGCAAGCTTTCTCCACACATGACTATCCACTAGTGATGGAGAACGCCCTTCATGGCACCATCATAGTTTCAATCCAATTTTGGTCCTCTATATCGAGCAAGCTTCCTCCCCACATGACCATCTACTAGTGATGGAGAACACCCTTCATGGCACTATTCTAATTTTAATCCAATTTTGGTCCTCTGTGTGGAGCAAGATTCCTCGCCACATAACCATCCCCTAGTGCCGGAGAACGCCCTTTGTGGCACCATCCTATATCCAATATAGTTTTGATCCTCTATGTAGAGCAAGCTTCCTCCCCATATAATCATCCATTCTTCTTTTCCTTTTGTGGCACTATCCTAGTTTCAACTCAACCATCGATTCTCTTAGGTTTAGTCCTCCCTTTCCGCAGAATAAAAATTTTAGATTTCACCTGTCTATTTAGTCAACACCAATATGTGCAGTAGAACCTTTTTCTGCTACACATATCGGGGGTTTATTTGTTGACCTCATCTTTTTATGAGGTCATCAGGTCCCATCCAACTCTCAATCAACCTTCAATCTAGCCTTCAATTAACCGCTAATTCAACCTCAACTCCAGACTTTAATCCTGCTTTTAGGCAACCTTCAATTAGGCATTCAATCAAGTGTCAATCATATCCAGTCATCAACAATCATTCATTTTATTGTGATTGATGTGGATAATTCAAGATTAATCAATCAATTCCAAAAATTTTTTCAAACCCAAAGTCATAGACCAAAACCCAGGATTAAAAGCCTATGTCCTGAAACCCTTTTTGGGTGATTTTACAATCACTTCAAAACCCATCCAAATTACCTCTGATTCATGATCTATCAATTGCATATTGATAAGGCATGTCCCTAGGTCAACCCTACAAATTTGAGCCCAATATAAGGCCTTTAACTCCATAAATTGAATCAAAATCTAAAGGCTATAAAACCTTCAAATATTTACAACATATGCCACTAGACTTGCCACTTTATGGAATTTAACCTTGGGACCCATCTCAAGACCTTTAACCATGTCCATAGACTTTTTTATGATATTTTGAACATTAAATTATATTTTGGTGGATCCATTTTGACCCAAAATTGACCATAGGTCAAAATGACCAAAGTACCCTTTTTGGGGCAAATTTGGAATTTTCCCCCAAAACTCAATATGGCACAGTCAATTCAATCCTTGCAACCTCTTCCAATGCATCTTAAATTTTATCAAGAGTGCACTGGACCTAAACCCAAGCTTTGTTTTGACCTTGTTGACCAAGTCAACCATGGTTGACCAAATGGCCCCTCAAGGGTCCAAATGGCCATTTTAGGCCAAATGACCATTCTAGTGCATGAGACCACGTCCATTGGCCTCCAATGATCAAATCAAACTTGTTGAGCCCAACCTCATCCCTTGATTTGACCTAGTTAACCAAGTCAACCATGGTTGATAAAATCAACCATTAACCTCATTTACACTTAATTAAGCTTCAATCCATGCCTAGATTTTTCTAGACTCCTGCCACAATCTCTCCTGGTGATTTGAACTTGATTGGACACCTTGACCCAGTCAACAGTTGTCTTAGTTAATTGGACCCATGTTTGATAAACTCAAGCCAATGTGGGTCAATTCAATTTTCCTAGTCAAGTTATACCTTTCAAGCCCTCAATCTCACTCCTTTCCATGGTTCAAACTCACCTAAACTATTGATGAATCAAAGCCCAATGGGTTTGACAAAGTAAACCTATTGGAAGTGGTCAAACCCTTCATGTGCCCACTTATGCCTTAGCCTTAACATTTTTGACTCATCCCACTCCATCTCAAATAGCACCCATATGCTCTCTAAAACCCACCTTACCATGCTTTGACAAGTTGATTTGTCAAACCAATCAACAAAGCATTTAAATGAGCTTATGTGGTCAACACCTAACTCAAATGCCTAATCCATGGTTTCACATTGCCTCCAAACCATTCCAACAATTCATTAGGTTTCCTTACCTACCACATTAGCAACCTTGACCTTATTGACCGGTCAAACCAGTCAATAAATCACGTCAACCCTTTCAAATGATCAAATACTTAATCTAATTCTATTTCCCTTCTGTTTAGGCTGTTGTAAGGGTGCTATTTAAGTGAAAAAACACTCCTAAAGCTCCCTTAACCAAGCCCAAGGGCTAGCTTAGAAAGAAATGGCAAGTGTGGTCCCCCTCCCATATAAGCCACCCAATGGCATTCCAAACTGACACGACATTTCTACCACCATCCTAAGCACCTAGGGCACATGTCAATGATCCAAAGGAGTGGTTTGATCGATCAGACCCGTCCAATCTGAACCCTACTCTTGAAATGAGCTAAGGGGTCTCATTTCATAAATATATTCAAGCCGCAACCTCCATGCCTCCCCAGAGCCAACACTTCTTTCATTTTAGCTCTACACTTTCCCCTATTCACATGCACACTTCAATCTCATCGGAGTATGGCCACCAGCGATGAGTTCTCTGGCCAACCTTCCTCCTACTCCATCTAAGGCTTGAAGTTAGGAATCTAGGCCATTTCGACCGTAGATTTCTCCTAGGAAGTTAAGCATGGGCAGTTTACAAGCTCAACTGATCATTAAATTCCCAAAATCCATCATTTAAATTATGGTATATTTTAAACCCTAGCTCAAATCACACTAGTTTAAATAGCTTTTTGTAAAGAGTTTTTTAAGCCATACAAATACATCCCCATGAATGCTCTTTATGTATACATTCTCTACTTAAAATTTAATTTGATTTGACCAAGCCATTTTAGAGAATGAGTTTTTTTTTGTATTCTAGGGCTAACAACACGATTTGCATGCCTTGTAGGTTTTTTTAGTCATTGATCATTTGATCAACGGCTCTGATTTTACTATTTTACCCTTTGATTTGACTACATATTTGATCCTACAGTCTTATTTTTCATTTGGCTTAATCCAGATCATCAAATCCAAATCGCGGGCGATCCAACGGTTACTGCAGTTTACTCACTCAGATAAGTGACACGCGTAGTTGCGGCGCCGTGTCCCACATTAATGGCCAATGATTGTCACGGTGCAATCATTGGCCATCATTACCTGCCGCCACCACGATTTTGATTCATCAGTTCAGATGCTGCCACGTGGCCACCCCGACACCGTGATTTTGATTCAATGGACCAAATGTTGCTATGTGGCCCACTGTCGCCATTATTTTTAAATTTTAATTAATTCAATTAGTTTTGAAAGGTTTTAATTAACAGAAACTTCAAAAATTGATATAAAATTGAGTTTTCATCCAAAATTTAAAAGTACTCATTTTTTTCAGAATTAAATCCTCTTTTATTTAAAATTAAAATTATAAAAAATACTTTATGGATTTAAGGTAATTTTAGTTATTTAATATTTGGTTTTTAATTGTTATTTTATTAGATATAACTTTAAATAGTTTGATATTTTGGGATATTTATCTTCAACATGTCTCTGATTTCTAGTAAATTTTTCAGAATTTTCGGACCTATATTTTAGTATTAATCAATTCTACAATAGTGTAAGCTAAAATTAATTTAATATTTGGCAATTTCTTGTGATTTGACTTTGGCTTGTTTCCTTTCAATCAGATCTCCTCATTAAATATTTAAATAGAGTTTAATCACCAATGAGTTGAGTTGATCAAATCAAGTGCAAGTATATAGGTCATTTTGCATGTGGACCCCTATTTTAATTTGCATATTCATGACTTAGGCACTTTAGCTTGCATTTTAATTTGGTTAATGAAATCTATGGTATATGTCTCTTATATCATAGCATATCAAGAGCAACATTACGGGGAAGTGTTTCTTTGAATGAATATTTAAGTTTTGGGGTTATGGGTTAACCTAAATACTTAGAAATTTACTCCTTTTACTTCACTTAGTTTTAGGTCACTTGATTGCATGGTGTGGCTGGTTGTGTATTTGTTAAGGGTTAGAAGACTTTGATTTCAAACCTATGCAACTTAGTGACACCTAAGGATAAAAATTAAGGACAGTCTAGAATTTTAGGAAAATTATAGAAAATTAACTGTACATCCAATAGAGATAAAATTTTGGAAATTTAAACTTAGTGACATTACCTATCTTAGGTCAGGACATTACTGATTTTAAAGGTCATTAAATCAGAAATTTAATTAACTCAAAATTAACCTTTAATTAAGCATAAAACTTAAAAAAATCATAATTAATTTAGATTAAATCTAAAAAATTATAAATAATATATCAAATTAACCAAAATTTAACCTTTAACTTAAAAAATTAAATGCCCCTTGAGTGGACCCTTAATTTGACTTTAATTTAATTTTTAATTAAAAATAATTAAAATTTCAAATAATTCTGAAACACTTGAGAACATTCCCTTGGGTCATTCCTGACCTTTGGGAGTAATTTCAAGAAGTTCAAAATTAATTTGGATCAAAATCAATAAAAGCCCCTTTTTAATTAACAATTTAAAAATTCAATTAATTAGTCAAACATTGAAAATTTATAATTAATTATAAAAAATTTCAAATTAGACAAATTCAAAGACATTAGACTCCATTTAGGGTCTTGTATTTTCTAAAAATGGCAAACCACCAAAATTAAGTCAAAATAAAAAAGTCAATATTTTGGTCAATTGTAGTTGAAATTTGAGTCAAAAATTTAAAAAATTCTTAACTTAATTTAAAAATATTTAATTCTAAAAAATTTAGTGTCTAATTACTCATCTTAGGGTCTAATATTTAAGAAAAAATATCAAAATTTCAAAACTCACTTTAATTTAAAAAGTCAAAATTTGACCCCTTAATTTAATGCATTAAATAATTCATAAAATTCCAATAATTCAATAATTAACTGAAATTTCAGAAATCATTAATTTGATTAATAAAATCAATCAACCAGCCCCTTAATACATAACAAGCACTCCAAAAATGAAGTTTTTAGGATGGACTACCTTGATTTGCAGGGCTAAGTGTCCTAAGGAAATTTCATCCTCGAGCCCATTATGATAATGCCACGAAGGGTTTCAATGGAGTGTAAAATCTTAAAATTAATTGACTATTAATTATTTAACCAAATTAAAATACTTAATTCAACTACATCAACTAGGTTTTAGGATGGACTGCCTTAAGTTGCGAGGCTTCGTGTCTTAAGGAGATTTTATCCTCGAGCCCACTATGACAACGCCACGAACCAGTTTATGGAAAATTTAACTAACTTAATCCTTAAAATTAGCAATAAACCAATTTAGTTAAAAAATTATTAATCCTCTTAATCTCCAACCAATTAAATTAGTTAATAATAATGGATACTAGTAGGTAATCCGAGCCTATGAGGTTATTAACATAACCCAAAGGAAAGTGAAATAAACTTCACGGCCCAGGTATAAATAAAGGTAGTAACCATTCAATATTTAAAATACACTTTAAAAATCAACATCAAAACATTAATATTTAAACTTAAATCAAAATTCTCCTTTGACTTTCAACAAATTAAAATACTAGACAACTTTAATAAATTACCCAACATAAGACATATCCAAGCCATACAGCCTGATGCACATACTTTAGATAGTTTGTTAGAATAACCAACTCTAGTTTTTGGCTAGGACAGTGTTTTACTTTCCTATTGTTGTGTTCCGGATTTTCATAGTTTTCACTACATGCATATTGTAATGATTTGATTGATATGATTATTTATTTATTTATATAATCTGTGAATTGATGTGATGGGTGATAGATTATTCTTAAATTATGATGATATGGAAGCTCACAAAATATTTTGTAGGTGGTCATGCTTATACATGACTGAAAGTAAAGGGGGAAAAATTTAAGTACAATTAAAAAAAATTTGCAGGTGCTAAGCATGCTAAGCCCCTTAAAATTAAAAGAGCATGACTAAGCATGACTGTGATTGAAATTTAAGTAATTCAATATATATAACTATTTGGGATATTAATTTTAATATTAATTGCTTAGGATAACCATGTAGGTGTTCGAGAGATATTTACTTTTTTAATATTTAATGTAATTTAATTTGAGTCAAGTGTTCTAAAAGTTGACCTTTGAGATGGGATGCTGTACATCCAACTTTGAATTTTAAAAGGAGGGAACATCCCATAGGGGAGAGTTCCCTTCCATTTGGAGATCCAAGTTAAGATGATTTGAAAATCTATAAAGAAAAGAGAACACCCTTTCGGGGAGGAGTTTCTCTCTATTTAAATACCTAGACCCGACGAATCAAAGGAGCTCGTAGAAGGACGAAGAAGTGAAGAAAGAGAGAAATCTCATTCTCAAAGTCACTTGTGTCAATTTTAGGAGTAGAATTCAGGTTGTTGCTAGTGGTACCTAGCCACTTTTAATTTCTATAGACATTAGGTTGTAATTAAGTGGCACTTGCCACATGGACTTTATATTTAATTTGATGTTAATTTATTGATTATTTATATTATTTGCGTAGTAGAAATTGCCTTCTTTTCTTGGTTTCTTTCTTGCATACCGATTTTGATTTAGCCTGGATACGTTCGAAGGCTCATGAGAGTACGATTAAAAAGCCTTTTCTACTTGAAATTAAATAAAATTTTTAGGCTCACATAGAAACTCAAAAAAAATTTAAGAAGTAAGCTCGGGTTCGCCGAGAGTTCACATGCATTTATAGTAACTGCTTTCTCCTCCTTGTTAGGCACCTCCCCGCCTGCGGGTTCTTCATTTAGCATGGATATGTTCGAAAGCTCATGAGGGTACGATTAAAAAACCTTTTCTACTTTTCTAGGTTTCTTTATTTGTTTTATTTACTTTTCTGTTGTAATACATATTATCAATCAATATAATAGTATGTTATTGGTTACTAAGCCTTTCTAAAGTTATATAGGCTTGAAAAAAATATATAAATAGGACATTATTTATACTTTTGGATTAATTGAATAAATTTTTTTTTTCTTGAACAAATTTCATGTTAGTGACTACTCTTCTCATTGGTGAAGTTGGGTGGATGATCCCCTAGGGTTTTGAGTAGTCCTTAGTTATCCCTTCTTACGTTTATTCTTGCTCTTTTTCCCAACATAATTTTTATCGCATCCACTTAGTCTTGAGCTTAGCTTCCCTAAAGCCCTAAATCCATATAACCTATTCTAAACTCTCCCTAACATTCCCTCACATTTCTCATGAACTTTCTATCACCTCAAATCCCCAATAATCCTTAGATGCCATAGCTAAATTCTTAATATTGAGAGATAGTTTTCAACTATCAGCAACTAAATTAAAAGTATCATAATTCTTAAACCATTGATCCATAACCCATAAAAAAATCACCATTGGCTCCCTAAAATCCTAAAACTTTTATTTGGGGTTTCTCATTGTTTTTCTTCAAGAAAAATTTATCTTTTAGAGCTTAGAAGTTTCAACTTTAAATCTGTCCAAAATCTAAATCCATTTTACCACTACCCAAATTACCCTTCCATTACAACCTTAAAGGGACACCAATTAAGTAGTTTTCATCGACATATAGATCTTGTATCCTATATCAGTTGATATTGTCACAAATACATCAACATTGTCATGATCTGATTAGAATAATAGATGTATTAGATCTAGCCTATGTTAAGAAAGGTAGAGCTAGACTTAAGAAAACTAGTTAGAAAATGTTAGAAAGTCTTTCTTTTACTAAATTTAAATGAGAATTTAACTCTTAATATGATATAATATAAAAATGATTCGTGTAGCCAATTTCACGTAATGGGATAAATATTTGATGCTATTATTATTGCATTTAATAATTTAATTATATTAAAAAATAATATAAAATACAAAAATTTATGAATTTCATATTAAAATTAATTACATATTAATATAAAATCTCTCAAAATATTCTATCAAAAATTAATTAATAAAATTATATTTTGAGAAAGTTATATGCGATTTGCTGGTTAATCTATTTTGGATAAGGTTATGCCCTTCTCTAGTGGCCCAAATTAAATCACACCTCTATCCTCTCAATAACGCTTTAAGTAAAACCTCACAAATTTCCCTATAAAATAAAATAAATACCACACACTGAGGCGGACATCGGGAGACTGCCAATTTCCATTTTACACTCAACTTTCCAAAATGGTGGCGACGGCTATCTCCTCCGTCACCACCGCTGCGTTCTCCTCCCTTTCCAGTCATCGTTTATTCATGTCTCATACAAAATCTGTAAAAATCCTCGTCATGGCGACAAAAAAGAAGGTTAAATATTATCCTCTTTTTCCTCCTTCGAAAACCTCACAAAAACCTAATCTTTTTCCACTGTTTTCCAACTAGGTCGACAGATATGACGCTAACTGGAAGAAGCAGTGGTACGGAGCGGGAATCTTTAGCGAGGGGAGTGAGGAAGTGAGCGTAGACGTGGTTAAAAAGCTGGAGGAGAGGAAAGTTTTGAGCGGAGTGGAGAAAGCTGGCCTCCTCTCTAAGGCGGAGCAGTTAGGTTTCACCCTCTCTTCCATTGAGAAGCTTGGTTTCTTCTCCAAAGCAGAGAAGCTAGGCCTTCTCAGCTTTCTTGAGAAAGCTGCCGGCTCGTCGCCATCCACGCTGGCATCTTTCTCATTGCCGCTGCTCATCGCAGCGGTGGCAGCGATTGTGCTAATCCCGGATGATTCTGCCGTACTAGTCGCAGTACAGGCGGTTGTCGCTGCCTTGCTTGGAGTTGGAGCTGCTGGGTTATTTGTAGGATCGGTGGTGCTTGGCGGCCTACAAGAGTCGGAGTAAAAAAAGAGCATATTCAGGCGCATCAAGGTTGGTGTTTTCTGTAGCCTTTTGATGTAATGTGTAATAATTTTTATTAAAAATTTTTGTGGATTTAAAGTTGTATATGAAAGAATATCAAGATCTTACTAGAGGAATAAATCAAGTCTAAATAGTGAAAGAGGTAAGGAGAGAAGATAAGTCTTAGATGAATCTCTTGAGGAACTGATTTACAAAGAATCCGATTGAATTCCTTTGAGTAAAGAGGGCGCACCGGTCCTAATTTGTGGAATACTATTTAGAAAGAGAAACATTTTTTAAGAATTCTTTTGACATATTTGTGAGTTTTTCATGTGTCCCGATCATTAGTGTCCTATATATAAAGGGGCTAATGTCGGTGCTGCTTAATTGACATCATGATTGAATTACTTAGAAAATGCATAGGCTAATTGTGTTGTAGTTTATTTTGTATATAGTTCGTTAGGCCCGAAGATCGCAACGAGAAATGGGAGAATTAGCTTGTAGGTGATTTGTTCCATACATAACTCTGCACACCTCAACGGTTTAGACAGCTTTAATTTGGCGAATTCCGAGTCATAAGGTTTTATAGTTTTAAATTTAATTTTGATTTTAAAGATAAAATATTTTAGAACTGTCGAATAATTTTTTTTTATTTACATTTTTTTATTTTCTTTCTACTTTTTGGTTTTAAGTAGACCTTATATTTTCAGTTTTATCTGTTTTTTTATTAGAGGTTTTAGATTTGCAGCGGAAGCTTTTGCATTTATGGCAAGTGTATTATAGTTATTTTGGTGTAAATGGAATATTAAAACATTATTTATTCATATAAATGAGGTATCCACTTTAATCGCCTCAGAATATACAATGTAAAATGAATTTCTCCAACGTCAGCATGGGGTTGGACCAACCTCTCTTTTAGAGGTGGACAAATTTATAATGTAAAAAAATTAATATTTAAAAAAATAAAATAAATAATATACAATTCAAAACAAATCTTGTATTTCATTATGATTAATAAATTGAGCAATGATTATAAGTTTATCCACCTATTTTTTATTTTTTGATAATATTGCAAACAATTTCATTAGGAATCAGATTAAACATTTTAAATATCAATTCTTTTATCAAAATCTAAATAGAGGAAATATTAAATTAATCATTAAAAATATCATCTTAAAATACATAATTTTTTAAAGAAATCATATAAAAATGTATAATAACTTCAAAATATTATATAAATTTCTAGAAATAATGAAATAAATATATCTAAAAACATTTCGTTAAAGAATTAAAAAAATCTAAAAAAATGTAAGAAAAATTATACTCTTAATTAAGGATTACCAAAATGAAGATTAAATACATAACAAATAATTTTAGTTGATGCTTTAATAGTTAGCATTCGATGTTACTAAAGCTTTTTTATGATAAAATATTGCTTGATAAAATTGCTGGAAACATCTTAATTTCATATGAATCCTACATTTCAAAATTTGTAGGAAATTCTAATTCATTCCAAACTTTTGGTAATCTTATGGGAAAAAAAAATATCAGGAGTTGATCAGTGTTGAATTTGATGACGATAGGAATGTTGGGACTGGAAATATCTTAATTTGATCAATCATAATTTTTTACCTAAAGCATACATTCTGGAACATGTAAGTTAATTATAATCGGTTGAATCTACTGCAAAGTTCAGAAAATATTTCCATAACTAAGCAGGCTTCTATTGACACATTTATAATTAAAATGATCATCCCATTGCATTAGTTCCAATTGCACTGAAAATGTTTGAATATGAGTGCTGTACAGTAGTACAATATGTTCTAATATTTTCATATCCTTCGTTTGCATTTGTAGTCGACCTAATCTTTGGCAGCCAATTTTTGACTGCCCCAATTGTCATTAATTCCGTCTTCTTGAATGTAATTTTTAAAATTTGTGTAATCCTTCTGTCATCTCTCCTGTGCATGTGGATCAATTGTATGACAAAGTCGTTCGTAGCAAAGTACTTCGTTATCTAAGCTCTTAAGAAATCTTCTATGGCTCAACTTCTTGAATTATTCTTCAGTCCTCACGAATTCATAACTCCTCTTTTGCATGTCTCACGTCGTCTTTTTGATAGCATTAATTTATGTATCCACTAATCTGAAATCATTAAAGATGGGTTTTCTATAGGATCTACGGAACTCCTAAAGTTTTGTTATAATTATTATTATTATTTTGATAAGTTGAGGGACTAGCCCATTTCCATTGCAATATGGATATTTACAAAAAGGTCAAAGCCCAAAAACAACTCAAATGAATGAGCTTCTCAAATAAATACTAGTTGGACTCAGACAACATATCCCAACACCATATGATGAGTATCAAGGTAGCACATGAACCCTCGTTGCCTGAGGGGCATAAAACCTATAGGTCTGTAGGATAACAAAACTTGCCATCATTGTCCAACATTTTCGAAGCCAGTAGAGAAGAAGCCACAGATTGCCTGATAACTTTTCTAGTTTCTAATTTTTAGCTCGACAGCCTTTCTTACTTGTAGGATGAGAGAAGTCTGACAGTGAATTGAAAACTAAACCTTCCTTTCTCGGAAGATTTAGTAAATAAGATAATTAATCTTCAAATAATAAGCATTATTAAGATCAGTAACAGATGCAATATAATCCAAAACCTGATGGATGTTTGGCCTAAGCAAGAAAGAGCCGCATGAGGGGAGCAGAAGGTAAAGTTAGTTGAATGATAAGTCACATTGGAAGAATTGGGATGCGGATTCTTTGTGAGTAAGGCAAAGGTTGCAGTATGGCATAACCAACATATTTCTGTATATAAGGTTTTTAATAGTTTTTAACCTACTAACCAATGCCGCATAAGGCGAGCAGAAGGTAAGAGGGCGGGGGTATAGCATTATTGAAAATCGACATAGAACTAAAAAGGGTATGAAGGTGGAGAGGTATCCATGAAGGAGAATTCCGTTTACCATGCTTAATAAAATCCTCTACCACAACAATAGCATGGGCAAAATGAAGAATCTCTCGACTATCAACAAGTTTTGCCAAAGTGTTACCTTTGATCTTAAGGTCCCAAATTAAAAAAAAATACTGAAAGGTTTAATTGGGAAATCCAGCTTGTCTTTCATATAAATAGCCACCTGATGAAGCTTCTTCCAACAAGAAGACTTTGGGTAGGAGATATTATTCCAAAATGAATTTTATTTAAATTTCAACCATTTAGATGACAAGCATTTCATGGAGATGACTCTCCATGTTAGAGTACAACAAAAAGAATAAATATGGTCAAAGAGTGAAGCAATACTTAAACCACCATGTATAAGGGGTTTATAAGTGTTATATTAAGACACTAGATGTAATTTCCTCATATGAATATCACCATCATATATAAACCTTGAAGATTCCGTGCTGAAAAATTTGTAGCAGGATTTATGCATGATTGCTCTTCTAATCCAATGCTTACTGGTGTTTGAAAAGATGAATTTATTAAATTGAAGTCTACCCTTAAAAGAAAGAACCTTAGCTTTCCACCCCTCAAGCAAAAGAAGAGACTTTTTTCATAAGAGGGAGAAAACCAGCCAGCTTAAGCCTTTTGATTGAGATGGGCATGCCTAGATATAGGATGGAAGTAGATTCTTTGGGGGTATAAAGCACCTTAGTAAGAAACTCAACATTTGGGAGAGAGGGGGAGAACATTATGGAGCTTTGAGCTATATTTATTCTTAAGCTTGTAGCTTGGGAGAAATTGTCAAGGATATCTTTTAGGAAATGTAAGTTAGAGATATATGCCTTGCCGATGACCAAAAGATCATCAGCATAAAGCATATGAGAAATAGAATCCACGCCCATAGGAATTCCCTTATACACATCTCTTTAAATTGAATTCTCATTTAAAGCAGACAAATCATTCATAACAATACAAAATAAATAAGGGGAGAGAGGATAACACTGTCACAAACCAGTGGAAGATTAAAAAAAAACTTCAGCAGATCCCTTAATGCAAATAAAGAAGTAAACATCCTAATTACAAGCTTTAATCCACTTAATGAACATCCTAGGGAACCCCTTTTTGTGAAGTTTGTGCAATAGAAATTCTTTAGAGATAGAATCCAAAGCTTTATATATGTCAAACTTAGCACAAAACAAAACTTCATTCTTTCCATCTTTGAATTCAGAAAAGATCCCGCTAACCAAAATAACATTGTTAGTATTAAAACCAATTTTACTCTGATTGACTATATGAGGTATAACAACCTTTAACCTTAAGAGCAAAGGATCTTAACAATAATCTTGTATAAGGTGTTGCAAAGAGAGATAAGCTTGTAATTTAAAATATTCGAAGCATGAGGAGACTTTGGGATAAGAGATAAAGCAGTAGCTTTCCATTTTCTAGGAAAATTATTATTTTTTAAAGAAATGATGCATAACTTTGCAAACCTGGTTCTAATGTCATCCTAAGTAGCAACATAAAACTCGAAGGTGAATCTATCAGGACTTAAAGTAGAGTTTTTAGAGGATGAGCACACAACTTTCTTGATTTTTGCATTTGAGATCAAAGTTGTTCACATGGGGAGAAGGTGGCTAGGGATAGAATTACCTTGAGAAATAGGGCGTTGAGAGAGAGCTTCACGATTGTTGAGAAGATTCTTGAAATGATTATAGCAATATCAGTAATATCGGAAGGAGAAGAGAAAGATCCCAAGTCAGAAGAAATTAGCTAGTTGTATTATGGTTCTTCCTCCCTTTGATTTTTCCATATCTGAATCACAAGTCCTCATCCCCATTAAAGAGCCAACGAGTCTTGCCTCTTAAAATTAGCCAGGATGATAATGCAGAGTAAGAAGAGGCAAGAGTCTCATTGAGACCTTTGGCATTGAAGATAATAAGAGTAGGATTTAGGGGGTCCCTATTGAGCATTGAATTTCTAGATTCTTAATGGTGTCGGAGAGGTGATTACAACACTGCTTATTTTTGTTTTTATAACCTCTTTTAGTCTCATGAGCTTGGCATAGAGGGTAGATATGAAGTCAACACTATTATTGTAGAGGAAAGCAGATAATAAGGCCTCGCAAAATTGAGGTAACTTACTCCAATAACTTTTAAAAATAAACATGTGCATATTGGTCTTAGATTGGTATGAGAGTATAATTAAAGGGGAATGGTTTGAACACTAAGGAGCCTCAACTTTATAAGTAGAAGCTGGAAAAGATCCTGCCATGTTTCGTTGATAAGAACCTTGTCAAGCTTAATGTGAATTGGCATATCAGCACTATTGTTAAACAAAAGATAACTTGTGGCCAATAGAGGCAAGATCTAGAAGAGTGGTATAAAAATTTATATTGTTAAACTCCTAGAGTTTTGAGGGAGGAATGAGGTTCCTGCCCATATTTTTAGAGTGCTACCTATAGCAATTCAAGTCCCCATGAACTGTCCAAGCAAGGGTAGATGAAGAAGCAAAGACTGCAATATCTCTTAATACATTCCAAAGATATTTGTTTAAGTGAAAGTTAGGTGCATAAATCACAGTAATTATTAACGGTTGCAAGTTGCCAAATCTGACCTCCTCATGGATGAAATGAGGGTCCAAAGTGATGGATTGAAGGAGATGCTATACGAGTTTCATTTGATAAAAATCCTACGGGGTTGAGCAAGATGGAAAATATTACAACTAAAGTTTTGTTATTGGTACATATATTGTATTTCTTTTATTGCATGTGAAACCGAATCTTTCATTGTTCCATAACACTTTAGTCAAATCAATTAAATCATCATAGGAAATGATGGCCTCAGATTGATTTTTTGTATTGAACCACTAAAACAATTGTGTTGTTGTAGCTTACATTAAAAAATAAATATCACGTCAGCTTACCGAAATATAAGTTTGTCATGAAGGACATTTCAGGGATACCTCGGCGAGATTAATCTCTTTTTTTTATACTGAAATCATCATTATATTTTCTCTTGGTACTCAATTATCTCCTTTTGGATAACTTTTGACACCCATATTCATTTTTAGAATATGACAAAAGGATACTCTCACGATAGTCTACCCATTGAAACTCTTAATTTAAATTACATAATGGTGAATAGCTCAATTCCATGAACCAATAATGTTTATGCTACCAACATTTATTGCTTTGTATGAGTAATTGCCTCTTGTACGGGAAGTGCTTTACAAATGGCACCTTTCATCCTCTCGTTGAAGTCGTAAGCATAGTTAAGGTACTCGTTTAATTACAGGCAACCAATTTGGAGGGGAGCTCAATTATAAATACCATTAGCTGGTCTATTATAAGAGAACTTTTTGGCAGCTCAATTCAACTCAGTTTACTTCTATTTCTTTAATCCACAAATGGCTCCAAGAGAGCTATTGATGGCACTAACAATATCGATCTAGACTCATAAGCTCCCATATAGTCTTGTTAGTTCTAGTATTTTGAAATTTCTTTTTTTCTTTTTTTTTTCTTTGTACGTATTCTGATATGGGTTCCAATAATCATTTTACCATATTTGTGTTCAATTTCCCTCTTATAGTGATTTTTTTTTATTGGATTTCTCTGTAGTGGATGCTAGCCTTGAGACCAAACCACTATACTCTTTAATGTTTGGTGTACTCGTGATTTTCTTATCATTGCCTATTGAATAATTAAAGCTCAACATAATCCCAAATCCTTTTATTCTATTTCTTTTTTAAGCAAGCTATCTCTCCTTTGGCATAGAGGTGATGTGGTTTCATGATTGACATCGAATCTTATTTGCATCATTGATTCAAGGTTTTTTAGTCCACTCGTGTAGCCTGATGGGGCTTAGGCCACTAAATGGTTATAAATTAAGGCTTGTTGGACTTCTGAAATGTGGCAAGAAGGATGTCGAAGCATTGGGATGGGCCGCGGACAAGTTTTGTTCAAGTTCCATGAAAAGGAAGGTGAATATGTATGGGTTCAAGGAATTCGATTGAATTTTGTCTCTTAGATTTTAGGCTTTGAAGGTATCTAATTGTGGAAATTCCAGGACTTTGGAATTCTTGGTGATGGAAGAGGAGGTGCATAGGTTAATTTTGAAAATTTTTTAAGGTGTTTGTTTGGTCCAATGGAGTCCAAATGCAAATTAGGTCAAGTTCAGTAAAGTGCCCTTCATAAATTTTGAGTGGATTTTGTGGTGAAATGGATGGGAAAATGGTATGGGAGTGACCGAGGATAAGTGTAGATGAGTTCTACAACAATAGATATAAAGCGTTCAAGGAGATAGAGTAGGGAGTGAGCAAGGATAAGTGTAGATGAGTTCTACAACAATAGATATGAAGCGTTCAAGGAGATAGTAGTTATCGCTTACAAAAATGACAAGACTTGAAGGAATTGCCAGACTCTTTTAATGATGAGACTTGCTACTAAGCCCGCCACATTTTTTGAATAAATTCCAAATTTTGCAACATAACAATTAAAACAATCTTTTCATTCATCAACATCAAGCATTTATAAGCACATACAACTCTTGAAAAAAATAATCCATGGAAAAGGCAAGGTTAGGGTAATTTTGGTGAAAGGGTGCCAATGGGGTGGAAGGAATCCATAGCTAAGAGATGCAACTCCTTTTGGAAGAGTGGACAACTCCAACATAGCTCTAAATTTATTGTTTGAATAATAAAATTTAAATAATTAATTTTATATTTAAATTTGATAACATTCCTCCCAATAGTCACATTAATATTGAAAAATGGAGGTTTAAAAATTCAACAATATTCAAAATTTGAAACTCACATTTTTTAAATTTTATGGGTGACATTTTCAAGGAAATTAAAACCAAATAAGTCTTTTACATACTTATCACACAAACATAAAATTAAAACTCTACTTGAGAGCATTGCTCTCCCTTTTGTCCTTATATCTTTTCAGCTTTCTTCTTGCTTTGCACTCTTGTGGTTGGTCTTTTTTTTGTGGGCTTCTTGTGTCACATAATCCTCTATACTTAAAAAGGACTTTTTTTATCTTTCTCCACTCACTCGTCAACTCTAAACTCAATCCATCTCCCTCTATTCAGAGAAAGAATTGTCCTGATCACCTATGATTATGAGCAACTTCATATTAACTATTCCACCTCTCATTTTAGGATTATCCCTAACTGTTATAATCACTTTTCGACTTCATAATGCTCAGTCTACTCTCATGTGGACAAATATATTGTAAATGGATTTTGATTTATATTTCTTTAATAAAATCTAAATAGTCAACAACATACTATCTCGAAAGACAGATTAATGTTTCACAATTGATTTAATAATAGAAATAAAATTTATTTTCATAGTCAAACTCATCAAAAAGAATATATTATTTATCCCGAAAGACAATATAATATTCAACAATCATTTTGAAAATGAAATTAACTATGGATAAAACTTTATCTATGTTCAGATATTTTTTTGCTTCTTTAGGTAACTATATTAGGGTTTATTTTTTTATTTTATTGGTTCTAGGTATCCCATAAAGGCAAGTCATTATGATTAATTATATCCCAAATTGAATCTTGAGAAAACTCTTGATTAAAGTGGTGACTAAATTTATTTAGATTTATAAATTTTTAATCTATGATTTAAATTTAGACTTACCAAATGAAAAAATTCAAACTCCGAACACCTTTTTACGGTCAATGGACGAAAGGTAGAGAGTACTTGAGATTCTAGAAAATCTCATAAACACTCTAACCTATTATAGGGTTTGGATTTATAATTAAGATCAGAATTAAATTAAGGGCTCAAGTAAACATTTTATTAGATGATTGGATAACCCTCCCAAGGAAGGAAATGTATGAATTATGTATAATACCCTAATTTTCAAGTCTAATGTATGCAAGGTAAACGGGCTATTTACTTTAAGAATCAAGGATTTTGGTTTAGACATTAATCAAGAATTTAGATGATGTTAGGAGTTCAAAAGAACCTAACTAATGTAATTTAAAATATTTTTATGCTAGACTCTAAATCTTTTAAAATGCTACAAATGCACAAATTTCACTTTTGAATGGGCTAAGTTGACCAACATTAGTCACTTTGACCATTAAAAGACCTCTTTAACCTTAAACCCTAAATCATATATAGAAGCCTACCTAGACCTCACCAAAGCCATAGGCAATTTGAGTTAAAAAGCTTCACCCTCTCGATGTGCTCTGCTAGGGTTTCTTCTCCGCGTAGTGCTCCTTGATTTGCTACCCTATCTGTGGCCTCCGACACCTCTTCTCGTTTCAGGGAAGTTTTTTGCCTTTCATTTTTGTGTATTCCTTGAGTTTTGATTTTCTCTCGGGTGTTTTCCCATGGTGTTTTCAGTCGATGGCCGACAAACGATTAGTGAATCCCGATTTTATGGATGGCAAAACCTCTTCTAGGTCTTTTCGCGATGCTTTATCTGGTAGCTCTCCTTCATTCCTTGATCATAAAATCTCTTCTCACTATGGGTTGCCCTCGTTGTGGATTTCGAAAGACGAAATTCGTGCACTTGTTGCTTCTTTCGAATTTGCTTTGGTTGGAAAATTGCCTACTCGTAGACCCACGCTTGATGCTATCCATAATTTTTTTTTTCAACCTTAAGCTCATCGGTGAGTATTCGGTGACTGTTCTAAATCCTAAGCATGTGTTAATCAAGCTTGTGAACGATTTGGATTATTGTCGTATTTTTGTGCATTGCTCCTACTTTGTTAACAATTGTTTCATGAAGATGTTTAAGTGGTCTCCTACGTTTGATGTTGAAATTGAGTCACCCATTATTCCTATTTGGGTTTCATTCCCTAATTTGAGACCCCATGTTTTGTCGCCAAGGATTCTTCATGGCCTTGGTTCTATGTTTGGTAGGCCTCTTAAAAGTGATCATGCTATATTCACTGGTTCTAGACCCTCAGTTGCACGTGTTCTACTGGAATTAGATGTTACCAAATATTTTCCCGATAAGGTGTGGGTTGGCCCTGACAGTTTGGGTTATATCCAGTCGGTGGTCATAGAGAAATTTTCATCATATTGCTCTCACTGTAAATCTTTGGGGCACTTGAAATCTAACTGCAATATATTACATCCCCATTTGATTAAAGCTCCTATTTCAATGAATGTGGGTGATAATCCTATTGTTGTTGAGCAAGTCCGTAATGGTAACGAATTACCCTTGAATGATAATGTTGCTGATACTGATGCTAATGGTCTTATGCTTTCTTGTGAGGTTGGGCATTTGGTTCTGCCTGATCCGAGTGTTGCCTTGGGTCTGCCCATTCCGGTGACTAATTCTGTGGTTTTCTCTCCAAATGTTTTGGTCTGTGATGTTGGGCTTTCTTCCAAGCCAATTGTTAATGGAATTGATTACCCATTGTCTGGAGCTTTGCCGTTGGATCCTCCCTATGGAATTAATGTGGGTGTTGTTGAGGTGAAATTATTCTATCCGGACAACGTACGTTCGGACATGTGATGTACGCAGTGTGTATAAAAATTTTGTACACAGTGTGTTCAAAATTTGTGCACACTGTGTACATCATAAATCCGAATGTCCGACATCTGGACGGAATAATTTCCCGTTGTTGAGGCTTATGATCATAACCATTGCTTAGTCAATTTGGTAGCTAGTCCTATCATCTGTCCTGAATCTAATGTTGATGTCAGTGATGGTGAAGCTATGATTTTTGATGATTATGTCCCTTTGGACCATGGTGACAAAGATTGTGTTTCACCTGTGGGTGGGGTTATGCCTATTGATAGTGGTGAGGTTGCTTATGCTTTGGATACTCCTGGTCGGTTTAGTGCTTCTTTTCATGAGGATGTTGATCCTGTCTAAAAATGTTGGTGTGCCTCTTGGTGATGTGCTTATAACCGTTATTTTCAATGATGCTTTGTTAGCTCACCTAGCTTGCAAATCGAGGGAAAATGAGGTGATGCAAGGTGACTGGTTAAATTATGGCAATTCTTCAGCTGGTGGTGAGAAAATTAATGAGAAAGAATTGGACTCTAGGGATAACTTTGATTTAAATATTCTTGAAATTGCTGATGCTGGCTTTTTTAAAAATAGTAAGCATAGACTACGTAAATCGAAAAAAATGATTTTTTTTATTTGGCCTTCCTTTTGTTGTTGGTGTCTGCTTAGTTTAATTTGGCTCCTTTCTTTGGAATGTTGTGGGTGGTACTAATGGCCCTATTTTGGATATTTTCTTTTAGCTGGGTTCTTTTTGGCTTTCAGACTCGAGATGCTTGTTTTGATGGATTGTCTTAGGTGGTGGTGGTCCTTTGGCCTTATTTTGAATTGCTTGGGGAATATGGATAATGTCTTCTCGATTCTGAGCATTATTTTGGTAGTATGGATAATGATGAGGCTGCATTATGCACGTTGCCTACTTGGCTTGGCTTGTTGGCAACCTTGGTGGCTCAGCAAGCGGGATATGCAATTGTGGTTTTCCTCTTGTTTCCTTTTGGCTTGCAATCTCCATTGGATAGTCCTTGTCAACTGGCTGGGTGATTGCTAGATGCTTCTTGCCATTTCTTGAGTCCGACAGGCTCTTGGCCTTATTCTCTGTGCCACCTTCATGTTGTCTTATTTTTTTGTTATTTTCTTTTGGAGGTTTTTTCTCTAGCATTGTAATTTCGATTTTTCTCTTTTGGGCCTTCGCTGTAACCTTTTTCCTTTTGAATGCATTCTGGGGATGTCCCTTTTTTGGAGAAAAAAACCTCACCAAAGCCTTCAAATGATTTCAAAACTTAAACCATACATGACTAAACCCAATTGAATACTTTGTGGACTATGGTTGACCAAGAAACCCTAAACCCTTAAAATCCTAAAACTGAACCTGTGAATAAACATTCATGGCTCAGTCATGCCATGACCCAAGACCACTTCAAAAAAACTCTAAATCATATTTGTGGTGAATTGGACTTATATCGACACCCTGGTTAAACCTAATTGACCAAGTCAACTAAGGTTGACCAATTGGCCCATTTAAACCTAAAAATTATATTTCATGCATCTAGACCTCATCATGGCATAAAATCTTTTCCAACAAGTTTTAAATGTCATTTGGAATGAGTTGAGCCCAACCTTAACCTCTGGTCAAACATGGTTGGTCAAACACGATTGGCCTATGGCGGGTGAGATGATATGGAGAGATGATGTGGCGAGGAGGCGAGTGAGGTTCTGTGGAGGGAGGAGGGTGAGGTGTAACAAGTTATGGCGGGTGAAATGATAGATGTATATTCCTTTTATCCTTTGCAATATATTTGACATTCTTATGATGTGTTTGGTTATGAATGTAAATTATTTTTCTTTTTAAATTGACAGTAAAATATTAGTCTATCTTTCAAGATAGTATAATATTTGGCTATACCGATTTGACTAAAGAAACAATAAACCAAATCACTATAGGCAACCCCATTTAAATTTTTTTGATATAATTTTTCTGGTAACTCCATTAGGGATCGAATCATCCCTTCATCTTTAGTAAATGTTAAACTTCTTAAATATATATAGATTTGCTTAAATCTTTTTGGGTTTACTAGATCTTTTTCATGTATACATGTGCATCAACTAATAATTGAAGACTAATGTATACAGATTAGGCCTTAGGTTAGGAAGAACCCCTGTTAGTTTCATTACATATAAAATTTAAATTCCAGTTGCATTTGTAACTCTATCAAGTAAAAAATAAAGGAAAATGCACACTGATTTGGTCCTATGTCTAGTATGAAATCTATAAGTTTTGTTGCATATAAAGTCTAAAATTTGATTGCATTTGTAACTCTATTAACTAAAAATCAAAGGCCAGCATATAATGTTGTGGTCCTAAGTCAGGTGAGAACCCTGTCAATTTTGTTGCATATAAAGTCTAAATATTGGTTGGATTTGTAATGCCATTAACTAAAATTAAAGGCCAACGTATACTGATTTGGTACTAGGTCAAGTAGCAACCCTTTCGTTACAAGTTTAAATTTTTTATTGCATTTGTAACTCAATTAACTAATAGTTGAAGGCCAGCGTATACTGATATGGTACTAGGTTAAAAAGGAACCCGATTAGTTTCATTGCTTGTAAAGTCTAAATTTAAGTTGCATTGGTAACCCCATTTACTAAAAATCAAAGACCATCATAAACACTTTTTCCCTAGGGAAGATAAATTGACCTCATTTTTTAATGAGATTAATTTCTAAAATTATTCTAAAATCAATGAATTTAGTCAATCAATTCATACCCAATTTATAAATTAAATCTCAAAATCTAAACTCAAAACTAAATCTTAAAGTCTTTGGATTTTTCTGATTTTCTATGGAGTTTTTAATTGATAAAAAATCATATTTGAAGCCTTTACATTTGTGTGTCAGCATTTGCATATTGATTAAGCATGCCCCTAGGGCTCACCTAAATTTTTTGGAGGCATCCATGTCCATCTAAATCATAAAATTCAAAGCATATTTCAAGCATGCAAAACCTTCAAATATCTATAGCCCATGCCATTAGACTTAGCTTCTTGTAAAAATTGACCTTGAAAGCTTCTCCAAAATCTTTGAACATGATCACTTTTGTTAGCACGATACATTAAATCAATATTGAACCATTGATGGACTTTGGTTGACCATAAAGCTACCCAAACCCTAAATCTCGAAACCTCCTAAATCTGATTTTTTCTTAAACATCAATATGGATCTATCAAACCAAATCTTAAAATCACTTCTAACATATCCCAAATATGATTTGGAGTGCATAGAATCCAAACCCAAGTCATGATCAAGCTTGGTTGACCAAGTCAACCTAGTTTGACCAAAATGCCCATTAGCCCTTTAAACTTGCATTTCATACATGAAAGGTTCACCATTACATGAAACCTTTTCCAACATGTCCAAAACATCATTTGAAAAGAGTTAGACTTAACCCCAACCCATGGGCAACCCTACTTGACTAATCAACCTAGGTTGATAAAATGAATCATAAAACCCTCAAATGTATATTTCATGCATGGAGACCTCACTAAACATTTAGACCACCTCCAATAAACTCAAGATATTATTTTGAATTGGTTGGACCAAACCCCAAGACCTGGTCAACTCTGGTTGACTTGGAGTGCATAGAATCCAAACCCAAGTCATGATCAAGCTTGGTTGACCAAGTCAACCTAATTTGACCAAAATGCCCATTAGCCCTTTAAACTTTCATTTCATACATGAAAGGTTCACCATTACATGAAACCTTTTCCAACATGTCCAAAACATCATTTGAATAGAGTTAGACCTAACCTCAACCCATGGGCAACCCTACTTGACCAATCAACCTAGGTTGATAAAATGAATCATAAAACCCTCAAATATATATTTCGTGCATGGAGACCTCACCAAACATTTTGAATTGGTTGGACCAAACCCCAAGACCTGGTCAACTCTGGTTGACCAAGTCAACCATAGTTGACCAAAGCTATACATAAGTCCTTCAAAAATTCAAATCTAATGTTCCAAACCTAAAAAAACTAAATTAACCCACGGGGATTGTCCATTAGGTCCCTAAGAGTCACCCCAAAAAGTTTTGGCCCATGAACCCAAGTGGTTTTTCCATATGGCTTGAACCAAGTGAACTCGACGGGGTTTTGTTAAAGAAAAACTAAAAACTTATTTAATTAAATTGCATAAATGCTCGCATCAGCTATCTCTTGACCCATTTCATCAATTCATCTAAGGCTAGCCCATGGGTTGACCTGGGTCAACCAATTGTGCTAACCCAAACCTCCCAAAACCCAAATTTATGAACTTATTGACAACCCAAATAAAATTGGATCCTATTAATAATTGAATTGCATTCTAGAACATTCGTTGCACATGGCATCTCAAGTTCCAGCCATGTGGGCAACTAAGGTGGAAAGATTCCTCAAAATAACCCCTATTAAATGATTGGTTTAGTTATAACCTCTCTAATAATAGAATATATGGGCTATAATTTTTTAGGTGAGTTATCTAGCCCCTATTAGACAGTCCCTAACTGCTTTGGATGCCTTAGGTCACAGCACTTGGCCACAATAAAATCTACATGTATTTTTCTTTCTCCTATAGATACCCTTTATTTTTTTGGAAAAAAGGGTTGGTTTATGGCCTTCATTAGCTTCATAGGAACTCCTCTAAGTCCTCCAAAGCTTTCCCTAGCCCTCTTTAACTCCAGAAGCCTTCGAGGGAGGTGTTTAGAGAGTATAGAGAGAGAAAGTCATTAAAGTAAAACAACTTTCCATCCCATGATTTTCAAACCTTGAGGTCTTCAAATAAGATCAAGAGGAAGTCACTAGGAGTCCATATAGCCTACGATCAAAGGATTTCACCATCTGGATTGAGGTATTTGCCTAACCCTAGTTTAGAAACTTCAATTTAAAATAACTTTTGGTAAAGTTCTTTTCATAGCTTCAAGACACTACCCTACCCTTCATTTGAGTGTTGGAAAGCTAGTTTCAAATTTCATCTCATTTGGATTAGTACACAAGAAGTTAGAGTAATTCTTCCATAAGGTCATTTTCCTTCTATATGAATATCGACTGATCTCAGCCATTGGATCGAGCATGTATTGGATCCAATGGATTAGATCTAACCAAATTATATGATATATTTGACCAATTGGAATGTCATATCACACAAGGTTTTTCTGATTGTATCCTAGTCGTCCATCCTAAATTGCACTTGATCAAATGGCTCTCGTGGCCTGCCTATGTGGTTAAGTGATATGATGGGGAGCTCATGGAGCCGTTGCATGTTTGATCGCCACCACGCGTGATTATCAATTATTGCGCCACTACGCAATCTTTGGCTGTTGTTGGGAATAAAGAATTGAATGCTTAAAATAATTTAAAAATTGCTCTTAACTTAAAAAATTCATCATAATTTTATTTCTCATATATATTTTGAGTTCTTGAGCTCTTTGGAACCAACTTCAGCTTAATTTTATTTTAAAATTAATTTTAAAAAATATTTTGACCACTATATAGAGAGTAATTGAGGTTTGAAGGTTTTTTAATTTTTCTTAATTACTCCCTAACTAGGTGTCCAATTGAGTTCAAATTTGGATAGAATAAACTGGGATATGTGTGCTATATTCCCTAATTTTATTGGGCATTGATGATCAATAGAATTATGTTAATTGAATTATTTAAGTTATGGGTCATAATTTGACTAGAAACTCTAAAAGTTCATTGCTCCTAAAATACATAAAATTAGTGTTGAAATTTATGTGGTGTGTTTATATTTATGCAAGGGTTAGAATGACACTGATTTTATCCAAATCAAAATAACAGATTATCAAAATTAAATCCTCAAAGGTACAAATATATTTACCTTATGGGATTGATTATGACATATAGGAAGGCTTTGATGAATCCAAATTTAGTGGGTTTGAAGCACATGTTCAGATGAACCTATGTTTCAAATATTAGTATTTGGAGTTTATTTGGTCTATCAATTTGTAAACCTAAGTTTGATAGACATAATTGACCTATTATTTTATTTAATTCATAATAAATATAAATAAAATGTTAAAAATATATTTTAAGCATAAGATTGCTCAGAATTAAATCTTAAACAAAGGATCATTTAAAGCTCAATCAAACTCTAATAAAATAAAAGTAATTTAAAAATTAAGAAAATTTATTAAATAATTGAATAAAATAATTTCAAATAATAAGAAAATCTAAATGGGACTTTAATAAAAATCTATAAATTACTTGAATTAATTAATTCATTAAATAGGCTGAACTTTTAAAAATCATAATTATTTATAAGAAAAATCAAAAGACAGAAACTCAAAGGCATTGAATTCATAATTTAGTCTAGTATTTATGAAAAATATGAAAAAACTAGAATTCAATGTAAATAATAAAGTAAATATTTGGGAAAAATTAATTAATTAAATAAGTAAATAAATAAAATATATAATAAATCACTCAAAATTTATCGAATATTCAACTCAATGAATTAAATTCAATGAACAATAGTAAACAAAAAATAAAGATAAATTTGAGGTGATTATTGGGTCATTTGGGCTCGTAAGGCTTTTAGTTTAGCCCCAAAGAAGATGAAATAAACCTTATATGAATATTCTTGAGGGTTGTTAAACCCTAAAGAACTAGTCCCGAGGCTAGCCAAGAGAGGGGGGGGGGAGTGATTTGGTTATTTAAAAATTTCTTTAAGAAAATGAGAAATTAAAATCTTTTGAAAATCTTTTTGAATATTTTAAAAATAAATAACTTGTGCGAAAGCAGATAACAAAATCAAAGTTTTCAACCATTGATCAAATCACAAAAAAAATGCAAAAATTAAATGCCAAAAATTAAATAGAAAGAATACACCAGATTTATAGTGCTTCGGTCAACTTGACCTACGTCCACTCCCCGGAAACCTCCTTTCCAGATATTGCACTAAAATTATAGTGACTCTTTTTGCTTCCACAGCAAGACGGAGAAGCCTTTACAAAATTTTTTCACTGACCCAGTGATGCAGAGAATTTTGAATCCTTTTACTCTCTCCTAGAGTAAGCATAGAACCCAAAAATCTTTTTATTCCCTCCTGGAGTAGGCAGATAACCTGTAAATCCTTTTACTCCCTCGTAGAGTAGGAAGAGAACCTGGATCTGATGCTGATGAAGATCTCCCTCAAAGCCACCAAGGAACTAGGACAGCAGCTTGAAGAAGACGATGAACACTTTGCTTGAAGCAACCTTTGTGAATCCCTCATAACTCCCCCTCACAAGGATCTCTCTCTGTGAAGCTCTCCCTCTTCCTTCTCTAAGCTCTCTCAAGTCATCTCCACAGCAAAAGATTAACTTAAGGGTTAATACAATTGCTTAAAAAGTAGGCTTCAAAAAATCCTAAATTTTAAGAAATTCGTCTTCTATTCGTACGGTACAATACACATATCGTATAGTACGATCAGTGTAATTTAGAATTGCTCAGCGAGTTCATCCAGATGAGCTGTATAATTTTTTAAACAAATCGTATAATACAATAAAAATATCGTATGGCACGATCTTCAGAATTTTCTTATGTTCGTTCGAACGATGCTTGGGATGACCAACTTCGTACTCTATCAGTTGTACAGCACGATTGAAAGCGTACAGTATGATCAGTTTAAAATTCATGTCTTTCATATGGTACAATCTCTGGGATGACCAATTTCGTACATTGTCAATCGTACGGTATGATATAAATCATACGGTGCGATCGATCACAATAATTATCCCTGATTTGTTTGCCTGATATTATGGGGTTAATTAGGATATAATTTTAATTAAGGAGTACAATATGAACTAAATCATACGGTAAGATCAGCATATTTAGACCCCTGGTGATTAGGGTTTAGACAGAGTTGTACAGATTATAAAATACGAATTAAAAATGTATAGTATGATACACGTATCATACAGTATGAAGACAAATCGTACAGTACAATTTATTTAAAAAGAAAAACTCTCTGGTGACCTTGCTTTTTCAGGGTAAGAAGGGGTAGAGGAAATGCCTCGAGCTAATGTGCGAGTACCAGGCGCTACGGCGCTGAAGTAACCCATGCCATACTCCCAGGAAAAGCTAGAACGACCTTCAACAAGAGGGTACCTGTACCCAAAATCGACACAGGTGGGTAGGTAGAGAATACCTAAGGGCGTGAGACAACTCTCTCTAAGGAACTCAGCAAATATATCCACCCAATTACAAGATATAACTTAAGAAAGGAAAAAATACATAATAAAATAACCGACTTTAACCCTAGTCTACCCAGGCTTGAGCTGATCCGAATTGCAAATGAACGATTAACTTTAATCCTGAAATGTTAGTACACACAACACAAAATAAAATATCACAGAAATGGGTGGAAGCAGTAATAGGAACAATAATATTTGTCTTCATCAAAATCACTGTACTTGAATCAAATTTGCAATAATCTCTCCCTTTTTTATGATGGCAAATATTATTGTTTAAGATTTTCAAAATAATTGCTTTCCTATAAACTTAGTAACAAACAAAGAAACAATCAACAAACAAAGAACCACTCAACAAATAAAACTCTCTCCCTTTTGACATCACAAAAAAGGGAAACAATAAAAAGAAGAAAAATAGGAAATAGAAATAGATACAGAAATAAAAATAGGACTAGAAAAGACAGATTCAAAAAGACTAGCAACCCAAAATAAAGAAACATATCAGAACTCTATTAACTTTCATAGTCATTTTCATAATGTAATAAACTTACTCTTTCAATAGAAAAAGCTCAAAGAAGGCAATTGTTGACTTTATTATAACCAAAGGATTTTTATTCTAAAGTTTGCACACCTAGCTTAGAATCTTCACAAGCTAAAGTCCGTTGTTTAAAAAAAAATCTAACTCAAAAAGTACAATTAGATAGGGAAACTTAAACTTTTTAGACTACTAGCATGAAATATATAGAATATTACTGTAAAAGTGGTGAATGAAGAACAAAGATTTTTCAAAATCAAGTATTAATCATATTATTAAATATAGGAAATTTCTAAGAATTAAAGATTTACTAGAAAGATAAGCTAATTTAGGTTGGGCTAAATTTATGCTTCTTTTACCAGTTTTATGTGTTCATTATAGATCTTTTATTTTTGATACACTTAGTGCATCTTTTACTTTTAGCGTCATTGAGCATCTTTTAATTTTGGGCTCATTTTGTGCCTCTTTTGATTTTTTTTTTTGCAAATTGCTTCCTTTCTAAAGTTTTAAGAATCTCAGTTGTAAGGTTATCTTCCAAATATAAGAGAATAATAACTCACTCTCTTATATATGGAGGAATAATCTACAAAGTAAACTCAAGCTTTCTAATAGGAATAAAAATTTGATGTAGAAAAATAATAATTTCATTCATCAAATTGCAGAATATATCCATTATATAAGAACAGGTAGTAGAGAGAATAAGCTTTCATTTCAACCAACTTAATTTCAATTCGATTTAGATTTTAAAGTATACATAAGAATTATCATGTAAAGGAAATAAGAGGAGATATGTAAATTCATGAATTTCTATCTTATTAGTTTAAAAATATTAGTAATTACTTATTTAAATATTTTTAGTAAGAATAGAAGTATGTTTACACAAACAGAAAAGAATATTGTTCAGTCCAAGTTAGGTCATACAGTATGAGTTCATTAGTACAGTATAATCTAAGTCGTATAGTACGAGTTTCATCATATAATACGATGTAAGTCGTACAATATGATCAACAGAAAACATATTTTCTTTAAGTACAGAATTCTCAAGTAAAGAGCATATAAAAAATCTAAGAGCACAGAGCATGCTAGAAAGAATTGTCACTTGAAAGTGAAAATAAAATTACCTTTTATTATTATTAAGAAAAGTCATTGAAATAAAAATAGGAAAAACACACAATAAGGATTGAAAGGAAATTTTATTACGAGGAGTCAGGCAGTACGACATTTAACTGAGAGGTTCGTACCGTACGAACAGGTGTTCAGACCGTATGATCAATAATAAATGTCGTACTAGAAGAAGTGAATTCGTCCAGAGACACGTGTATCGTACCATACGAAAAGATGTTTGTATAGTACAATTATTAATCATAGATATAATATAGACCATCCATTAAGCCAATGGCAGAGATCAAGATAGTGATGTACAATTCATACAGTATAATGTAGGTCGTATAGTACGATGTAGGTCATACAGTACGATATTGGATGAAGTTTTTTCATGCAGGAAAAGATAGTGAGGTTCAATGATGTGATTTGTGAGATGATCATGATCTAAATATGCAACACGATAGTAAAAATAAATAAATCCAATAGCTCAAAAATGAAAAAAATAAATAAAAACAAAAAATAAAACAAATGAAATAATAAAATAAACAAAAATACAAGACAACAAAAATAGAAAGCATAACACACGTAAATAACGACACACCAAAAAAATAAAAAGAATATAAACAGGTGTCAATTTTAAGCATGAATATTGATTACACCTAATCTTGTTCTTAAGGTGCTAAAGGTTTCAAAAGCCAGTAGTTTTATAAAGATATCAGCGAGTTGATTTTTAATGGCTATAAGGTGTAGCTCTATGTCTCATTTGGTAACATGGTCCTTAATGAAATGTTGCCTTATGTCAATGTGTTTGGTCTTGGAGTGATGGATTTGATTCTTTGAAATACAGATATCACTAGTATTATCACATAGGATTGGAATTATGCCTACAACTAGTCCTAAATCTAGAATTTGTTGCTTTAACAAAAGGACCTGGGCCATACAACTTCCTAATGCTATGTACTTAGCTTCAGCAATGGACAGTGCAACTGAGTTCTGTTTTCTACTAAACCAGGAGACTAAGGATTGTCCTATGAATTGATATGTCCCAGAAGTATTTTTTCTAACAACTCGGCATCCTATAAAACCTGAATCAGAATATCCTATGATTTCAAAGGAGGTGCTATGCCTAGGATACAAGATTCCTAAGTCTTGGGTCCCTAAGAGATATCTATGAATTCTCTTAACAGCAGTCAGGTGGTACTTTTTTGGATAAGTTTGAAATCTAGCATAGAGAAAAACACAAAATATGATATCAGATCTAATAACAGTCAAGTAAAAAAGTGATCCAATTATTCCTCTATATTTCTTTTGATCAACAAATTTTTTATTTGAATCCTTATTTAACTGAACAGTGGAACTCATGGGAGTGTTGATTGGCTTGGCTTTATTCATTTCATATTTCTTAAAGATATCCTTAATGTATTTTATTTGACTAAAGAAAGTTTCATCATCCTTTTGCCTTATGTTAAATCTAAGAAAGTAGGTCAGTTCTCTCATCATACTCATTTCAAACTCCTTACTCATTATTTTTAAAAATTCATCACAGATTTTTATCAGAAGATCCAAATAGAATATCATCAATATAAATTTGGACAATCAGTAGCTCATCTCCTATCATTTTTAGAAATAGGGTGGTGTCTACGCTCCCCTTAACAAAGGTTCCTTCTAGTAGGAACGTCCTTAGCCTTTCATACCATATCCTAGGTGTTTATTTTAGTCCATATAAGACCTTTTTTAATTTGAACACATGATTAAAAAATTATGAATTTTCAAAACCTAGGAGTTGTTCAACATACACATCTTTTTTTATCACCCTATTTAAAAAAATACTCTTAACATTCATTTGGTTCAGTTTGAATCCCTTAAAACAAGCAAAGGCTAATAATGCCCTAATGGCTTCTAATCTAGCTATAAGGGCAAAGATCTCTTCAAAGTCAATTCCTTCTATTTGGTTATACCCCTTAGCCACCAATCTTGCCTTATTCCTTACCACTACACCAGAATCATTCATTTTATTTTTGAAAACCTACTTAGTTCCTACCACACTCTAGTCCTTATGTCTTTCAACTAGCTCCCAAATATTATTCCTTACAAATTGATTTTATTCTTCTTGCATGGCTAAGATCCAGAATCATCAGATAGGGCTTGATTTAGGTTGGTGGATTTAGTCATTGAAATGAAGACAGATTGGTTTACTTCTTTTATAAGTCTATGCTTAGTTCTAGTATCTTTCGATGGGTCTCCTAAGATCAGTTCTTTAGGATGACTTAAAAAATATCTCCATTCTCTAGGCAATGTGTTCTCAGGTTCTACCATTTCCTTCAAATTTACAAATTCTAATCCTTAGCTGACTTCTACAACCTCTTCTTCTTCTTCTATCATAGACCCTCCAAAATTATTAGATTCATCAAAAACAGTATGAGTGGTTTCCTTAACTACCAGTGTTCTTTAATTAAAAATTCTATAGGATTTCCCAACACTTGAGTAATATAGGAACACTCCTTCATCAGATTTTGGGTCAAACTTCCCTAGTTGAGACTTCTTATTATTCAAAATAAACACTTTACATCCAAATACATGAAGGTGAGAGAAGTTGGGTGTCCTACCCTTTAGGATTTCAGAGGGTGTCTTGTTCAGTTTGGATCTAACATTCACCCTATTCAAAATATAATAGGTTGTATTCACCGCTTCTGTCCAAAAGTATTTAGAAAGTGAGTATTCAGCTAACATGGCTCTAGCAGCTTCTACTAGGGTCTTATTCTTTCTTTCATCTACCTCATTCTGCTGAGTATTCCTAAGAGCTGAAAAATTATGATCTATCTCTTGCTCCTTATAGAAATATTCAAATTTTTTATTTTCAAAATTCTCCACCGTGGTCACTATAAATGGTTACAATTTCACAACCTAGCTTCCTCTGAATCCAAGTGGAAAAAGACTTAAACTTCTCAAATGATTCACTTTTATATGATAGGAATCTAACCCAAGTGAACTTCGAATAATCATCAACAATCACATACCCAAAGACTTTTCCTCCTAGGCTTATAATGCTGACATGTTCAAATAGATCCATGTGAATGACTTCTAAGGGTTTGTTAGTGGTAATATCTTTGATTGAGAAGGAGGATTTGACTTGCTTTCTTAACTAACAAGCATCACACAGGTGGTCCTTAGTGAACTCTAGTTTGGGGATACCTCTCACTAAGTATTTTTAGGTGATCTTCCTAAGGCTTTCATGTTTGCATGACGCAGTCTTCTATTCAACAACTATGATTCATCAACAAATATTTTTAAGCAAAATGAAGCAGGGCATTCAATGTTATTTAAACTAAGCATGTTGACGTTGTTGATCCTTTTTCTTTGTAAAATAATGTTATCATTTAAGCTTATAATATAGTTGGTTGACAAAAATTTTATGCTGAAGCCTTTATCACAGAACTAGCCGATGCTAAGCAGATTGTGTTTCAAGCCATCTATAAGTAAAACATTTTCAATGATGAAATTTTCTGAATTGTAAATTATACCTGTGTCTTCCGCTCTCCTGGTTCTGAATTATAAATTGTAAATGAATTATTTTGCATCTCTAGTCATATGCCTTGAACATTCACTATCCATGTACCACATACTCTTAGGAGGCCTTTTATAAGAGCACCCCTACAAAATTATCAGATGTCAGATTTGGAATCCAAACAGGTTTGGGTCCCATTTTATGAAAGAAAGAAGGAAATGCATGCATGTTATATTGTGAATTTTGAGCTTTAGGTCTCCACACCAAATATGTTTTATGGTGAATGTGCAAGGGTGAGAGATATGTTCTAGCATGACACAAAAAAAATGTCTAACACCAGGAAAATTATTTACTAATCTATGTGGGTTATGATGCATCTTTCTAGGTTTGAATGATGCATGCTTTGTTAATGGTTTATGAAACTCTTCTAATGTAGGTGGTTTTTTATTTTTCTTGAAAATAGTTAATTTAGCTTCTAAAAACTTATTTGTACTTTCAAGAATTGAATTTTTTATTTTCAATATGTGCTCCTTATTTGTATTCATTTATTAATTCAACATGTAATATTTTCAAGGAATTATGCCCTTTAGTTAAATCAAGATGCTTTTTATTTAAAGAGTCAAATTCATCTAATAAAGCCATATGATTGCTATCCAAAGTGGAATGATCTTTTTTTAGGATTTCATGCTCTTTTTGCAGATTTAAAAAATCAACTTTGAGGCTAGTATGTAATTTCTTGAGCTTCTTATGTGAATAATAATTTTTTTCAAAAACTTCAAATAATTGATTATAGGTAAGCTCACATACCTCTTCTTGATCAGAGTGATCAAGATGATCATCATTCATTAAGCATAAGTTTGTTACCTCATTTTCTGCTTCAGTTTCAGATGAGTCTGATGCTGAGTCCACCTAGAAAGTCTTTTGGGTTCTTTGCTTGCCCTTCTTGAACTTACATTTTTCTTTACCCTTCTCCTTACTTGGGTGAGCTTTAAGAGTTGGGCAATCAAACTTCAGATGCCCTGACTTCCTGCATTCAAAATAAATAACATCAGAAGAAACTTTAAAATTTTTATTATTCTTCTATTTGTTCCATTTCTGATGATATTTTTCTTTTTCCTTAAGAAGCTCTTGAATTGCCTAGTTATTAAAGCAATGCCATTATTTTAAGAACCAAAAAAATCATTGTCAGAATCATTAGCCATTAAGGCTATATTTTCTCCTTTTTCTTCTCACCTACATCAAGCTGCCTTTGGTTCATTCCTTGCTCAAAAGCAATGATTGATTCAAGTAAGTTATCAATTGAATAAACATTCAGATCTTTAGATTCAGTAATGACAGTAATTTTTGCATCAAAGGAAGAAGGTAAATATCTCAGAATCTTATTAACTTTTTTATAATTTATGAGTTCTCTTCCTTAGGCATGTAGGGTAACAATTTGTGTAAATCTAGTATACATTTCAGAAATATATTCACTAGGTTTCATGCGAAATAATTTATAATCATGGAGTAAAATGTTCATCCTAAATTATTTATTTTTATTTGTACATTCATATACTATGCAAAGTTTATCTCAAATTTTCTTGCTAGTAGAACAAGTGGAAACACGAACATAATCTTTAGATTTTAAGACACAGAAAAAATAGTTCAAACACTTAGCATTCAGTTGTGCTGGATCTCTATCATCAGTAGTCCATTCAGTAAAAGAAATTTCATTTTTGACACCATTTACTAATCTAAAAGGTGCAGAATAACTTTCCTTAACTAGCATCCACATGTGATAATCAATTGATTATAAAAAGGTGGACACACAATTTTTTTAAAAATAAAAAAGAATATTATCAAATAGAGGTGATCGAGTAATTGAATAGCCTTCCACAGTGTTATGATTATCAAAGTTAGCCATAGATATTAATTTAAAAGTTTTCGAAAACTTGATCTTATGAATTCTGCTCTGATACAATTTAAAAGTTCGTGAGGGTTATTAAACTCTAAAGAACTAGTCTCGAGGCTAACCAAGAAGGGATGTGGTGTATTGGTTATTTAAAAATTTCTTTAACAAATAAGAAATTAAAATCTTTTAGAATTTTTTTTGAATATTTTAAAAATAAACAACTTGTGTGGAAGTAGATAACAAAATTAGAGTTTTCAACGACAGATCAAATCACAAAAAAAATGCAGAAAAATAAATAGAAAGAACACACTATATTTATAGCGGTTCGATCAACTTGACCTACGTCCACTCTCCGGAAACCTCATTTTCAGGTATTGCACTAAAATAATAGTGACTCTTCTTTTGCTCCCACAGCAAGGCGGAGAAGCCCTTACAAACTTTTTCCACCAACCCGGTGAGGCAACCCCCTCCTAGAGTAGGCAGAGAACCCGAGAATCCTTTTACTCCCTCCTAAAATAGGTAGAAAACCTATAAAATCTTTTAATCCCTCCTGGAGTAGGCAAAGAACTTAGATCTGATGCTGATGAAGGTCTCCCTCAGAGCCACCAGGGAACCAGGACAACAGCTTGAAGAAGATTATGAACACCTTGCATAGAGCAACCTTTGTGAATCCCTCAGAACTCCCCCTCATAAGGATCTCTCTCTCTCTCTCAGGCTCTCCCTCTTCCTTCTCTAAGCTATCTCAAGTCAACTCCACAGTAAAAGATTAACACAAGGGTTAATACAATTGTTTAAAAAGGGGGCTTCAAAAAATTTTAAATTGCAAGAAATTCATCTTCTATTTGTATGATACAATACACGTATTGTATAATATGATCAGTGTAATTTAGAATCGCTCAGCGAGTTCGTCCAGACGAACTATATAATTTTTTAAATAAATCGTACAGTACGATAAAAATATCGTACAGTACGATCTTCAGACCTTTCTTCTGTTTGTTCGGGGCAATGCTTAGGACGACTAACTTCATACTCTGTCAGTCGTATAGTACGATTGAAATCATACAATGCGATCAGTTCAAAATTCATGTCTTTTGTATGGTACAATTTCTGGGACGGCCAATTTCGTATACTATTAATCATACGATACGATATAAATCATACGGTACGATCGATCACAATAATTGTCCCTGATTTGATTGCTTGATATCATGAGATTAATTAGGAAATAATTTTAATTAAGGCATACAGTACAAACTAAATCGTTCGGTACGATCACCATATTTAGATCCCTGGCGGCTAGGATTTTGACAGAGTTGTATAGATCGTACAGTACGAATTAAAACCGCATAGTATGATACACATATCATACAATACAAAGACAAATCGTACCGAATGATTTACTTGAAAAGAAAAACTCTCAAAAATCCTTTTTCTCTTTTTCCCCTATGTGTGTGCAAGGTTACTCAATAAAGATATTCACCCAATTACAAGATACGACTCAAGAAAGGGAAAAATATTGAATAAAATGAAAATCGACTTTAACCCAATTCTACCCAGCCTTGAGCTAATCCGAATTGTAAATGAATGGTGGATTTTAATCCTGAAATGTTAGTATACACAACACAAAATAAAATATCACAGAAATGGGAGGAAGCAGTAATAGGAACAATAATGTTTGTTATCATCAAAATCACAATATTTGAATCAGATTTGCAATATCATAGCCCTCGTTTAATAATGATAATTTCTATTTCACATAAATAACTTTTAAAAAATTAATAATAAAATACTTAGACATTGAAGCTTTCATATCCTTATGCTTGACATATTTTAGGAAGGCAAAGTTGTATTGGATTGAATGTTTAATGACTAAAATACTTAATTAAAATATAAAGACTTTATGCAACATACCTATCCCATTTTTGGACGATCAGTAACATTAAAAATATGTACCTAGGACTTTCTAATCAATGATATCTAGTTCTTAGAAGTTATTGAGCACTATGTTTTCTAAAACATAAAACTAAACAACATCAACAATCAAAACTCCCTTAAAATAAAACCAAAACATAAATTCAAACCATCCTTTTAGGCCTCAAACAAATAAAGCCTAGGATCTAAGCCACTCATCCTTATATAGATATTTTAGATGCTTTATTATGATAACCAACTCTAGCCTAGGTTAGGCCAATGGTTTGGTGTAGAGTACATTATTCAGAGGGTATTCTTATTTGGTGTGTTTACTTTTTATACTTTGGATGTCATATTCATGTATTTTACACACCTTACTTCATAACGACCTTTGCTTGTATAGGTGGAGTTAATGGCCACCATGATTTTTTTACAAAATTATGAAACTCCTTCCTCTAAAGCATGGATAGAATTTGTGCCTGTAAAGTCTATTCTGTACTGTATTCAGAGAAAGAGTCTGCACAAATAATAGACATAAAGTAGCTTGTAGAGCAGCAATTAAAAGATGCTTTGGCACAATCTCAAGGGACTTCCTATTATATAGTATTTTCTAATTCATTTTCTTTTCAGTCTTATTCTATGGGGTGAGTTTTATTCAAGTACAAGTGAATATCAATTTACACAAGAATTTCACCAAGTAAACTTCTATCGTCTACACATTGGAGTAGATGGAATTTACCTAGACCAATACAAGATATTCTTGTAGTATTTCTGGGATCAGTTCTTATATTAAGAGGTCTGGGAGTAGTATTACTTACCAATACCATTAATTCTGCCTTTTTATTGGGATTGGTTCTTGTTTGTATATCCTTATTATATATTTCATTGAATTCCTTTTTTATAGCTGCCGCACATTTTCTTATTTATGTGGGAGCCTGCAATGTTCGATAACGTCACTGAAGTAGTGAATCTATCGGCACCATAGCAGTGGCATACAACTTTGGACCTAACGACCAGCCCCATGACCTTTCGGAATGGGGGATCCCAATTGGCAACAACCACAGTAGTAGTAAGGAAGAGCGATGGTCAAGTGAACTACCTTCGTTTCACTCTCCAAAGCCCAATTGGAAAAGGGGAGCAAGAGGTCAAGATAACTTGCTTGCCAATTCTTTAGCAATCTTGGCGAGTGCATCTGCCTGACCATTATTGCGTCTGGGTTACTACTCAAGCTGCGTTATATACTCATCACCAATACATCGCAAGATTCATCATGACAGGGGCCTTTGCTCATGGGGCTATATTCTTCATTAGGGATTATAATCCAGAACAGAATGAGGATAATGTAGCCTAAGCTCTTTCAACTAGAAAGCTTTCAGCATGGAAAGAAAGACCTTATTCTCATGTCATGAACAGAAGTAGCTCGCCTGTACACTTCAAGGAAGGGGTATGCATCGTCTAATAAGAGAAAGGTAGATTGCTTCTGTTGCAAATTTGAATTCAAGGAGCATAGTTTTGACGATAACAAGCATGTCTGTGTTCTGTTTTGCTTGGCTAACCATTTCAGGTCCACAAATCAAGTATAATCCAAGTCAGCTCAAGATTGAGTTGGTCTATATGTGGTTCAGGTCTAATGTAATTTTTTTCCTTTCTTGAGTCAAATTTAATGTAATTAATCCCCTAGCTAAGTAACCTTGTACACACACTCAGGGGAAGATTTTTGTGAGTTTAGAGTTTCTGTTAAGTTTTGATCACATCGTCTTGGACGATCCATTAAAAACAGAAATCCTAACTTGGGCCGTCAAGTTTAAGTCGATTTGATTAAGCAGATCATCCTGGACGATAGACCCCATCGTATAGGATGATATGCTCTAATCAGAAACTCTCAACCGCTAGAATAATTTTGGTAAGTTTTTATTTTTAGATATTTGGTCTGATCGTCCAGGACGATACGTGTATCATCCTGGATGATCCTTCTCAATCATGCCTAAATTAGTCAGGTGATTAAGGAAAGTAATTAATGTTTGATTGATTCGATCATATCGTCCTAGACGATCACAATATCGTACGGGACAATGGGTTAAAAATCCCGACCGTCTAGTGCCTTTCACCAGTACGTCTAGAACTATGTACCGGACAATCAAGTCATTTTGAAATCGTCCAGCATGTCTGAGTTGTACGTCCATAACTATGTACTGGACGATTTTGGGCAATTTTGAACTAATCGTGACGATCAAGTCATTTTGAGATCGTCCAACACAAGTTCACCTGGACAACCAAAGCTGTCTTTTGGACGAAATTCCTGATTTACACTAATTGTCCTGGACAATCGCAGAATCGTATGGGACGATCTGAACAAATTTTGTCTACTAATCGTCCAGAGGAACCAGATCATCCAGGCTGATACATGTGATTTTGAACTGATCGTATAGGATGATCGACTGATTAAAAACACAGTACAACACAAAGTCTGCTGAAAAGTAAGATGGTCATGCTCCACCATAATAAATATGGTTTTCAATTCCTATTTAATGTAAATTTAAACATGATTATTTATTTGTCTTCAAATCATCTAGCTTATGCATCTTTTATAGAATTACAAAAGATAATGATCTTTAAAGGAAGAAAAATAATTTCGTTTTGGAATTCAGATGGGTATACAAATAATCATTTTTTAATCTTTTATAAATCTTTATAAATTATAACTCAATCTAGTTTTATAATCTAAACTTTTACATTTACATTGATATTTATATTTACAAGCAGTCTAGATACATTCCATTTTTATATTTACAAGCAAAGTGCACTACGATGTAAGGTGTGTAAAATATATGAATATGACATCCAAAGTACAAAATGTAAACACACCAAATAAGAACACCCTCTAGGCAATGTGCTCTACATCAAACCACACAAAACAATCGACCAAGCCTAGGCTAGAGTTGGTTGTCCTAGCAAACCATCTGAAGTGTGCGTATATGGTTGTGGTTTAGATAGTCCTATGCTTTATTTATTTAAAATTGACTACAATTTAATTTGTCTGTTTGAGGCATTTAAAGGTTGGTTTGAATTTAAGTTTTAATATTTTTGTATGTTTTGGGTTTATTTTAAGGATGCTCTAATTGTTCATAATATTTAGTTTTAAGTTTGAAAGAACATAGCGCTTAATAATTTCTTAGAGATAGAAGTTTTTTATTTGCAAGTTCTACACTCTTATTTGTAATGCTACTAATCCTCTAAAAATGGGGTAGATAGGTTGTTTAGAGTCTTTACATTTTAATTAAGTGTTTTAATCCTTAAAATTTTTAATCCAATACACATTTATCTTCCTAATACGAGTCAAGCACAAGGGTTTAAAACATTCAATGACTAAGTATTTTATTATTGATTTTTTAATGGCTATTTAGGTGAAATAACAATTATCTTTGTTAAATTAGGACTATGAGGTTTATTTCGCCCTCTTCGGGGCTAAACTAATAGCCTTGTGAGCCCATATTACTCAACAATCACCTTTTTTATTTCCTGTTGTTCATTGATTTTAATTTATTGAATTCATCATTTGCTGAATTTTGAGAGATTTACTGACTTTTCTTATTTATTCAATTTTTTAATTAGTAAATTTTGATAAAATATTAACTTTTTTATTTACACTGAATTCTAAAATTTTTATATTTTTTATAAATACAAGACCCAATTATGAGTTTAATGCCTTTTAGTTTGTGTCATTTGGATTTTTTTACAGTTAGTTATGATTTTTATAATTTTAACCCACCTAATGAATTAATTAATTATAGTAATTAGGATATTTTTTATTTAAACCCAAAATCAACTCTCAAACTCTTAAAATCTTTGTTAAATGTCACTGATAACCCTTAAGAATGATTAAAAGTGTTTGGAATCGTTTTAGCAATTTTATTATTTTTTAATTATTTTATTTAATAAATTATCTTAATTTTCAAATTATTTTTTATTTTGTTAGAGTTTGATAGGGCTTTTGATGTCCCTTTATTTATGATTCAATTCTTTATAATATGAAGCCTAAAATGTATTTTTAATATTTTATTTAAATTTATTATGAATTAAATAAATTCTAGGTTAATTATTTGTGTGAAACTTTTTTTTTTGAAGAAATGCATAGAACAATTTTATTGATAATCTAAAAACAATCTCTAAGTGATAGAGCCCCTATCATTTTCCTCCTTTAACAAAGAAACAAAGTAAGGAGGAATGTTATTACAACCAATGTTATCCCAAATAAAATCAGAAGAACAATCATAGTTAGCACAACAATCAGCTAACTTATTACAGCTCCTATTCACAAATTGAAAAATAACTTGGCTAAACTCTCTAAGAAAGGATAAATCTTGGTGCTTCAAGAAAGAAACCTTCACGTCGCCATTATTCATCATACTTTGGACATACTTCATCACATTATAATTATCTCCTTCTATTATAATTCCTTTCACCTCAAACATCCATTCTTGAAGAACTTTCTTTAAAGAAAGAATCGACATCAGCTCCAATTCCGAGACATTCCATTGCAAACAAGAGAAGCCAAATGCATACACGAATCTTCCTTTAGAATCTCTTATTACTCCACCCACTCCAGCCTTGTAAGAGCTTTCTAGTGAAGCATCAATATTGAGCTTAATCCACTTGGGAGGAGCAGGATACCAAAAGGAGGGAGACAGCTGCAGCAGCTGGTTGGCATCCCAGTGATCTGAGAATGAGGACAAGCAAAACGAAGCCGCAGCTAAGCTGACTGAATTAGCAGCTATTATAGAGATACTAACTTCCTTCTCACCATGCTTAAGCTTGTTCCTGCTTTTCCAAGAAAGATAAACAGTTGAGCAGCATAAATTCCCTAAGAATGGGTTGCACTTTAATAAAGCAGGGAGATTCCGATAGCATTCCTCCAGACCAAAAAAAATAGGGACCTTGAATCCCCATTTATTAATCATAGAAATCACCTGAACTAAATACACACAACTAACTGATATGTGACCAGAATCTTCTATTGCCTTGCATCCTCTCGGACACCCATTGAAGTCTTGTATTCTCCTGTACATCAGGAAATCATTTGTGGGGATAGCCTTATGATAAAGTCTCCACCAGAATAACTCCACATGTGGGCAAAGCTTCAGTTTCTTCTTCCATTCCCAACTCAAATCTTCTACAGCATTATGAAGCCTCTTCTCAGTAATCATGGCTGCTATGGATTTACCAGAGTGTTTAAACATCAGCTCCAATTGGTCACCTTGTAACTCTGGTTGAATTGGAACAGAACTAATAACCTCCACCAAGTCAGGACCGAAAATCTGCTTCAGCTTGGGGACATCCCATTTATCTTTCTGAATAAAATTCATAAGACAGGAACTAACTTGATCGGGCTTAGCAACAAATGTGGGCCAATGTTCAATACTTTTATAAAAAATCCATACATCCTTAAAAGTATTGATACTGACGCCATCCGATATCTTCCATCTCACTACCTCCCGTAGAAATTTGGCCCCATTAGTTAGAATCTTCCATGTAGGAGAGACATAGCTCCTAGCTTGAGAGTTCTAGATATCCTCCCCATATTTAGCCATTAAGTTCCTGTTGAGAAGAGAGGAAGGCTTAGAAACAAAATTCCAAGCAATCTTAGCCCTCAACGGTCCTGCTTTAGCAGCAACAGAATACACCCCTTGATCTCCCATTTTTTTAGAACAACATAAAGTTTCCCAAGCAACATAATGAAGGCCTTTACTTCTATCTCCCTTTTGCCATAGGAAATCCCTACTCATTTTATCCAAGTCATTCAACACTGCCCTAGGAACTAGTGAATGCGTAGATAAGTATGTAGGAAGGAAAATAAAGGAAGAATTGATAAGAAGTAGCTTCCCTGAAAGAGAGATAAATCGATTTCCCCATCTATTAATTTTGTTATACGCCTTTTCCAACAGGTTTTGAAAATTTGAAAGAACTAATCTTCTTAATGCCAACTTGACTCCAAGGTAATTGAGTTCATTCACTACTTTAAAACCTAGAATTCTAGCAAGAACCACGGCCCTCCTTCTCCCAACAGCTTTCCCAAAAATAACAGAAGACTTCTGAAATTAATCTTCTGTCCCGTCCACTTTCCGTAATCCTTCAAGATCCTGGATATTTTCTTCACATGCTTCTGCTTTGCTTCAGAAAAAATAATAATGTCATCTGCACATTGAAGATGAGAAATCTTATCTACACTAGGAGCTACTTTGATACCAATGTTACATCCTCTTTGAGAAAAGGCATCTGAAAGCAACTGAGAGCACAAAATGAAGAGATAAGGGGACAAGGGGCAACTTTGTCTAAAACCACTTTTGCCTTCAATCCATATAGAGCTGCTGCCATTAATTAAAAAAGAAAATTTTGGATCAAGCACACATTGTAAAACCAGATTGGAAAACTTCTCAGGGAATCCATAGAGATCTAAAGCTTGTTTTAAGGTGGACCATCCCATACTATCATAAGCTTGTTCCATGTCAACTTTAATCGCCATCAAACCTTTCTTAGCCTTAGAGAATCTGAATTTGTGGATTAGTTCTTGGGTAAGCAAGACATGTTAAGATAAGGATCGCCCTCTCACAAAGGCAGCTTGGTCTTTAGAAATAATCTTAGGAATGCACCGAATAAGTCTATTCAACAACATCGCTACAATTTTGTAGATAGATAAGCAAAGGCTAATTGGTCTAAAATTGGAAGGATAAAGATGATTTTTAACCTTAGGAATTAAAACCAACAAGGTTTCCTTCCATTCATTACACATAATACCAGTATTAAGAAAAGAATAGACCGCCTTCCAAACATCCTCTTTAATAATTTGTCAATAAAATTTGATAAAAGAGTAAGAGATACCGTCCAAACTTGGAGATATATTTGCTTCAAGGCGACTAACAACACCGTCGAGCTCCTCCTTAGAGAATTCAGCCATCAGCAAGCTTTTATCTTCCTCGTTCAAAACAAAGAAAGGAGACGGCCAGCCCCTAAGAACACACCTCCTTTCTTTCCACTTGTCTTTAAAGAAGTCAAAGAAAACCTCTTCAATTTGCTTTTGTTCCTCAACCAAATTTTCGTTATAGTCTCTGATTTGATTAATCCGATTACCGTCCCGCCATGCTAAAGCAAAAGCATGAAAATAATTTGAATTGGTATCTCCTACTTCAAACCACTTAACCTTTGCCCTCTGCCTCAGCCAGGTATCAAGACTTCCAAGAGTCGAATTAAGTTTAAAAACTTTAGACTTCAGCAAATAGAGTTTAGAATCAGACAGCCCTCCCCCCACAGCTTCTTCCACTTGCAACTCTAAGATTTCTTTTTTAAGACCTTCTTTCAGCTCTTTAAGATTCATAAACTTTGATTTGCTCCAGAAAAATAAGGCCTTCAAGGTTTTTTGTTTGTGTGAAACTTGGGTTCACTAATTGACAGACCAAATGAAGTACAAATATAGTGAAATTTGAAACATAGGTTCACCTGAATATGTGTTTTAATCCCACTAAATTTGAATTCATCAAAGCCTTCTTATGTGTCACAACAAATCTCCCAACGTGAATACATCTATATCTTTGAGGATTTAATTTGGATAATCTATTATTTGGAATTGGATAAAATCAATGTCATTCTATCCTTGTATAAATATAAAAACATTATATAAATTTTAAGCCCTAATTTATGTGGATTAGGAGCAATGAATTTTTAAAATTTTGGGTCAAATTGTGACCCCTTACTTTAAAAATTCAATTAATATAATTCAAATGACCATCAAGGCCCAAGAAAATTAGGGTATGTAGCAAACATACTTTAGTTTTTCATGTCCAAATTTGAGCTCAATTGAACCACTAGTTAGGGAATAATTAAGAAAAATCAGAAAACTTTTAATATCCAATTATTCTCTATACGAAGGTTAAAATATTTTTAGATAAATTTTAAAATAAAAGTGGGCCCAAGCTGGTTCCAATGAGCCTAAGAACTCAATATTTGGATGAGAAATGAAATTATGGTGATTTTTTTAAGTTTAGAGAAATTTATCAATTATTTTAAGCATTTAATTCATTTTTCTTGATGACGGCCAATGATTACACGATGACACAATCATTGACAATCAGTAGTAGTTGGGGTCAGATGCGCATTAGCTCCATGTGTGCCACATCTAATCACTTAATCATGTAGGCCAACCATGGGAGCCACGCGATCATTGAGCCTAAGAACTCAAAATTTGGATGAGAAATGAAATTATGGTGATTTTTTTAAAGTTTAGAGAAATTTATCAATTATTTTAAGCATTTAATTCATTTTTCTTGATGACGGCCAATGATTCCACGATGACACAATCATTGACAATTAGTAGTAGTTGGGGTCAAACACGCATTAGCTCCATGTGTGTCACATCTAATCACTTAACCATGTAGGCAAACCATGGGAGCCACTCGATCTAGCATGATTTAGGATAGATGGTTAGAGCACACGCAATGGAGCCGTAGACAGTCAAGTGAATTCCAATCAATTTAAGTTGTGGTAAAGGTCACGAAGCCGGTCCCTGCTTGGTGTAAGTACTTCTCGAACTTTATTGAAAGCAGCACAGCTTTTCAGGAGAGAATCATTTAAAATCTCTCTTTGCATAGTAGTTTTTGCTACAGTTTCTGATACTCCACTCATTTCATAAAGTATTCGGCCCAGTTTAACAACGGATACCCAATATTCGGGGATCCCTTGCCCGAACCCATATGTGTTTCTGTAGGTCTTACAGTAACAGGTTTGTCGGGAACACGCCCCTTCCTCTTGGGGGACCCATGGAAAGAGCCCTTCTTATTGGAAACCAATTATGACCTTTGTATCAGATTCCTTTGTGCAGAATAAGAAACAGCAGGTCAATCATTAACAATTTCATTGTCAATGTGAAATATTCATACAAAGAAAAATGTGGGAGAGATGAAGATGGAGAGAACCATAGTGCTCGCACAGCACAAAAGAGGGAGATGTTGAGATCCAAGCTTGAGCTGGACATACAATGCCATATTAGAGCTTGTCAAGAAGTACTTGGTGCTACAATTATTGGAGCAACAGTACCTAACCCAGAGGGTGCTCTAGAATATTTTCGATTGCTATTTCGAGAACAACAATTTTTGTCCCTGGAACTGAATCATTTCCTTGTATCTGATGACCTTCCAATGTATAAACATGGCTTTGTATACTATGAAATTTCATAGTCAATGAATCGGCTATATGGAATAGATTTTCAAGAGAGTGGGTCATATTTCTTTCTTTTTGAAAGATGTTAACTACGGCTTTGTAGATCAGATCTCTTTCCAGTAGGAGTATGTTTTCACTCGGGGGAGAGAATTCCATTGCAGCAAAATACAAAGAGAGAATAGATAGAGTTGTCTAGGGATGAAAAATGAAACTAGCTCCCTACACTGCACTCCTGGTAAGGTCTGACACAAACCCCTGGAGTACTTCTCGCTTGAAAGGATAAGAGATGGATCGCTTAGAGTTTTACTTACTGACTTTCTTCACTTATGAATTTCCATATTCCTCCCTCCGAAAAAAAAGGATTCTATTCTATATCTCCTCCTACTAAAAGTCTAACTTTCTTAGACAGAAAAAATGAAAGAGAAAGATCATGATCAGTTCAAGCTGAATGCAAGAGTGATGATCTGAAAGCAAGAGTTCTTTAGAATAGAAAAGAGAATATCATTTTCACTAGGAACAACTCCTGGTTCATTAGTTCAAGCGGAATCCAATACCTATAGTGCCTCACTTTCTTGAAATCAGGAATAGGAGTTTATTATTATAAATAAATGCCTTTTGGACTAAAGATTTTTTTTGTGACATACTAATGGGCAATGGCGAGAATCTTTGATGAACTCATCCACCAATAAGTGGAATATTATATTGATAATTTAGTCATTAAATGTTTTGAAAGAGAAAATCATATAAGTTATCTAAGAAGTATTTTTGAAATATTATGTTAACATAATCTAAAAAAGAATACTCTAAAATGCATCTTTGGCATTAATTTAGGAAGTTTTTGGGTTTCATGGTTTGATACTATAGAATAAAAATAGATCCTTCTAAAATTAAAGCAATCTTGGAGGTACCGCCATCTAAAAGTCTCACTCAATTGAGATCTCTTCAAAGTCAGTCAGAATATCTGCAAAGGTTTATATCAAAATTATTATAAAGATGTTAACCATTTACAGCTCTATGCAAGAATATATTCATTTCCAATGAGATGATGATTGGCTAGAAAGTTGATGATATTATTAAAGAATATTTGATAAAACCTCTTATGTTGGTTACTCCTATCCTAGGGAAGCCATTAATCTTATATGTGGCAGTTTTAAGTGAATCTTTTGGTGCCTGGTTAGCTCATGTTAATAAACAAGGTACATAAAATACTTTTTATTAAATGAGTAGAAGGTTTCTACCAATCGAATGAACTTTTCTCTAATTTAGAAGCAGTATCTAGCCTTGATTTTTGCTGCTCAAAAGTTGAGGTCGTACAAGCTTTCTTATAAAGTGAACTGAATATCTAGAGTAAATCCATTATAGTTTTGAAGACTCGATCGACATTATCAAGAAGATTAGCTCAGAGGTCAATGATTTTGCTATAATTTTTTAGAATATTCAATCCTCTTTATGCTGTAAAAGAATAGGCTTTGGCAGATTTTCTAATAATGCTCCTAGTTTAAGATACTATTCTAGTAGATGATAAACTTCCACTTGAACAGATCCTAAATTTATAAATAAATGAAAAACCTACATAGAAATTTTTTTTTGATAGTCTCACGTCTACCCAAAAAGATAAAGAATCAGAAGATATACTAAAGGCAAAGCTAAAACCAGTATTGTATTCATCACTCCAAATAAAAGTTTAACGTATTAATCCTATCATTTGTCAGAGTTCTGTATGAATAATAAAGCTAAGTACGAGGCACTAATAATTGCTTTAAAGTTAATAATCTTAAATGTCATCAAAGAAGTAAGGTATATGGAGATTCACACCTTGTTGTTAACCAGGTTGTAGGTGTATACATGGTGCTAAAACCGAACATAATTATATATCACCAGTATACAACGAAATTCTTAGAGCAAATTTCAAACTTGATTTTAAATAGAATGCCATGTGGAATAACTTCCATGGTGAATGTCTTAGCAAAGCTTACTAAAGCATTAGCTTATCCTTAAAAGAACTTAATTTCCTTAGAGGTGATGGGTCATAAGGTCATGTTACCAATTCATATGGAATAAATAAATAAATAATCTCTTGTTGAGGCAATAATTATTTTCACTGTAGATCATGAAGTAATAGATTAGAGAATACCTTTCATTAAATACTTGCAAGAAAACAAGCTTCCTTAGAGTAAATCAATTTTAGATCAGATAAAAAGATGATATTTGATTAGAAATACCCTATTCAATGGAATCCTTTATAGAAGATCATTCGATTAGATGTGGTTACATTGTCTCAAAAAACTTGAATCTAAAGATATAGTAAAAGAAGTTCACATAGATTATGTGGTACTCACTAGTCATGTCCTAAAATGAAAATAAAAATTAGAAGGATGGGATAATACTGACCCTCATAGATGACTACATAAATATAGCACATCATTTTCATCAATGCCAGGTGCATAGTATAATTTTACATCAACCACCAAATGTCATGCATCCAATAATTGCTTCGAGGCCATTCAAAAGTTGGGGTATAAATATTATTGATATGATTTATCCACCATCCTTTAGTGGTCATAGATTTATATTAGCAACTACATAATTCTTCTTAAAATTGGCAGAAGTAGTTTCTCTAAAAGGAGTCAAAGCTCACCATGTTCTAAACTTCTTCAAAGATCAAAATATATATCAATTTGGTGTTCCTTACCAATTCATATCTAATAATGGTCCATCATATTAAAGCACCAAAATAAATAATTTCATTAGACATCATTAAATTCATTGTAATATAAAAACTCTTAATTAATCTACACTATTTGCTCTAGTCTTTGGAGCAGAGGCCGTTCTCCCTTTGGAGGTATGACTGCTTTCATTACATATTACAGTGAATTATAAAATTATGGAATAATAAAAAACTAATCTCATATTAAAAGAGCTCGAAAGTTTAGAAGAGAAGTAGTTCTAGGCTTAATAGAACCTTGAGTAATATAAAGCTAAAATTATTCAAACACATGATAAGATGGTTTGTCTGAGAAGTTTCCAAGTAGGAGACTTGGTTCTTATCCTATGAAGACCTATTAGCCCATCAAAGAATGGGTAATAAATTTGAGCCAACCTAGAAAGGTCTGTTCATGGTGGAGAAAGTCTACCAAGGAGGTTCCTATGAGCTAGTTATTGTAAAAGAGATCATTCCGAGCTTCTTATAAATGGATGATATATCAAAATTTACTACAATGGATAGTATTTGTAAATGATAAAAGTTAAATCAATATAGAAAATTATTGCATTTTCATAAATTTCCTGAGTTTCTTGATGTTTTATACAATGAACTGGGTCTAGATGATATAATTGGGTCCAAATAATAGAACAAGGTCTAAAATGTTAAACTAAAACTTGCAAATTTTAAAATCTCATGTGATGATTAAATTTGTCCTCAAAGTTTGGTATAAGTTTTCCCAGGGACTTCCTTTCTTTTTGGACTTGGGTTGATCAGGTAATATGGCCCAAGTCTTGTCTTGATATGACTGCTTAAATCTATTCATTTTAGAGTTCACTCTCAATTCAATTTTTTTAAACTTATTTGTTTGTGGTAAATATCTCAATCAAATTTAAATATTTTCTTAAGATTTGGCTATAAATCCCATTTTAAGGTACCCCTTCCTTTTGAAATCAAATTGATTGGGTAATACAGTCCTTGGTATTTTCCCTATCTAACCATTAGATTTGTTCATTTGAGAATTATTTCTCATTTAATTTTTGAAAATCTATTTATTTGAGATAGATCTCTCATTCAGGCTTAAATTGGTCTTCAATTATAAGCTTTCTTTCAAGGCATCCTATAGATTTCTTACATAAGTCTAGTTTTATGGTAGTCATCCTGCTTAAATCTATCTTTAAATATAGGTCCACCTTTATGTCATCCTATAGATTTTAGGTATATATCTAGTTTTACAGTATCCCTCTTGTTAAATTTTGGTTGATTGGGTTATTTGATGCCAAATATTTTCTAAATCTAACCATTAAATCTATTCATTTGCGAGTGAACTCATATATATTTTTTTGAAAGAAGCACTTGGCATTAAGAAGACGAATAAAAAAGGTTCTAAGCAGAGCAATCACACTCCTTCTTCACCAAATCAAACAATGGAGAAGGAATGCAATTTTCATCAAAGCTATCAAACAAAAAACTACTTTCTAGAGCTAAGGTAGCACAACAATCAGCTACCTTATTACATTTTCTAGAAATGCAATGAAAAAGAACATTATTGAACTCATTAAGAAAAATAACATCTTCAAACTGATTCACTTGATTCGGCCAACCCATTTTGCTGACAGATTTTTGAAGCAAATTGATCACATTGCGATTATCTCTTTCAAAGATAACACCCTTGTAATGTAGCATCCAACTTTCTAGGTGTCTCCTTACAAACAAAATAGCTTGTAACTCCAAAGATGAGATGTCCCAATGCAGAAGGTTCTCCCCAAATGCTGCTAGAAACCTTCCTTTGTAATCTGTTACAATAGCTCCGAGACCTGCCCTATACGTTTCCTTCAAAGTAGCATGCACATTGACCTTTATCCAATCTAGGGGAGGAGGATGCCAACTGTTAACTCCAAATAAAGATTAGCACCCTAGTTGCCTAGAATCGGACTCTTCATTGGATGGCAAATAGACGTTAAGACATTGCCTACCAAATAGTTAACCAAAAATGTATGAACTCCAAGCTTTATTTGGTTTCTCCTCTTCCAAGAATAGTAAACTACTGTACATTAAAGAATTGCATTGTTGCGGTTAATTATAAACAAACTATCAAGCTACTTTATACAGTTACTAAAAGAATTAAAAATAGGAACATGAAACCCCCACTCTCTCAGTTTATCCACCATCATCATGATCTGTTTACATTCAACAGCCACATGATCAATGTTCTCCTCAACATCACAGCCGCAAGGACACAAGTTAGAACCCAATAAATTCCTATAATTTAAAAAGGAATTAGTTGGTAATGCATTTCTACAAAGTCTCCACCAAAACATCTCCACCTTAGGCAGCAGTTTAAGTTTCCTGAATATGTTCAATGTATGATTGAGTTTCTCCTCCTTGTCTCCCAGTCTTCCCGTTGCTTCCATCCAAGCCTCAAAGGACAAAGCAGAAATGGATCTACCCGTATGCTGCTTGATAAGTTCAATATGATCCTCCTTCATATCAAGATAGATCTTAACCGACTTAATAACAGAAATCAACTCCTTACTAACCAGATTTTGCATTTCCACATCATTCCATCTTCCGTCTTCTCTAATGAGCTTGTGGACCGAGTCATATAAAGGCTCATGGCAATTAACAAAGGTTGTCCATTTGTTAATTGGTTTATCAAAGATCCAAGTATCATTGAAAATACTCACTTTGATACCATTTGCTAACTTCCATCTCACAATACCTTTCAAGTATTTAGCTCCATCTAGCAGAATTTTCCAAGAAGGAGAATTCCCTCTTTTAATCACACCATTCCATACATTACCTTCATATTTAGAGCTAATGATACGGTTACATAGAGATTGTGGGTTCTTGATAAATCTCCAAGTAAGTCTAGACCTTAAAGATCCCACTTTATGAACCAAAGAATGAAGTGCCAAACCACCCTGCTGCTTCGGTTTACAAATATCTTCCCAACAAACATAGTGTAAACCTCTTTTCTCCTTGTCTTTATGCCAAAGGAAGTCTCTACATAATCTATCTAACTCATACAAAATGCCTTTAGGAACCAAAGAGTGTGTTGATATAAATATAGGTAAGGATAAAAATGAGCTCTTAATGAGAAGAACCCTTCCTGCCAAGGATAGACATCTACTTCCCCATGCATTTAATCTATCCAATGCATGATTTATCAAAAATCCGAAATCAGATTTCACAGGTCTCCTCAACACCATCTTAACACCCAAATAATGCATTTCTTTAACACTCTTATACCCCAAATTCCTGGCAATCTTATTCCTGCATATTTTTTTAACAGAGTTCCCAAATAGGATTTGCAATTTTAATTCATTCACTTTTTGACCCGTCCATCCACAAAAGTCTTTCAAGATCTTTTTCAAACAAGTAGCTGATCCCATGGTAGCAGAAGAAAAAACCACAACATCATCAGCATATAATAAGTAAGTTATTTTGTCAATTTTTGGAGATACCTTGATCCCCAACTCAAGACTCCTTTGATGAATGGCATTGGAAAGCAATTGAGAACAAAGGATATACAAATAAGGGGAAAGGGGGAACCCTTGTCTAAACCCGGATTTAGCATCAATCCAACCTGTTCTTCTACCATTAATAAGAATAGAAAATCTAACCTCTTGAACACACTCCATAATGAGCATAATGAGTCTAGAAGGAAAGCCGAACCAGTCCAAAGCTTTAGCAAGAGTTGGCCAACACATGCTGTTATATGCTTGTTCCATTTCCACTTTGACCGCCATTAGACCTTTTTTGCAATTTGAATATCTGAATTTATTGAAGACTTCTTGGGCTAACAAATAGTGATCCGATAAAGATCTACCAGGAATGAATGCTACTTGGTCTTCAGAGATTAACTTTGGCAAACAATACTTCAAACTGTTCATAATCATACTAGCCATCACCTTATAGATGGTTTGACACAAGCTTATGGGTCGGAAATGAGACGATTGCAATGGATTCTTCACCTTTGGGATCAGGACAATCAACATTTCCTTCCACTCCGGAGACATTTTCACGCTTATGAAAAATTCATTAATAGCACTCCACAACTCGTCTTTAATTATACTCCAATAGCTCTTTATAATGAAAGATGTTATGCCATCTACACCAGGTGATTTATTGATGCCCAACCTATTCACAGCTTCTAACATCTCCTCAATCTTGAAATCAGCACTAAGACTTCTCCAAGCAGTGGTATCAATCTTTTGATGACACCCAACCTTAGGCCAACCCGTGAGACAACACTCCCTATACTTCCACTTTTGATTGAAGAAGTTACAAAACACTGCCTCAATCTTCTCCTGTTCAACCACAAGACCTTCCACATCATCTTTAATTTGATTGATTAGCTTCCCATTTCTCCTAGCCGAAGCATAATCATGAAAAAAACTAGAATTAGTGTCACCTTCTTGAATCCATCTAGTCTTTGCTCTTTGATTCCACCAAGTAGACAATCGGGCTAGAGTAATATTTAGCTCACGCACTTTACTTCTTAACAGCAGCAGCTCCTCCTGATTGAGCCCGTCAACTCCACTTTTTTAATTTGCAATGCCATAAGGTCATTCTTCAAAGTATCCTTCAAGTTGGAGAGATCTTTCAATTTGTTTTTATTCCAACAGTACAAAGCTTTGACAGATCTCTTCATCTTTCTTCTAAGAATTTCTGCATTAGAGCCAAAATTTGTCTTACTCCAAGGTTTAAGAACTACATTCCAAGCAGCTGGATAGGATCTCCAAACGTCTTCAAATCTGATGTATCTCTGATAAGGCCTCATCATTTGGTTGATCTTGAACGCTATGGGAGAGTGGTCAGACGGTACTCTCACCAAATGTTTGATAGAAGCAAATGGCACTTATTGTAGACCAGCCGTATTTACCAAGCAACGATCAAATCTTTCCCAAATCCTAGAATTGCCATCCTTATTGTTGCACCAAGTATATCTTGGTCCGATAATACTTACATCATGCAAATCATTGTTAGCTAAAAAAGCATTCATCTCCTGCGGGCCTTGGGAGAAAATTGTTGCAAATCTGGTTTCAAATAGTACAATTTTGATGATGACAAATATGTTTGTATTCTGTTTTGCTTGGCTAATCCATTTTAGGTACAAAAGATCAGAAGTAACTCAAGCCAACTCAAGATCGGGTCCAAATGTGTCTAAATGTACTATTTTCTTTTTCTTGAGTCAATTGTAATGTCTCTGATCTCCTAGCGAAGTAACCTTGCACACACACACTCACAGGGATAGCTTGAGTGAATTAAGAGTTTCTGTTCAACTTTTGTTCGGATCATCCTGGATGATATTCACATCATCATGGACGATCAAGTGAAAACAGAAACCCTAATTAGGGCGACCAAGTTAAGTCTGTCTGATTAAGCGATCGTCTTGGACGATCTATCCATCGTACGGGACGATAGGCTCAAATCAAAAATTCTCAGCCGTCAGATCAAGTTAGGCAAGTTTTATTTTTAGAGATTTGATCTGATCGTCCCGAACGATACGTGTATCGTCCTGGACGATCCATTACAATCATGCCTAAATTAGTCTGGTGATTAAGGAAAGTAATTATATTTAATTGATACGATCATATCGTCCGGGACGATCGCACGATCATCCAGGACGATCATGATCGTCTAGTGTGTTTCAGCTCTATGTCCAGAGTGGTGCTCAGGACGATTTTGGCACTGTTTGAACTAATCGTACAAGATGATATCCATATCGTCCTGAACGATCAAGTTATTTTTAGGTCGTCCAGCACAAGTTTCTCTAGACTAGATCGGTCTTCTAGACGAAATTCCTGAATTTACACTAATCGTACCGGACAATCACAGAATCGTACGGGACGATCTGAATAACTTTTTCACTAATCGTTCAGAAGAGCCAGATCATCCAGGTGGAAATAGGAGATTTTGAACTGATCGTACAGGATGGTATGTCGATCGTCTTAGACGATATAGGCCGACCAGTTGAGATTTAGGGCAAATATTGAGCCCTCCTATAAAAGATCTTTTTCTTCAAACAAGAAAACTCTTTTGCCACTTTCCTTTACAGAGAAACCCTAGAGAAAGAGAGTTTGGGAGAGAGATAGAGGATCTTGTAAGGGGGAGTTTGTGAGGGATTCACAAAGGTTGCTCCAAGTAAGGATCAGAGTCATCTTCTCCGTTCGTCATCTCTCGTCTTGTCGGTGTTCTTTGTGGGAGGATCATTCACAAGAAGATCTGGGTTCTTTACCCGCTTCAGGAGGAAGCGAAAGGAGTTCAGGTTCTCTACCTGCTTTAGGAGGAAGCGAAAGGAGTCGGAGGTTCTCTGCCTGCTACAGGAGGAAGTGAAAGGAGGTTAGGTTCTCTGCCTCACCGTGTCGGTGAAAATGAGTTTTTGTACAGGATTCTTCGCCTTGCTGTGGGAGCAAAAGGAGAATCACTTTGGTTTAGTGCAATACCCAGAGGGGAGGCTCCGAGGAGTGGACGTAGGTCAAGTTGATCGAACTACTATAAAATCTGGTGTATTCTTTCTGATTACTGTCTGCACTTTAGTTATCTGTCATTAACTGTTTAGGTGAAATCTGTGGTTGATCTTTTCGTTTATGTGTTTACTTATTTTCGCTGCAAATCATCAAAAAAATTTTTACTGTTATTCTCAAATTTTTAAATAACCAATTTACCCCCCCTCTTGGTTAGCCTCGGGACTAGTTCATCAGGGCTTAACATCCCTATCAAACTTTTAAGTAGTATCCGAGAGGGATTCATAAAATCTAGTTTTGAAAATCTTTTGAATTTGATCCATGTTTAACTTTGGAAATCGTAATACTACTGAAGGTTATTCAATTACACGACCGCCATTGTTTGATAACATACCTTTTGATTTTTGGAAAACTCGCATGTCCACTTTTCTTCAATCAATTGATTATCACATGTGGATGCTTGTTAAGGATGGGTATGAGCCACCTTTTAGAATGATTAACAATGTTAAAACTAAACTGCCTTTCACTGATTGGACTTTTGATGATCGTGACTTAGCCCAATTGAATGCCAAATGTTTGAACTATTTTTTCTGTGCCTTAAAATCTGAAGATTACATACGTGTTTCTACTTGTACAACTGGCAAAGAAATTTGGGATAGATTGTACATCACTTATGAAGGTACAATTGAAGTCAAATAGTCTAGATTAAATATATTGCTTCATGACTACGAACTTTTTTGCATGAAACCTACTGAATCTATTTCTAAAATATACACGAGGTTCACTCAAATAGTCACTTCTTTGCATGTCTTAGGAAGAGAACTTACAAACTATGAAAGAGTGAACAAAATTCTTAGATAGTTGACTCCTTCATATGATGCTAAGATAACTGCAATCACTGAATCTAAAGATTTGAATACTTACTCTATTGATAGCTTACTTGGATCACTCATTGCTTACGAGCAAGGGGTGAACCAAAGACAGCTTGATGTAGGTGAGAAGAAGGAGAAAATAGTGGCACTGAAGGCCAACAAGAGTGATACTAGTTCTTCTAGGTCTGATAGCGATGATGTTACCTTAATCACTAGGCAATTCAAAAACTTTCTAAGGAAGAAACACAAGATCTTTCAGAAGTGAAACAAGGGTAAGTCCAGCAATAATTTTAAAGGTTCATCTGATATTGTTTATTTTGAATGCAGGAAGCCCGGACACATTAAGGCTGATTGTCCTACACTTAAAGCTCACCCAAGCAAGGAGAAGGGTGAGGAGAAACTCAAATTTAGAAAGGACAAGAAGAGAATTCAAAAGGTGTTCTGGGCTGATTCTGCATCCGACTCCTCTGAGACTGAAGCTGAAGAGGAGGAAATCGACTTGTGTCTGATGGCTGATGATCATCCTGATCAGTCTAACCAGGAAGAGGTATGTGAGCTTACTTACGATTAATTATTTGAAGTATCTGAAAGAATTCACGCATCTTATAGGAAATTTAAGAAATTGAATGCTAGTCTGAAATTAGATTTCTTAACCTTGCAAAAAGAGCATGATTCTGTAGTTAAAGATCATTCCACACTTGACAGCAATCACAGGTCTTTACTTGATAAATTTGATGAGCTAAACAAAAAGCATTCTGATTTAATTGTTGAATATGATTTACTGAAAACCTCGCATGTTGATTTAAAGAAAGCTTTCAAAGAATTAGACAATCTGGCATGTGAAGTGGAGAGTAGCAATGGTGCATTGAAATTTAAAATTATAAGTTTGAACAAAGAAAATGAATTTCTAAAAGTTAAAATCAAAGCTTTTGAGAAAAATGAAACACCACCTACTTTTGCATAATTTTATGCACCTCCACCTTTTAAAGAATCTGTTTCAAAATCATCAAAGCATATTTCATTCAAACCTAGAAAGAGGAACTATCACCCATATAGATTAGTTAACCCTTTTTCTGGTGTTAGATGTTTTTCCTGTGGCATGTTAGGACATATTTCTCACACCTGCACGGTTCACCGTAGTACACATTGGGTGTGGAGGTCCAAATTACCTGTTTCACAGCACAACACACATGCATTGCATTCTTCTTTTCATAAGAAGGAACTCAAACCTGTTTGGGTTTCTAATCTAACGTTTGATGATTTTGTAGGTGTGCTCTCACACAAGACTTCGTGAGAGCATGTGGTACCTGGACAGCGAATGTTCAAGACACATGACTGGAGATGCAAATCAGTTCATTTCGCTGGAGGCCAGGGCTGGAGGTAAGGTTACACTTGGAGATAACACCACCAGGAGGGTGGTAGGCTTAGGTATAATTGGTGATTGAAAGAATTTTATGATTGACAAAGTTTTGCTTGTAGATGGACTGAAACACAATTTACTGAGTATTAGTCAGCTTTGTGACAAAGGATACAGCATCAAATTCCTGCCGACTTGCTGCATGTTAAGCTTAAATGATAATTATTTTGCAGGGACAAAGGATCAACAATGTCTACAAGCTGGATGTAAGTTGCATTAAAGTTGATAATTCAATTTGCTTAAAAATTATTGCTGATGTGTCTTGGTTGTGGCATAAGAGATTGTGTCATGTCAGTATGAAAACTCTCAGGAGAGTCACCCAAAAGGACTTAGTTAGAGGTGTCCCCAAGCTTAAGTTCACTAAGGACCACCTGTGTGATGCATGTCAATTAGGGAAGCAAGTTCAGTCCTCCTTTCACTCTGTTAAGGACATTAGCACCTCTAAACCTTTAGAAGTCCTTCATATGGATCTCTTTGGACCCATTAGCATTGCCAGCTTAGGGGGAAAAGTCTATGGTTTTTGTGATTGTTGATGATTACTCGAGGTTCACTTGGATTAAATTTCTGTCACATAAATATGAGTCATTTGATGAATTTAAGTCCTTCTCCACTTGGATTCAGAGGAAGTTAGGTAGTGAGATCATAACTATTCATAATGATCATAGTGAAGAGTTTGAAAATATGAAGTTTAAAAGTTTCTGTGAGGAGCAAGTGATTAGTCATAATTTTTTAGCTCCTAAGACCCCTCAGCAGAACAGGGTAGCTGAAAGGAAGAACAGGACCTTAGTGGAAGCCGCTAAAGCCATACTTACTGAGTATTCACTTCCACAATACTTTTAGGCTGAAGCGGTGAACACTGCCTGTTATATGTTGAATAGGGTGAATGTTAGATCAAATCTGAATAAGACACCTTATGAGATCATTAAGGGTAGAACTCCAAACCTGTCCCACCTCCATGTCTTTGGCTGTAAGTTTTCATTCTGAACACAGGAAATCATCCTTAGGAAAATTTGACCTCAAATCTGATGAAGGAGTGTTCTTAGGCTATTCTAGTGTGGGGAAATCTTTTAGGGTGTTTAATAAGAGGGCTTTGGTGGTGGAAGAGACAACTCATGTGGTGTTTGATGAATTTAATCCTAAGGTGTCTAGAGTTGAGGAAGAAGAAGAGGTAGGAGAGATTATCCAAGGGGTTGAAAATGCAAATCTGGAGGAAAGGGTAGAACCTCAAACCACCTTGCCTAGAGATTGGAGATATTCTTCGAGTCATCCTAAAGAGCTGATCTTAGGAGACCCTTCTGAAGGTGTTAAGACTAGGCATGGACTTAGGAAGGAAGTAAACCACTCTGCCTTTATCTCAATGACTGAACCCACCAACATCAATCAAGCCCTTTCTGATAAGTTTTGGATCTTAGCTATGTAAGAGGAATTGAATCAATTTATAAGGAACGATATTTTGGAGCTAGTAGAAAGACCTAGAAATCAAAGAATAGTGGGAACCAAGTGGGTCTTTAAGAATAAGATGAATGATTCTGGTGTGGTGGTTAGGAAAAGGCAAGATTGGTGGCTAAGGGGTATACTCAGATTGAAGGGATTGATTTTGAGGAGACCTTTGCCCCTGTAGCTAGATTGGAAGTCATTACGGTGCTACTAGTCTTTGCCTGTTATAAGGGATTTAAGCTGTTTCAAATGGATGTCAAGAGTGCCTTTTTAAATAGGGTAATAAAAGAGGATATTTTTGTAGAATAACCCCCAGGTTTTGAGAGTTCTCAATATCCAAATCATATTTATAAATTAAAAAAGGTCTTATATGGATTGAAACAGGCACCCAGAGCTTGGTATTAGAGGCTTAATACATTCCTGTTAGAAAGAAAATTTGTTAAGGGGAGCGTAGACACCACCCTTTTTCTGAGGAGTGTAGGGAATGATTTACTCATTGTCCAGATCTATGTTGATGATATAATTTTTAGGTCTTCTGATAAACATTTATGTGATAAGTTTTCTAAAATAATGAGTAAGGAGTTTGAGATGAGTATGATGGGAGAGTTGTTCTACTTTTTGGGGTTTAGCATAAGACAAATGGATGATGGAACCTTTCTTAATCAATCTAAATACACTAAGGACATTTTGAAGAAATATGAAATGGATAAGGCCAAGCCAATCAACACTCCCTTGTGCTCCTCTATTCAGTTAAATAAGGATTCTAGTAGAAAATCTGTTGATCAGAAGAAGTATAGAGGAATAATTGGATCATTATTTTACCTGACTGCTAGCCGACCTGATATTATGTTTAGTGTTTGCATTTATGCTAGGTTTCAAGCTGATCCTAAAGAGTCCCACCTGACTGCCGTTAAAAGAATTCTTAGATATCTTTTAGGGACCCTAATTCTAGGAATCTGGTACCCTAGGCACAACACCTCTTTTGAGATTATTGGATATTGTGATTCTGACTTTGCAGGGTGTAGGGTGGATAGAAAGAGCACTTCTAAAACTTGTCAATTCATAGGACAGTCTTTAGTTTCCTGGTCCAGTAAAAAATAGAACTCAGTTGCACTTTCCACTACTAAAGCTGAGTATATTGCCTTGAAAGTTGTGTGGCCCAAGTTCTTTGGTTGAAGCAATAAGTCTTGGATTTAGGATTACCTGTGGGCACTATTTATTTTCTGTGTGATAATACTAGTGGCATCTGCATTTCTAAGAATCTAATCCAATATTCTAGAATTAAACACATAGATATAAGGCATCACTTCATTAGGGACCATATTACAAAAGGGGACATTGAGTTACATCATATAGCAACTGAAAATCAGCTGGCTGACATATTTACTAAACTACTGGCCTTTGACTCATTCAGTATTTTAAGGACCAGAATGGGTGTGATTGACATAAATGCTTGATTCTGATGACTACTGATTTCTGATTTGTCTGTTTTTCATTCTGTTTCTGTTAGTTAGCTGTTTGATTTGATTATCTATTTTCTGTTATTTTTATTTTTCTGCTGATTTCTATTTTAGCCTAGGTGTCAGTTTGATTTGAGTATTTATTTTGATGCGATTTCCTACTTATTTTTATTTACTATTTCATCTCTTTTGTTTACTATTTTATGTCTTTCAAAATCAGATCACTGCTGACTACTGCTGATAAATTGGATTTCAGACTGAGAGTTTAGCCTTATTTTTATTTGGAAGCTGGTAAGCAGTGATTGATTCCACTAGATCTATTAAAGGGAAGAAACATCGATGATTGTTTCTCTTCCTCTAACCCCTTTACTGGTGTATTATTTCTTTTGGACAAAACTCTTCTTCAAAATTAAAAAATTGGTTTTAAAAATAGAGATTTATTTTATCTTCCTACAGTAATCTACCTCATATGAATAGTGTTTTCAAAGTCTTGAGTCATTGTTATGATTTTCTGAACCAAGTGATTGCATTTACCATACGATGTATGGCTTTTGTTTTGTGAATTACTCTTCCTTATTATGGAGAGTGAGTTTTGTCGTCTCCTATATCTGGAAGGTAATTTCACAACTGAGAATCTTTAATGATTATGAAAAGAAGAAAGCTTATAAAAGATGCGCAGTGTGCCAAATAAATTAAAAAAGAGGCACAAAATGTGCTCAAAGCTGAAAAGATGTGAAATATCGTCAAACTAAAAGATACACAAAGTGTATCAAAAATTAAAAGATGCGTAAAGCCCCAAATAAATTGAAAAAGAGGCACAAAATGAGCCTAAACTAAGCTTTCTTCTGTTTCAGATCGCTAAATGTCTTAGAAAAATTCGTGCGTCACTTAATATTTTCAAAAGCTTGAGATGAAAATCATAATTTCTGATTTCTTCATTTGTAATACTATTATATCAGATATTTTTCTGGGATGATGCTTAAAAGGGTCTCTTTTCGAATCTAATTTCTTTCCTTCTGAATTGGATTTTTATTTTGGAAGGAATTTGCATCTACAAGGTGTCCGAGGTGGCAATTACGAAAGTCAATTTTTTAACTTTTCTGAATTTCAGTGATGTCGATCGTCTTCTTATTGGTTTTTGGATTCAAAATCAAGGGAAAATTCTGATTTACTGGAGCGGATCGATTCAAAAAAAAATGCTCCTCCTTTTTGTGATGTCAAAAGGGGGAGTTGATTGTAGTAGTTTTTAATTTTTTGTTTATGTATTGATCTTGTAGTAGTTGTCTTCCTGTACTATTCTAGTTATTCAATGAAATTTGGAAATAAATTTATTTTTCTATGTGCGTTGGTTAACTCCTAGTTTTTTTATTTTAAACTACTGCACTAATGTTTGCCATCATCAAAAAGGGGGAGATTATTGTAAATCTGGTTTCAAATAGTACAGTTTTGATGATGACAAATATGTTTGTATTCTATTTTGCTTGGCTAATTCATTTCAGGTATAAATATCAGAAGCAACTCAAGCCAACTCATGATCGGGTCCAAGTATGTCTAAATGTACTATTTTCTTTTTCTTTAGTCATTGTAATGTAACTGATCCCCTAGCGAAGTAACCTTACACACACTCTTGGGGAGAGCTTGAGTGAATTAGAGTTTCTGTTCAATTTTTTTTCGGATCGTCCTGGACGATATTCACATCGTCCTGGACAATCAAGTGAAAACATAAATCCTAATTAGGGCGACCAAGTTAAGTCTGTTTGATTAAGCCGATCGTCCTGGACGATGCATCCATCGTACGGGATGAAAGACTCAAATCAGAAATTCTCAGCCGCCAGATCAAGTTAGCCAAGTTTTATTTTTAGAGATTTGATCTGATCATCCTGGATGATACGTGTATCGTCCTGGACGATCCATTATAATCATGCCTAAATTAGTCTGGTGATTAAGAAAAATAATTAATATTTAATTGATACGATCATATCATCCGGGACGATCGCAAGATCATCCAAGACGATCATGATCGTCTAGTGTGTTTCAGCTCTATGTCCAGAGCGGTGCTCAGGGTGATTTTGGCATTGTTTGAACTAATCGTACAAGACGATATCCGTATCATCCTGGACGATCAAGTCATTTTTAGGTCGTCCAGCACAAGTTTCTCTGGACGAACAGATCGGTCTTCTAGACGAAATTTCTGAATTTACACTAATCGTGTCGGACAATCGCAGAATCGTGCGGGACGATCTGAACAACTTTTTCCACTAATCGTTCAGAAGAGCCAAATCATCCAGGTGGAAATAGGAGATTTTGAACTGATCGTACATGATGGTATATCGATCGTCCTAGACGATATAGGCCGACCAGTTGAGATTTAGGGCAAATTTTGAGCCCTCCTATTAAAGAACTTTTCTTCAAACAAGAAAACTCTTTTGCCACTTTCCTTTACAGAGAAACCCTAAAGAGAGAGAGAGTTTGGGTGAGAGAGAGGATCTTGTGAGGGGGAGTTTGTGAGGGATTCACAAAGGTTACTCCAAGTAAGGATCAGAGTCGTCTTCTCCGTTCGTCGTCTCTCATCTTATCGGTGTTCTTTATAGAAGGATCGTTCGCAAGAAGATCCGGGTTCTCTGCCCGCTTCAGGAGGAAGCAAAAGGAGTTCAGGTTCTCTGCCTACTTCAGGAGGAAGCGAAAGGAGTCTGAGGTTCTCTACCTGCTTCAGGAGAAAGCGAGAGGAGGTTAGGTTCTCTGCCTCACCGTGTTGGTGGAAAGGAGTTTTTGTATAGGTTTCTCCGCCTTGCTATGGGAGCAGAAGGAGAGTCACTTTGGTTTAGTCCAATACCCGGAGGGGAGGCTCCGGGGAGTGGATATAGGTCAAGTTGACCGAACCACTATAAAATCTGGTGTGTTCTTTCTGATTATTATCTGCGCTTTAGTTCTCTGTCATTAACTGCTTGGGTGAAATCTGTAGTTGATCTTTTTGTTTATGTGTTTACTTGTTTCCGCTGCAAATTATCGAAAAGATTTTTACTGTTGTTCTCAAATTTTTAAATAACCAATTCACCCCCCCCCCTCTTGGTTAGCCTCGGGACTAGTTCATCATGGCTTAACATCCCTATCGAACTTTCAAAAATAAACCTCTTTCCCCCTCTTTTATCCTCCTTGCTCAACAAACAATTGAAATCCCCCCTACAATAGAAGGAGTATCCCCATCTAAAACCTCATCAAGACTAGACAATAAACCTCTTCTAGCCCACACATCTTTACTCCCATAAACCGTAGCAATATTCCAACAACCTTTAAGAAGAAATTGGAATCTCCCAAAAACAACTTGCGAAGAATCCAAAACCACCTTGAAGCACCCTTCCGACCTCTTCCATAAAATAAGAATTCCTCCAAAAGTACTTACAACAGGATGATGGAAAAAGTCCCAATCCTCCCCAATGATTCTATTAACATCATTCCTATCCAAGCTAGACAATTTAGTCTCCACTAACCCAATAAAAAACACCTCATGCTCCCTCACTAACTCCCTTAGATAAAGAGAAGCCCCTTTTTTCCTAGCTCATCTACAATTCCAAAACAAAACGGAAGACATTAGGAACCTAATGGGGAAAGGCCCCCAACACCAATAACACCTCCACCACCTCCTCTCCTTCTTCTAGGGAAATCTGACCCTAGAGATTTGATCTCCTTAGCCAACTTAGTTTTAGTTTTTGTAGCAGCAGATTCCAGATTATCTGCAACCACATCATGCTTAAAGTCTTGGGAATCCTGCTCTCGGCCAACTTCATCAGTAGACAAACCGTTCTCCATATTATTCTCCAGCAGCTGTTTAGTAGGACTAACCAAAGTAATTGATTCAGCATTCTGAACTATAGCTGGATGATTAATAGCCGGTTCCACATCTTGATTGGAAATACTAACTTCATTTGAATTTCTTTGATCATTTATTTCTCCTTCATCCTCTACATTTTCTAATAGAACATTAAATTTATTGGCAATCGCCACCTCAGACATCACCTTGTTAGACCCATCATCCTCTGAAGATTGAATAACACAAGGGTTATCCAAATCAGCTGCATCCACCCGAGCTTGAGTTTCTTGCTTATCCTTCGTGTTGAATTCTCTACCTTGGACAAACCTCCTTCTTCTGTTTTGAAACCTCACATAGATCCAAGTTCCATAAACAGCTTTATCATCTTGGCTTCTAGGCAAACCAATCTTAGCTTCCTCCTTTGACACAGTAGCTGGCACTTCTTTGTTAAGACTTCCATTCTCAATAGTGTTATCAGGAAATATATTGGATTTATGTCCTATTTTACCACAATTGAAACAAAAAGAGGAAATCTTTTCATATTCCACTCTTTGATAGAACCTTCCACCCAAACCATCAATCCAAATTCCACCTGGCAATTTATCATATAAATTGATTCGCACACATACTCTAGTGAATTCCCTCCTTCCCCACTTGAACATATTCCCATCAAGGAGTAAAGGAACCCCAACCTTCGAGGAGATCTTTGTGATATTTATCTCATCCCAACAATACAATGGTAAATGAGGCATTCTAATCCAAACCGAAGAAGAAAGCCCCTTCAGGGAGGTAGGGGAAAAACTAGTACTCCATCTATCAATTCCCATAATAAATCCCCCCACATACCAAGGTCCTCCACTCATAACCCCTTCCAAAGCTTCAGCTGACTGGAATGAGCATAAAATCCAGTCTAGTCCCAATGAAGTTAAATGAAAACTACCAAACCTACTCCATTGTTTCCTCAGTTCGACACAGCATGAAGGGAAAGGGATTTTATTGCCTAACACCTTCACTACTAAAGAGTTTTTAAGAATAGCCACATTATCATTTTCCTTCACCGAATTGAGTTTAACTACAATCCCATCCTCAGACATTTCAGCAGGAGCCCAGTTAGGATTGATTTTCACATGCTTGGTGGAATTCCATGGATCCCCTAGATTATCACTAACAGCAGGTTTTGTGAAAACCTCATTATTATTTATCACATTAGTTATATTATTCGCATTCTCAATCGTCATCAGATCAGCAGTCTCAGACACATCATTTTGAGCAAAATCAATTTTGCGATCAAACGAATCAGAAACAAATCTATTAACCTTCAAAGTAAAACCAGATGAAGATGCTTCAGAATCATTCTTTCCCTGAGGTGGGCTTTTCATTCTAGAGAATTTCAATTTAGGAGATACCTGGTTCTCCAAGATTGCTTTCCCTTTTCCTTTGACAAACGTGGGTTGCTGTAATGGAGGGCAGAAACCTTCTTGAATCAGTAGAGGCTGGTTCTTCTGTATAACATCTTGAGCACGAACCTCGAACAACGATGACCAATCTTCAATGATTCCAGCTCTTCCCTTGAGTAATTGTTGAGTCGATGATTGTCGACGGTGTGGTGGAGGATTGCCAGGCGGAGGTCGCCGGCGGTAATCCTCCGCCATCGAAGGATTCCCACAAAAAAGAAGGAAACAGAATTGAGTGAACTCATATTTGAACACCTTAAATTTGCTAGTTTGAAAGTGACCAATCATTCAAGTTTAAATCTTACTCATAATTTAGATATCGCCAAGTGAGTATCTAAATTTTCCTTCTTAGTTATTTTGATATGGTTAGGCAAAGATTGGATACCCTAAATTCTTGTGCCTTTCTTGTGCCTTGCTTTTTCGATATGGTCAAACAAACATTAAATCATGCAAAATCTCTATTGTTCACTATTTTGATGTGGTCATGTGAACATGAGTTATCCTTCTTTTTTGATTTGATATGGTTAGGCAATGATAGGATACCCTTTATAAATAAAATTTTTATTTGACTTGTTTTGGATAGATCTCCTTTTCAAGTTCTCTTTCAACATAGATCCATCTGATGAGATAATTTCTCTATTATATATAAATCCTGATTAAATCTACCTATTAAAGATAATTTCTTTTTAGGTATTTTTCAATGAAATTTATTTGGGTTTAGTTGATTGTTATAATCAATGCCAACACATGTGATTTATTTTTAAAATTCATTACACCTATTGGGGGTCTATTTATTGATCTTATATTTTTTTAGGTTAGAAACCAAAATCAAAGCTTTAATCATTATTTTTAATTCCTTGAATTCTACATTGAAGCTTCAATCTAGTTCCCCATTATACTCTAACATGGTGATTCAATCATTGAACCCTAAATCAATCATTTGATAATAACCTTTGATGTTCAGTTGATTAGCCAATCAATCATTAATAATCACCCAATGGTTATCAAGGATCTGAGTTATCTAAATTATTAAATCTCAATCAATGATAAATTTAAATCCTAAATTAAATCCAAATCTAAATCCTGCTTAAAAGTCCAAACCTTGAAATCCAAGCTCAAATCTAAAACATAAAGCCTTTGAATTTTTCCCTATTATAGAAGAATTTTCAACTGATTTAAAACCCTTGGTAAAGGCTCAAGAATGGTGTTTGATCATTTACATATTGATTAGGCATGTCTCTCGAGTCTACCTAATAATTTTCGAGGCCTCAATACCATTTAAACCATAAAACACAAAGCATATTCCAAGCATACAAAACATGTAAATATTTGTAACTCATGGCACTGGATATGACATCTTATTGCAATTCACCTTGGAAGCCTATGCAAACTCATTGAACATATTCATAATCATCATTACCATTGATTTGAACCCATTTATGTCCATGGATGGCCATGGTTGACTTAGCTTGACCTATGGACCACTTTTAAACATAAACCTTTCATATGAATGAATCATATTGAATTACTTAATCCAAGAAATGAATTTCTATCGTTGGCATTAAACAATCATTCATTATCGTGCATAGATCATATTGATCCTTTGAATGGGCACTGTTGTCAACCATTGGTCACTTTGACTATTAAAGGACCCCTTTAACCCTAAATTCTAAATAATATATAGAAGCATACCTAAACCCCACAAAAGCCTTCAAATGTTTTTAAAATCTAAACCATACATGACTAAACTCAATTGAAACCTTGGTGGACCATGGTTGACCAAGAAACCCTAAACTCAAAAATCCTAAAATTGAACCTGTGAATAAATCCTTCATGGCTCAGTTATGCACTACTTGCAAAAAACTCTAAGTCACATTTTGAGTGGATTGGACCTAAACCCACATCCACGTCAATCCTAGTTGACCCAGTCAAACTTGGTTGACTAAAAGGCCCCTTTAACCCTTGAAATTATACTTCATGCATTTAGACCTCACCATGGAATAAAACCTCCTCCAACAAGCTTTAAATATTATTTGGAATAAGTTAGACCCAACACTAACCCCTGGTCAAATATGATCGACCAAACTAGCCTTAAAGCCTGTAAAAATTAAATCTATACATTTAGACAAATTAAGGTGCCCAAACCCATTGGGATTATTCATTGGGTCCCCAAGGGTCAAATAAAAAATTAGATTAAGCTCATGGGCCCACATGAGCTAGCCACATGGCTTGACCCAAGTGAACCTAAATGGATTTTCTTGAACTAGATCTAAAATCTTGTAACATAAATTAAAAAAGCACTTTTATTAGGTGTCCATGGACCCTTCACACTAAACCCTACTAGCCTAACCCATGTGATGATATGGGTCAACCAATTACATTGACCCAAACCATAAAAAACCTAAATTTTTGGGTCCATTCGATGCCCAGCCCCAATTAAACACCATAAACTATTAAATTGCATTCCAAAATATTTATTATTCTTATCCTAGTCAGCTTCAGTCATGTGGAGGGCTGATGTGGCATTTGGAATCATTCATTAAATTATAATATCCTAAAAAATAAACCATATCTTGGATGAGTTCTTTACCTCCTATTGGATTGTCATAAAATGAAATGGTGGCTGGTAATGTGATGAGGTGGCAAAGAATTTTAATTATTCTTTCATTTTTCTCTCCTATAAATACCCTCTTATTTTGTGAAGGAAGGGTTCAATTTTTTTAATTGCATTAATCCCTAAAGCTCCCCACGATCTCCCTATATCTTCCCAGAATCCCTTGGGTGGTGAGTTCCAAAGATGGTCAAGGGTGTAAACCAACAAAGCCAGAGAACTCTCCATCTAGAGCTCATTTAGTCTTGAGGTATTCAAGAAAAATCAAGAGAATCTTCCAAGGAGTCAAAGACACCTAAATCAAGTAATTTCAACCACTATTTAGAGGTGAATGTCAAACCCTAGATCCATATCTACAATTTAAATAACTTTACTATCATATGTCATAGAGCATCCAAACCTTATGAAATAGGATATTAAATAGCCTAGAATCCCTATCTAAAATTTCGTTCAGTTTGTTCCAATAAATAAAATGTTTAAAGCCTTCTTCCACATAGCTAAAAAGGGAACTTAATAAGTTTGTTGGCTTCTGAGCCAACCTATCTTGTGTGTATCAGATCAGATGGCCCAAATTTTGTTGGACAGTGCGATCCATCTGACTAGATTAAGAGGTGGGATAGACTGCACGACTATCTGATATATTCTACACCATTCATTGGAACCAAAGAAGATAAATAGCCAACCACACAATCTGAAAGCTAACCGTATGATCTGACATGGTTATGTAATTGATCACAACCATTCAAAAACAGCTAATTACATAGTGACATGCACCATAGTACAAGGTTTATGTGTGATGCGGGGCTAAAATTGGTGTTTGCTTTGAATTAATGTGAAAATATGCTTAGTTGCTCTTTGATATAAAAATAATGAAATCCCACTAAAATATATAAGTATACGTGTCGATCATGTAATAAAGTTTTAGAGTAGAGTGTCAATTTCATGAAGAAGTGTTTTGCTTAATTGTAATTAAGCTGCCATTGCTTACTTTAAATGTAGGATTTATTCTAGTAAAAGTAAAAAATAAATATTGTTGAGTTTATAGCACTTAAAAAAACTTTCCAGGAGATTTGATATCAATGAAGATAAAATATTTTAAACTATTAAATGCAACAACATAGTTTTTGTAATGAGATTGTTAAATTTAGATGTCGATCAGAGCATATGCAACCTTAGATCTTTATAGAGCTTGTCGGGGTGAAATGAAAGGTTTATGGTCTTCAGAAAGTTTTACTATTTCCAAAGAACTTAAAATATTCAAACATCCTATGTCTAGACATGACAACATTCTATTTCAATACGCATAATTGTTCCAGCATTCCTCCATCGAGTCTATACATCTAATTAGATATTAACTATACACATAGCCACTGAATGCATTAAATGGAGAATGTGAGATATTGAAAAGATATATATATATATATTCATTAAAGGCACAAGAGTCTAGATTAGTACTTATTATAATTTTATATCATTAACCCAAAGCTAAAAAATTAGCCAGACATGAAAGATACAATAAGTAAACTTATTTTCTTTTCATTAATTTAAAGAAGAGATATAAGAGAAGTAATAAGAAAATTAACACCCATAAGTATCAATTGATATTCTCCACACCTTTCTCCAATAATAGAGTTGTTTTCTTGATAGGCTAAGATATTCAAATACAATTACTTACATTCTCCTAACCTTCATGAGACTTTACTTTAGGGGGGTACTAAAAAAATACACTAAGAATTCTATTTTTTACTCAAGTGATTGAACTCACTAAATAGTGAACTAAAAAATAATTTATAGTAAGGGACAGGCTTAGACTCCACAGCGCTAGACAATGTGGCATTGAGGCAATATAAAATGAGCTAGCACCTTAGTACTATAATGCTTGCTTCACTACTGTGCTAGCTGACCTAATGTGATTAATAGTTGAATCCGCATGCCTTTTGGCTGAGTGGGCAGCTTTTTATATTGAGAATTGCTCCAACCTACCTCTCTAGAAGCGCTACGACGCTTGAATGTGACTTTTGATGCTGATGCATTACAACGCTCAGTGCTCCATAGCTCATTTTTCCTGAGGCTCACAATAATGTTGTGTTACGCCATGAGGCTTACTTTAGTGTCACCGTAGTGCTGGAAAATAGAGAAACTAGCACTATAATGTCTAAATTAGGCACCTCGGTGTTGACGATCATAACGCTACTGCATTTTGTCTAATGATGCTACGGTGTTGTTCAACACTTATAATTTTTTTGCCTTTTCCTGTACACATTCTACACAAACACAAATGTTAAGAAGTTTGGTGTTCATTTGGTCTGTTAATTAGTTAACCTTAATTCACCTAGCTTAAATGACCTAGGATTTACAATAAATCATTAAAAATTTAAATTAAATTATAAAAATTTTAAAAAAAATTGCATTCAATCCTAAATTCAAAGAACTTTAAAGTAAAAATAAAATCAATATTAGAAACTTTAAAAATAAAGATTAATTTAAGATAAAAGAAAATTTATTAAGTAAATAAATCAAATAAAAATATAAATAAATATCCAAATGAATTAAAACTCTTATAATCATCTTTAAAGGTTATTTCTAACCTCTAGTGATGATTTCAACTAGTTTGGAATTGATTTTGATCAAAAATAAAATTAGCCTAATGACTTGAATTTTAATTCAATTAATTGTGCTAATTTTTTAAAAATCATAAAATATTAAAAAAATAACAAAAAATATAAAGATATTTTCATTAAATTCCAAATTAAATCTAAAATTTATTAAAAATTAGAAACTACTTGAAGCTAAAGTAATAAATAAAAGTCAAAGTTTTGTCAATTCAATTAATAAAGAAAATTCAATTAAAACCTAAAATTTTAGAGATTAAATAATTAAGAAAATCTTGATCAAAGAAGAAAAAGTAAAATTAAAATAGATTTAAAATTCATAAACTTAAAATACAACCTGAGTTAAATAAATAAGATAAAATATAATAACTTAAATAAAGAAGATAAATAAACCAAATAACTTTATGCAATTGATTTGCTCTCTTAGGAGGAATCAAATGCATTGTAATTATTAGTCTAGGATCTTTGATCTTTGATATGAGAGCTTAAAGTCCTTGAAGTGATCAGTTAAGAAGATTCTTTAAAATCTAAATCATTAAAATATCTAAATAAAATAAAGGACTCTATATAATTGATTTGATCCTTTAGTGAAAATGAAATGCATTATAATTATGAACCTAGTATCTTTAAATTGAGAGCTTCAAGTCCTTGAAGTGATTAATTGGCAAGATTTTTTAAAATTTAAATATTTAAAATACCTAAATAAAATGAAGGACTCTTTATATAAAATTTGATCACTTAGGGAAGATCAAATGCAATACAAATACGAGCAAAAGACTTGCTGATCAATAACTCCTAACAATTAGGAGTTATCGAGAGCTATTTTCCTTACAACTTAAGAGAAACAATTTAAATACTTAAAATACACACTTAAGAAAAACATAAATTATAAAGTATTAAAATTTAAATGAAATAAAATTTCCTTTGATCTGAAAAGAATTAAAAATAAAAATCTAGATAATATTAAATAATAAATAAACATTGGATATATCCAAACCTCACAGCTTGTTACACATACTTTAGTTGATTTGATAAAACCACTAACTCTATCCTAGGCTAGGCTGGTATTGTGATTTATTTTGTTGGGAGTGCCATTCCTAGAGGGTAATCATGCTTGGTGTGTTCACTTTATATATCTGGATGTCATGTTTATATTCTTATTGGTGCACCTTAGGCCTTCTAGGGTCATAGTATGCTCTTAGGCCTTATTATATTTTATATGCACATGCACCTACATTGTATTATATTTTAGCATTTTATATATATTGCTTTTATTTTCCTGTAGAAAGTTGAATATATCTAGGTAATAATGTATAACGTGTAAATATAAAAGTTTTAAATTCTTGTATAACTAGATTGAGTTGTACAGTGTCAAGAGTTACAAAATGATTAAAAGTTGATTATTTATACATATAAAAGTACTAAAAAGAAATAATTCTTCTTCCTTTAAAGATCATTATATTTTGAAATCTTAAAGAAGATCCTGAACCTTGAAGATAAAGACTAAAGTAAGCAATCATATAAATCTACATTGTATGGGAATACAAATCCAGTCTTATTGTAGTGAATCCTGACCAAATTTATTTTACAGTAGACCATTGGTTATCCTTTCCTTACATTAGAAATGAAAAAAGTTTTATTTATACATTTCTTTCATATATCATTGTATTGTGCTACTTAGATGCATTTATATATTAAAGAGTCCTGATTAAGGTTTTAAACTAAATCTCCTTGACTCCGAGGATGAAGCCATCTTATCTAGTATTTATAAGATGATTGATTAGCACTTAAGATGTTAATTGGAAGCTCACTCTAGGCAAATATAAGCCCAATTTGTATACACTCTTCAGTTTCTCCTGTCCCCGGGAGGATTATCTAATCATTCTAAAATTTAAATCTTAAATCCTAAATCTAAAGCTTAAAGTTTGAATATTTTTCAAAGTTCTTTTAAAAATAAACCTTTTATCAACTCTTTATAATTTTAAATATTCTAATATTTACTTTACTCAAGAGTATTGTTAAGATTTATCTTGGGATATAATTAACTATAGAAGTTTGCCCCTATAGATAGTTTAGAACCCAATCAAAAGAGAAAACCTATCTTAGTTCCTTTCTACGATAGGAGAAGAATCATGTGGATGTAGACTCTAGCTTTATACATTAGTTTATACATTCATATTTAAAATGATAGGTGAATGTTCCTTTTTTCTTTCGAGATAAATTTGATATCCCTTATGTTGTGTTTGGCTATGAAAGTAAATAGTTTCTCTTTTCAAATTAATAATAAAACATTAGTCTATCTTTTGATATGGTATAATATTTGGATATGCGGATTTGACTAAAGAAATATTAAACCAAAATATTGTTGGCAGCCCAAATAAAAATTTGTCCACACTCGTACGTGTGGTTTTGCTCTCTAGGAGGATGTCCCACCACTCTACTAGACTTAACTCACTATCCTCTAGTTCCTCCCTTACAAATAAATTAAAGAAAACAATTTTTATTTTACACTAAAAGATTAGACACATGGCACTCGACAAGGAGGCACAGCAGTGTTACAATATGAATTAAAGCATCGGCGCTGCTTAATGTGCTCCATTTTGGCTTTGGGCTTATCTAGCGTGGCTGTTGGATGATCCAACATATTGCATGGATAACTTAGTGAGATGCTTATTTTCTCTAACTACTCTACCATAGTGTCACAAAAGATAGGCGCTGCGGGGCTCTAGAGGTCAGTGGTTCAGCATTAAATTATGCATAGTTTTTTTTAGGCTTTGGCACTACAATGTTTATGTATAGCACTACAGTATAGAGTAGTGCTATATTGTTGACCTTTGATTAACAGGGGCACTAAATTAAATGCAATTTTGACAAGGCTCTGGCACAGTAATGTCCTATTTCAGTGCTGGGGTGCTGAAGGCACTACGACACTTATATTTGGTGCCCTATAGTTTTTGATCTTAGCTTTACAAATTTTTGTACTTTCATGCACCATTCCAGTAGAATATTAATTAAAACACACATTTGTGGACAAATAAATATATGAATATGGTACATGATTCTCTTTAATGTTTATTTAATCAAATTTGTATAGCATAACATATATTACCTTAAATGACAAACTAATGCTCGACTATCGATTTAAAAAGAGAAATAATTTACTTTCATATTCAAACTCAGTATAAGAAATGTTCAATTTATCCCAAAAGATAAAAGGAATATTCACCTATCATTTTGAATACTAGTATATAAACCAATGTATAAAGCTAGTCTCCATTCATATGATTCTTATCCCATTTTGGAAAGGAACTAAGAAAGGGTTTATTTTTCTATCAAGTTCTAGACTTCTTATAGAGACAAGCATCTAGAGTTAATTACATCCTAAGATAAGTCTCGAGAATACTTTTGATTAAAGTGAATACTAAAGTTTTCAAATTTATAATGGGTTAATTAAAGATTTGAGTTATAAAATTTTAAGGACATATTTAAATTTAAATAGAGATTTAGAATTTATTTAAGATTTGGATAACCCTTCCGAGGAGAAAATTTAGAGAAATGAAATGTGCGTACAATCTGGACTTGTGCCTATCATGAGTAGGCTGTTAGTTAACATTCTAAAAGCAATCAACCTCCTTATGAATGCAAGATAACATAGATTTATATCTAAGGAATCAAGATTTTTTAGTTTAAAAAACTTTAATAAGGACTTTTTAATATGCAAATGCACCTATCTAGTGCAAATTGACTCAAAATCATCCGAAACTCTAAATTTTATCTTTAGTAGATCTATATTTTATTTTTTATTTAAATATGAATTTTCTAAAAAAAATTTGACAGCATAATGGCCCTAACTCATAGAAACACTATGAGAGCCTCGACTCTTAGGCTCTAAATTCCTTGTCATTGGCCTGTATTTAGGGCTAGTGTATGTTGACTTCATTTCTAGTTAAGGTCATTAGAATTTCAAAAATCCAAGATTACAATCACCTAACCATTAATAAATCATTAATTGTAACCAGCTGACAGTGCACCACCCCTAATAGTACACTGACTCCCTAACTTCAATCACTATTACAATCGCATCATTTAGAGCTTCATATATCAAATTTATTAGCATTAGTTCCCTGACCCAGTAATTAACGCATTTGACCAAGTTGAGCTGGCACAAAATAGCCCAATTGATCACGCACCCTGACCCACCCAATATCATATTCTATTTTTCATATGAACTTCACCAAAACCTTACAAACTCAACTTTTCATGTATTAAATATGATTGGTTACCTCAGTCCAGTCAACAGTTGATTTAGTCAAGTGAACCTAAATCTACCCAAACTAGGTCGATTTGGGTCGCCCCATTGTATATAATCAAATAGATCCACTCCAATTACTCACTCACTTCATTTCATGTTTTGAATAGACCCAAATCATATATGAGTTGACATCTTCACTCATATTTTCAAAAACTTAATCCCTTAAATTTTCTAGTGAGAGAAACACTCGTTTTCTAGTGAGAGAAAGTTTATTTCAAATTTCTATCTCCTTCATTTTCGCGCCGCCTCTCCCCGGCGGTGATCGTCTTCCGATCATCGGCAGGCATTCATGGATGACGCTCGTCGTCCATATGGTGATTCTTGGAGAACTGTTCCTCCAACATTGAAGACTGCTAGTAAACCTTATGCTGAAGTTTTTTCGGATAGTTTGTCGTTCGCTAGTTTCCGTTGTCCTGTTGGTATAGAGAAACCTTTGATTATTAATGAAGGTGCTTTATTAATGTTGAAAAAGGAGCTCCCGGGGATTGGGAATGGCAAAGAAATTCTAGTTGATGAGGATATGATAAGTCTCAAATACTCAAAAAATTTGAATCGTAATTCGGTTAGTCTGAACTTTCAGGCTTCTTCTTCTTCGGAATTCAAGATCAATGTGAGCAGATTCTGCAATTCAAATCCTTCTAGTCCTGGAAAACAGATCTTAAAAGCTGCTAATGGAGATGGTAGTGCTGCGGTGGTGGAGGCCAATGCAGACAACGTTCTTGTTTCAAGTTCACAAAGAGCATGTGTTAAGAACAATGCTATATCCAACGACCTGGAGAAGGTTCGCCAATGTGTATCAGGAGAGTTGAATTGTGAAAAGCAAGTGTGTAACTAGGTTTCAGCGCCTGAAACAGTTAATAATGTGGGAAAGTCTCAACCCAATGCCTGGACTAGAAAAACTAATGTGAAAGTTGATAATTTGGACCTTGGATCCTTTCTGTCGGAGAATGGAAAATCTGTTAAATTACATATGGGAAATGTGTTGGAAAACACTAAAAGATTGGAGAATGCTTTAGTCATTAAAGTCATTGGTGATAACATTCCTTTTTATGTTATCAATCTGGAGTTGAGAAGACAATGGAGCTGTTTTGGGAAATTTCAACTTACTATGTTGGGATTGGATTGGGTTCGTTGTTCATGTGAAGATGCCACGGTTATGGAATCAATTTTAACTAAGGGACCTTGGTTTGTTAAAGGTCATATAATAGGGATTGATAAGTGGGCGCCAACTTTCTCTCCAAATTCTTTGAAGGGATTATCGGCACCAGTGTGGATTAGATTGCCCAATCTACTTTTGCAATGATGGGATGATATCAACATATGCAGGATTGCTTCTCAAGTGGGAAAGCCTTTTTTATTGGATGGAAACATGTTCCAATAGAATAGGAGGGAATTTGCTAGAGTTTGTGTGTGTATTGCGCTGGATAAGCAACTTCCATTAGGTGTTTGGGTGGAGGGAGACTCTAGTTGATTCTTTCAAAAGATTGAATATGAGAAAGTCTTTAAGCTTTGCTTCAAGTGTGGCAAAATTGGTCACCTTATTAACAAATGCCCTGGAAACAAAATGGTGCGGAATGAAGAAGTGAAGGAGCCTATTAAGCATTCAGCAGATGAGGCTGCTGATCAGGGGAAGGTGGCTACTGCTGTTGTGGGCCAAGAGGAGATTGCTGAAGATGGATATGGACCTTGGGTTCATGTCAAATATGGGAAAAAAGGAGTTTTGCTGGAGAAAGAAATCAGTTTGTACCAAAACATAAAGGAAAGGTGGCTCCTGTTTCAAATCAAGTTTGGAAAGTGGTTGATTCTGTGCAAGATGGTAAAGTTGCTGGAACAAATGAAACTGGCATTCAGAATTTGGTTCCAGTTGCGAATGATGAGCCTATGGTAGACGCTAGAGGTTCTGTTGCTGAATTTAAAAAATATTCTACTGCAATCAAGGAAGTCCCGATGGATGATGCTATTGGTATAGCTTTTGAAGAGGGAGAACTAATTGAAGATATGCTGGAAATCGTTGTTGAAGCTCCTGCAGGTGATGTTGACTCTACTGTAAGTAAAATTGGTATTTCAATTCCTTTTAACGGTATTTTGAAGAACAACATGTTTGATGCTCTTAATAACTTAGAAGAGGAGGTTACAAATGGGGTCTGTGATGTAGATGGGAAGGTGGAAGGTGATTGTAATGTTATTACAACAAATCATATTGATATGGAAAATGTGGAGGACATTAATAAAATTGGTACTACTTCTGTTAAGAGAAAGTTGTGTAAGGAGCTTAAAACACTTGGCCTAATTAAACTTATGACTGGGAGTAGAAAGTTAGATGTGGGAAATAGAAGCAAGGGTGTTGGGGTTAACTCCCCTACCAATCAAGGAATTCCATAGCTTTTTGGAATTGTAGAGGAGCTAGGAAAATCCATGCTTCTCTATATCATAAGGAGTTTGTGAAGGAGAATGGTGTTATGTTTGTTGATTTATTAGAAACTAAAGTGTCTTCAATGGAAAGAAAGGACATTAATTCACTCATTGGAGTGGATTGGAATTTTTGTCATCTTCCTTCGAATGGATTGTTAGGAGGAATTTTGGTGCTTTGGAATACTAAGGTTGCTTCCTTTACTACCTTATATTCTTCTTATCAATGTGTGATTGGAGATTTAGAAATTCAGAATAAAATCGTCTGGAGGATTTCTACAATCTATGGAAATAAAAACATTTATAAAAGAAGGGAGCTTTGGAATCATCTGGAGGATTTTGCTTCCAAAGATTTACCATCAGTGGTGGGTGGTGATTTTAACTGCATATTGTCCAAAGATGATAAAAAGGGTGGAAAAAGGTTTGTTTTTTCACAAGGTCCAAAGGAAATGAAATTGTTCTTAACTAATAATGATTATCATGAAGTGGAGTTTATGGGACCAAAGTTTACTTGGTGCAATAACAAGTTAGGGGGAGCACGCATTTTAGAAAGATTGGACAGATGCTTTGTCAACTCGGCTGCTGTGAACTTTTCTCCGTTATTGGTTGTTCGTCATCTTCCTAGAGTGGCGTCAGATCATTGCCCCATTGTGATGAAGCTTGGGAATTGTCCTCCGAAATCAAAGTTCAATATCAAATTTGAAGATACTTGGGCTTCTCACTTTGCTTTAGCTGCTATTGTTCAAAAAGCCTGGAAGAAGAGAATTGTTGGAGTACATTCTGACATTCTTAACATCAAATTCAAAAGGTCCTTGAAGGCTCTTTATTATTGGAGCAAATCAAAGCTGGAGGATCTGAATCAGCAAAAGGATACTCTTATGAAGGAAATTCTTGTCTTACAAATAGAGGAAGCATCTGTTGGAGGGCTGTCCGAGGAGAAGATTCTTGTTCTCAGGGTGAAGGTTAATGAGCTAAACAATACTCTAGCTTGGTTGAACACCTGGTGGAGGCAACGGGCTAAGGTAAAGTGGATCAAGGATGGTGCTTTAAACTCTAAATTTGTTCATTCTTTTGCAAGTGCTAGAAGGAGTGCCAAACACATTTTCAAAATCAAGGATGAACATGGAGTGGTTGTGGAGGATCAAAAGCATATTGAAGGCATTTTTTATAAATACTTTGAAACCAAATGGGAGGCAAGATCTTGCTCTTTGGATAACTGGCCTTCTCCAATATATGTGCTGAATGATAATGACAGGGAGATCCTGAATACCGAGCTTTCCATAGAGGAAGTCATCAAAGTTGTCAACTAACTTGGGGGAGGAGTTTCACCTGGTGTTGATGGTATTACACATTCTTTTGTTAAATCCTATTGGTCCATTATTAAAATTGATATTTGGAATGCCTTAAAGAGTTTCTTTGCCATGGGGACTATGGAGGCCAATTGGAAAGATACTTTGGTGGTGCTCATTCCAAAGGTGGGAAATCCAATTACTCCTTCAAACTTCAGGCCAATAAGTTTATGTAAAACCATCTATAAACTTGCTGCTAAGATTCATCTCAATAGATTTGTTTCGATTTTTCCTAAACTGATTTCATAGAATCAATCAGCTTTCATTAAGGGCCACTCTCTTTCAGATCATGTCTTAATTGCTCAACAGATTTTTCATAAATTCAGATATTCAAAAGCATCTAAAGGATTGGTTTCTTCCAAGATAGATATGGAACAGGCATATGATAGTATGTCTTGGAGAACACTGGAACATATTTTGAAATATTTTGGCTTCCCTTTACACTTCTCTAAGCTAATTATGGAGTGTGGAAAATCCCAATTTTTCTATTCTTATCAATGGAAATTCTTCAAATTGGATCTCTGTTCATAGTGGATTTCGTCAAGGTTGTCTCTTATCTCCCTTTTTCTTTGTTCTCAGCTTTTATCTAATGCCTTAATTCAAGGAGAGAATGAGATAGGGATTAAAGTTCATCCGAATGCTCCTAGGATCTCTCATCTGCTTTATGTAGATGACATTTTGATTTTCTCTGAAGCTAAAGTAAGGTTGGCAAAGAAGATTAGGAATATTCTTTGGGATTATTGTAATTGGTCGGGGCAGAAGATTAACTTTACTAAATCTTCTATGCTTTTTGGTAAAGCGGTGAAAAAAAGAAGAAGGAAGAATATTGCTCAGGTTATGGGATTCAAAACTGTTAAAGAATTCAAATACTTGGGTGTGAAGATTGCCTTGAGGAGAATTGTGGCTTTTGATTTCAATTTCATGTTGGAGAATGTTATGGGGAAGCTGAATCTTGGGGAAACAAATTTATTTCTTTGGCTGGAAGATTTTTACTTACTAAATCAATTATTCTTTCTATCCCGGTGTTTCACTCCACTCATTCTTTGGTTTCGGTTAGCATCTTGGCGGAAATTGATAAAGCTTATAGGGATTTTATCTGGCACAAGAATGGAAGTGGAAGTGGAATTCATTATGTATGTTGAGAATCTTTGTGCAGGCCAAATCATTTGGGGGGACGAGATCTCCATCCTTTTGTTAAGAAGGTGGATGCTTTTAGGGCAAAGATTGCATGGAAGTTTATTAATGAAAATGACTCAATGTTGCATAGAGCTTTAGAACCAAAATATGGTATTTCTTGCTAGAATCCAGAATTGAAGCAGAGCATGTCAAATGCTTGGAAGATCATCTTGAGTGGTGCCAAAGCTCTTAAATCAATTGTTAGATGGAAGATCTCCAATGGCGAAATTGTCAATGTGATGGAAGATGCTTGGATTTTCGATAAACCTTTAATCAAGTGGCCTACTTTTATCTCAAATTCTATTACCAATGGTCTTATCGTGGATCACTTTATTAATAATGGAGCTTGGGACATTGAGAAGCTGAATCAGGCATTTGGAGAGGATTTAATCAGAATTATATGTAAAGTTCAGATTGATCCGAATTGTTGTAAGGATCAAAAAGAGCTTATGTATCATATTACCAAGAGATCACTATCTACTATTGTTTTTGATCATGTGGTGAGCAATTCAGTTATGCATTTATATTGGCCTTGGATTAAAAAAATCAAACTCAATCCAAGAGTTGAAGTATTCTGGTGGAGATTACACCACAAGGCTATTCCTACATTCTGAAAGTTCGAAAGGGATGTTAAGCCCTAGTGAACTAGTCCCGAGGCTAACCAAGAGGGGGGGTGAATTGGTTATTTAAAAATTTCACGATAACTACAAAAATCTTTTCGATACTTAGCAGCGGAAACAAGTAAACAATAATGAAAAGATCAACCAACGATATTCACCCAAGCAGTTTATATTGAAAAGTAAAATGCAAAACTGAATCAGAAAAGCAAACCAGATTTTATAGTGGTTCGGTCAACTTGACCTACGTCCACTCCCCGGAGCCTCCCCTCCGGGTATTGCACTAAACGAAAGTGACTCTCCTTTTGCTCCCACAGCAAGGCGGAGAAGCCTGTACAAAACACCTCCTTTTCACCACACGGTGAGGCAGAGAACCCGACCTCCTTTCGCTTCCTCCTGAAGCGGGCAGAGAACCCACGAACTCCTTTCGCTTCCTCCTGAAGCGGGCAGAGAACCCGGATCTTCTTGCGAACGATCCTCCCACGAAGAACACCGACTAGACGACAGACGACGAGCGGAGAAGACGACTTATTTTATGAAGAACCCGGATCTTCTTGTACTTTCCCTCTTTTGTTTTATTTTGCTGAGGTATGTTTCTTTTTAGATGCTCCATATTAGATTGTACTCATTGTACACTTTTTGCCTTTAATTTAAAGTAATGAAAATGCACTTCTCACTGTTGTCACTGCCCCACTAGCGACTACGACCATCACCACTTAAATCAACTTATTTGACATTCAAAAAAACAAAAAAAATAATAATGGATTTTTAAGATATCAAATATTTGTTCTCTTTTATCAAAATAAAAAAAAATAAAATGAAAAGAATAAGAAGAAGAAGAAGCCCAGAGAACACCTAAGCACTTTTGGAGCCATGACTCATGACCACATACTAGCAATCGTCAACAATTATCCTCCACAATTTATTCCATGTCATAGTGCTTCATAAAGCAACAATTGTAAAGCATAAGCAAGAATTCCACATTCAATCGTTTCCACGAATGAACCACTTAAATAAACATTCAATCATATTGTTCTCATTTCATTAAGTGAAATTCAAATGCGCATCGCATTTTCTGAAATCCATACTTGGAACTGAAAGGTTGTAAAATCAAAGGAAATACAACCACAAAAAACTATTTGGCCGGAAACCAATCAAGAGGCTCTCGAAATTCCGTACCTCATGAAATCTTCACGACACGAACTTCAACAATCCCTTGGTTCTCTTCCTAAAGCGAACCAAAACCACAGCAGCGCAAGCAAGTACCCATGTAGGAAACCCCCCCGTAGAGAACTTCAAATTCTTCAACCAATCCGGAGGATCCTTCATCAAGACTGAGATTACAATACTAATTAACACGACCCCAACCAGGAACTTCGTTATAGGTTTCACCAGCGGATCCTGTAGCAAAAAACATAGCAAACGATCAAATTTACAAATCAATGCCCCGAAGACATCACTCATTAAAAAAAAATTGGCGACCTTGGGCTCGCCGTCGACGAGAACTAGGGACCCGTCGGTGTATGAGAGAATGGATCGGCCGTTCTTACGGTTGAACCGGATTGGAATACCACGGCCAGAGGGACTGAAAGAGTACAGGGTTTTGAAGCCGTACTTTTCGAGGATGTCCTGAACATCGAGGCGGTCCTGATCCCATCCGCCGAGGCTCGTACGGAAAGTGGCGATCGGACCTTTGCCGCGGTTGAAAAGGCGGATTTCCACCTCCGGGACTTTCGTCCTCACAACTCGTCGTCGCAGCTCGGGATTAGGGTTAGGGTCAGGGTTTGGTGGTGGATCGCCGCTAGGCCGTAACTCTTCGATCTTTTCACCCGCGTTGACCTCCATTACCAGTTAGGTCACGGAAATTCGGACGTAACGCAGCGTAACGGGGACTATAGCCTTCAATCCTCAGGACTTGGCACTCAGCCTCAGCCGTGAGCCCGTGGCCATGAACGAAATTAATTTTGGAATATATTTTTACTTATTATTATTATTTTATTTATTTATTTTTCTACGTCAAAAAAGAAAAATTTTAACTTTTTTTTATAATAGTTCTTAAAATTAATACAATCTAACACTGCTTTTAAATGCTTCCGGTCCGAAAACACATTTCAAAATGAAGTGCCAGAAGTTTTAATTTTTTTCAAGTCCAATGCTAGATAGTTGGGGTGTTAATCTCCCTTGGGATTGTAACAAGGCTTGGCATCCTCCACCGCTAGATTGGATTAAAGTAAATGTGGATGCTTCGGTTATGACGTCTAATCTAGCTGGGATTGGAGGTGTATTTAGAGACCACAAAGGAAGAATCCTTCTTGCTTTTGGGAAAATGAATTTCAAAATTGGATGATGGATAGCAAAGGAGTTATAATTGAAGGTGATAATCTCAATATTATCAACTTCATCCAAGATTCAATTAAAAAATCAAAGTGGCAAGTGGAGAATTGGGCGGAAAAAGAGCTATTCTTTCTTAATGATTTTAAATAAGGTCATTTTTCATCATGTTGATAGAGATTGTAATAAAGTAGCGAATTTATGTGCTACTTTTGCTTTAGAAAATAACTTTCTTTTTTATGGCTTTTCTTTTGGAAACATTCCTTCCTCTTTGCTCGGCTTGTTAAAGGAGGAATGTGAATCTTTTATTACTTGTAATTAGTTCTTCATTTTAATGCAATATGCAACTTTCAAAAAAAAAAAGTTTTAAAATTTATTTTAATGTTGATCTAAATTTTATTTAAAAAATTTATAGTCATTAACTGGAATTATGTGTGGAATTCAAAGGGATCAAAATCATGTTGTATATTCAGTACATATTTATGTCAGTCATTTATAGGTATCTAATAGTTTTTATCGAGGAACGCAGTCAAAGGGTCACATGATTTTGGAGACACTCATGAAAAGATCGAATATGTGACAAAACCTTTTAAAGTATGTCTTATGCACAAGCTAAGGCAACTTCTTTTGATTATTTCCCATGACCTATGGTATAAAAATCAATAAAGACAAAGTCAAAACAACGTTGGAGATGTCATCACTAGAATGACGAGTGATGTGTTGCAACTCACGAGGTGAACTATTGGGATTAATTGCTTCAACCCCAAGCCGGGTGAAGGGTGCTATTCCTTTATCAAAACCTTGAGAAGCACAAAAAGGTTCACTTGAAGCGAGGAGTGTGAAGCCTCTTTTCAACAACTCAAATTTCTCCACTTCTTCTTGTTATTGTTATAATGTTTGAGACCATAAGAAGACATACAGTTGTACCTAAGTTTTGGCGATAACTCCATCAACTCTGAGTTTAGGAAGTGAAGAAGCTTGGGTCAGTTTATTATGTTATTAAGACTCTTTATGGTGCTGAGTGGAGATATCCCATCATAAAAATCTCTCATTATCCCTCGAGTCATTTACTCGATGACTGAGACCCTATTTATAGACCCATCCTATCCAGGCCATAACTAACCATCCCGTACAGGAAATGCTCATGAAGCCATATCAGTGTTAAAAATTGCTCAATTAGTTAAAGAAATTGAGTGAATTTTAGATCTCTCACACATCATGAACTATCATCAAAGCTCAAGCACCTAATAACTTCCTAGTAAACATCAATCACCCTAACACTAACAAAGAGACTATGAGTAACCCAAAACTAGGTCATGACACTATATGTAGATGGGTCATCAGGTGAATATGGGGTTGGAGCATGCATTTGTTTAAGAAGCCTAATTGGAATAATTATTACTTAGGCTGCCCATATAAATTTCTACGTCACTAATAATCAACTTCATTATGAGGCTCTACTCATAGGATTTTGATTTGCCACTACGTTGGGTGCCACGTAACTCCTACTTGGACTCTCTATTAATTGTGTATAATGTGCAAGATGAGACATTACAACGATAACTCTTCAATGAAAAGGGTAAATTATGTGTAAAACCTACAAAATTAGGATGCAGTTGCACCTTTTCTGACCAGATTGGAAAGTGGAAACTCGTCAAATTTTTGTATTTGATCTCATACACGTGTTTGGGAATATTTTGTATACATGTAAAGGTCTTCATGTATTCTGAAGTAGGTCCCGAGTGTTTGTGTAATATTGAAATACCCCCCCCCCCCCCCCCCCCCCTAAGGCATGGCGGCGCTAGGGTAAGTGGTGTCTTGCTACTGAGCTCTCTCAAAATTTAGCAATTAACTCACGGTGTGGTGTTGGGGGTGGCGCTATGGTGCGGGCGATTGGGCGTTGAGATGCTTGGCCAAAATTAAATATTCCAATATCAATTTTCCACTAAAATTCATTCATTTCCTCAATCCAAAGTTGTCACCTAGAGAGAGAATAGGATTGCTAGAGAGAGAAAACTAGTTTTGGGTGACTCTAGTCTATCTTTAGTTGCTTACTTAGTTCTAAAATTTGTTCTCCTAGAGATTGGTTGCATTTTGACTATCTTAGTTTAAAAAAAAAATAAATTACGAAAATATTCTGATTTAATTTATAAATTTGTTAGAAAAAATTGGGGACAACTTGATAATCTAAAATAGTGCATTTCTTTTCAGAATTATATTTCAATGCATACTATCAAAATATTTTGTTAAATTATAAAATGAGTTTATTTATATTTTCTCTACTACAATGCAATGAATTATGTATTTATTTAATTTAAATGTGTGATTCTGAGGAGATCTTATGTGGGTCGAGAAAGTTTTGTTCAGTTATCGAATGCACATTCTGGTGTTACATACACATTCTGCTCTAGTGCTATATGCATATTTTGTTCTGGTGCCAGCATGGGAGTCATAAAGGCATGTTTTCTGATATGCTAGCATGTAAGTCATAAGGGCCATAATTCTCTAAATTCTATTCTAATGTGTGGTATAAGAGCCTCAAGGAAATCTGTTATTTTTTACTCTGATCTATGAGGTACCTATTTATTTAATTTTCCACATTATTATTTATATTTTTGATAATTGTAAGCACTATTTTATTCATTGTTGTGATTATTTTGAACTATATTAGAAGTCATTATAATAGTTAATAAAAGATTATTTAGAAATTTAGATTGGAAAGTGTGGCCTGCTAAGCTATGCTAGCAGACAGTTTACCTACAAATCTATTTCAGGGTTTAGGAAAGGGAATGAACCATTTGAGTAGTGAAGTCAGAATCTGATATGTCTGAGTTTGTATAAATTTTTACCTTTCTGATTTTGGGTACAATCATGGCTAGTCATTTAAATTGCTTTCTTATATATCCCAGCTTGTACCCATACATTATCGTGTAATTATTGTATATATATTTTGATTAAAAATGAAAAGAAATTTTAAAGTTGAGCTATTTGCTATATACTAAAGATATTAGCAGATTTGTGGTCTGTTATTTATTTTAATTGAGTCTGACATTTATTTTAAGCTCAATTTTGAAGAAGATAAAAAAAATCTAAAATGTTTACCAAAACACAAAATTTGGGCTAGCCTATCATAAGCCAACATGGTAGGACTTATTTTGTCTATGGGTCTTTTCAGCTTGGGTTATGATAGTCCCTTTTTGATATCAGAGTATTAGTTTTTAGGAAACTGATTGTAAAATAAAGTTATAAAAATTGATTTGTAAGTTATGTATAGTAGTTTTGGGTACGTCTAGGCATTCATTTTTGCTTATTTTCATGTGTATATGTGTTTATTTAAGTGTTATCTATGGTTATGGATTTGCAAGACCTAGATATGATAGATGGGTAGAATACTAGTCATGTAGAACCCATACAAAGTACCTCCCTTGTAGTAAGTTCTGATACTATTTCATAGTTTGCCAGTCTGATCGCCCTGCTAAAGGCTGAGGCACAATATAGAATTTCTTTTATTAGATTTGATAATGCACACTAGCGCTTATAGATTTTTTTGTGGTTCAATCCTTTGAGAGTTAAGAAGGTTGGAGAAGACATTTGGTGGTAGGTAGTGTCCTCCTAATAAGAAGATATCTCTGACTATTTTTTTGTTAGATAGAGAGGGTAATTGTTGATGGTTAGTTTTGACCTCATTTTTCACAAGGTTATCTAAACCTTAAACATCTAAAACTCTATCTCAAGCTTGACATCATATAGCTATATTTTTATATAGTTTAATCCAACTCCAAGGTCCTAATTCTTGGTCCCCTAACCTAGCTTGTCAAACACTGCCTTGCCCGTTATCTTGCTTTAAATTTCATGACTAGTCTAACTGATCTTGACCTATCCATTGGACCCCATGTGGACGAATAAAAATGGGCCACTAATTCACTTTATATTTCTTTAGTCAAATCCACATAGTTTAACATTATACTACCTTGAAAGATAGACTAATATATCACTATTGGCTTGAAAAGAGAAACGACTTATTTTCATAATCAAATTCAACATTGTTAATGTTAAATTCATCTCAAAAGTTAAAAGAAATATTCACCTATCATTTTGAATATGAAACTAACATTGGAATACGTTATAGTCTGCATCCATAGGACTCTTCCCCTACGTTAGAAATGAATTAAGATAAGGTTTATTTTTTTTATTGGGATCTAGAATCCCCATATAGGTAAGCCTCTATAGTTAATTATATCCAAAGAAAAGTCTTAAGAAAACTCTTGATTAAAGTAAAGAATAGAATTTATAAATTTATAAAGAGTTGATTAAAGGTTTGGGTTTAAAAGAACTTTAAAAAAGATTTAGATTTTTAATTTTTGATGTATGATTTAAGATTTAAATTTTAGAATGATTTGACAACTCTCTCGGTAAAAGAAAAAATTAAAGAGTGTGTATAATCTAGGCTTATATCCAAAGAAAAGTGGGTTTACTTGTGTTCAAACACAAGGTGGTTTTACCAAGTAGTTTCATATTTCGGTTGGATTACATTAAGGATTAGCCTTAAGCCCATATCTTTTTTGCTTTAGTCATGGATGTTCTCACTAGACATTTGCAAGAGGATGTACCTTGGTGTATATTTTTTGCTGATGATACTCTTCTTGTTGATAAGACTAGAGAGGGAGTTGAAGGTAAACTTAAATTATGGAGGTTAACCTTAGAGTCTAAAGGTTTTTGCTTGAGTAGATCTAAAATAGAATATATGAAGTTTAATTTTAGTAGTAATAGACCTAGTGAGGGGATTGTGACTTTGGTCAATCAAGTCATTAGTAAGAGTACACATTTTAGATATCTTGGATCTATTGTTCAGAGTGATGGTGAAATAGATCAGGATATTATCAATAGAATTTAAGTTGGATGGTTGAAGTGGAGGAATGCATCGGGCTTGTTGTGTGATAGAAATGTCCCCCTCAAACTTTAGGGAAAATTCTATAAGATGGTGGTGAAACCTACAATGCTTTATGTCTATCCTTAGGGATGATATAATGTCAATCTTTGCATATTTGACTAAAAAGTCAAAATATAAATTTAAAGCTAATCTTATGTGATATTATATTTGGATGTTAAATTAAATTTGTCTATAGGGGTCTTTTAATGGTCAAAATGACCAATGTGAAAGTTTGAGAAGGTTGTTAAACCTCATAAAACAGGTCAGAGGTACACCAAGAGGGGGGGGGAGTGAATTGATACTTTTTTTTAAAAAACCCCTATACATTAATACTACATTTTGTTTTAGCCATAAAATAGCTTAAAAACTTAATTCAGATTAGTTACTCAAAATAACATGCAGAAGTAATTTATATAAAAAATTATATTATAATTTTTTTCCTTTTTCTCTTAATTTTTAACACATACAAATATTCTTGTAGCAAAAAGGTTTAAACTCATTGCAGTTGATTGATAAAATTGAAATCAATAAACTCAACTTGTAAAGAAAGAAAATTGCAGGAAAATAAAAATGTGGAAAATAGAAAATGTACATGAAAAAATTTATAGTGGTTCAGTTAACCTTCACATACATCCACTCTCTAGAGTCCTCCGCTCCAGGTATTGCACTAACACAAAGTGACTCTCCTTTTGCTCCCGCAGTAAGGCAGAGAAGCCCTTGCAAACTCACTTTCACCAAACCTAATACAGCAGAGTGTCAGAAGCTATGTCACCTTCTCGGTGATGGCAGTGGATCTTGAATCATTCTTCTCCCTTTTGAAGAAGGCAGAGAACCTAAAGCTTTTTCTCCCTCCTAGGGAAGGCAACGTACCTCCAATCTTTTTCTCCCTCCTAGAGAAGGTAGAGTACCTCCAATCTTTTCTCCCTCCAAGAGAAGTCAGAGTACCTCGAGGACTTGACTTCAAAGCCTCTCTCCCAATATGGCATTTAAGGACTCACCAAGGCCACAAGAGGAGAAAGGGTGTAGTTAGCCCGGAGCGACCGTGTGATCCCCTCATACTTCTTCTTCCTCATGCTCAATCTTACCTTCTCCTTCCTCTCAAATCCTGATTTTCTCTCAGAAGCACCTCTCCTAGAGTTCCTTTAGCAGTCAGACAATCCTCTCTTCTTTTTTAAAATGAAGTTATAAATGTTGCTCAAGTAAAGAGCTTAAAAAACCTTAAAATTCAAGGGAACCATCATCTATTCATACAGTATGATATAAGATCATACATTACTATTAATTTAAAAACTAGTCTCGTCTAGTATAATGTGAACAGTCATTTCAGACAATCTATTCAATTTTTTGGAGACATCGTATAGTATGATCTAAAGATCATCCAGTATCATATGTTTACTTTCTCTCTGTTCATACAGGATGATTCCTGGGTTGATTGGAAATCATCTCTATTAATCATCTTGTTTTGCTATCATTGTACAGTACATCTAGTACATTTTTAGTGATTCGTCCAGTATAATGTGAACATCGTGTAATATGATTAGTTCAAAAAATATGGTTTTATTTAATACTATCTTTAGGATGACCAAACTTCATCTTTATCACCATCGTACAGTATAATCAACTACCATTAATTTAATTATGATTTGATCTACTAATTATAGGGGTTAATTTAATTATGATTTTAAATTTTTATACAGTATGAATCATATCATACAATATGATTAGTATAATATTCAAATTTTTAATATCTTACTTAATTTATTCGGTGGCTAGGTTTTCACATCATAATGAATATATAGTATGATCTGGATCATACAGTACGATTAGTCCACAAAAATTATTTGTTTATTTAGTTGTTAAACCCATTCTTCGTATAACTAATCGTATAGTACGATCATTACAAAAAATGTTAACTTTAAAATTTTCTTATTCCCCATATATTTATGTGCACGGCCACCCAATTGCATACACTTATATGTGACCAGACTCAAGAAATAGAAAATAATGAAAAATAAAAGTACAAACTCTTTTACTTGACATCCTATTCTACCCAATCTTGAGTTTTTAGTAGCATTGAGCAGTGTATATTTTACCTGTAATGTTAGTGCTCACAGATAAAAAGAATATCCAAAATATCTACTAAGAAAAAAAATAATTCAATTAATAATATTTATCATCATCAAAATCATAGACTAAGGATCCTAGATTGCAATAATCCCCCCATTGTTGATGATGACATAATTTTGGTTGAGAGATAAAATAAAATTCTTTTCTCCTAAACTCCCCCTCACTAGGTGACAGATTTAAAAATTAGAGGTTAAAAAACATATTTATTTATTTATTTTAATGAAGAGAAATAAAATAGCAAAATTAAAGATAGAAAAAATAAAATAGTAGAAATAAAAACACAAATATAATTCTATTTAAAAAAATATACAACCACATATAGAACTAAATTAATATTTTCTCCCCCTTTTGACATCACCAAAAAGTGGAGGAACACGAAAAGAAAAAAAATAAGCTAAATATTACAAGACATAAAAATAATACATCACAACAAATAAGCACTAAAAGAAAGACGGATCCTGGTCAGGTTGTTATGGTGGTGGTTATTGAAAATATTTATGGATGGAGGTGAATTACTCGTCAATTTGGGAAAACTTTTCTCCAAACCAGCCCATTTCTTCATTGTGCTACTGTTGTTGTTGTTGAATGTGATAGTCTGGCAAGGTTTCTAATCTCTCGAGCCTCTGAATTATTTTTTCGTGAGGGTAGGTAGGGTAGGAAGGTGCAGGTGGTGGTATTAGAAGTGGTACAGGTCCAAATTGGAGTCATGTTTTGGATACAGTCAATAATCATTTGAGCTTCATCGAATACCGTATTGGACATTATGAAATAGGTGACTAGGGAAAGAGGTGGAGTGATGTTGACACGATCACCAGCTTTGGGTATAATTAAAGTTCGAAGAACATATTGGATAATTCAAGCATTTTGATTTAGAGAGTGGACTAAGGGTTGATGTTGATTAAAAGTTACATTCTGAATGGTTAGGTTTATTGCACTCCAATCAAAATCAATTCTAGAGGCTATAAATTATGGATGAGGTCCTTCAATAGAAAGATTGATATACTCCCCTAAAGCGTCCTTAGTGATTTCTACGGGTCATCGACATACATAGGAGGTCATAGTGAAGGCTTTCGTATTGATCCTAAGATTGGCTAGGAATTTGTAGAGCAGTTCAAAATTAAAAGGAAATGCTACAGTGAAGATATTGAAGAGTTATGAAAGCAAAGAGGTTCATCACCTTGAAGTTTAGAGTAGGTTGATTGAGCATTCTAGAGAGGGTAATGCGAGCCTCTTAGAATTTATAGTACGTATCTTCATCTTTAATGGATAGAAATCAATCATCGAAGTGACAAGAGGAGGAGGAGCTCCCTTGGGTCATTTGACCATGTTTACTTCTACTAGCCATTAGAGAATCCTAGAGTTATGAATGTTGGAATGTAGAGAAGGAAGGATTTAAATAATTTAAAAACTTAAAAGACCCTCCAATTTATAGATTTGAGTAGATCGTATAGTACGATTAGAGATCGTATAATACGATCATGAGAGTTAAATCGTCTGGATGACATTTCAGGAAAAGCTGGTCAAATTGTACAATACAATCAATATCATACTAGACGATCTTAAAGAATTGCATTCATCCTGAGGAGTCATCTAAACAACTTTTGACTAAATATATCGTATAGTATAAATAAGTGTTCATACAATACAAAGTGCAATTATGATCATATTGGCTGAATTGAATTCATCTCAATACATTCTAACACATGTATCATACAGTATGAAGGGTGGTTCATACAGTATGATCACCACTAATTAAACTCATCTGGGACATTGATTTAGGTAATGACTATGATTTATGCATACATGGGCAGATCGTACAGTATGAACATGGATCGTATAGTTCGATGTAAAAAAAAGTTTTGATTTTCATCATTTTTTTAATCAAGTGAAGAGTACATGATAATAGAAAAACATATTCTAAACAAAAAATAAAAAACAAAAAACAAAAAAAAGCAAAAGTAACATCACATAAATTAACATATACAAATAAAAGCATATATGTTGTAACACATACAAATGGCTAATTTTAAATGATAAAAATTTTGATTTATCCTGAGTTAAGCATGAATGTCTAGAATAACTAGTCTAGACCTTAAGTTACTAAAGGTGTCATAGGCAAGGGGTTTAGTGAAGATTGAAAGTTCATGAGGGTTGTTAAACCCTAAAGAACTAGTCCCGAGACTAACTAAGAGGGGGGCGGGTGAATTGGTTATTTTAAAAATTCTTTAACAAAACATAAAATTAAAAACCCCTTGATGTGGAAGCATATCAATTTAACAATAACACAAATTTCAGAGATTTCAAACATAGATCAATACACAAAAAATAGGAAAATAAATGCGATAAAGCAAATAAAAGGAATACACCAGATTTATAGTGGTTTGATCAATTTGACCTACGTCCACTCCTCGGAAACCTCCTTTCTAGGTTTTGCACTAAAAGTAGTGTCTCTCCTTTTACCCCCATAGTAAGGCAGAGAAACCTTTATAAAATCTTTTCATCGACCCGATGAGGTAGTGTACCTTGAATCCTTTTACTCCCTCTTGGAGTAGGCAAAGAACTTGGAAATCCTTTTAATTCATCCTTGAGTAAGCAGAGAACTTTTGAATCCTTTTAATTCCATATGGAGTAGGTAGAGATCCTAGATCTGATGCTGATGAAATTCTCCCCAGAGCCACCAAGGAACCAGACAAGCAGCTTGACGAAGATGGTAGAAACCTTACTTTGAGTAACTTTTGTGAATCCCTCATAACTCCCCCTCACAAGGATTTCTCTCTCTCCCAAGCTCTCTCTCTTCCTTCTCTAGCTCTCTCTTAAGAAGACTAAACATCAAAAGATTATCTCAAGGATAATAAGAGAGCTTAAATAGAGAGCCTTCAAAAATTGCCCTAATTTTCAATATGGCAGCATTGATCATCTTGTACGATTAGTTTAAAAATACCAATTCAGCCAGTACAAATTGCATAGCCCTATACGATTAGTTCAAGGGAAATAGACTGATCATCCTGGATGATTATAATATCATTCCAGACGATTAGTATAAAATTATTGAACTTCATCTAGTACGGTACTCGGTGATGCCTTATCGTCCCATGCACTTCTCTGTCGTCTGGTGTGAAAGAGGTCAATTATCCTAGACGATTAGTTAAAAAACTATCGTATTTATCTGGTATGATATGTGGTGATCCCTTATCTTCCCATGCATGTTTTCTATTATCTAGGACTATTGTCACCGATTGTCATATACGATCGGATCGAATCAAATTTTACCATAATTGTTCTCCTAATTATAGGGTTAATTTAGACATGATTGTCATATATTATCAAAGATGGTAAGGATCATCCTATATGATATGTATAAAATTTGAAAATTAAAATATTGCTTAAATTATGATTGGCAGCTATTTTTCACAATCTGAATTGATCGTCCTGTACGATCGATATCATACAGTACGATTAGTTTAATCTCTTAATTAATAGGGATGCCCTAATTAAGATTTTCTCTTTTTAACTGATCATCCAGTATGATCGAAATCGTCCTATATAATTAGGTCAAAAAATAGAAATTTCTCTAACTCACCAAATCACTCCCCCTAAGTGTGTGTGTGCAAGGTTACTCAGCTTGGGGTCCACCAGATATATAACTTAACTCAAGAAAAGTAAAATGTACATTAAAATTAAAATTATAAATCGATTCAACCCTAGTCTACCAAATCTTGAGCTGATCGGTGTTACAAGTAAAATTATGGACCTGAAAAGTTAGTAAGCAGGGCAAACAAAATAGATATACAAGAATAGTAGAAGTAAAGAACAAATAATATTTGTTAACATCAAAATTACTATACTTGATCCCATATTTGCAATAATCTCTCTCTTTTTTTATGATGGCAAATATTTTTATTTAAGAGTTGTCAAAAGTACACTAGACAGAAACACTAAGTGGAAATATAAACTAAACACTGAATAGAAAACAAACTTCATTAAAATAGAATATACAAGAAAATAACAACAAGCTACAACTCCCCCTTTTGCCATCACAAAAAAGAGGAAATAATTGAAAAATAAGAGACATACAGAAAAGACATCACAAAGTATAGAAGACAAGACCAATACAACTACATAAACAAAAATACTAAGCAAACTAGAAAAAAGAAGGATCAAAATAGAAAAATAAAAACATGAAAAGCATAGAATAATATAACAACCAAACCAAAAACAAGTCATAAATTAAAATCAAAGAACTTTTCTTCCCTTGTGAGTTGATTAAAAATTAAAAAGAAATGAATTGACATTGCTGACATCCAGAAAAAGGGTAAAAAATGATATTGTTAACCCTAGCTCAGACTCCTCACAGGTCAAAATTCTTTTCAAGAACAAATCTAAAACATAAAAAAATTAGATAAGAAAAATGATCTTTTCAAACTTCATTTTAAAAAAATATTTGATAAAATAATATTATAAAGTAATTAACCAAAAATCATGATTTTTAAATTCAGGTATTTGAAGATATCAAGTGGCATATGGATTCTTCTAAGATTTGAAGATTTAAAAGTGATGGAAACTTATTTCTTTGTGGGCTCATTTTGTGCCTCTTTTTCAGTTGTTTGACGCACTTTACACATCTTTTGATTTTTATACACTTTTGTGTATCTTGCAATTATTTGGTGGTCATTGCGCATCGTTTCAATTTTTGGGCTTATTTTATGGCTCTTGTCATTTTTACGAGCTGGCTTCCTTTCAAAACCTTTAAAGACTCTTAGTTCTGAGATTATCTTTCACATATAAGAGAAGAAGAACTCACTCTCTAATATAAGAAGGAGTAAATCATAAAATAGAATTATTTCTATATGATAAATGCAACAACTTGATAAAGAAAAATTAAAAAGTTATCCATTGACTTGGAGTATTATTTATATGAGATAGATTACTGAAGGAAGATAAATTAAATCTCTATTTCAAAGTCCAACTTTTAATTTGAAATAAATTTTACTTTAAAATGAAAGTACACCACTAAAGGAGTTAGAAGAAGAGTGATAATCATCAAATTTTCTTACTTTAACTATTTTTAGAGGAGTCAAGCATTGCTTACTAATTTCTAAAACCAAACACAAAGAAAAAAAATCTCATTTGAGAATTTAATATCAGAAGTGAGCATTGATCTAATTCTTTTAACAAAACACTAAAGAAAAAATAATAGAAAATAAAAAACATAAAATTGAAACGCATAAAAAGAAACAAACATATAAATAAAATAAAACAAACTGAAAGACAAAAAAAAAGTATCAATTTCAAGCATAAATATCTATTACACCTAATCTAGTTCTTAAGATACTAAAAGTTTCAAAGGCTAGTGATTTTGTAAAGATATCAGCTAGTTGGTTTTCAGTGGCTAGATGATGTAACTCTATGTCCCCTTTGGTAATATGGTCCTTAATGAAGTGGTTCCTTATGTCAATGTATTTGGTCATGGAGTGTTAGATTGGATTCTTTGAAATACAGATGGCACTAGTATTATCACATAGGATTGAAATTGTGCCTATAGGCAATCCTAAATCCAGAAGTATTACTTTAACAAAAAAGACTTGGGCCACACAACTTCGTAAGTTTATATACTCAGCCTCAGCAGTGGATAGGGCAACTGAGTTCTATTTTCTACTAGATTAGGAGACTAAGAACTGTCCTATGAATTGACATATTTTAGAAGTACTTTTTCTATCAACTCGGCATCTTATAAAATCTAAATCAGAATATCCTATGATTTCAAAGGAGGTGGTATGCTTAGGATATGAGATTCCTACTTTTTGGGTTCCTAAGAGATATCTAAGAATTCTTTTAATAGTAGTCAAGTGGGTCTCTTTTGGATTTGCCTAAAATCTAGCACAGAGATAAACACTAAACATAATATCAAGTATGCTAGCAGTCAAGTAAGGAAGTGATCCAATTATTCATCTATATTTTTTTGATCAACAGATTTTCCATTTGAATCCTTATCTAATTGAACAGTGGAAGTCAAGCGAGTATTGATTGGCTTAGTTTTATCCATTTCATATTTCTTAAGGATGTCCTTAATGTATTTTGATTGACTAAGAAAAGTTCCATCATCCGTCTGCCTTATGCTAAATCCAAGAAAGTAGGTTAGTTCTCCCATCATACTCATTTCAAACTTATTACTCGTCATTTTTGAAAAATCATCACAAAATTTTTTATCAGAAGATCTAAATAGAATATCATCAACATAAATTTGGACAATCAATAGATCATCTACTACATTTTTTTAAAAATAGAGTGATATCTATGCTTCCCTTAACAAAGATTCTTTCTAGTAGGAATGTGCTTAGTCTTTCATACCATACCCTAAGTACTTATTTTAGTCCATATAATATCTTTTTTAATTTGAATACATGATTAGGAAATTATGAATTTTCAAAGACTGGGGGTTGTTTAACATACACATCTTCTATTATTACCTCATTTAGAAAGACACTTTTGACATCCATTTGGTATAGTTTGAATCTCTTAAAGTAGATAAAGGCTAGTAGCACGCTAATGGCTTCTAATCTAGCTACAGGGACAAAGGTCTCTTCAAAGTTAATTCGTTATATCTGGTTATACCTGTTAGCCACTAATCTTGCCTTATTTCTCACCACTACACCAGAATTATTTATTTTTTTTTAAAATCAATTTAGTTTCAACCATACTCTGGTCCTTAGGTATTTTAACTAGCTCCCAAACATCATTCCTTAAAAAAATATTTAACACTTCTTGCATGGCTAGGATTCAGAATTTATTAGATAGGGCTTGATGTATGTTAGTAAGTTCAATCTTTGAGATGAAGACAGAGTGGTTTACTTCTTTTCAAAATCCATGCCTAGTTCTAACATCTTCAGATGGGTCTTTTAAGATCATTTCTTTAGGATGACTTGAAGAATGTCTCTATTCTCTAGGCAGTGTATTTTAAGGTTCTACCCTTTCCTCCAAATTTACATATTCTACTCCTTCAGTTACTTCTATTACTTCTTCTTCTTCCACCCTAGACCCTCCAGAATTATTAGATTATTAAAAAATAACTAGAGTGGTCTTCCTTACTACTAATATCCTTCTATTGAAGACTCTATAGGATTTTTCAATATTTGAGTAACCTAGGAACACTCCTTTATTAGATTTTCGATCATACTTTCCTAATTGAGACTTCCCATTATTTAGAATGAGCACATTACATCCAAAGACATAAAGGTGAGATAATTTGGGTGTCCTGCCCTTAAGGATTTTATAGGGTGTCTTTTTCAGCTTGGATTTAACATTAACCCTATTAAAAATATAACAGTCTATATTCATCGCTTCTGCCTAGAAGTATTTAGGAAGTGAGTTTTCATCTAACATGGCTCTAGAAGCATCTACCTGGGTCCTGTTCTTTCTTTCAGCTACCCCGTTCTGCTAAGGGCTACTAGGAGCTGAAAAATTATGATCTATCCCTTGCTCCTTATAGTATGATTTAAAATTTTCATTTTTAAATTCTCCACTGTGGTCACTATGAATGGTTAAAATTTTGCAACCTAGTTTCCTCTGAATCCAAGTGGAAAAGGACCTAAACTCCTTGAATGATTCACTTTTATGATATAGGAATCTAACCCAAGTAAACCTTGAGTAATCATTAACAATTTCATACCCAATGGCTTTCCCTCCTTAGCTTGTAGTGCTGACAGGTCCAAAGAGATCCATGTGAATAACTTCTAAGGGTTTGCTTGTGATAATATCTTTGATTGAGTGGAAGGAGGATTTGACTTGTTTCCTTAATTAATAGGTATCACATAGGTGGTCCTTAGTGAACTCTAGTTTGGAAATTCCTCCCACTAAGTCTTTTTGGATGATTTTTTTAAGGCTTTTCATGCTTGTATGACACAATCTTCTATACCATAACCAAGATTCATCAGCAATTATTTTTAAGAAAAAAGTAATATTAGATATAATATAATTAAGATCAAGCATGTAGACATTATTAATTCTCCTTTCCTACAAAATAGTTTTATTATTTAAGCTTATTATGCAGCTAGTTGATAGAAATTTTATGCTGAAGCCTTTATCATAGAACTAACTGATGCTGAGCAGATTATGTTTCAAGCTATCTATAAGTAAAATATTTTTAATGATGAAATTTTTTAAATTGCTAATTATACCTGAGCCCACCACTCTCCTGGTGGTGTTATCTCCAAGTGTCACCTTACCTCCTACCTTGCCTCCAACAAAATGAATTGATTTACATCTCCAATCATGTGCCTTGAACACTTACTGTCCATGTACCACATGCTCTCACGAGGCCCTTTGTGAGAGCACTCCTATAAAATCATCAGATGTCAGGTTTGGGAGCCCAAAGTGTTGCAAATCTGGTTTTGATGATGACAAACATGTTTCCAGTGTGTTTTGCTTGGCTAATCTATTTCAGGCACAAAAGACCGCAAGCCACTCAAGCCAACTCAAGATCGGGTCCAAGTGTGTCAAATGTATGATTTTTCTTTTTATTGAGTCAATTGTAATGTAAGTGATTCCCTAGCTAAGTAACCTTGCATACACACACTCAGGGAGAGAGATTGAGTGAATTAGAGTTTCTGTTGCAAATTTGTTCAGATCGTCCTGGACGATATCCACATCGTCCTGGACGATCCAGTTAAAACAGAAACCCTAATTAGGGCGACTAAGTTAAGAGGGTCTGATTGAGCCGATCGTCCTGGACGATCTACGGATCGTACGGGACGATATTCCCAAATCAGAAATTCTCAGCCGTCAGATCAAGTTAGGCAAGTTCTTATTTTTAGATACTTGGTCTGATCGTCCCGGACGATACGTGTATCGTCCCGGACGATTCAGTACAATCATGCCTAATTTAATCTGGTAATTAAGGAAAGCAATTGATTTTTGGTTGATACGATCATATCGTCCTGGACGATCGCAGGATCGTCCCGGACGATCTTGATCGTCTAGTGCATTTAAGCTGTATGTCCAGAACTATGTACAGGATGATTTGGGGCCTTTTTGAACTAATCGTACCGGACGATGACCCTATCGTCCGGGACGATCAAGTCATTTTTTGGTCGTCCAGCACAGATTTCTCTGGACGACCCGAACTGTCTTCTGGACGATTTCCCTCAATTTGAACTAATCGTCCCGGACGATCGCAGGATCGTACGGGACGATATGAATAACTTTTTCTACTGATCGTCTAGAAGAGCCAGATCGTCCAGGCTGAAACAGTTGAATTTGAACTGATCGTACAGGACGATCTTGGCCGACCAGTTGAGATTTAGGGCAAATTTTAAGCCCTCCTTTAAAAGAACTTTTTCCAATTTTTGGAAAAATCTTTTGCTGCCTTCCTTCCCTGAGAAACCCTAGAGAGAGAGAGAGTTGGGAGAGAGAGAGAGAAGATCTTGTGAGGGGGAGTTAGTGAGGGATTCACTAAGGTTGCTCCGAGCACGGATCAGAGTCGTCTTCTCTGCTCGTCGTCTTTCGTCTAGTCAGTGTTCGTCGTGGGAGGATCGTTCGCAAGAAGATCCGGGTTCTCTGCCCGCTTCAGGTGGAAGTGAAAGGAGTTCGTAGGTTCTCTGCCTGCTTCAGGAGGAAGCGAAAGGAGTTCGAAGGTTCTCTGCCTGCTTCAGGAGGAAGCGAAAGGAGTTCGAAGGTTCTCTGCCTGCTTCAGGAGGAAGCGAAAGGAGGTCGGGTTCTCTGCCTCACCGTGTGGTGAAAAGGAGATTTTTGTACAGGCTTCTCCGCCTTGCTGTGTGAGCAAAAGGAGAGACACTTCTGTTTAGTGCAATACCCGGAGGGGAGGCTCCGGGGAGTGGACGTAGGTCAAGTTGACCGAACCACTATAAAATCTGGTTTGCTTTTCTGATTCAATTATGCACTTTAATTTTTCCTGATATTAACTGCTTGGGTGAATATCTGTGGTTGATCTTTTTATCGTTGTATTAATTTATTTCCGCTGCACGTTATAAAAAGATTTTCATAGTTATCATGAAATTTTTAAATAACCAATTCCCCCCCCCTCTTGGTTAGCCTCGGGACTAGTTCACTAGGGCTTAACATCCCTATCGAACTTTCAAGTGGTATCAGAGAGGGATTCAAAATTTAAGTTTAAAAACTTTTGAATTTGATCCATGGCTAACTGTAATAATTGTAATACTGCTGAAGGATATTCTATTATAAGACCACCGTTGTTTGATAATATTCCTTTTGATTTTTGGAAAACACGCATGTCTACTTTTCTACAGTCTATTGATTATCGCATGTGGATGTTAGTTAAGGACGGATACGAACCACCTTTTCGAATGATTAACAATGTGAAAACTGAATTGCCATTTGCTGATTGGACATTTGATGATCGTGATTTAGCACAGTTGAATGCAAAATGTTTGAACTGTTTCTTTTGTGCTTTAAAATCTGAAGACTATATGCGTGTTTCTACTTGTACAACGGGGAAGGAAATCTGGGATAGGTTATGTATAACATACGAAGGTACAACTGAAGTCAAATAATCTAGGTTAAACATCTTGTTACATGATTACAAACTTTTTCGCATGAAACCTAGTGAGATTATTTCAGAAATGTACACAAAGTTCACTCAGATTGTTACCTCTTTGCATGTTCTAGGTAGAGAACTTACTAACTATGAAAGAGTGAACAAAATTCTAAGATGTTTGCCTGCTTCTTATGATGCTAAGATTACTGCTATTACTGAATCTAAAGATTTAAACACTTACTCTATTGACAGCTTACTTGGATCACTTATTGCTTACGAGCAAGGGGTGAACCAAAGGCAACTTGATGCAGGTGATCGCAAGAAAGAGAAGACAGTGGCACTAAAGGCCAAGGATTCAGATGCTAGCTCTTCCGGGTCTGATAGCGATGATGTTGCCTTAATCACAAGGCAATTCAAAAGCTTTCTAAGGAAGAAACATAAGAACTATCAGAAGTGGAACAAGGGTAAGTCCAATAAAAATTTTAAGAGTTCATCTGAATCTGTTGTTTTGAATGCAGGAAGCCTGGACACATAAAGGCTGATTGTCCAACACTTAAAGCTCACCCAAGCAAGGAGAAGGGTGAGGAGAAACCAAAGTTTAGAAAGGACAAGAAGCGAATTCAGAAGGCATTCTGGGCAGACTCTGCATCCGACTCTTCTGAGACTGAAGCTGAAGAGGAGGAAACAAACTTGTGTCTTATGGCTGATGATCACCCTGGTCAGTCGGACCAGGAAGAGGTATGTGAGCTTACTTACGATCAGTTATTTGAAGTTTCTGAAAAGATTCATACATCGTATAGGAAGCTTAAGAAAACCCATGCTAGTTTGAAATTAGATTATTTGACTTTACAAAAAGAGCATGATTCTGTAGTTAAAGATTATTCCACACTTGATTCCAATCACATGTCTCTGCTTGATGAGTTTGATGAATTGAATAAAAAATATTCTGATTTAGTTTCTGAGCATGATTCTTTGAAAACCATGCATGTTGATTTAGAAAAAGCTTTTAAAGAGTTAGATACAATGGCATGTGAAGTAGAAAGTAACAATAGCGCTTTAAAATTTGAAATTGCAAGTTTAAAGAAAGAGAATGAGTTTTTGGAAGTAAAAATCAGTGCTTTTGAAAAGAACAAAACACCGCCTACCTTTGAACAGTTTTATGCACCGCCACCTTTTAAAAATTCTGTTGCAAGTTCATCAAAGCATGTTTGGAAGAGGCACTATCACTCACGACGTTTAGTTAATCCTTTTCCTGGTGTTAGATGTTTTTCATGTGGCATGTTAGGACACATATCACACACTTGTACTGTTCACCATAGTACACATTGGGTGTGGAGACCCAAACTGCCTGTTTCACAGCACAGCACGCATGCATCGCATTCTTCTTTTCATAAGAAGGAACCCAAACCTGTTTGGGTTCCTAAGACTGACATTTAATGATTTTGTAGGGGTGCTCTCACACAAGACCTCATGAGAGCATGTGGTACCTGGACAGCGGATGTTCTAGACATATGACTGGAGATGCAAATCAGTTCATTTCGCTGGAGGCCAGAGCTGGAGGCAAGGTTATACTTGGAGATAACACCACCAGGAAGGTGGTAGGCAGAGGTATAATTGGTGATTCAAAGAACTTTATGATTGATAATGTTTTGCTTGTAGATGGACTGAAACACAACCTGCTGAGCATCAGTCAACTCTGTGACAAGGGATACAGCATCAAATTCCTGCCCACTGGCTACATTTTAAGCTTAAATGATGAAGTTGTTTTGCAGGGGCAAAGGATCAACAACGTCTACAAGCTGGATGTAAGTAGCATTAAATCTGATAATTCAATTTGCTTAAAAACTGCTGCTGATGAGTCTTGGTTATGGCATAGGAGATTGTGTCATGCCAGTATGAAAACCCTTAGGAGAGTCACCCAAAAGGACTTAGTTAGAGGTGTGCCCAAGCTTAAGTTCACTAAGGATCACCTGTGTGATGCCTGTCAGTTGGGGAAGCAAGTCCAGTCCTCTTTTCACTCTGTTAAGGACATTAGCACCTCTAGACCTTTAAAAGTTCTTCACATGGACCTCTTTGGACCCATTAGCACTGCCAGCTTAGGGGGGAGAGTTTATGGTTTTGTGATTGTAGATGATTATTCGAGGTTCACTTGGGTTAAGTTTTTGTCACATAAATATGAGTCATTTGATGAGTTTAGATCCTTCTCTACTTGGATTCAGAAGAAGTTAGGATGTGAGATTATTACCATCCATAGTGATCACGGAGGGGAGTTTGAAAATGAAAGATTTGGAAGTTTTTGTGAGGATCATGGGATTAGTCACAATTTTTCAGCTCCTAGGACCCCTCAGCAGAACGGGGTAGCTGAAAGGAAGAACAGGACCTTAGTGGAAGCCGCTAGAGCCATGCTTGCCGAGTATTCACTTCCAAAATACTTTTGGGCTGAAGCGGTGAACACTGCCTGTTATGTGCTGAATAGGGTGAATGTGAGAGTCAAACTGAGCAAGACACCTTATGAGATCATTAAGGGTAGAACTCCAAATCAGTCCCACCTCCATGTCTTTGGCTGTAAGGTTTTCATTCTGAACAACGGGAAGTCACCCTTAGGAAAATTTGACCCCAAATCTGATGAAGGAGTGTTCTTAGGATATTCAAGTGTGGGGAAATCCTTTAGAGTGTTCAATAGGAGGACTTTGGTGGTGGAAGAAACAACCCATGTAGTGTTCGATGAATCTGAACCTAAGGAGTCTAGATCTGAAGTAGAAGATGAAGAGATTATTGAGGTTACCCAAGGAGTTGGAAATACAAATTTGGAGGAAAGGGTAGAACCTCAAACAGAGTTGCCTAGAGATTGGAGATATTCTTCGAGTCATCCTAAGGAACTGATCTTAGGAGACCCTTCTGAAGGTGTTAGGACTAGGCATGGACTTAGGAAGGAAGTAAACCATTCTGCCTTTATCTCAATGAGTGAACCCACCAACATTAATCAAGCCCTGTCGGATGAATTTTAGATTTTAGCTATGCAGGAGGAATTGAATCAATTTGTAAGGAATGATGTTTGGGAGTTAGTAGAAAGACCTAAAAATCAAAGTATTGTGGGAACCAAGTGGGTCTTTAAGAATAAGATGAATGATTCTGGTGTGGTGGTGAGAAATAAGGCAAGATTGGTGGCTAAGGGGTATAATCAGATAGAAAGGATTGATTTTGAGGAGACTTTTGCCCCTGTAGCTAGATTGGAAGCCATTAGAGTGCTACTAGCCTTTGCTTGTTATAAGGGATTTAAGCTGTTTCAAATGGATGTTAAGAGTGCCTTTTTAAATGGGGTAATTAAAGAAGATGTTTTCGTAGAACAACCCCCAGGTTTTGAGAGTTCCCAATATCCAAATCAAGTCTATAAATTAAAAAAGGCCTTATATGGATTGAAACAGGCACCCGGAGCTTGGTATGAGAGGCTTAGCACATTCATGTTAGAAAGAGAGTTTATTAAGGGGAGCGTAGACACCACCCTTTTTCTGAGGAGATTAGGAGATGACTTACTCATTGTCCAAATCTATGTTGATGATATAATTTTTGGATCTTCTGATAAATACTTATGTGATGAGTTTTCCAAAATAATGAGTAAGGAGTTTGAGATGAGTATGATGGGAGAATTGTCCTACTTTTTGGGGTTTAGCATAAGGCAAACAGATGATGGAACCTTTCTCAATCAATCAAAATACACTAAGGATATTTTGAAGAAATATGAAATGGACAAAGCCAAGCCAATCAATACTCCCATGCCCTCCTCAGTTCAGTTAGATAAGGATTCAAATGGAAAATCTGTTGATTAGAAGAAGTATAGAGGGATAATAGGTTCACTGCTTTACCTGACTGCTAGCCGACCTGATATCATGTTTAATGTCTGTCTTTGTGCTAGGTTTCAGGCTGATCCTAAAGAGTCCCACCTGACTGCTATTAAGAGAATTCTTAGATATCTTTTAGGAACCCCAAACCTAGGAATTTGGTACCCTAGGCACAACACCTCTTTTGAGATCATTGGATATTCTGATTCTGATTTTGCGGGGTGTAGGGTGGATAGGAAGAGTACTTCTGGGACTTGTCAGTTCATAGGACAGTTGTTAGTCTCCTGGTCCAGTAGAAAACAGAACTCAGTTGCACTTTCCACTGCTGAAGCTGAGTACACTACCTTAGGGAGTTGTGTGGCCCAAGTTCTTTGGTTGAAGCAGCAAGTCTTGGATTTAGGAGTACCTGTTGGCACAATTTTTGTTCTGTGTGATAATACTAGTGCCATCTGTATCTCTAAGAATCCAATCCAACATTCTAGGACCAAACACATTGACATTAGGCATCACTTCATTAGGGATCATGTTACAAAAGGGGACATTGAGCTACACCATGTAGCAACTGAAAATCAGCTGGCTGACATATTCACTAAACCACTGGCCTTTGACTCATTCAGCATTTTGAGAACCAGATTAGGAGTGATTGATATAAACGCTTGATTCTGATGACTACTGATTTATGATTGTTATGATTGGTATTCTGATTTCTGTTAGTTAGTTTTTTGTATTCTATTTTCTGATTTCTGTTAGTTAGTTTTTGTATTATGATTTCTGATTTCTGTTAGTTAGTTTTGGTTTGATTATTTGCTTTCAGTTGATTTTATTTCTTCTGCTGATTTCTGTGTTACCCTTTTTGTTAGTTTGATTTGAGTATTTACTTTGCTATGATTTTCTACCTATTTTTATTTATTTACGGGTTTATATCTTGCACTTACTTTTTTATGCTTTTCAAGATCTGATCACCGCTCACTACTTCTGGTGATCTAAATTTTTGACTGGGAGTTTTTACCTTGTTTTGGTTTGGAAGCTGATAAGTAGTGATTGACTTCGCTGAATCTGTTAAAGGGAAGAAACATTGATAATTGTTTCTCTTCCTCTAACTCCTTTACTGGTGTGTAGTTTCTCTTGAATAAAAATCCTTTTCAAAATTAAAATGTTAGTTTTTGAAATAGAGATTATTTTATCTTCCTACAGTAATCTACCTCATATCAATAGTGTTTTTCAAAGTCTTGAGTCATTAGTTTGATTTTCTAAACCAAGTGATTGCATTTATTATATGTTGTATGGATTTTGTTTTGTGAATCGTTCTTCCTTACTACGGAGAGTCATCTCCTATGTCTGGAAGATAATCTCACAGCTGAGACTCTTTAATGATTATGAAAAGGAGAAAGCTTATAAAAGATGCGCAGTGCGCCAGATAATTTGAAAAAGAGGCATAAAATGAGCCCAAAACTGAAAAGATGCGAAATTGCCAAATTGGATACACAAAGTGTATCAAAAATCAAAAGATGCGCAAAGCGCCAACCAATTTGAAAAAGAGGCACAAAATGAGCCCAAAACAAGCTTTCTTTCCTTTCAGATTGTTAAATGTCTTAGAGAAATCTGTGCGCCACTTAATATTTTCAAAAGCTTGAGTTTTGAAAATCCTGATTTCTGATTTTTTACTTTGTAACACTATTATATCAGATATTTTTCTAGAACGAGGCTTGGAAGGATCTCTTTTCAAATCTCATGTCTCTTCTTTTGAATCGAATTTTTATGTTGAAAGAGGTTTGCATCAATAAGGTGCCCGGGGTTGAAGTTACGAAAGTTGATTATTTTCAACCTTTTTTGGATTTCAGCGCTGTCAATCGTCCTGTCACTGGTTTTTGAATCTAAAATCGAGGAAAAATTCTGATTTTCCTGTTTTGTTGTTGTTCTGTGTATGTTTTATTTTATGTTTTATTTCCGTGTTATGTTTTTCGCTCCTCCTTTTTGTGATGTCAAAAGGGGGAGTCAGTTGTAGTCGTGTCAGTTTCTATTTTCTGAGTCATGCTTCATGTATTGTTTTAGTTGTTAAATGAAAATTTAAAAAAAATATTTGTTTGTTGGATCTCCTAGTTTACTTTTACTTTCAGACTACTTTATAAATGTTTGCCATCATCAAAAAGGGGGAGATTGTTGCAAATCTGGTTTTGATGATGACAAACATGTTTCCAGTGAGTTTTGCTTGGCTAATCTGTTTCAGGCACAAAAGACCGTGAGCCACTCAAGCCAACTCAAGATCGGGTCCAAGTGTGTCAAATGTATGATTTTTCTTTTTATTGAGTCAATTGTAATGTAACTGATTCCCTAGCTAAGTAACCTTGCACACACACACTCAGGGAGAGAGATTGAGTGAATTAGAGTTTCTGTTGCAAATTTGTTCAGATCGTCCTGGACGATATCCACATCGTCCTGGACGATCCAGTTAAAACAGAAACCCTAATTAGGGCGACTAAGTTAAGAGGGTCTGATTGAGCCGATCTTCCTTGACGATCTACGGATCGTACGGGACGATATTCCCAAATCAGAAATTCTCAGTCGCCAGATCAAGTTAGGCAAGTTCTTATTTTTAGATACTTGGTCTGATCGTCCCGGACGATACGTGTATCGTCCCAGACGATCCAGTACAATCATGCCTAATTAAATCTGGTAATTAAGGAAAGCAATTAATTTTTGTTGATACGATCATATCGTCCTGGACGATCGCAGGATCGTCCCAGACGATCTTGATCGTCTAGTGCATTTAAGCTGTACGTCCAGAACTATGTACAGGATGATTTGGGGCCTTTTTGAACTAATCGTACCGGACGATCAAGTCATTTTTTGGTCGTCCAGCACAGATTTCTCTGGACGACCCGAACTGTCTTCTGGACGATTTCCCTCAATTTGAACTAATCGTCCCGGACGATCGCAGGATCGTACAGGACGATATGAACAACTTTTTCTACTGATCGTCCTGAAGAGCCAGATCGTCCAGGCTGAAACATCTGAATTTGAACTGATCGTACAGGACGATCTACCGATCGTCCTGGATGATCTTGGCCGACCAGTTGAGATTTAGGGCAAATTTTAAGCCCTCCTTTAAAAGAACTTTTTCCAATTTTTGGAAAAATATTTTACTGCCTTCCTTCCCTGAGAAACCCTAGAGAGAGAGAGAGTTGGGAGAGAGAGAGAAGATCTTGTGAGGGGGAGTTAGTGAGGGATTCACTAAGGTTGCTCCGAGCACGGATCAGAGTCATCTTCTCCGCTCGTCGTCTTTCGTCTAGTCAGTGTTCATCGTGGGAGGATCGTTCGCAAGAAGATCCGGGTTCTTTGCCCGCTTCAGGTGGAAGCGAAAGGAGTTCGTAGGTTCTCTGCCTGCTTCAGGAGGAAGCGAAAGGAGTTCGAAGGTTCTCTGCCTGCTTCAGGAGGAAGCGAAAGGAGTTCGAAGGTTCTCTGCCTGCTTCAGGAGGAAGCGAAAGGAGGTCGGGTTCTCTGCCTCACCGTGTGGTGAAAGGAGATTTTTGTACAGGCTTCTCCGCCTTGCTGTGGGAGCAAAAGGAGAGACACTTCTGTTTAGTGCAATACCCGGAGGGGAGGCTCCGGGGAGTGGACGTAGGTCAAGTTGACCGAACCACTATAAAATCTGGTTTGCTTTTCTGATTCAATTCTGCACTTTAATTTTTCCTGATATTAACTGCTTGGGTGAATATCAGTGGTTGATCTTTTTATCGTTGTTTTAATTTGTTTCCGCTGCACGTTATAAAAAGATTTTCATAGTTATCATGAAATTTTTAAATAACCAATTCACCCCCCCTCTTGGTTAGCCTCGGGACTAGTTCACTAGGGCTTAACATCCCTATCGAACTTTCACAAAGAAGTTTGGGTTCCATTTTATGGAATATGGGATGAAATGTTTGCATGCTGTGCTGTGAATTATGCAATTTTGGTCTCCACACCAAATGTATTCTATAATGGATAATGCAAGGGTGGGAGATGTGTCCTAGTATGCCATAAGAGAAAAATCTAACACCAAAAAAAGGGTTAACTAATCTATGTGGGTGAAGGTGCCTCTTCCTAGGTTTGAATGATGCATACTGTGGTGATGAATTATGAAACTATGCAAGTGTTGGGGATGTTTTATTTCTTGGAAAGCAATTAGTTCAGGTTTTAAAAACATATTTGCACTTTTAAGAATTAAATTTTTAATTTTCAATGCATGATCCCGACTATCTAATTGAGATGCAAGAGTTTTAAATACCTTGAATGCATTCTGTAATTTAATATGTAATATTTTTAAGGAATCATGTTCAGTAGTTAATTCAGAATGTTTCTTGTTTAATATATCAAATTTATCTAATAAAGCCATGTGATTGCTATCCAGAGTAGAGTGATCTTTCCTTAAGCATTCCTACTCTTTCTATAGAATTGAAAATTCAGATTTAAGGCAGGCTTGTGATTTCTTAAGCTTCCTACATACAGAATGAATTCTTTCAGAAACTTTAAATAATTGATTATAGGTTAGCTCACATGCCACCTCTTAATTAGAATGATCAAGATGATCATATGTCATTAAGCACAGGTTGGTTACCTCCTCTTCTGCTTCAGTTTCAGAAAAGTCTGATCCAAAGTCTGCCCAGAAAGCTTTATGAATCCTTTATTTTCCTTTCTTGAATTTAATTTTTTTTCACCCTTATCCTTGCTTAGTTGAGCTTTAAGAGTTGGGCAATCGGACTTCAGGTGCCATGGCTTCCTGCATTCAAAACATATAATGTTAGAAAAAACTTTAGAATTCTTACCAGTCTTACTTTTATTCCATTTTTGATAATGCTTTTGCATTCTCTTTAGAAAGTATTTGAACTTCCTAGTCATCAAAGTAATGTCATCATCATCTTGTTTAGAGGAGTCACTATTAGAATCATTAGCCTTTAAGGCTATAGTTTACTCTTTCTTCTTTTCACATATTAAGCTGCCTTTTACTCACTCCTTGCTTGTAGGCAATGAGTGACCCAAGTAAGTTATCAATGGAATAAATATTTAAATCTTTAGATTTAGTAATGGAAGTTATTTTTGCATCATGGGAACAAGGTAAACATCATAAAATCTTGTTAACCTTTTCATAGTTTGTAAGCTCTCTTCCTAAGGTATACAGGGAATTAACAATCTGAGTAAACCTAATATACATTTCAGAAATAGATTCACTAGGTTTCATGCAAAAAAAGTTTATAATTGTGAAGCAGAATGTTCAGCCTAGATTATTTCACTTCATTTTTTCCTTCATAAGTAATGCAGAGTTTATCCCAAATCTCTTTACCAGTTGAACAAGTAGAAACATGCATATAATCTTCAAATTTTAAAGCACAGAAAAAATAATTCAATTTTAATGCCATTCACTAATCTAAATGGTGCAGAATATCCTTCTTGAACTACCATCCATATGCGATAATCAATTGATGGTAAAAAAGTGGACATTTGAATTTTCTAAAAATTAAAAGGAATCTTATCAAATAACAGTGGTCGTGTAATTAAATATCCTTATACAGTATTACGATTATAACCATGGATCTTTTTTCAAAAGTTTTCTAAAACTAAATTTATGAATCCTGCTCTGATACCACTTGAATGTTTATGAGGGTTATTAAACCCTAAATAACTAGTCCCAAGGCTAACTAGGGGGGGGGGTTGAATTGGTTATTTTAAAAATTCATTAACAAAACAAAAAATTAAAAACCCCTTAATGTGGAAGCATATCAATTTCATAATAACATAAATTTCAGAGATTTCAAACACAGAACAACACATAGAAAAATGCAAAAAAGGTAAATAGAAAACACACACCAGATTTATAGTGGTTTGGTCAACTTGACCTACGTCCACTCCCCGTAAACCTCCTTTCAAGGTATTGCACTAAAAGGAGTGTCTTTTTTTTGCCCCCACAATAATGTGGAGAAGCCCTTAAAAAATCTTTCCACCAACCCAGTGAGACTTAGTACCTTGAATCCTTTTATACCCTCATAGATTAGGCATAGAACCTGGATATCTTTTTACTCCCTCTTGGAGTAGGCAGAGAACCTTAGAATCCTTTTACTCCCACCTGAAGTAGGTAGAGAACCTGGATCTGACGCTAATGAAAATCTCCCACAGAGACACCAAGGAACCAGACAAGCAGCTTAATAAAGATGGTGAAAACCTTACTTGGAGAATCCTTTGTGAATCTCTCATAACTTTCCCTCATAAGGATTTTTCTCTCTCCTAAGCTCTCTCTCTTCCTTCTTTAGCTCTCTCTCAAGAAGACTTAACAACAAAGATTGTCTCAAGGATATTAAGAGAGCTTAAATAGAGAGCCTTCAAAAATAGCCGTAATTTTTAATATGGTGGCACTTACCGTCCAGTACGATCATAGATCGTCCTGTATGATTACTTCAAAAATACCCATTCAGCTAGTACGAAATACATAGCCCTGTAAGATTAGTTCAAGAGAAATAGACTGCTCATCCCAAACTATTATAATATTAGCCCGGACGATTAGTATAAAACTATTGAACTTCATCTAGTATGATACTCAGTGATGCCTTATCATCTCATACACTTCTCTATCGTCTAGTATGAAAATTGTTAATCATCCTAGATGATTAGTTGCAAAACTATGGTATTTATCTAGTATAATATATGGCGATCCCTTATCGTCCCATGCATGTTCTCTGTCATCCAAGATGATCATCATTGATCATCCTATATGATAAGAATGAATCAAATTTTTCCAAAATTATTCTCCTAATTATAGGGTTAATTTAGGCACGATCATCATATATCATCCAGGATGATAAGGATCGTCCTCTATAATATATACAAAATTTGAAAATTAAAATATTACTTAAATTGTGATTGGCGACTATTTCCTACAATCTGAACTGATCATCCTGTATGATCAATATCGTACAATATAATTAGTTTAATATCTTAATTAATAGGGATGCCCTAATTAGGGTTTTCTATTTTTAACTGATCATCTAGTATGATTAGGTTAAAAAGATAAAAACTTCTCTAACTCACCAAATCATTTCCCCTAAGTGTGTGTGTGTAAGGTTACTTAGCTTGAGGTCCACCAAATACATGACTTGACTAAAGAAAAGTAAAATATACATTGAAATTGAAATTATAAACTGACTCAACCCTAGTGTTCCTGATCTTGAGCTGATTGGCGTTGCAAGTGAACTTATGGACCTGAAAAATTAGTGATTAGGGCAAATAAAATATATATGTTAGAATAGCAGAAGTAAAGAACCAATAATGTTTGTTATCATCAAAATTACTGTACTTGATCGTAGATTTGCAACAAAGATGTTTGCCAATTGGTCTCTAGTTGCTATATAATGCAATTCTATATCTCTCTTGGATACATAATCTCTTATGAAGTGATGCCTAATGTCAATGTAATTTATGCAAGAGTGTTAAATGGGATTTTTGGATATGCAAATGGCATTAGTATTGTCACACATGATTGGAATGGTGCCTACAGGTAGTCCATGATCTAAGATTTGATGCTTTAGGTATAATACTTGGGCAACACAGCTTCCTATAGCAATGCATTCCGCCTTAATGGTGAAAAGGGCTATCGAGTTGAACTTTCTACAGGATCGGGAAACTAATAGTTTGCCAATAAACTGATAGGTTCCTAATATACTTTCCTATCTACCCTACATCCTGCAAAATTAGAATCTAAATGTTCTATGATTTGAAAGGGTGAACTATGCCTAAAAAACTAGATACCTAGGTTTTGGGTACCTAATATGTATCTAAGGATTATCTTAACAGCAGTCATATGAGTTTCTTTTAGATCAGCCTGAAATATAGCACAAAGACACACATTAAATATTATATCCGGTCTACTGGTAGTTAAATAGAGAAGTGATACAATGATCCCTCTATATTTCTTCTGATATACTAACTTCTTATTTAGGTCCTCATCTAGTTGTATGTTAGAGCTCATGATAGTATTTTTTACCTTAGCATTATCCATTTTATTTTTTTAAGGATGTCCTTGATGTATTTAGATTGGCTTAGAAAGGTTCCATCATCCATCTGCTTTATACTAAATCCAAGAAAATAGTTCAGCTCTCCAATCATACTCATCTTAAACTCTCTACTCATTATTTTTGAAAATTTATCACATAGGTTTTTATTGATAGTTCGATAGGGATGTTAAGCCCTAGTGAACTAGTCCCGAGGCTAACCAAGAGGGGGGGTGAATTGGTTATTTAAAATTTTCATGATAACAATGAAAATCTTTTTGATACTTAGCAGCGAAAATAAGTAAACAAGAACGAAAAGATCAATCACAGATATTCACCCAAGCAGTTAATATCGAAAAAGTAAAGTGCAAAACTGAATCAGAAAAGCAAACCAGATTTTATAGTGGTTCGGTCAACTTGACCTACGTCCACTCCCCGGAGCCTCCCCTCCGGGTATTGCACTAAATAAAAAGTGTCTCTGCTTTTGCTCCCACAGCAAGGCGGAGAAGCCTGTACAAACACCTCCTTTTCACCACACGATGAGGCAGAGAACCCGACCTCCTTTTGCTTCCTCCTGAAGTAGGCAGAGAACCTTCGAACTCCTTTTGCTTCCACCTGAAGCGGGCAGAGAACCCCGGATCTTCTTGCGAATGATCCTCCCATGATGAACACCGACTAGACGAAAGACGACGAGCGGAGAAAATGACTCTGATCCGTGCTTGGAGCAACCTTAGTGAATCCCTCACTAACTCCCCCTCACAAGATCTTCTCTCTCTCTCCCAACTCTCTCTCTCTCCCAACTCTCTCTCTCTCTAGGGTTTCTCAGGAAAGGAAGGTGGCAAAAGATTTTTCTTGTTTCAAGAAAAAGTTCTTTTATAGGAGGGCTTAAAATTTGTCCTAAATCTCAACTGGTCGGCCAAGATCATCCAGGACGATCGATCGTCCTGTACGATCAGTTCAAATTCAGTTGTTTCAGCCTGGATGATCTGGCTCTTCTGGACAATCAGTAGAAAAAATTGTTCATATCGTCCCGTACGATCCTGCGATCGTCCGGGACGATTAGTGCAAATCGATGAATATCGTCTAGAAGACAGTTCGGGTTGTCCAGCGAAATCTGTGCTGGATGACCAAAAAATGACTTGATCGTCCAGGACGATAGGTATATCGTCCTGTATGATTAGTTCAAAAAGTGCCCAAATAATCCTGAACACAGTTTGGGTCGTACAGTTGAAATGCACTAGACGATCATGATCGTTCGGGACGATCCTGCGATCGTCCAGGACGATATGATCATATCAATCAAAAATAAATTGCTTTTCTTAATTACCAGATTAAATTAGGCATGATTGTACTGGATCGTCCAGGACGATACACGTATCATCCAGGACGATACACGTATCGTCCAGGATGATACACGTATCGTCCAGGACGATCAGACCAAATAACTAAAAATAAAAACTTGCCTAACTTGATCTAGCAGCTGAGAATTTCTGATTTGAGCATATCATCCCGTACGATCCAAAGATCGTCCAGGACGATCTGCTTAATCAGACACTCTTAACTTAATCGCCCTATTTAGGGTTTCTATTTTTACCTGATCGTCCAGGACGATGTGAATATCGTCCAGGACGATCTGAACAAAAACTGAACAGAAACTCTAATTCACTCAAGCTCTCCCCCTGAGTGTATGTGTGCAAGATTACTTAGCTAGGGGATCAGTTATATTACAGTTGACTCAATAAAATGAAAAATAGTACATTGGACACACTTGGACCCGATCTTGAGTTGGCTTGAGTGGCTCGTGGTCTTTTGTGCCTGAAACAGATTAGCCAAGCAAAACACACTGGAAATATGTTTGTCATCATCAAAACTAGATTTACAACAATCTCCCCCTTTTTGATGATGGCAAACATTTGTAAAGTAGTTTGAAAATAACATGAAACAGGAGATCAAAAAACAAATATATATTTTTTAATTTTCATTTAACAATCAAACTAATACAAAAAATATAACACATAACAAGGACTGAAACGACTATAACTGACTCCCCCTTTTGACATCACAAAAAGGAGGAGGGAAAAATAGAACACGAAAATAAAACATAGAAGAGAATAAGTACAAAACAGGAAACTAAAACTGAGGCGGATCTTGAATTTTTTTTTTATCAAGCTCCTCGACTAAATCAGAATTTTTTCTTGATTTTAGATTCAAAAACCAATAAGAGGACGATTGGCAGTGCTGAAATCCAGAAAAGGTTGGAAAAATCAACTTTCGTAACTTCGACCCCGGGCACCTTATTGATGCAAACCTCTTTCAAATCAAAAATCTAATTCAGAAGAAAAGACATTAGATTTGAAAAGAGATCCTTTCAAGCCTCGTTCCAGAAAAATATCTGATATAATAGTATTACAAAGTAAAAAATCAAAAATCAGGATTTTCACACTCAAGCTTTTGAAAATATTAAGTGGCACACGGATTTTTCTTAGACATTTAACAATCTGAAAGGGAGGAAAGCTTGGTTTGGGCTCATTTTGTGCCTCTTTTTCAAATTGGTTGGCGCTTTGCGCATCTTTTCATTTTTGTTACACTTTGTGTATCCAATTTGGCAATTTCGCATCTTTTCAGTTTTGGGCTCATTTTATGCCTCTTTTTCAATTTATTTGGCACACTACGCATCTTTTGTAAGCTTCCTCATTTTCATAATCATTAAAGAGTCTCAGCTGTGAAATTATCTTCCAGACCTAGGAGATGACTCTCCACAGTAAGGAAGAATGTTTCACAACCCAAAAGCCATACATCATATGATAAATGCAATCACTTGGCTTAGAAAATCAAACTAATAACTCAAGACTTTGAAAAACACTCTTGATATGAGGTAGATTGCTGTAGGAAGATAAAATAATCCCTTTTTCAAAAACTAACATTTCAATTTTGAAGAGGATTTTTATCCAAAAGAAACTATACACCAGTAAAGGAGTTAGAGGAAGAGAAACAATCATCAATGTTTCTTCCCTTTAACAGATTCAGTGGAATCAATCACTGCTTACCAGCTTCCAAACCAAAACAAGGTAAAAACTCCCAGTCAGAAATTTAGATTTTCAGAAGTAGTGAGCGGTGATCAGATTTTGAAAAACTTAAAACATTAAGTGCAAGATATGAACCAGTGAATAAAAATAGGTAGAAAATCACATCAAAGTAAATACTCAAATCAAACTAACAGTAAGGCTAAAACAGAAATCAGCAGAAGAAATAAAATCAACTAAAAGTAAATAATCAAACCAAAAACTAACTAACAGAAATCAGAATACCAATCAGAACAATCATAAATCAGCAGTCATCAGAATCAAGCATTTATATCAATCACTCTTAATCTGGTTCTCAAAATGCTAAATGAGTCAAAGGCCAGTGGTTTAGTGAATATGTCAGCCAGCTGATTTTCAGTTGCTACATGGTATAGCTCAATGTCCCCTTTTGTAACATGGTCCCTAATGAAGTGATGCTTTATATCAATGTGTTTGGTCCTAGAATGTTGGATTGGATTCTTAGAGATACAGATGACACTAGTATTATCACACATAATAGAACTTGTGCCAACAGGTACCCTTAAATCCAAAACTTGTTGCTTTAACCAAAGAACTTGGGCCACACAACTCCTTAAGGCAATGTACTCAGCTTCAGCAGTGAAAAGTGCAACTAAGTTCTATTTTCTACCGGACCAGGAGACTAATGACTGTCCTATGAATTGACAAGTCCCAGAAGTGCTCTTTTTATCCACCCTACACCCCGCAAAGTCAGAATCAGAATATCCAATGATCTCAAAAGAGGTGCTATGCCTAGGGTACAAAATTCCTAGGTTTGGGGTCCCTAAAAAATATCTAAGAATTCTCTTAACAGCAGTCAGGTGGGACTCTTTAGGATCAGCCTGAAACCTAGCACAAAGACAGACACTAAACATGATATCAGGTCGGCTAGCAGTCAGGTAAAGCAGTGAACCTATTATCCCTCTATACTTCTTCTGATCAACAGATTTTCCATTTGAATCCTTATCTAACTGAACTGAGGAGGGCATGGGAGTATTGATTGACTTGGCTTTGTCCATTTCATATTTCTTCAAAATGTCCTTAGTGTATTTTGATTGATTGAGAAAGGTTCCATCATCCGTTTGCCTTATGCAAAACCCCAAAAGTAAGACAATTCTCCCATCATACTCATCTCAAACTCCTTACTCATTATTTTAGAAAACTCATCACATAAATATTTATCAGAAGATCCAAAAATTATATCATCAACATAGATCTAGACAATGAGTAAGCCATCCCCTAATCTCCTCAGAAAAAGGGTGGTGTCTACGCTCTCCTTAACCAACTCTCTTTCTAACAGGAATGTGCTAAGCCTCTCATACCAAGCTCTGGGTGCCTATTTCAATCCATATAATTCCTTTTTTAATTTATAGACATGACTTGGATATTGGGAACTCTCAAAACCTGGGGGTTGTTCTATAAAAACATCTTCTTTAATTACCCCATTTAAAAAGGCACTCTTGACATCCATTTGAAACAGCTTAAATCTCTTATAACAGGCAAAGGCTAGTAGCACTCTAATGGCTTCCAATCTAGCTACAGGGGCAAAAGTCTCCTCAAAATTAATCCCTTCTATCTGATTATATCCCTTAGCCACCAATCTTGCCCTATTTCTCACAACCACACCAGAATCATTCATCTTATTCTGAAAGACCCACTTGGTTCTCACAATACTTTGATTTTTAGGTCTTTCTACTAACTCCCAAACATCATTCCTTACAAATTGATTCAATTCTTCCTGCATAGCTAAAATCCAAAACTCATCCGACAAGGCTTGATTGATGTTGGTGGGTTCAGTCATTGAGATAAAGGCAGAATGGTTTACTTCATTCCTAAGTCCATGCCTAGTCCTAACACCTTCAGAAGGGTCTCCTAAGATCAGTTCTTTAGGATGACTCGAAGAATATCTCCAATCTCTAGGCAACGTCATTTGAGGTTCTACCCTTTCCTCCAAATTTGTATTTCCAACTCCTTGGGTAACCTTAACGATCTCTTCATCTTCTACTTCAGATCTAGACTCCTTAGGATCAGATTCATCAAACACTACATGGGTTCTTTCTTCCACCACCAAAGTCCTCCTATTGAACACCCTAAAGGATTTCCCCACACTTGAATATCCTAAGAACACTCCTTCATCAGATTTGGGAACAAATTTTCCTAAGGGTGATTTCCCGTTGTTCAGAATGAAAACCTTACAGCCAAAGACATGGAGGTGGGACAGGTTTGGAGTTCTACCCTTAATGATCTCATAAGGTGTCTTGTTCAGTTTGACTCTCACATTCACCCTATTCAGTACATAACAGGCAGTGTTCACCGCTTCAGCCCAAAAGTATTTTGGAAGTGAATACTCCGTAAGCATGGCTCTAGCGGCTTCCACTAAAGTCCTGTTCTTCCTTTCAGCTACCCCGTTCTGCTGAGGGGTCCTAGGAGCTGAAAAATTGTGACTAATCCCATGATCCTCACAAAGACTTCCAAATCTTTCATTTTCAAACTCCCCTCCATGATCACTATGGATGGTAATAATCTCACATCCTAACTTCTTTTGAATCCAAGTAGAAAAAGATCTAAACTCATCAAATGACTCAGATTTATGTGACAAAAACTTAACCCAAGTGAACCTCGAATAATCATCTACAATCACAAACCCATAGACTCTCCCCCCTAAGCTGGCAGTGCTAATGGGTCCAAAGAGGTCCATGTGAAGAACTTCTAAAGGTCTGGAGGTGCTAATGTCCTTAACAGAGTGAAAAGAGGACTGGACTTACTTCCCTAACTGACAGGCATCACACAGGTGATCCTTAGTGAACTTAAGCTTGGGTACACCTCTAACTAAGTCCTTTTGGGTGACTCTTCTAAGGGTTTTCATACTGGCATGACACAATCTCCTATGCCATAACCAAGACTCATCAGCAGCAGTTTTTAAGCAAATTGAATTATCAGATTTAATGCAACTTACATCTAGCTTGTAGACATTGTTGATCCTTTGCCCCTAAGCCTACCACCTTCCTGGTGGTGTTATCTCCAAGTGTAACCTTGCCTCCAGCTCTGGCCTCCAGCGAAATGAACTGATTTGCATCTCCAGTTATATGTCTAGAACATCCGCTGTCCAGGTACCACATGCTCTCACGAGGTCTTGTGTGAGAGCACTCCTACAAAAGTATCAAACGTCAGTCTTAGGAACCCAAACAGGTTTGGGTTCCTTCTTATGAAAAGAAGAATGCAATGCATGCGTGCTGTGCTGTGAAACAGGAAGTTTGGGTTTCCACACCCAATATGTACTATGGTGAACAGTGCAGGTGTGGGAAATATGTCCTAACATGCCACATGAAAAACATCCAACACCAGGAAAAGGGTTAACTAATCTACGTGGGTGATAGTGCCTCTTCCTAGATGTATATGAAACATGCTTTGATGAACTTGCAATATATTTTTCAAAAGGTGGCGGTGCATAAAACTATTCAAAAGTAGGCGGTGTTTTGTTCTTTTCATAAGCAGTGATTTTTACTTTCAAAAACTCAATATGTTTATTTAGACTTACAATTTTAAAGGTTCTTGCACTTTCATTACTTTCTAAATCACATGCCATATCATTCACTTTCTTAAAAGCAACTTCTAATTCAATATGCGATGTTTTAACAAATCATGCTCAACAGTTAAATCAGAATATTTTTTGTTTAAATCATCGAATTCATCAAGCAAAGACATGTGATTGGAATCAAGTGTGGAATGATCTTTAACTACAGAATCATGCTCTTTTTGCAAAGTCAAGTAATCTAATTTCAAACTAGCATGAGTTTTCTTAAGTTTCTTATAGGATATATGAATTCTTTCAGAAACTTCAAATAATTGATCGTAAGTCAGCTCACATACCTCTTCCTGGTCCGACTGACCAGGGTGATCATCAGCCATCAGACACAAGTTTGTTTCCTCCTCTTCAGCTTCAGTCTCAGAAGAGTCGGATGTAGAGTCTGCCCAGAATGCCTTCTGAATCCGCTTCTTATCCTTTCTGAACTTTGGTTTCTCCTCACCCTTCTCCTTGCTTGGGTGAGCTTTAAGTGTAGGACAATCAGCCTTAATGTGTCCAGGCTTCCTACATTCAAAACAAACAGATTCAGATGGACCCTTAAAATTTTTACTGGACTTACCCTTGTTCCACTTCTGATAGTTCTTATGTTTCTTCCTTAGAAAGCTTTTGAACTGCCTTATAATTAAGGCAACATCATCGATATCAGACCCGAAAGTGCTAGCATCTGAATCTTTGGCCTTTAGTGCCACTGTCTTCTCTTTCTTGCGTTCACCTGCATCAAGTTGCCTTTGGTTCACCCCTTGCTCGTAAGCAATGAGTGATCCAAGTAAGCTGTCAATAGAGTAAGTATTTAAATCTTTAGATTCAGTGATCGCAGTAATCTTAGCATCATAAGAAGCAGGCAAACATCTTAGAATTTTGTTCACTCTTTCGTAGTTAGTAAGTTATCTACCTAAAGCATGCAAAGAGGTAACAATCTGAGTGAACCTTGTGTACATTTCTGAAATAGTCTCACTAGGTTTCATGCAAAAAAGTTCGTAATCATGTAACAAGATGTTTAACCTAGATTGTTTGACTTTAGTTGTACTTTATATGTTATACATAATCTATCCCAGATTTCCTTTCCCGTTGTACAAGTAGAAACACGCATATAGCCTTTAGATTTTAAAGCACAAAAGAAACAGTTCAAGCATTTTGCATTTAACTGTGCTAAATCACGATCATCAAACATCCAATCAGTAAAAGGCAATTCAGTTTTCACATTATTAATCAATCTAAAAGGTGATTCATATCCATCCTTAACTAACATCCACATGCGATAATTAATAGATTGCAGAAAAGTAGACATGCGTATTTTCCAAAAATCAAAAGGAATATTGTCAAACAACGGTGGTCTTGTAATGGAATAGCCTTCAGCAGTATTATGATTGTTACAGTTAGCCATGGATCAAATTCAAAAGTTTTTAAACCTAAATTTTGAATCCCGCTTTGATACCACTTGATAATTCGATAGGGATGTTAAGCCCTAGTGAACTAGACCCGAGGCTAACCAAGAGGGGGGGTGAATTGGTTATTTAAAAATTTCATGATAATAATAAAAATCTTTTCGATACTTAGCAGCGGAAACAAGTAAACAAGAATGAAAAGATCAATCACAGATATTCACCCAAGCAGTTAATATCGGAAAAGTAAAGTGCAAAACTGAATCAGAAAAGCAAACCAGATTTTATAGTGGTTCGATCAACTTGACCTACGTCCACTCCTCGGAGCCTCCCCTCCGGGTATTGCACTAAACAAAAAGTGTCTCTCCTTTTGCTCCCACAGCAAGGCGGAGAAGCCTGTACAAACACCTCCTCTTCACCACACGGTGAGGCAGAGAACCCGACCTCCTTTTGCTTCCTCCTGAAGCAGGCAGAGAACCTTCGAACTCCTTTTGCTTCCACCTGAAGCGGGCAGAGAACTCCGGATCTTCTTGCGAACGATCCTCCCACGACGAACACCGACTAGATGAAAGACGACGAGCGGAGAAGATGACTATGATCCGTGCTTGGAGCAACCTTAGTGAATCCCTCACTAACTCCCCCTCACAAGATCTTCTCTCTCTCTCCCAACTCTCTCTCTCTCTCTAAGGTTTCTCAGGGAAGGAAGGTGGCAAAAGATTTTTTTTGTTTCAAGAAAAAGTTCTTTTATAGAAGGGCTTAAAATTTGCCCTAAATCTCAACTGGTCGGCCAAGATCATCCAGGACGATCGATAGATCTTCCTGTACGATCAGTTCAAATTCAGCTGTTTCAGCCTGGATGATCTGGCTCTTCTGGACGATCAGTAGAAAAAATTATTCATATCGTCCCGTATGATCCTGCGATCGTCCGGGACGATTAGTGCAAATCGAGGAATATCGTCCAGAAGACAGTTCGGGTCGTCCAGCGAAATCTGTGCTGGACGACCAAAAAATGACTTGATCGTCCAGGACGATAGGTATATCGTCCTGTACGATTAGTTCAAAAAGTGCCCAAATCGTCCTGAACACAGTTTGGGTTGTACAGCTGAAATGCACTAGACGATCATGATCATCCGGGACGATCCTGCGATCGTCCAGGATGATATGATCGTATCAATCAAAAATAAATTGCTTTTCTTAATTACCAGATTAAATTAGGCATGATTGTACTAGATCATCCAGGATGATACACATATCATCCAAGACGATCAGACTAAGTAACTAAAAATAAAAACTTGCCTAACTTGATCTTGCGGCTGAGAATTTTTGATTTGAGCATATCGTCCCGTACGATCCAAAGATCGTCCAGGATGATCTGGTTAATCAGACCCTCTTAACTTAGTCACCCTAATTAGGGTTTTTATTTTTACCTGATCGTCCAGGATGATGTGAATATCGTTCAGGACGATCTGAACAAAAACTGAATAGAAACTCTAATTCACTCAAGCTGTCCCCCTGAGTGTGTGTGTGCAAGGTTACTTAGCTAGGGGATCAGTTACATTACAATTGACTCAATAAAATGAAAAATAGTACATTGGACACACTTGGACCAGATCTTGAGTTGGCTTGAGTGGCTCGTGGTCTTTTGTGCCTGAAACAGATTAGCCAAGCAAAACACACTGGAAATATGTTTATCATCATCAAAACCAGATTTGCAACATTTATCTGAGGATTAAAATAAGATATCATTAACATAAATTTGGGCAATGAGTAATTCTTCTCTTAACTTTTTGAGAAATAGGGTGGTGTCTACGCTAGCCTTAACAAAAGCTCTATATAGTAGAAATATGCTTAGCCTTTTATACCATGCTCTAAGTGCTTGTTTTAGTCCACATATTGCCTTTTTTAATATGAACACATGATTTAAAAATTATAATTTTTTAAAGCCTAGGTGTTGTTCAATATAAAAATCCTCTCTAATCACCCCATTTAGAAAGGCATTCTTAACATCAATTTGATACAATTTAAATCCCTTAAAGTAGGAAAAAGCTAGTAGCAGCCTAATGGCTTATAGTCTAACTACAGGGGCAAAGGTTTCCTACAAATCGATTCCTTCAATCTGATTGTACCCCTAAGCTACTAATATGGCCTTATTTCATATCACTATTCTAGAGTTATTCATTTTATTTTTAAACAACCATTTTGTTCCAACCACACTCTGGACCTTTGGTCTTTTGACTAGTTCCCATACATCATTTCTAATAAATTAATTTAGCCCTTTTTGCATTACTAGGATCTAGAATTCATCAGCTAGGGCTTGATCTATATTGGTGGGTTCTATCATAGAGATAAAAGCAGAATGACTAACTTCCTTCCTAAGTCCATGCCTTAATCTAACACCTTTAGATGGGTCTCTTAGGATCAGTTCATTAGGATAACTAGAAGAATATCTCTATTCTCTAGGCAGTGTCTCTTGAGGTTCTACTCTATCTCTAATGGTAATGGCTTCTACCCCTTGAATGACCTCTATAGCCAAGGTCCTCTTATTGAAGATTCTATAGGCTTTACCTATAGATGAATAACCTAAGATGAATCCTTTATCAGATTTTGGATCAAATTTTCCTAAGGGTGATTTTTTATTGATCAGGATGAAGCATTCACAACCAAAAATATGCAAGTGAGAATGGTTGGGTGTCCTACCCTTATAGAGTTTATATGGTATCTTATTCAACTTGGATCTAACATTTATCCTATTTATAATATAATAAGCAGTACTTATTACTTCTGCCCAAAAATATCTAGGGAGTGAGTATTCAGTTAGCATGACCCTAGTAGCTTCTACTAATGTTCTATTTTTCCTTTCAGTTATTCCATTATGTTGAGGGTTCCTAGGGGTAGAAAAGTTATGTTTTATACCTATCTCTTGATAGAAAGATTCAAACCTGTCATTTTTAAATTCTCCACCAGAATTAATATGAATGTTTGAAATTTTACATCCTAATGTTTATTGAGTATAGGTGGAGAAAGTTTTAAATTTCTCAAATGACTCACTCTTATGTACTAGGAATCTAACCCAAGTAAATTTAAAGAAGTCATTTACTATTATAAATCCATATGTCTTCCATCCTAGGCTAGTTATACTAACTGGTCCAAATAGGTCTATACAAAGGAGTTCTAGTGTCCTAGTGGTGTTGATGTCTTTGATTGAATGAAATAAAGTCTGAACTTATTTGTTTAGTTGGCAGATATCATATAGGTGGTCCTTAGTGATGTCTAACTTAGGCATGCCTCTAACTAGGTCTTTTTGGGTGATATTCTGAAGAGACTTCATGCTTGCATGACATAATCTCCTATGATATAGCCTAGATTCATCAATTATTATTTTTAAATACAAAGAGTTAGAATATTCAATGCATTTTAAAACTAACATGTAAATATTATTTAGTTATTTTTTCTACTAATATATGTTTTTCATTTAAACTAATTATGCATTTTTTAGAAATAAATTTGATGTCAAAACTTTTACCACACATTTAACTAATGCTTAGTAAATTATGCTTTAAATTATCAACTAATAGAACATTATTAATAATGAAGCTTTTAGCGTTGCCGATTATACCTGGGCCCGCCACTTTTTTAGTGGTGTTGTCTCCTAATGTCACCTTGCCTCCTGACTTGGCTTGTAGTGTGATGAATTACTTTATATCACCAATCATGTGCTTAGAGCATCCATTGTCCAAGTACCATATGCTCTCACTAGACCTTTTGTGAGAGCGTCCCTACAAAGTCATTCAAAAGCTAGTTTTTTGAACCCAAGTGAGTTTGGGTTCCACCTTATGCTTGAATGATGGAGATGAATGCTTGCCATGCTGTGATGAGTGAAACTTTAGCCTTTACACTAGATGTGTCCTATAGTGGATTGTGTAAGTATGTGGTTATATGACCTAGCATGCCACATGAGTAACACCTAACACTTGGAAATATATTCACTAGTCTATGTGGGTTGTGGTTCCTCTTCATAGGTTTAAATGATGCATGCTATGGTGATGGGTTATGAAATTATGCCAAGGTAGGTGGTGGTTTATTATTCTTAAGTGCAGTTTATTTTGCTTCTAAAAATTTATTCGTACTTTTAAGAATGGATATTTTTATTTTTAATGTATGCTCCCCACCATCTATTTCATGGGCTAATGCTTCTAATCCTTTGTATGCTTTCTCTAATTCAATATGAGATGTTTTCAAAGAGTCATATGCATTAGATAGGTCAGTATACTTCTTGTTTAATGCATCAAATTCATCTAGTAAAGCCATATGATCTCTATATGAAGTAGAATGCTCACTTACCAAACTAGCATGGTCTTTTTGTAATGTACTAAAATCTGTATTAAGGCTAGCATACATCTTTATTAATTTCCTATACAAATCATGAATTTTCTCTAAAATATTAAACAATTCATCATAGGAAGGCTGACATATCTCATCTTGATCTGATTGATCAAGATTATCATTAGCCATAAGACACAAGTTTGTTACCTCCTCATCTGCTTTAGATTATGATGATTTTGAGGCAGAGTCAACCCAAAAAGTTTTTTTTATGTCTTTTGCTTGCCCTTCTTGAACTTTGGCTTTTCTTCACCCTTCTCCTTGTTCGGGTGAGCTTTTAGGTTAGAGCAATCTGTTCTCAAGTGTCATGACTTCCTGTATTCAAAATAAATAACATCAGATGACACTTTATAATTTTAGTTGTTTTATCTTTATTCAACTACTGATGACGTATTTATTTTTTCTTTAGGTGTCTTTTAAATTTTTGTGTTATCAGTGCGATGTCATCCTCTCTTTCATTTGTAGAGCTATCACTTACTATCTCATTTACTTTAAGTGTTACTATTTTCTCCTTCTTCTTTTCACATGTATAACTTTATCTTTGACTCACTCCTTGCTAGTAGGCAATGAGTAACCCAAGCAAGTTATCAATATAATAAACATTCAAATCCTTAGATTTAATAAGTATAATAATTTTAGCATCATACAGTATGATTAGTTCACAAGAATTAATTATTCAATTAGTCGTTATACCCACTCTTCATATAACTGATCATATAATATGATTATAAGTTGTACAATATGATTAGTAAAAAAAAATTTAACTTTAAATTTTCTCTCCCCATATGTGTGTGTGTACAGTTACCCAATTACATACACTTTTATGTGGCCAAAAATAAGAAATTGAAAATAAAGAAAAATAAAAGTATATAATCTTTTACTTGACATCCTATTCTACCCAATCTTGAGTTTCCAGTAGCCTTGAGCAGTATATTTTTTACCTGCAATGTTAGCACTCACAGATAAAAGAATATCCAAAATATTTACTGAGAAAAATAAAAATTCAATCAATAATGTTTGTCATTATTAAAATCGCAGACTAGGGTTGCTGGATTGCAACAAAATGGTGATTTACTTAGCCTATTCAAGGCTTTAGTATGATCTATGTATTCTTATGAATGATTTTTTAATGCCTAAGATAGGAATCTATGTCTTGGATTGGGTAATTTAATATAATTCATGCATATGAAGGGTTTATGTTTAAAAGGGGTCCATAGGTCAACCTAAGTCAACCATAGTCAATCATGGACTCAAATGCATTCAAATTGATATAATAATCATTATGAATATATTCAATGGGTTTATAAAGGCTTCCAAGTTTATTTGCAATAAGATGTCATGTAGAATGGCATGAGCAATATGAAGATTTTGTATACTTGAGTAATGTTTTGAATTTTGGGGTTTATAAGGTTATAGAGGCCTCCAAAATGGTTAGGAAGACTCTAGAGATATGCCTAATCAATATGCAAATGGTTAATAACCATTATGGAGTAATTACCCTAGGTTTTGAATCAGCTAAAAAATCCCCTAAAAAAGTAAAAAGTCCAAAGACTTTAGGCTTATATATGAACACTAGATTTTTGGGTTTGGAGTTTTAAGCTAGATTTATATTTGGATTTGATTTAGGATTAAAATTTATTATGGATTGAAGAGTTTGATTTTTTAAAATAATAAATCATTGATAACCACTTCATGATTATCGCCAAATGATTATCAGTAAATGAGTGGTTAATCAAATGACCATGAAGGGTAATTATCAAATGACAAATTTAGATTTCTATGATTGCATCACTAAGCCAGAGCATAGTGGAGAATTAGATTAAAGCTTTAAAGTAGAGTTCAAGGAATTAAAAACTAAGATTGAAGATTTGATTTAGGATTTTGATTGCTAACAAAAATGATTTCAACAAGTGGACCTCAAACTGGTGTGATGAACTTAAAAAATAAATCACACATGTCGACAATGATCGAAGAAATTAATTGAATCTAAATAAATTTAATTAACAAATACTTGAGAATAAATGATCTTAAAAAGGAAAATTTAATCAAGATGGATATCTAACAAAGAAATTATCTATATCATATAGATTCAAATTGGAATGAGAGCCTCAAAATGAGATCTATCAGAAATAAGTTAGATTCAAGTGGATTTATAAAGGGTATCTTATCTTTGTCTGACCATATTAAAATTATGAAAAAATATATTTTAATAGATTTATTGTTTGCCTGATCATGTCAAAATAATAAGACTTAATGATTTAGGGACCCCCAACATTTGCTTAACCAAATCAAAATAATGAAGAAGGGAGATTTAGATACTCACCTAACCATATTGAGACTGTGATTATAATTTAAACTTAAATAAAATGTCACTTTTGAGCAAGCCAATTTAAGGTGTTCAAATGGGAGGTGACTTTCAAATGAACGGATTTAATAATTAGATTGAGAAAATACCAGGGATCCTATTACCCAATGACCCATAATTTATTAAGAAAGATGCCATAAAAGTGAATGTACACCTAAAGTCTATAGAATGCCTTAAAAATGGACTTATAAGCCTGAAAAAGAGCTCTATCTCAAACAAATAAATTTAAAAATTTTAAATGAAAAATAATTCTCAAATGAATATATTTAATGGTTAGATAAAATACCAGGGATCATATTACCCAACTAACTAGATTTCATAATAAAGGGATACTAGAAAATATGATTTATACCCAAACATTAGAAGATGATTTAAATTTGATTAGGAGATTTATCCCAAACAAATAGGTTTAAGAAATTCTATTAAGAAGGAACTCTCAAATGAATAGATTTGGGCAGTCAGATCTGGATAATACTAGGAAACATATTACCTAATAAAATAAAGTCCAAAATTATGGCTGCCACTGGAGAATCTTATACAAATCTTCGAGGAAAAAATTAATCAAGTACTAGAGATTTAAAAATTTACAAGTTTTAGTAAAACATTTTGAACCAAGTTATATCATCTAGACCCAGTCCATTGAAAAACTTTAGAAAACTTTGCCAATTTATGAAAATATTATAGATTTTCATTATTGATTTATATATTTTTTATCATCTATAAATACTATCCATCATAGTATCCCTTGAGATATATCCCATTTATAGGCAACATGGGATAATCTCCTTTACAATATACTAATTGATAAGATTCTCCTTGGTGGGCTTTCAGCACCTTGAACTTTCTAAGGTTGGCTCAAATTTACCACGCATTATTGATGGGCTAAGATATTTCTTCTTAGAATAAGGACCAATTCTCCTAATTAGATAGTTCTCGGATGAACCATCTTATCATGTGCTTAAATCAATCTAACTTGTTATAACACAAGGTTTTGTTAAGCATGCAACTATTTCTCTTCAAAACATTCAAACTCTTCTAATTTAGCTTTAGCATTCTATTTCATTATAATTTTATTATTTATTGTAAGATGTAATCATGGCAACTATACCTCCAAAGGGAGAATAGCCTCTACTCCGAAGACTAAAGAAAATGGCATAAATTGAGTAGGAGTTCTATCTGTGGTTCAATATGACCACAAAGCTTCTCTTAGCTTTTCATGCCATTGACATTAATTATCATCCATGATTTTCTTTTTGAGTTCTACCAATGTTTATTTAAAGCCTTAGCTTGTCCATTTTTCTGAGAGTAATAGATTATTGAGTATCTCTAATCAATTTTATGATGACTAGAAAAACTATTTATTTTTGTGCTTATATAAGATTGAACATTATCATATATGATCAGTAAGGAACACCAGATTGAGATATAATATGATCTCTAAAGAAGTTTATAAGATGGCAATCTTTGCCAATTTTGAGAGGTTGTCTATAGCTACTTAAAAGAACTATGACCTATGGACGATGGGGGAATAATTGGACCAATAATATCCACACCCCAAGCCTCCAAAAGACCATTACGCAATTATTGGATGCATGATAATTGGTGATTGGTGTAAAACTAAACCATACTCCTAGAATTGATGATAATAATATGCAACATTCTTGCAGTCATTTATTATCGAGGGTTAGTAGTATCCCATCCTTTAATTTTCATATTCATTTTAAGACCATACTAGTGAGCACCATGTAATCCAGCTTGAACATATTTTATTATATAGTTAGCTTTAAACTTACTAAGGTAATTCAACCACATATATCAAATCAAATGATCTTCTATGAAGGTTTTCATTAGAGCAGCATTATAGCTCTAAGAGTGAATATTACAGTACTAGAGCCTTGGAAAAAATTATAATTAATTTTCAATTGAAGTGCTAACCATGAAAGCTCTATAGTGCCATAAGATACAAGCAAGCACAATAGTGCCCAACTTTTGTAGTGTCATATAAGAACAACTAAGGAAAAGAAGTGCCACATTGAGTTAGCCAAGCGTCATTCTAGATCAACAAATAGTTGCACTTGGTTAGCCCAACATCATAGTGGAGAACATTTAACAGCACGGAGGAAATAGTTCATATTGTAATGGCAGTAGTTATATATATATATATATATATATATATATATATATATATATATTGTTTATGGACTATCTCTGCAGTACTCACTAGATCATTATCAAAGCACTCTATTTTATAATTTTCATATTTTTTAAATAAATTTATTTAATATATTTGAGTAATTATAATCTCCCCACCTTCAAAAAATATCATCCTTAATATTTTTATATAAATTAAAGAGAGAGAGAGAGAGAGAGAGAGAGAGAGAGAGAGCATGCTCAAAATAAAATTTCAAACTCAAATCAACATATTATAAATCAATAATCACATTTCTATTCCACTCATAAGCTCTAGTTATATTTTAATTCCTCCAATAATCGTTGCTCTGGTACCATTTTATTACACTCCAGGATTTATAATGGAAGATTTTCATCTATCTTTCATTTTAACCATTTAATTAGCACTTACTAATGAATAGTGGAAGGAAACTTGATTACATTTTATATTGAACTATAGGTAGAAAAATTATGCAGGTTATTCGGAGTCTCATATTATAGGATCCTTACCCTTTGTTGAAAATATGTAAAATCTTGTAATAAGCACATAGCTAAATAAGTAAATAAAATCATAAAACTGAAATCAATGCAAGATAAAAGAGAACAGTATGCTATAAATCATATAAAGAAATATATGTATCAATATATACATACTGATTATCTGAATCAATTTATCCTTCTATAGTTCATCACATCTTAATCCATTACATCATTAGTCATAGTATTAATAACAATCAGAAGTACTAACATCAGTAACATTATTAGTATCATGATCAATAACATTAAATAGTATTAATGATAGTAAACAATATTAGTATTAGTCATAATATTAATACAATATTCATAGCAGTGTTGGTATCAGTATTCAGATATTTAATGAGTGTATCTTAAGGGTATCATGCTCCTACAATTATGACTCCTAATTAGTCACCCCTTATAACTCCCAATCAACATACTACTTATAACACTCCTTAAATTATGTGAATCAATCACTCTAACTCATTATAAATCCCATTCAATCTCTATCTCATTATGACTCCCAATCAATGAATTATATGGATTAAACGAGTATCATGTGGAATTACCATATTATGTATCTGATAACATTTACAACTTTATTTAAAATGTAATAAAATCATATCAAATCATTTAAAATAATCGAATCTATAACATATCTAAACCTATACCGTAAAAGCTTATGAAATAAGAAGATAATCAATTTTTGGCATATTTAGGATAGGTAAAATTCATAAAAAAGAAAATCATCAAAAAAAGAAGTAAGAGATTAGTCATTTACAATGAATAAAACAAATTCTATAACAGGAATGGCTTACAAATATGATTCAAAGATCTTTCTCTCTCATCTCTCTTCTTTCCCTCTTTCAATTTCTTCCTAGCCAAGTAACCAAGTGAGGGAGCCTGTGTGGTGAGGTAATAATATATATATATTGTTCATGGCTTGGCGCCGCAACACTCACTAGATCATCACCAAAGTACTCTATTTCATAATTTTCTTATTTATTAAATAACTTAGGAGGGGCATCCTTAATTTGAAAGTCATTCAGATCATCTGAAGTCTCCAAATAAAATTCATTTAAAGATGATTTTACATCAATTAATAGAGACTACCAGCCTTTTGATTATTGGTTATTACTAAACAATATTAATCATCATCAAATAAATAAAGAGTATTGAAGCCAATACCTACTTTAGATTTATATTTAAAACATTTTTTATACCATAGGATTTTGAACTATTTGGTTTCACCTCTAGTCCAAGTTAACAGTGTGAAACCCAGATTAATAAATCTATTGATATATTTAGAATACCAATCAAAAAGGTTGCTTTATTATCTCTTCCATAAATGGATCATCAAGGGTGAATTAATGGATCATTAGGGTTACATCAATATTTACACTTTTGCTAGTAGAAGGTATAAAGGTAGTGGTTTTAGATTCTTCATTCAAAGTTAGAGAGTCTTTTACTACCAACCTAGCTATATAATTTTGAGATAATGGTATTAGAGTCATTTCTCTACATACTTCTTTAATCTTTCTAGGGCAGACATTTTTGTATTTTGTTAATTTGGACCCTATCCTCATTGCATTCTTTTTCTAGAAATATTTTAAACTTTTTTTATTCTACAACATTTATATGGCTTCAACCTATTTATTTTTCTTAAAACATATTATTCATCCTTCAAATTGGATTCAAAATAAATAAATATATATTACAAGCAATTCTATTGATACAGTTTCTTTTTCTTTATTTTTATTTTTCCCATTTTGCCATCCTCATCCCCTCCCTTGAGATTGTTGAGTTGGTATTCCACCTATTTGTGAGGTAGGGGTAGGTGACCAATGAACTTTATGTTTAGGGTCAAAATGCTTTTCCTTTTATTTTCCTTCTTTCTTAAACTTTATTTTCTCCACTTCTTTTTCTTTATTTATAGCCAATTTAAGATTTCTAGAGAAGATCATATACTTTTTAGGTAAATAATGGTTTGCATCTTCATATATATTGACATTATTAATTAAAAATGGTTGCAAATTTCCCTTAATATAGTGCTCTTTACCCTCACATGAATATTTAATACACTGATATAGAGAGGAAGGCTCCATTCCATATTCATGAAACCAGGGTCTACCCAGGAAAGAATTAAATGAGTCCTTTGGATCTATTATATTAAACTTGGCTTCAATTCTTGGGCCACATATATAAATATATCTAAAAGTAAGGTTATAGAGCTCAAAGCCCTCTCACCTTATTCATCGAATCCTATCAACATCATTGTTTTAGAATTGAGTTTATGAGTTTCAACTTTTAAATAGACAAGAATTCTTGGAGTCATTATATTGACCGATGCACTTGGATCAATAAGGAAATGAGGAAACCTAAAGTTGTCAATATTTATAGAAATATACATTGGCTGATTGTGATATGTGGTTCCCAATAATAAGTCTTCATCTAAGAATGTCACTCTTGGAATCTTTTCAAATTATAGAGCACCTTTAGAGTATTGATGCTAATTGAGCCATATGGATGTCTAGGTTGAGCAAATCTTTGATTAAAGCCTCCTTATTTCCTTAGAAAGGATTAGAGCGTCTTAATTACTCAATTTTGTATGAAGTTTTATGAGATGAGCTAAAGCATTATATTCCACTTTAGGAATGCCTGAGTTAGTTGCATCTTAATCTGGTTGAGATTATGTTAAAGTTTTATGATTATCAATATCTAATTTTCCTTTATCAGCTGCAATAATTTGCAGTGGCAAAACTTTACCACTATAGAGATTTATTTGAACTACCCCTTTTGGGGAAGAAGTCATTTGCTCATTTACTTTATTATTATTATTTATCTTTAAACTTTCATCTGGAGATTCATTTGAATTGTACATTTAAATATCTATTATGATAGGATCACCCCAAACATAAAGGACAACGAATCTCCATCAGAAAAGCAATGATTAAATTCTTCTAATATATTTAAGTTTATTTCAAATTTCTAAGAATTATTTTCATTTTGGAGTGTTTAAGCTAGTAACTATATAATCATCATCAGATATAAACATGATAAACACAAAATCTATCTTCAATGCTTTCTTAGCCCCAAGAGGGGCAAAATAAAAATCATACTATCTAGGAGGTATAAGATTTTTATATCCTCCATCAATAGAGATTATAATTTTACTATTTATATTCAAACTTTTATTTAGAAACTACACCTTTTAAATTGTTAAAGACTAATGAGATGACTTCTTCTTGGTTTCTTAAGTTAGAATTTTATTCTAGATTTCTTACTTGGGAACTGCTAATTCAACCTGCATAAGATTTTAGAATTTTGTAGATACCAGAGCAAATGCATGATATAATTTATTAAATAAACTTTTTAGAAGATTGGGATAAATCCATATCCCAACTTTTATCAGGGTTTAAAATTTAAAAGGGTGCATAAGGCTTACCAATTACATATTTAGTAGATCCTAGACCAGGATCAACTAAATACTCCTTAAGTATCACAACGAACCTAGATTTAATATTCTTTTCAAGCCATTCCTTGAAATTTATGCAATCCTCGAGGTCATGACCAAACATCCAGTGATATGGGTAATAATTAAGTTTTCCTGGTTAGCTCGTATCATCTAGCCTCTTAAGGTCAAAAAGCTTGAACATGGATTTATTCAAGAAATTCTTAAATAATTTTTTAATGAGTTCCCTTTTGAATGAATAGGACTTTTATGTGAGAGCTTTAAACTTCTCTCTACTCTCTTTTGGAGTGAGACCAGAATTAGACTTGAACTGTTGGTTCTTAGATTTATTGAACTAATTATACATTGAGGGATGACCTAGATTTTTCAGTAAAATTTTTATTGCCCCTTTGTCAATTATTGACACTAACCCAGACTTCTTCTATAAAAGCTTTTGAGGTTTTGATTTCTTTGTCTCTATTACAAAAAAGGCCTTTAAAGAGGGATAACTAAGAAGGTTCTTCCTAGAGATTTGAGGCTTAGCTTAACAATTTTTAAAATTTTTTTATAGTGAAACCTTTTAACAAAAAGGCCCATAAGTCCATGTATATTCTTGAGGAGTATCTCTATAACATGCTGCCCTTGAAGCTAAGGCTCACACTTCATACTAAGATTCTTCCAACTTAGAAAATAGTCTACCAGATTTTCATCGAGTTTCTATTTTTTGATCACCAAATAACCATCACATGATGATGTACTCTTACAAACCTTTTAAAAATAATTATTCTTATTCAACAAAGGTACAAGCTGACCCATGTGTCTTTGTATATACTAGACAAAATCTACCCAAGTAAGGTATTGATAAACTTCCTAAATAATAGTACATTACTGTCTCCTGCATTACAACAGCTAGCCCAAAAGTGTGTTAAATGCTATTTATGGTTTCCTGTACCATCGAAGTTTTTGAATATAGGTGGCACAAATCCTTTAGGATAAGAGAGTAAGTCATATTCTTTCAGTTAGGGTCTATCACTTAGAATAAAAAAGGTGCCTTGGGATTATGCTAAAGTATCTTTTACTTTGTGCTATATGTGTTGTAAATCTAGATTCAAAAAATATAGTTTTGATGATGACAAACATATTTGTATTCTGTTTTGCTTGGCTAACCCATTTCAGGTATAAAAGATCAAATGCAATTCAATCCAACTCAAGATCTGGTCCAAGTGTGTCTAAATACAATATTTTCCCTTTCTTGAGTCATATGTAATGTAATTGATCCCCTTGCTAAGTAACCTTACACACACACACACACTCAGGGGGAGAGTTTTAGTGAATTAGAGTTTTTATTCAATTTTTATTCTGATCATCCCGGACGATGTCCACATCGTCCTGGATGATCCAGTGAAAATAGAAACCCTAATTAGGGCGACCAAGTTAAGTCTATCTGATTAAGCCGATCATCCCGAACTATCCATTAATCCTACGGGACGATAAGCTCAAATCAAAAATTCTCAGCCCCCAGATCAAGTTAGGCAAGTTTTATTTTTAGAGATTTGATCTGATCATCCCGGATGATACGTGTATCATCTTGGATGATCCATTACAATCATACCTAAATTAGTCTGGTGATTAAGGAAAATAATTAAGGTCTGATTGATTTGATCATATCATCCCAGATGATTGCAGGATCGTACGGGATGATGTGTTAAAAATCATGATCGTCCAGTGCCTTTCACCTGTACGTCCAGAGTTATGTGCAGGATGATAATCCCGATTTTGAACTAATCGTACGGGATGATACCCATATCAGCTCGGATGAGCAAATCATTTTGAAATCATCCTGCATGTTTCACCTGTACGTCCAGAGTTATGCTTAGGATGATTTTGGCACTTTTTGAACTAATCGTATCGGACGATAGACATATTGTCTCGGACGATTAAGTCATTTTGAGATTGTCCAGCACAAGTTCCTCTGGACGACTATAGCGGTCTTCTGGATGAAATTCCTGATTTACACGAATCATCCGGAACGATCGCAGAATCGTACGGGATGATCTGAATAACTTTTTTGTACTAATCATCTAGAAGAGCCAGATCGTCCAGGCTTAAACAAGTAATTTTGAACTAATGGTACATGATGATCTAGTGATCTTCATGGATGATATTATTCGACCAGTTGAGATTTAGGACAAATTTTGGGCCCTCCTATAAAAGATCTTTTTCTTCCAACAAGAAAAATCTTTTGCCACTTTCCTTTCCAGAGAAACCTTGAGAGAGAGAGAGAGAGAGAGAGCTTGGGAGAGAGAGTGAGGATCTTGTGAAGGGGAGTTTGTGAGGGATTCACAAAGGTTACTCCAAGCAAGGATCAGAGTCATCTTCTACATTCATCATCTCTTATTTTGTCAGTGTTTTTTGTGGGAGGATCATTCGCAAGAAGATCCGGGTTCTCTGTCTGCTTCAGGAGGAAACGAAAGGAGTTCAGGTTCTCTGCCTACTTCAGGAGGAAGCAAAAGAAGTTCGGGTTCTCTGCCTGCTTCAAGAGGAAGCGAAAGGAGTTCAAGTCCTCTGCCTCACCGGGTTGGTGGAAAGGAGTTTTATACAAGCTTCTCCGCCTTGCTGTGGGAGCAGAAGGAGAGTCACTTTTATGTTAGTGCAATACCCGGAGGGGAGTCTCCGGGGAGTGGACGTAGGTCAAGTTGATCGAACCACTATAAAATCTAATGTACTCTTTCTGATTATTTTCTGCACTTTACTTTTCTATTATTATCTGCTTGGGTGAAATTTATGATTGATCTTTTCATTTCTGTGTTTACTTATTTCTGCTGCAAATTATCAAAAAGATTTTTCCTGTTGCTCTTTTAAATAACTAATTCACCCCCCTATTGGTTAGCCTCGGGACTAGTTCATCAGAGCTTAACATCCCTATCGAACTTTCAAGTGGTATTAGAGCGGGATTCAAAAATTAAGTTTAAAAACTTTTGAATTTGATCAATGGCCAACTTTGGTAATCGTAATACTGTTGAAGGTTATTCAACTATACGACCGCCATTGTTTGATAACATACCTTTTAATTTTTGGAAAACTCGCATGTCCACTTTTGTTCAATCTATAGATTATCACATGTGGATGCTTATTAAGGATGGCTATGAACCACCTTTTAGAATGATTAATAATGTTAAAACTGAACTGCCTTTCACTGATTGGACTTTTGATGATCGTGACTTAGCCCAACTAAATGCCAAATGTGTGAACTATTTTTTCTGTGCCTTAAAATCTAAGGATTACAAGCGTATTTCTACTTGTACAGCTGGTAAAGAAATTTGGGATAGATTGTGCATCGCTTATAAAGGTATAACTGAAGTCAAATAGTCTAGGTTAAACATATTGCTTCATGACTATAAACTTTTTTACATGAAACCTACTGAATCTATTTCTAAAATGTATACGAGGTTCACTCAAATTGTCACTTCTTTACATGCTTTAGGAAGAGGACTTACAAACTATGAAAAATTGAATAAGATTTTGAGATGTTTGCCTTCTTCGTTTGATGATAAGATAACTATAATTACTGAATTGAAAGATTTGAACAATTATTCTATTGATAACTTACTTGGGTCACTCATTGCTTACGAGCAAGGGGTGAACCAAAGATAGCTTGATGCAGGTGAGAAGAAGAAGGAGAAAAATGTGGCGCTGAAGGCCAACGATACGACACTGATTCTTTCAGGTCTGATAGCGATAATGTTGCCTTAATCACTAGGTAATTTAAAAGCTTTCTAAGGAAGAGACATAAGAACTTTTAGAAGTGGAACAAGGGTAAGTCCAGTAAAAATTTTAAAGGCTCATTTGATACTGTTTGTTTTGAATGCAGGAAGCCTGGACACATTAAGGCTGATTATCCTACACTTAAATCTCACCCAAGTAAGGAAAAGGTCGAGGAGAAACACAAATTCAGGAAGGACAAGAAGCAGATTCAAAAGATGTTCTGGGCAGATTCTGCATCCGACTCTTTTGAGACTGAAGTTGAAGAGGAGGAAACCAACTTGTGTTTGATGGCAGATGATCATCCTGGTCAGTCTGACCAGGAAGAGGTATGTGTGCTTACTTATGATCAATTATTTGAAGTTTCTGAAAGAATTCACGAATCATATAGGAAACTTAAGAAATTGCATGCTAGTCTGAAATTGGATTTGTTAACCTTACAAAAAGAGTATGATTCTGTAGTTAAAGATCATTCCACACTTGACAGCAATCATATGTTCTTACTTGATGAATTTGATGAGCCGAACAAAAAGCATTCTGATTTAATTATTGAACATAATTTATTGAAAACCTCGCATGTTGATTTAGAAAAAGCTTTTAAAGAATTAGACAATCTGGCATGTGAAGTGGAGAGTAGTAGGGGAGCATTAAAATTTGAAATTACAAGTTTGAAGAAAGAAAATGAATTTCTAAAAGTTAAAATCAGTGCTTTTGAGAAAAATAAAACACCTCATACTTTTGCACAGTTTTATACACCTCCACCTTTTAAAGAATCTATTTCAAAATCATCAAAGCATATTTCATTCAAACCTAGGAAGATGTATTATCACCCACATAGATTAGTTAACCCTTTTCCTGGTGTTAGATGTTTTTCTTGTGGCATGTTAGGACACATCTCCCACACATGTACTATTCACCATAGTACACATTGGGTATGGAGACCCAAATTGCTTGTTTCACAGCACAACACACATGCATTGTATTCTTCTTTTCATAAGAAGAAACCCAAACCTATTTGGGTTCCTAAATTTGATATTTGTGATTTTGTAGGTGTGCTCTCACACAAGACCTCGTGAGAGCATGTGGTACCTGGACAATGGATATTCAAGACACATGACTGGAGATGAAAATCAGTTTATTTCACTGGAGGCCAGGGCTGGAGGCAATGTTACACTTTGAGACAACACCACTAGGAGGGTGGTAGGTTCAGGTATAATTGGTGATTCAAAGAATTTTATGATTGACAATATTTTACTTGTAGATGGATTGAAACACAACCTACTGAGCATCAGTCAACTCTGTGACAAAGGATACAACATTAAATTCTTGCCCACCTACTATATTTTAAGCTTAAATGATAAAATTGTTTTATAGGGACAAAGGATCAACAATGTCTACATGCTAGATGTAAGTTGCTTTAAAGCTAATGATATTTCAATTTGCTTAAAAACTACTACTGATGAGTTTTGGTTGTGGCATAGGAGATTATGTCATGCCAGTATGAAAACCCTTAGGAGAGTCACCCAAAAGGACTTAGTTAGAGGTGTCCCCAAGCTTAAGTTCAATAAGGACCACCTATATGATGCATGTCAATTAGGGAAGCAAGTCCAGTCCTCCTTTCAATCTATTAAGGACATTAGCACCTCTAGACCTTTAGAAGTCCTTTACATGGATCTCTTTGGATCCATTAGCACTACCAGCTTAGGGGGGAAAGTCTATGGTTTTGTGATTATTGATAATTACTAGAGGTTCACTTGGATTAAATTTCTGTCACATAAATCTGAGTCATTTGATGAATTTAAGTCCTTCTCCACTTGGATTCAGAGGAAGTTAGGTTGTGAGATATTGACTATTCATAGTGATCATGATGGAGAGTTTAAAAATGTGATGTTTGGAACTTTTTATGAGGAGCAAGGGATTAGTCATAATTTTTCAGCTCCTAGGACCCCTCAGCAGAATGGGGTAGCTGAAAGGAAGATCAGGACCTTAGTGGAAGCTGCTAGAGCCATGCTTATGAGTATTCACTTCCAAAATACTTTTGGCCTGAAGCGGTGAACACTACCTGTTAAGTGCTGAATAGGGTGAATGTTAGATCCAATCTGAACAAGACACCTTATGAGATCATTAAGGGTAGAACTCCAAACATGTCCCACCTCTATGTCTTTAGCTGTAAGGTTTTCATTCTGAATAATGAGAAATCATCCTTAGGAAAATTTGACCCTAAATCTGATGAAGGAGTGTTCTTAGGCTATTCTAATGTGGGGAAATCCTTTAGGGTGTTTAATAAAAGGACTTTGCTGGTGGAAGAGACAACTCATATGGTGTTTGATGAATCTGATCCTAAGGTGACTAGAGTTGAGGAAGAAGAAGAGGCAGGGAAGATTACCCAAGGGGTTAAAAATGCAAATCTGGAGGAAATGGTAGAATCACAAAACACTTTGCCTAGAGATTAGAGATATTCTTCTAGTCATCCTAAAGAACTGGTCTTAGGAGACCCTTCTGAAGGTGTTAGGACTAGGCATGGACTTAGGAAAGAAGTAAACCATTTTGCCTTTACTCAATGACTGAACCCTCCAACATCAATCAAGCCCTCTCTAATGAATTCTGGATCTTAGCTATGTAAGAGGAACTGAATCAATTTGTAAGGAATGATGTTTGGGAGTTAGTAGAAAGACCTAGGAATCAAAGTATAGTTAGAACCAAGTGGGTCTTTAAGAATAAGATGAATGATTCTGGTGTGGTGGTTAGGAATAAGGCAAGATTGGTGGCTAAGGGGTACAATCAAATTGATGGGATTAATTTTGAGGAGACCTTTGCCCCTGTAGCTAGATTGGAAGCCATTATGGTGCTACTAGCCTTTGCCTGTTACAGGGGATTTAAGCTGTTTAAAATGAATATCATGAGTGCCTTTTTAAATGGGGTAATAAAAGAGGATGTTTTTGTAGAACAACCCCTAGGTTTTGAGAGTTCCCAATATCCAAATCATGTTTACAAATTAAAAAAGGCCTTATATAGATTGAAACAGGTACCTAGAGCTTAGTATGAGAGGCTTAGCATATTTCTGTTAGAAAGAGAGTTTGTTAAGGGGAGCGTAGACACCACCCTTTTTCTGAGGAGAGTAAGGGATGATTTACTCATTGTCTAGATCTATGTTGATGATATAATTTTAGATCTTCTGATAAATAATTATGTGATGAGTTTTCTAAAATAATGAGTACGGAGTTTGAGATGAGTATGATGGGAGAATTGTCCTACTTTTTGGAGTTTAGCATAAGACAAATGGATGATGGAACCTTTCTCAATCAATTTAAATACACTAAGGACATTTTAAAGAAATATGAAATGGATAAAGCCAAGCCAATCAACACTCCCATGAGCTCCTCTATTTAGTTAGATAAGGATTTAAGTGGAAAATCTATTAATTAGAAGAAGTATAGAGGAATAATTGGATCACTGCTTTACCTGACAACTAGCCAACCTGATATTATGTTTAGTTTTTATCTTGGAGCTAGGTTTCAAGCTGATCCTAAAGAGTCCCACCTGACTGCTGTTAAGAGAATTCTTAGATATCTTTTAGGGACCCCAAACCTAGGAAAACTCGCATGTCCACTTTTGTTCAATCTATAGATTATCACATGTGGATGCTTGTTAAGGATGGCTATGAACCACCTTTTAGAATGATTAATAATGTTAAAACTGAACTGCCTTTCACTGATTGGACTTTTGATGATCGTGACTTAGCCCAACTAAATGCCAAATGTGTGAACTATTTTTTCTGTGCCTTAAAATCTAAGGATTACAAGCGTATTTCTACTTGTACAGCAGGTAAAAAAATTTGGGATAGATTGTGCATCACTTATAAAGGTACAACTAAAGTCAAATAGTCTAGGTTAAACATATTGCTTCATGACTATAAACTTTTTTACATGAAACCTACTGAATCTATTTCTAAAATGTATACGAGGTTCACTCAAATTGTCACTTCTTTACATGCTTTAGGAAGAGGACTTACATGCTTTAGGAATCTGGTACCCTAGGCATAACACTTCTTTTGAGATTATTGGATATTCTGATTCTGACTTTGCAGGGTGTAGGGTGGATAGAAAGAGCACTTCTGAAACTTGCCAATTCATAGGATAGTCTTTAGTCTCTTGGTCCAGTAGAAAATAGAACTCAGTTACACTTTCGACTACTGAAGCTGAGTACATTGCCTTAGAAAGTTGTGTGGCCCAAGTCCTTTGGTTGAGGCAACAAGTTTTGGATTTAGGATTACCTGTTGGCACAATTTCTCTTCTGTGTGAAAATACTAGTGCCATCTGCATTTCTAAGAATCCAATCTAATATTCTAGAACCGAACATATTGATATAAGGCATCATTTTATTAGGGACTATATTATAAAATGGGATATTGAGCTACATCTTGTAGCAACTGAAATTCAGATGGCTGACATATTTACTAAACCACTGGCCTTTGACTCATTTAGCATTTTGAGGACCAGATTGGGTGTGATTGACATAAATGCATGATTCTGATGACTTCTGATTTCTGATTTGTCTGTTTTTTATTCTGTTTCTGTTAGTTAGTAGTTTGATTTGATTATCTGTTTCCTGTTGGTTTTTATTTTTCTGCTAATTTTCATTTTAGTCTTGTTATTAGTTTGATTTGAGTATTTAATCTGATGCGATTTCCTACTTATTTTTTAATTCACTTTTTTATTTCTTTAAAAAATTAGATCACTGCTCTCACTACTGATAAATTGAATTTCTGACTGAAAATTTTGCCTTGTTTTTGGTTTGGAAGCTTCTAAGAAGTGATTGATTCCACTGGATTTGTTAAAGGGAAGAAACTTTGATGATTGTTTCTCTTCCTCTAACTCCTTTAATGGTGTATTATTTCTTTTGGATAAAATCTTCTTCAAAATTAAAAAGTTAGTTTTTTGAAATAGAGATCATTTTATCTTCCTACAGTAATCTACCTCATATGAATAGTATTTTCAAAGTTTTGAGTCAGTGTTATGATTTTCTGAACCAAGTAATTACACTTATCATATGATGTATGGTTTTTGCTTTGTGAATTACTCTTCCTTATTATAGAGAGTGAGCTTTGTCGTCTCTTATGTCTAGAAGGTAATTTCACAGCTGAGATTCTTTAACGATTTTGAAAGAGAGAAAGCTTACAAAAGATGCACAAAGAGCACCAAAATAAAAAGAGCCACAAAATTAGCCCAAACTGAAAAGATGCACAATGTTGCCAAAAATTAAAAAGATACACAAAGTGTATCAAAAATTAAAAGATGCATAAAGCATCAAACACATTGAAAAAGAGGCACAAAATAAGCCCACAAAGAAATAGGCTTGATTCCCTTTCGGATCTTTAAGTGTCTTAGAAAAATTAATGCACCACTTAATATTTTCAAAAGCTTGAGACGAAAAATCATGATTTCTGATTTCTTACTTTGTAATACTGTTATATCAGATATTTTTTTAGAAAGAGGCTTGAAAGGATCTCTTTTCGAATGTAATTTTTTTTCTTCTGAATTGTATTTTTGTTTTGAAAGGAATTTGCACCTATAAGGTGTCCGAGGTGGGAGTTACGAAAGTCAATTTTTTAACTTTTCTGGATTTCAGCGCTGTCGATCGTTTTCTTATTGGTTTTTGGATTCAAAATCAAGGGAAAATTCTGATTTACTGGAGCGGATCGTATCAAAATAAAAAAAAATTTATTTTTTTGTGTGTTTTTATGTTTCTTGTTTCTAGTATTATTTACTCTGCTTTTGTTTTTCATTTTCTTATATGTGTTTTTGGGATCCCTGATCTTTCCTCTCCATCCTTCATCTTTTTCATTTTTTCTTCACATCATCCTAGACGATTCCTACATCATCCTGGATGATCTTCGTCATCCTAGACGATCCATATATCATCCTAGATGATCCATGTAAATCATCCCCTCTCTGATCAAATGACTGAGATGCATCAATTATTGGGGATCATCCTGGACGATCCTTACATCATCCTGGATGATATGATCCAATTTTCCTGATCCTGATCAAAGGGCTAAAAATGCTCTAATTATTGGTCATCATTCTGGATGATACACCTCATCATCCCGGACGATCCACGTGTCAGCAGTTGGATGATTCAAATTCGGCCCATCTTATGCATTTATTGCATATCATCCCGGACGATCCACCTCATCATCCTGGATGATACTTTTCATCAACGATCATCTACCTGGACTCCTCGGGATGATCGCCTATGTCTAATCATCCTGGATGATATCTGATCATCCTGGATGATATGAACACCTTTTTGACTAATCGTCATGGCCGTCATTATTACTCATATCGTCCCGGATGAACCTACGATCGTACGGGACGATCCGGCTGATTTCTACTTAAGCAGCCATTTTCTTCAGTTTTCTTCACACCTCTTTCTTCCATACTTCCTCTCTTATGATTCTAATGGCTGGTGGAAAGAGATCTAGGCATCAAGGTATGAGCTCCTCGCGGAGAAATATCATTCCCCGCTTCCCTGATGCAGCCGATCGGGCTGCCTTCCAACGCTACCGCGAGGTTGGAATCACTCACTCCAGGATAGTCAACCCCCACACCCTTACCTACCCAGTCCTTAATCTGTTTTCCCATACCTCCCAGACCTTCATTCTCACCTTGGCCTTCCCTTTCAGTTCTGAGCTCCTTAAGGTCTTTTTTGCAAATCTTTGCATCACTGTTGACTACTCCGCCCTTCACTACTTCGTTAATCAGCATCCTGTAGAACTCACCACCTAGGATTTTCACCATATCCTTTAACTCTCCATCATTGGTGATAAGATCCACACCCTTGTTACTGATCCAGATTATGATTGGAATGTCGTCAACCGTTTCCTTCGAAACACCAATGTTAACTACCATGACAATGCCTGTTCCTCCCTCCTTAAGGATGCCCGCACTATTTAACATGTCCTTCGCTGCTCAGTCATCCCCAAGCCTGGGGACCGCATCCACATAACACCCTTATTTTCCATGACCTCCTACTATATCATGGCCCACCGTGATTTCAATGCTACTGATCTTCTCTTTCGATACATCGAGCATCTTACTAGCATTAGGAATCCGGGCCATAGATGATGCCCAAATCTAGCTCTAGGACACATCATTGCATATGCTTTGGAGACTAAATATACTCTGCAATATCCAGTCCCTGCCAATGTCCCTCCTTCCTTTTTCACAAACAACTCCTTCCATGTCCTCCAAAGCACCCGACTTCATCTGGAGCGCGCAACAAATGTTGAGGAGGAAGCGGAAGAAGATGTTCCTATTCCTACTGTACCTGATGCCCCTGCTCCCCTTCATATTGCATCTCTTTTTGATCATCTGGTGCAGCGGTTCGACCAGTAGGAGGCCCGATTTGATTCGTATGTAGCTGCCCAGGAGGAGCAACATACTACGGATCTACAGTGCTTCAATAACTATGCTGCTCAACAGCAATAGCAGTACGACCCGGACATGGCCTGGTTTGGAGCCCATTTCGTCGCCATTCATAGCTACTTTCAGCCACCACCTCCTCCTCCTTCTGATCAGGATCCGCCTCCTTTTTATCTTTGTGTTTTGTGATGTTTTCTACTTGAATTATTGTGTCTATTCCTCCTCCTTTCTGTGATATCAAAAGGGGGAGTTAGTGTTTTGAGTGACTAGTAGTTTTCTATAATGTTCTAGTTGTTTTATGTGTTGCTCTTATTTTGTAGTTATTTATTTTGTTTGTAGTTGTTTTCCTGTACTGTTCTAGTTGTTTAGTGAAATTTGAAATGATATTTATTTTTTGTATGTGCATTGGTTAACTCCTGGTTATTTTATTTGAAACTACTGCATCAATGTTTACCATCATCAAAAAGGGGGAGATTGTTGCAAATCTAGATTCAAAAAGTATAATTTTGATGATGACAAATATGTTTGTATTCTGTTTTGCTTAGCTAACCTATTTCAAGTACAAAAGATCAAATGCAATTCAAGCCAACTCATATCAGGTCCAAGTGTGTCTAAATGCAATGTTTTCCCTTTCTTGAGTCAAATGTAAAGTATTTGATCCCCTAGCTAAGTAACATTGCACACACATACTCAGGGGGAGTGTTTTAGTGAATTAGAGTTTCTGTTCAATTTTTGTTCTGATCGTCCCGGACGATGTCCACATCATCCTGGACGATCTAGTGAAAATAGAAACCCTAATTAGGGTGACCAAGTTAAGTCTGTCTGATTAAGACGATCATCCTGGATGATCCAGTGATCATATAGGATAATAGGCTCAAATCAAAAATTCTCAGCCGCCAGATCAAGTTAAGAAAGTTTTATTTTTAGAGATTTGATCTGATCGTTCCGGACGATAAGTGTATCATCCTGAACGATCCATTATAATCATGCCTAAATTAGTCTGGTGATTAAGGAAAGTAATTAAGGTCTGATTGATTTGATCATATCATCCCGAATGATCGTAGGATCGTACGGGATGATGTGTTAAAAATCCTGGCCATCCAGTGCCTTTCACCTGAATGTCCAAAGCTGTGTGCAGGACGATAATTCTGATTTTGAACTAATCATACGGGTCAATACCCATATCGGCCCGAGCGATCAAGTCATTTTGAAATCATCCTGCATGTTTCACCTGTTCGTCCAGAGCGGTGCTCAGGATGATTTTGGCACTTTTTGAACTAATCATACTGGACGATATACATATCATCCTAGTTGATCAAGTCATTTTGAGTTCGTCCAGCACAAGTTCCTCTGGATGACGAGAGAGGTCTTCTGGATGAAATTTTTGATTTACACTAATCGTCACAGATGATTGCAGAATCATACGGGACGATCTGAACAACTTTTTTCTACTAATTATCCAGAAGATCCAGATCATCCAAGCTGAAATAGGTGATTTTGAACTGATCGTAGAGGATGATCTAGTGATCGTCCTGGATGATATTGGCTGACCAGTTGAGATTTAGGACAAATTTTGAGCCCTCATATAAAAGATATTTTTCTTCCAACAAGAAAAATCTTTTGCCACTTTTCTTTCCAGAGAAACCTTGAGAGAGAGAGAGAGAGCTTGGGAGAGAGAGACAAGATCTTATGAGGGGGAGTTTGTGAGGGATTCATAAAGGTTGCTCCAAGCAAGGCTCAAAGTCGTCTTCTCTGTTCGTCATTTCTCATCTTGTCGGTGTTTTGTGTGGGAGGATCGTTCGCAAGAAGATCCGGGTTCTCTACCCTCTTCAGGAGGAAGCGAAAGGAGTTCAGGTTCTCTGCCTACTTCAGGAGGAAGCAAAAGGAGTCCGGGTTCTCTGCCTTCTTCAGGAGGAAGTGAAAGGAGTTCAGGTTCTCTGCCTCAATCGGTTAGTGGAAAGGAGTTTTGTACAAGCTTCTCCGCCTTACTGTGGGAGCAAAAGGAGAGTCACTTTTGTGTTAGTGCAATACCCGGAGGGGAGGCTCCGGGGAGTGGACTTAGGTCAAGTTGACCGAACCACTATAAAATCTAGTGTACTCTTTCTGATTATTTTTTGCACTTTACTTTTCTATTATTATCTGCTTGGGTGAAATATGTGGTTGATCTTTTCGTTTCTGTGTTTACTTGTTTCCGCTGCAAATTATCGAAAAGATTTTTCCTATTGCTCATGAATTTTTTAAATAACCAATTCACCCCCCTCTTGGTTAGCCTCGGGACTAGTTCATCAAGGTTTAACATCCCTATTGAACTTTCAATATGAACTACTTTATATCTATTGACCGTGTAGACTCTTTTTCTAACTTTATGACTTTAGTTTGGTTTTCCTTTATTATTTCCTTTTACTGATTATTGTTGATCTCATTTTTACCCAAGGTGAATTAAACACTCAAACTATACATCTTAATTAATAAGCTTAATGCACAACTCTCTGTAGTACACTAACTCCTTATCTTTAATCACTATTCAAACTTCACCATTTGAAGCTTCTTATATCAAACTAATTAACTTTGTTTCTCTAACCAATGCTTAACCTAGTTGACTTAGTTGAGCCAGCTCAACCTATCCCAATTGATCAAACCCCTTAATTAAACTTTTATCAACCCATATTCACATCAGAACTTCACTAAATTAGTTAAAACTCTACTCCTTATGGATTGAACATGTAAATCAACTTAGCCTAGTTAATAGTTGACTTGGTTAGCTCTACCTAAAATTGCTCAATTTAGGTTTAACATTTAAATTGAAATGAATCAAATCTATCAAATATTCAAAACATAACCTCATTATACTTTTGATGAGTAAAGATCATGGAAGAACTTCTTTGACCAAGTTGACCAAATCAACTTAATCAAAATAGTAAAAACTCATTAAAAATTAATTTTCAAATTCAAATTCCAAACCCACGACATTAAATCTCATATATTTAATCCAAATAGTTTCTTGGGTCTCCCCATAATCTATTCTAGTCAGCTTGACCAAGGTTGATAAGTCAAAGTGGTCAAATTAATTAAAAATTTCAAAAATACCCAAATGGTAAAAAATGATCAAACTTTTTAAATTTGCCAATTCTCTCAACGCTGGCTAAGTTAAACCACTTAAATCTATTGTAGAGCCTTACTAATCATAGTTAAATTCAAACCAAATACTTGGTTTTAACCCAAACAAACTCCAAATGGTTCCCCTTCATAAAATGATAAAAACACCTTTCCACCTTGGACTATCCTTTTCTGGAAAACTCAAACTCCTCTAGCCACCAGGGACACATGGAAAATATTTGTAGATGAGCTGCAATCAATCTTAACCCTTGGTTTCATCCTTAGGGTTTGAGTTAGTCACTTGGGGTCATTTTGCTCATTCCAATATAGCTCCCCATCTGAAGCATCTCTAGAGCCCCCATTGCCTCCATTCTACTCCAAGTGAACCCTTCTTTACTATCCAATCTTCCAAAGCCTTAAAATTTATTTTTGAGGAGATCCAAGGGTGATCTATTTCTTTATAATTGAAGGTTTCCAAACTTTCAATCTAGGCATCCTACAAGTGTGGGTGTTGTAATCCAGGATCCGTAGTATGTTATTTTAATGATGACAAATATTATTGATTGAATTATATTTTTTTCTCAGTAGATATTTTGGATATTCTTTTTGTTTGTGAGCACTAATATTATAGGTAAAATATACACTTCTTAAGCCTACTAGAAACTCAAGATTAGGTAGAATAGGATGTCAAGTAGAAGAGTCACTTTTAATTTCTTTTAATTTCTATTTCTAGAGTCTGGCCACATAAGAGAGTATGCAATTAGGTGACCATTCACAAACACATAGGGGGAGTGAGAAAAATTTAAAGTTAAATTTTTTTTTACTCATACTATACAATTAGTTATAAGGAGAATAGGCTAAACAACTAATTAAATAATTAATTCCTATGAATTAATTATACTGTATGATTATGATCGTACTGTACAATTGGTTACAATAAGAAAACCCTAGCTGTCAGATAAATTAAGTTATTTAAAATTTGAATTTTGAACTAATCATACTATATAATGTGATTCATACTATACAAAAATTGGAAATCTTACTTAAATGAACCCCATAATTAGTCAATCAAATCATGGTTAAATTAATGGTAGCCGATCATATTGTATGATGTCGATCGTACCATATAATTGACAGAGATGAAGTTTATTCATCCTAAAGATCATACCAAATGAAACCATACCTTTTTAACTAATTGTACTATACGGTGCTCACATCATAAAGGAATAATTACTAAAAATGAACTAACCATACTCTACAATGATAGCAATATGGATAATTAATATAGATGATTTCTAATTGTCCTAGGAATCATCCTATATGAACAAAGAGAAAGTAATTAGATCATATTAGACGATCTAAGGCAATATGTTCGAAAGGTTGAACAGATTATCTAAAATGGATATTCACATCGTACTAGATGGGACTAGTTTTTGAATTGATCGTACTATATGACCTTATATCGTACTGTATGAATAGGGATGATTTCTAATTGTCTTAGGAATCATCCTATATTTCAAAAAAGGAGAAAGGATTGTGTGACTACTGAAGGAACTCTAAGAGAGGTGCTTTTAAGAGAAAATTAGGGTTTGAAAGGAAGGAGAAGGTGAGGTTGAGCATGAGGGAGAAGTAGTGTGAGAAGATCACAAGGTTGCTCCAAGCTAGGTACACGTTGGCTCCTCTTTTGGCGTTGGTAAGTTCTTGAAGGTTCTCTTGGGAGAGAGGCTTTGTAGTCAAGTCCTCAGGGTACTCTGCTTTCTCTAGGAGGGAGAAAAAGATTGGAGGTACTCTGCCTTCTCTAAGAGGGAGAAAATGATTGGCGTTTCTCTACCTTTTTCAGGAGGGAGAAAAAAATTAGAGGTACACTGTCTTCTCTAGGAGGGAGAAAAAGCTTTGGGTTCTCTACCTTTTCTAGGAGGGAGAAAAATGATTCAAGGTCCTTTGCCATCACTAGGAGGGTGACATAGCTTTTGGTACTCTGTCGCACTAGGGTTTGGTGGAAGAGATTTTGTAAAGGCTTCTCCACCTTGCTAATGGGGCAAAAGGAGAGGCACTTAGTGTTAGTGCAATATCTTGAGGGGTGGACTTCGGGGAGAGGATGTAGGTCAAGGTTGATCAAACCTCTATAAAATTTTTGGTATATTTTTTCTTTTTCGCACTTTTTCTTTTTATGCATTTTATTTCTGTGATAATTTCTCTGGAAAGTTATTATTATTAATTTATTTCGAAAGTTAGAATATCATCATAGTTAATTTAGTGTATTTAATAAAATCATTCACTTCCATGATCAATTAGAACTTGGTATTGTCAATTACTAAACATTTTATTTCAAGAATATTGTCTTTGTTATGTTGAAGTAAGCATCTTTTTTAAAATCACCAATCCTCCCCTTCTTGGTGCTCCATGGGCTAGTTCTTTGAGGTTTAAAAATCTTTTTGAACTTTGAAGTTGTATCAGAGCGAGCCTTGAAATTTAGATTTAAAATCTTCAATAAAAGAACATTGGTGCATTTTGATAATCAAAATACTATGGAGGGTTATTCATTAACCTGTCCACCACTATTTGATAATATACTGTTAAATTTCTGGAAAATTTACATGTCTACTTTTTTATAATCTATTGATTATTGCATATGATTTTTAGTACAAGAAGATTATTCTATACCATTTCATTTGTTTAATGGCATTAAAACTGAATTACCATTTAATGAATGGAGCAATGAGGATAGAGACTTAGCTCAGTTAAATGCTAAATGCTTGAAATTTTGTTTTTGTGCTTTAAAGTCTAAAGATTATCTACGTGTATCAACCTATACTATGGGGAAGGAGATATGGGATAAATTATGCATAACATACACATAAACTATTGAAGTAAAATAGTTTAGGTTAAATATCTTACTACATGACTATGAACTATTTCATATGAAACCTAGTGAGTCAATTTCAAAAGTGTACACTAAGTTTACACAGATAGTGGCATCCCTGCATTCACTGGGTTGAGAACTTTCTAATTCAAAAAAAAGTTAATAAAATTATATGTTACCTTCCTAGTGCATATGATGCTAATATTTCTATAATTACTGAATCTAAGGATTTAAATATCTATTCTATTGACAACTTGCTTGGGTCACTCATTACCTATGAGATAGGAGTGAGTCAAAGGCAAAGTGATGCAGGTGAAAAGTAGAAGGAGAAAACTGTAGCACTCAAAGAAAATGAGTTAGCAGTGACAGCTCTACAGACGAAGGAGAGTATAACATTGGGCTGATGACACGCCAATTTAAAAGCTTCCTAAAGAGAAAATAAAGGCATCATCAGTAGTGGAATTAAGATAAAATAAATAAAAATTCTAAAGTGTTACATGAAGTTATTTATTTTGAATGTAGAAAGCCAGGACACTTGAGAATGGATAGCCCCAACCTAAAAGCTCACCCAAACAAGGAGAAGGGTGAAGAAAAGCCAAAGTACAAGTGGTGCAAGCTAAAGACACAGAAAGCTTTTTGGGCCAACTCTGCCTCAAAATTATCAGAATCAAAAGAAGAGGAGGAGGTAACAAACTTGTGTCTTATTTCTAATGATGGTCTTGATCAATCAGATCAAGATGAGGTATGTCAACTTTTCTATGATGAATTAGTTATTATTTCAGAAAAAAATTATGATTCGTATAGGAAGTTAAAAAAATATGCATGCTAGTTTTAATACTAATTTTAGTACATTACAAAAAGAGCATGCTAGTTTCTTAAGCGAGCATGCTACTTTATATATCAATCATATGGCTTTACTAGATGAATTTTATACATTAAATAAGAAGCATACTGACTTATCTAATGCATATGACTCCTTAAAAATATCGCATGTTGAATTAGAGAAAGCATTGAAAGGATTAGAAGTATTTACAAATGAAATAGATGGTATGGATCATACATTAAAAATAAAAATATCCTTTCTTAAAAGTACGAACAAATTTTTAGAAGTAAAACTAACTACACTTGAGAATAACAAACCAGCACCTACGTTAGCACAATTTCATAACCCATCACAATAACATGCATCATTTAAACCTATAAAGAGGCACCACAACCCACATAGGCTAGTGAATCTACTTTTGGGTGTTAGGTGCTACACTTATGGCATGTTAGTTCACATAGCTAGTACTTACATAATCCACTATAGGATAAATCTAGTGTTGAGGCTGAAATTGCATTCATCATAGCATGTCATGCATTCATCTCATTCATTCAAGCATAAGGGGGAACCCAAACTCACTAGAGTTCCCAAATCTAATGTTTGAATAACTTTATAGGGATGCTCTCATAAAAGGCCTAGTAAGAGCATGTGGTACTTGGACAATGGAGGCTCGAGGCACATGATTGGTGATATAAAGCAGTTCATCACACTGGAGGCCAGGTTAGTATGCAAGGAGACACTAGAAGATAAAACCACTAGGAAACTGGTGGGCTTAGGTATAATCAACAATGTTAAAAGCTTTATTATTAAGAATATTCTATTAAATGATGGTTTAAAGTATAATTTAGTTGGCATTAGTCAACTGTCCGATAAAGGTTTTGACATCAAATTTCTTTCTAAAAATGCATAATTTATTTAAATGGAAAACTTGTGGTAGAATAAAAATGAATAAATAATGTTTACATGCTTGAGTTAAATTATATTTAATATTCTAAATCTTTATGTTTGAAAATAATAATTAATGAATCTTGACTATGACATAGGAGACTATGTCATATAAGCATGAAGACTCCTAGAAATATTACCTCGAAAGACCTAGTTAGAGGCAAACCTAAGTTAGACTTCTCTAAGGACCACCTATGTGATGCCTGCCAACTAGGAAAATAAGTTAAGACTTCATTTCATTCAATCAAAGACATCAACACCTCTATGCCACTAGAAATCATTCATATGAACCTATTTAGAACATTTAGTACAGCCAACTTAGGAGGGAAGACATATGGATTTATAATACTAGATAACTTCTATAAATTTATTTGGGTTAGATTCTTAGTACATAAGAGTGAGCCATTTATTTAAAACTTTCTCCACCTAGATACAAAAGAAATTAGGTTGTGAAATCTCATCCATTTATAATGATTTTGGTGGAGAATTTGAAGGTGATAGGTTTGAATCTTTCTGTCAAGAGATAGGTATAGAATATAACTTCTTTTCCCCTAGGGCCCTTCAAAAGAATGGAATAGCTAAAAGAAAAAATAAAACCTTGGTAGAAGCTGCTAAGGCCATGTTAGCTGAATACTCACTCCTTAGATTTTTTTGGGCAGAAGCAAAAAATATGGCTTGTTGTGTTTTAAATTGGGTGGATGTTAGATCAAAGCTGAATAAGATACTCTATGAATCCCTTAAGGCTAAGACACCCAACCTTTCTCACTTGAATGTTTTTGGGTGTAAATGCTTTATCCTGATAAATAGAAAATCACCCTTAGGTAAATTTAGTCCAAAATACGATGAAGGAGTCTACTTAGGTTATTCATCTATATGGAAATCCTATATGGTCTTGAATAAGAAGACCTTGGTGGTAGATGAGTCTACTCACGTGGTATTTGATGAATCAGATAGGACCTATGAATCTAAACATGAAGAAGAAGTAGAGGTTATTCAAGGGGTAGAATCCATTACTATAAGAGATAGAGTAGAACATTAGGAGCCATTGCCTAAAGAATGGAGATATTCTTCTAGTCATCCTAAATAATTGACCTTAGGAGATCTTTCTGAAGGTGTTAGAACTAGGCATGGAATTAAGAAGGAAGTTAGTCATTCGATATTTATCTCCATGATAGAACCCACCAACAAAGATCAAACCCCAGCTGACAAATTCTGGATCATAATAATGCAAGAAGATCTAAATCAATTTGCTAGAAATGATGTATGAGAACTAATCAAAAGACTAAAGGACCAAAGTGTGGTTAGAAAAAAGTGTGTGTTCCAAAAAAAAAGAGTGATGATGAAATAGTGATAAGAAATAAGGCAAGATTTGTTGCTAAGGGGTATAATCAAATTGAAAGAAGATTTAAGGGAGTATATCGATCATTCTACTAAAGGACCTCATCCACAATCTGTGGACTCTAGAATCAATTTTGATTGGAGTGCTGTAAACCTAACCATTCGAAATGTGGACAACATCAACTCTTAGTGCACTCTCTAAATCAAAATGCTTGAATTATTCAACATATTCTTCAAACTTCAATTATACCCAACGTTAGTGACCGTGTCAACATCACTCTACTTCTTTCCCTAGTCAGCTATTTCATAATGTCTAATACTAAATTTGTTGAAGCATAAAAGATTATTGACTATATCCAAAACATGAATCCAATTTGATATCCCACTACTAGAAGAAAGAAAAATGTCGCACTAGGAAACGTCATAGGCTATATCTTAGATAAGAAATACCAAATCATATTCCCCGCTCCTCCCAATAATCTTCCCATTTTCTATATAGATGCTTTCTTCCGTATTCATTTCCATTAGGGGCAAGAGCCCGATGAGCCAGATTTTGATGAAAAAGGGGAAGCTGCTCCTGTAGGTGGACCTGTACCACCACCTTCACCTGTCTACCCTACCTACCATCACGACAAAATAATTCAGCGGCTCAAGAGATTAAAAACCTGACTAGACTATCATATTCAACAACAACAACAATAGTATGAGGAAGAAATGGGATGGTTTGGAGAAATGTTTTCCCAAATTGAAGATCAATTCACTTCCATCCATAAATATTTTCAATAACCACCACCACCACAACCTAATTAGGATCCATTTTACTTTTAGTGCTTCTTTGTTGTGTTTTATTGCATTTATGTCTTGTAATGTTTAGCTTGTGTTTTCCATGATCGTTAACTTTTTACTCATGTCAAAGGGGAATAAATCTATATTTTAGTTGTATGTGTGATTGTATGTTTTTTCTATTAGAATTATGTTTACGTTTTTATTTATACTATTTATTTTTATATCTTTAATTATGCTTTTTTATTTCTCTATATTAAAAATAATAAATAAAAAATAAGTATATTTTGAACCCTTAACATTTAAAACTGTCACTCAGTGAGGGAGAGTTTAGGTGAAAAGAATTTTATTTTACCTCTCAAAAAAATTTTTTTGCCATCATCAAAAAGGGGGTGTTGCAATCCAGGATCCCTAGTCTATGATTTTGATGATGACAAATATTATTAATTGAATTCTAGAGAGAGCATCCATCATTCTAGAGAGAGAAATTTGGTCTTCTGGTTTTTTGAATTTTGGGGTTTCGCAATTTTTCCGCCGACGGCGGTGATGACGACGGCTGAACGTCAATAGTCTTCAGCCGGTGGCATGTCAACTAGTCTTCCTTCCAGTTGTTATGTTTCAAATTCATCTTTGAATTTGAATGGTGTTAAAGGCAGTAAGTCGATGACAGAACTGGGGTCTCGCAACAATGGAAGAGCTAATAATAATTTGGTTATTAGAAAAGGTGCACGTCCATCGATTCACCTGGAAGCGGTTGTTGAAGGAAAAGGGAAAAATATGGTTATTGTTCGTGATCCAAGAAATGATGAGGATCGTATGGGAATACCAGTTACTTCAGGTAAATGTAACCCTGAAGCCTCTTCCTCATCTAGTTTGGTTTTAAAAGTGAATAATTTTATGGGTAATCAAGAAGATGCTGATTTAAACCAAGTTAACCGTAATCTTGTGGCTAATTTTGAGAGTAATGAGAAGGCCTCGACTGATGATGGTGACAATAATGGAAGTGCTAGAGTGAAGGATGATTTTATTACAGCGTGGAAGAAACCACATAACATTATGGTCTCTTACAAAAGTGAACGAACAGAGATGTCGGATGATGGGGTTGTAGTCAAATTAAATGCTAATTTGGAATACATGAATTTGCAAATATTGAAGAACTCTCTAGTGATTAGATTTTTAGGGAACAATTCGCCATTTCCTCTTTGTAGCATGGAGCTGAGAAGGCAGTGGAGCAAATTTGGGAATTTCCATATGACTACTCTCGAAATGAATTGGATTCTTTGTTCTTTTAAGACTGCCGAGGCATTGGATGAAGTGTTAAGTGGTGGTCCATGGTATGTTGGAGGTCACATTGTTGGTATGGATAAATGGTCTCCTTCGTTCTCTCTAAACTCTTTTAAAGCTATTACTGCACCCGTTTGGATTTGGTTTCCTTGTTTGCCTTTATTTTGTTGGGATGAGGAGAATATTACAAGAATAGCTTCCCGTGTTGGAGTTCCAATGTATTTGGATGGGAACTCTTTCAAATGGGGAAAAAGAGAATTTGCTCGTGTGTGTGTGAGGATAAATTTGGAGAATAAGCTTCCTAATGGCGTATGGGTTGATGGAATATCTGGTAGATTCTTTCAAAAGGGCGAGTATGAGAAGATTGATCTGCTTTGCTACCATTGCCACAAAGTTGGTCATAATAGAGTGATTTGTCTTGATGATGCGGCTCTTGCTCAGAACTTTCAGCCTATGAAGCAGTATGGTAGAATGGGGCTTGATGGTCAGGTTGCACCCGATGGAAACAAATCTTCTTTACATAGTGATGAATATGGGCCTTGGATTCATGTAATGTTTAAAAATGGTAGATTCAAAAATGGGAGAAATGCTGGCGGAGGAAGAATTGGGAGAAACGTGAAGGATGTTAATCACAAGGTGGCTGATTTTCAAGGAGCTGGTGAGAAAAAACCAAATCATTACAGGAAGGATAGTGTGGACGTAGGGAAGAAAGATGATGAACAATAATTGCTTGTTGAAGCTGTTGTTTCTAAAAAAGTGAGTTTGGATGGTGATAAGGAAATGGATATTATTGTGGCAAACAAATTTAATGTCTTGGCTTTTGAGGTTGAAGATGGGGAAGTTGATGTTCCCGTCCATGTGGGGAGTATGAAGGATTATGATGTTGTTGTCTCTCTTCCAGATCATAGAAGGAGTGACACTGATTCTTAAAATGGCAGTATGTTCAAGATCAAATTGGCTAAGGAGTTGAGGTCTTTGGGTCCCGTGGAACCTGAGCATAGAAAGAAAAGGGGAGTTGGGAAAGGGACCTTGTTGCATTCTTTGTAAGGAGGAAAAAAAGGTGGCAAGAGGTTTCTCTTTTCTAAGGGACCTAGAGGGATGAGAGGTTTTATGACTAACAATGATTTTCATGATGTAGGGATTGTTGGACCAAGCTTTACTTGGTGTAACAATAGGGAAGGCGCTTCATGAATTTGGGAGAGGCTTGATAGATGCATGTTGAACATTGCAGCTTTACGATTGGTTCCTTTAGCAAAAATCTGACATCTTGCAATGGTGGCTTCAGATCATAGTCCTATAGTGTTCAAATAGGAAGAAAAGCATTACTACAAGGCCAAGACCATCAAATTTGAAGACACTTGGAGATCTTACCCAACAGCATGGAGTATTGTGCTAAATTCTTGGAAGAAAGCTAATTTTGGTAATGATGTGGACGTGCCACATAGAAAGCCCTAAAGAACATTAAAAGCTCTTTTTTTCTGGAATAAGAATAAGTGTAAGGATTTATGCAAGTTAAAGGAAGAATTGAAGAAGGAAATCCTAGAATTGCAAGTGGAGGAATCCATGGCTGAAGGTATTACTATGGAAAACTTATTTTTACTTCGAAGCAAGGTGCATTAACTTAATGTTACATTAAAAATGCTTTCCACTTGGTGGAATCAAAGGGCTAAGGCGAGATGGCACGAGGAAGGGGATACTAATTCCAAGTTCTTTCATAATTTTGGCATCAGCAAGAAGAATTGGGAACTGTGTTAGGCAAATCAAAGATGTTGATAATGAAGTGCTGGAGGAGTTTGAGCAAATTGAAGAGGTGTTTTTGAAATTCTTCAAGAAGAAGTGGAGATCTAAAGATTGCAAGCTTACTGATTGGCCTTTGATTTCTGAAAATCAGAGGTTAATATTTTCAAATTTGGATATGTTGTGTGCTAAATTTACCTAGGAAGAGTTTAGGGAATCTATTTTTCAACAAGGGAATAATAAAGCACCTAGAGCGGATGGGGTGACCTCTTCTTTCATTAAGTTCTATTGGAGCATTGTAAGGGAAACTACTTGGAAAGCTGTTAATGGATTCCGTAAGACTGGATCTACGCATGAGGAGTGGAAAGACACTTTGACTGTATTAATTCCGTAGGTGAAGAACCCGATCTTACCATCCAATTATAGGCCAATAAGCATTTGTCAAACCACTGATAAGATTGTCGCAACTATGTTAGTCAATAGATTAAAAAGATATATGTCTAAGATGATTTCTAAAGAACAAATGGCATTCATTCTAGGGAGATCCATGTCAGAACACTTTTTATTGGCTCAGGAGATCTTCAACAAGTTTAGGGTCTCTAAGAATAAAAAAGGCATGATGGTGGTAAAGCTCGATATGGAGCAGGCATATGATAGTATGGGATGGCCAACATTACAAAAAATTCTTAAATGGTATGGTTTCCCCTCTAAGTTTTCTGAGCTCATCATGGAATGTGTGGTGAAGGCTAGGTTCTCTATTATCTTGAACGGGAAGAACTCAAGTTGGATCAATGCACAAAGCGGTTTTCGGCAAGGGTGTCCACTATCACCTTACTTGTTCATTATATGCTCTAAACTTTTATCCTATGCAATCGAGCAAAGGGGGTAGGAGTTGGGTGTTCAAGTATCTCCAAGATGTCAGAAGATCACACATCTTCTCTATGCTGATAATGTGCTTGTTTTTGCATAAGCAAAGGCTAGTTTGGCTAGATTATTGAAGATAATTATTACGGATTTTTATGGATGGACGGGGTAACTTGTCAATATCAACAAATCTCAAGTAATGTTTGGTAAGCCTATTAAACGATCCCTTAAGAATAAAGTTTCTAGAAGACTTGGTTTTAAGGTTCTAAATGAAATACATTATTTGGGAATCAAAATCATTATGAGAAGGTTGGGCATGGCAGATTTCCAAGATATGTTGAATCATGCTTTTGAAAGGTTGAATGCATGGGGCAATAAGTCTTTATCTATGATAGGCAGAATAACTCTTGTTAAGTCTTCATTACTATCAATGCCGAATTTCTTGATAACACACTCTTTGGTTCCAAAAATATTGTTGCATGAATTGGATAAACTTTGTAGGGATTTTATTTGGCACAAACCAAAGGGAAAAAAGGTACACATTATGTTGCTTGGGAGAATGTTTGTAAACCAAGAAGTGCTGGAGTTTTGGGGGTGCATTTGGTTGTGCTTTGAGCTAGCCCTCTTAGAGCGATGTTGGCATGGAACTTAGTCCCAAATCTTGATTCCTTACTCCATAGGAATTTAATTGTGAGGTATGGTGATAACATTCTGAAGGGTGATTACATGAAGAGTGCTTCTAGTGCATGGCAGATTATGATTGATGGTGGTAAGCATCTTAAATGCATTGCCAAATGGAAAGTGGGTAAAGGTGATAGAATTAGTGTCATGAATGACATTTGGTTGCTTGATAAATGTTTTATTGCTTGGACTACTCTTGCTGATTGTGGGGCTTTGGAGGGAATGTTGCTTCAATAATTCATATCTAGTGATGGTGGCTGGAATGTGATGGAGTCGCAAAGGTATTTTCATAGAGAACTTATCATGCTGATTATGCAAATTTCAATTGATTCCATCAGAGAGGAGGATCAAGTTGAAGCTTTGTTCCAGCACTCGGGTAGAACCATATCTACCTTGTTGTATGAAGATGTAATTAAATGGAGAATCAAAGAGGATGATGGTGGTTTTTTTAAATGGCTTAAAAAGCTGAAACTCAATCCAAGGGTAGAACTTTTTTGGTGGCGGTTGAGTAAGTTTGCTATCCATACGAATCAATTTCTTAGATATCAAAGGCTCTGTTATGATGATTTATGTGCTAGAGGGTGCCAAGAGGTTGAAAGTTATGATCACATAGTGGTTCATTGCAAATATCTTATTGATATCATTTCAAAGATTAGAGAGTGGGGCTTTAATATTCCTATTTTTCAGTCCTTGGATAGCTGTTTGGAGGAACTTAGAAGGCTCTCAGCTCAAAATTCAAATGTGGTAAAGGTGTATTGTGCAGAAGTTTATTCGTCCTAGAAGAACCGTAATGAAGTCAAGCATGGAAAGTCTGCTTTGTCCAATTTGGTTGTTGCAGCCAATGTATTATCTATAGCAATGATACAATCAAGTCCAATACTAGACAACTGGGGTGTTAATCTCCTTAGGGAGTTTCACAAAGCTTGGCACCCTACACTACTAGATTGGATCAAGATTAATGTGGATGCTGCAGTTTTAAGTTCTAATCAAGCTGGTATTGGGGGAGTTTTTAGAGACCACAAAGTAAGGCTTTTTATTGCATTTGGGAAGAACAGAGTTCATTGGGACGTCGCATAACTAGAGATGGTGGCGGTCTTAGCAACAAGGGAGTTCATTCAAAGTTGGATGACGGTTAGCAAAGGTGTTATTATCGAAAGTGATAATCTAAATATTATTACATTCATTCAGGACTCTATGAATAAGTAAAAGTGGCAATTGGAGAATTGGGCGGGAAAGGAGTTATTCTTTCTTAATGATTTCAATAAGGTCATTTTTCATCATGTTAATAGAGAATGTAATAAAGTAGCGGATTGATGTGCTACTTTGGCTTTAGAGAATAATTTTACTTTTGATAGTTTTCTTTTTGTAACATTCCTTCCTCTTTGTTTGGTTTGTTAAAGGAGGAATGTTACCCTTTTATCAATTGTAAGTAGTTTCTTTCCTATCTAATGCAAATTGCACTTCTTAAAAAAAAAAAAAAATATTTTGGATATTCTTTTTGCCTGTAAGCACTAACATGATAGGTAAAATATATATTGCTCAAGGCTACTGGAAACTCAAGATTTGGTAAAATAGAATGTCAAGTAAAAGAGTCTATACTTTTAATTTCTTTTATTTTCTATTTCTTGAGTTTGGCCACATAAGATTGTATGTTATTGGGTGACCATACACACACAGGAGGAGTGAGAAAATTTTGAAGTTAAAATTTTAATACTAATCATACTGTGTGACTTATAATCATACTGTGTGACTTATAATCATAATGTGTAAGCTTAACTACTAATAAAATAATTAATGTTTTTGAACTAATTATACTATACAATTTGTTATGATCTAAAAACCCTAGTCATTGGATAAATTAAGATATTTAAAATTTGATTTTTGAACTAATCGTACTATACGATGTGATTCATACTATACAAAAATTTGAAATCTTACTTGAATTAACCCCCATAATAAGCCAATCAAATTATGATTTAATTAATAGTATCCTATCATACTATACGATGGCAATCATACCGTATGATTGACAGAGATGAATTTTTGTCATTCTAAAGATCATACTAAATGAAACTATGTTTTTTAAACTAATCATATTGTATGATGTTCACCTCGTGCAGGACAAGTTGCAGAAAAAGTATTAACTGTATTGTACGATGATAGCAATATGGGATGATTAATAGAGGTGATTTCTAATCATCCCAGGAACTATCCTCTTCAAACAAAGAGAAAGTAATCCGATCGTACTGGACTATCTTACAATCATATTGTACGATGTGTTTGAGAAGTTAAATAGATCATCTAAAATGACTGTTCACAACGTACTGGATGGGACTAGTTTTGGAACCAATTGTACTGTACTACCTTATGTCATACTATACAAATAGAAGATGGCTCTCTTGAATTTTAGGGTTTTTAAAGCTCATTACTTAAGCAACTTCTATAACTTAATTTTAAAAAAGGAGAGAGTATTGTGTGACTTCTGAAGGAACTCTAAGAGAGGCATTTTTGAGATAAAATTAGGATTTGAAAGGAAGGAGAAGGTGAGGTTGAGCGTGAGGGAGGAGTGTAAGGGGATCACACAGTTGATCTGGGCTAACTACACCCTTGCTCCTCCTTTGACCATGGTGAGTCCTTGAGGGCTCTCTTCGGAGAGAAGCTTTGAAGTCAAGTCCTCAAGGTACTCTACCTTCTTCAGGAGGGAGAAAATACCTTCTCCATGAGGGAGAAAATGATTGGAGGTACTCTACCTTCTCTAGGAGGGAGAAAAATAATTCAAGGTCCACTTCCATCACCAGGAGGGTGATATAGCTTTTGGCACTACGCCACAGTAGGGTTTAGTGGAAGGGATTTTGTAAAGATTTCTCCACCTTACTGTGGGGGGAAAAGGAGAGTCACCTAGTGTTAGTTTAATACCAAGAGAGGAGGACTTTGGGGAATGGATGTAGGCCAAGGTTGACTTAACCGCTATAAAATTTCTAGTATATTTTTTCTTTTTCACTCTTTTACTTTTTTTTGCATTTTTTTGTGATAACTTCTTGGGAAAATTATGATTATTGCTTTGTTTCAAAAGTCATATTATCTTCATAGTTAATTTAGTATATTTGATAAAATCTTTCAATTTCACAATCAACTATAACTTAGTATTGTTAATTACTGAACTTTTTATTTTAAGAATATTGTCATTGTTGTTTTGAAGTAAGCATCTTTTTTAAAATCATTAATTCACCCCACTTTTGGTACGCCTTAGTCTAGTTTTTTGAGGTTTAACAACCTTCTCGAACTTTCAGTAGGTCCTTTATAAAAGTTATTCTTTAAGCTCCAAGGATGAGAATGAAAGTAAGAGCCCCTGAGATCCACTGGACAGAGGTACTATTCAGACCCTAATCTTAAATAGTTTCTATTAACTTCAAAATATGTCATATAATGCCCCCAAAAATCATATTTAAGGGCTTCATATGAATATAAACATTCTCTAAAGTTTTTTTTAAGTTTAGTTTAGTAAATAAACAATGGTAATTGCTAAGTATAAATTATGTATTATTTATTGTCTTAATTTCAATGAAAATATGTTATTTTAGTTATGTTTGTGTAGAAAGTATTTATGAGAAGGCAAAAATTCACAAGTTTTAAAAGAGCACCACAGCACCCACAAATTCTATGCCATAGAGTATCCGTCTATAAGACCCCAACACCTAAATTAAGACATTATAGCACCAACTGCTGTAGAATTTAAGGAAAATTTATGCCACAGTGGAGTTAAGGTCATAGCCACAAACTATTATTTACAAGCTTTGTTGAAATGTGCAAAGCAATTTGTGATTATATTTTCTTTAAGAAAATTCAATTTTTAGAATTTTAGTTTTGAAGTTGAACACATTATTATGAATGACATAACACCTCAGAATGATAAATATACTTCTTTAATTAGTTCAGATTAGAAAACTATAAATTTTATCCTCACTATTATAGCTAAACTAAAGACCGAGCTACATATGACCCCAGAGGGTCAAAATGGTATTTGATCGAGTATTTAGCCATGACAAATCAGATGTAATATCATTAATTTCTTATTTAAATATGTGTTGATAAATGATATATCTCTCCAGGGAAAGAAGATATCACTCATTGTCCGTAGTTTAAATATGATGATAATGACCGCCTTTGATATTAATTTTTCCAAAAAAAGTAATTTCTTTTTCCCACTATATTTAAGAGCTAAATGGAATAGAATTTGATTATTTGTGGGGTCTTAAATCTCCTATGAAGGCAAGACTTCATAGTTAATTACATTATAGAAAATTTTAAATTTCCCGCGAACACTCTTGATTAAAATAATGGTAAAAATTTTAGTTAAAATTTTCCAGGAATGATATGAAAGGTATGACGTGAAATTTTAAAATGGGATTAGATCAATTTTTAGCATTTATGTTTATAGGCGAAAGGATAAGAAGTAGGAGGTATTTTTGGATTATGAAATAATTCTGAAACACCCCAACTGTCTTATGTGTTGGGCTTCACATTTTGGTTTAGAGAAGATTTTAGTTTGAGTTATCATTTTACTAGAATGTTTGGATTTGATTCCAGAAGTTGGGGACTCATGATTTTAGTTCTACCCCATAACCTAGGTCTAAGTTGGGCACTAAATGTAGTGACTCGATCCTAACTAATGACATGTAAAGCTAGGCTTACCTTGGCTTGGATTGGAGTGGCAGCTAAAACACCTAGGTGCATTAAAACCATATATCTAGTCATTATGAAAGGTGGGTAGGCTCTTTATTTAAGTTTTGGAAAATTTGGGGCCTAGTCTAGAGAAGGTCCTAATTGACCTTTTTTTATTTTAATTATAAGTAGAAAAAGTTTATCCTTAGAGAACCTAACTGCATCCAGGCTAAAATGAAAGCAGCATGTAGAATAAAAAATATAGAAAAATTATGAAACTCACAATGTATTGAAAGCAAATAATCCAATCAAATCATATCAAATGAATGTAAAAGGACATGTGGAAAATGCCACTTAATTACATTTTAGGGCATGTAGAAATTAAATGTGGCCGAACACCACTAACAACAAACTCATATTCTAATCCTAATAAGGATGCAAGTTTCTAAAATGGGATATTTTCTTCTTCGTGGCCTTCATTTCTTCATCTTCTACCCTTCTTTGAGCTCCTTGGATATGCCAGATCTTGATACCCAGATGAAAAGAACTCCTCCCCAAAGGCGTATTTCTTTACTCTTTGAATTGTTAAGTCATCCAAATTTGAAATTCCAAATCAAAGGAACTCTCCACTAAGGGATGATTCATTTCTATTTGGAATTAAAAATTAGATATTTAATGTTCATTTTTAGTTTACTTTCATAACTCATATTGAATTCAAATTTACTTATTGAAATAAAAAAAAATTACTATAATATAACCCGCATGCTTATCCTAAACAGTTTATGTATGATCATCTAGAAATTCCAAACATGTGTATAAACAATTTACTCATATTTGAGCACAATCACACTTGGCCAAGCTCTTTAAAATTTTAGGTGCTAAGCATTTAAAGCACCTACAAAAAAAATTTATTTATTATAATTTAATTAGCCCCCTTTTCTTTTAGCCTAACATGAGCATGGCCACATGTAGAAGATTTCATTAGCATCCAAATCATCCTAACCTAGGAAAAATTATCATCCATTATACCATATCATAGGTAGCATGGTAAAGGAAAATATTACATCATAAGCAATCACAATAATCAAGTAATAACAACTAGCATGTAGTGAAATCCACAAAAAAACCTCAGCACACACATAAAAGAAAAGAAAGAACACCGACCTATCCTAAAACTAGGATTGGTTGTCCTAACAAACTATTTAAAGTGTGTACGTAGGCTGTGTGGCTTGGATATGTCCAAGGCTGAGTTAATATTAGAGTTTGCTAGTGATTACTTTGCTATATTTTTAGGCTGAAGAAATTTTAATTTTAGTTTAAATGTTTATCTTAATTTTTATTTTAAGGTGAGTTTTAAGTGTTTTAGTTGATTAATTATTGTTTTTTTAAGATCTTAAATTTTTAATTAGGCATTTTAGTCCTTAATCCTCAAATTTTAATGTACTTGTGCTCTCCAAAATAGAATCTATAAAAGGTATGGGGGATTTCGTTAATTAATGATTTCAGGTTTGTTATTTGGGTTGATTAATAATTGTTCCTACTTACACCAAGTTTGTGAGGTTTATTTCACCCTCCATGGGGATAACTTAATAGCCTCGTAGGCTTGGGTTACCTAACAATAATCTTTAGATTTACGTTTGATTAAGTTATCTAAATTTGCATTTATATTATTAATAATTTTTATTTTAATTATTAATGTTTGCCATCAACTGGTTTGTGGAGTTATCACAACAGGCTTGAGGATCCAAACTTGGTTTATATAATTGTGTTAAGGATTTAATTAATTTTTTAATTGGTTGGTTGCTGATGTAATTGTGTTTATAATTTGAGTTTTACACTCCATTGAATTTGTTTGTGGCATTGTACCAATGTGCTGTAGGACCAAGGCCTCCTTACGACATATTGCCCTGCAACTAGAGGTAGACCATCCTAAAAACTTTATCAAAGGTGTAGTAGTTGTATTAATGATTTATGTTTAATTAATTAGTTAATGGCTTATTAGATTTTTGGTTTGCATCCAACCAAATCCTTTCATGGCATTGTCAAAACGGGCTTGAGGATCCAGGCCTCCATGGGACTTGTAGCCCCACAGCTCGAGGCAGTCCATCCTTAAAACTTCATTTTTGGAATGTTGGTTTTGTATTTTAATGTTAGTTATCTAATTTTATTGATTTGATTAATGGTTTGCTGGAGTTTTTATCATTTATTTAATTTTTAGATTTTATGAATTATTTTAATTCATTGAAAGAATGGTCCAATTTTTAACTTTTTGATTTTAAAAATTTTTGGAGTTTTCTTATTTTAAAAAAATATTAGACCTTAAGTTGAGTAAAATGACACTAAGTTTGCTAGTTCTTGATTTTTCTAGAATTAGTTATAAAAGTTTGTGAGGGTTGTGAAACCCTAAAGAAATAGCCTGAGGCTAACTAGGAGGTGGGGGGGGGGGGGGGGTGAATTGGTGTTTTAAAAATTCTTAAATAAAAAGAAAACTCTTTTTATCTTTTTAAATATTTTAAAACAAAACAATAACCCTTGATGCAAAAGAAAAAATGATTTCACAATTACAATTATAATCAGAGTTTTCAATCACAGATTAAATCACATAAAAGTGCAAAAATAAATATGCAGAGAAAATAATAAGAAAGAACACACCAGATTTTATAGTGGTTCAAAAAAATCTGACCTACATCCACTCCCTGAAATCACCTTTCCAGATATTGCTCTAAAAGTAGTGTCACTCTTTTTACCCCCACGGCAAGGTGGAGAACCCCTTGCAAAATCTTTCCATTGACCTAGTGAGGTAGAGTACCTTGAATCCTTTTACTCCCTCCTAGAGTAGGCAGAGAACCTGACAATCCTTTTACTCCCTCCTAGAGTAGGGAAAGAACCTGATAATCCTTTTACTCCATCTAGAGTAGGCAGAGAACCTAGATCCACCAAGGAACCAAGGATGAAGATTGAAGAAGACGATCGAATCCTTGCTTGGAGCAACAATTGTGAATCCCCTGATAAACGCCCCCTCACAAGATTCTCTCCCTCTCTCTCTCCCAAACTGTCCTTCTCCTTCTCTAACCTCTCTTAGGTTAGAACAATAGTAAAAGATTTTCTTAGCAGTAATTAAGAGAACTTAAATAGGAGGCTTTAAAAATAGCCCTAATTTTCAATTTGGTGACAAAGATCATCTGGAAAAATTCAAATATCATCCTGTATGATTAATTCAAAATAGTCCTTTCAACCAGCATGATCAGCATTGCCATGTGCGATCAGTTTAAGTATTCAAATAAATCATCCCGTATGATCTTTCGATCATCCTGGATGATTAGTTCACCAGTGACTATTGATCGTCCAATACGATGGCTGTCGATTAATTATCATCCCATGCAACACACGGTTCCTCTAGTATAATGCCTAATGATTAACTATCATCCCATATAGCAGATGTGTCATCCTGTATAAAGTAGAGGTATCGTCCATGATGATTAGTTGAAAAAGTTATAGTTTTTATCCTATATAATAGGAGACAATTAATTATCATACCATGCAG